>JAESUZ010000173.1:600000-1195000 GCA_017311185.1 Proteles cristata cristata | reverse complement strand
CCCTTTACTCTTAAGCAAAGAAACTGTTTCAGCCAGAAATTGTCCCCCACCAAGTGCATGCACTGAGGGTGGCAGGCATAATGTGGTTCAGCTCAGTGGAGGTGAGATAGTCAAGTCTGTATTTTATATCAGTTTATGTTCACAAGCTCACACTTACTATGATAATTTTTCCATGTTTACTTTTTTCTTGTTGGTACCTTTCATCAGCTTCTACACCTTTAGAAGCATCAACCCAATGCTGTGACTTTCCCTTCCTGAAGAAAGGGTGATTCTCTTAGTAGCATCTTAAACTAGGTGTCAAATAGGCTTTCCTGGGCTAGCCTTCTAGAGGAACTTAAACTCTGACACCCTAGACACAACTTTTAAATGAAATACCTTAAAAAACTTAGCTTGGGTGGTAGGGATGGTGATGGACTGGAGTCACTCTTGTATGCTAAAACCTTGCTCCAATGCCGACATCCTAGACAGTACTTGACCTATCTATTATGTTTGTCATGGACTCTATAATTGTTTGAGATAGACTGCAAAAGCTGTGCATGTTACAGTGAGATTCAGGTTGAATGACAAGATCAGCCTTGACTGTGTGACCAGTTTGGCCTTTGCTATTAGATGACCCCATGACACACATATTCTTTCTGTGAGACCTCCATGGATCTTTCTCTGGATACTTGTGTTGCCAGCTCTCTAGTCAAACACAGACCTTCCTGTGCCCCATTTGGGGGTAATCTGCTCTGTGGAAAAGGCATGAGCTTGATGACATGAGATCTGGCCTGACCAAGAACTAGCTTTGGGACCTTGGTCCAGTTTCTTCTCTTGTGTAGGCTCCAGTCTCCTCATCTATACAAGGAAGAGATGAAACATTCATGGGTTTCCAGACTCTTCTTTTGTATACCTCACAGATGAGGGGAATCTGGGATGTGGGCTGTGAGCTTTCACCCCCACCCCCTTTCAGGATCAGCTCTTCTACCTTGATCTGCTTATCATACTAGACTTCTGCAAAAGATTTGTTTTGGGAAAAGAAGTGATAGTACTCCAAAAGTTTTGAAAACCATTTCCATATTCTCTCTGTATCTAGGACTTTTCATTCTTGGGGTCCCAGTAGGTATCATGGTACTTTGTAGCATGTACAGCTTATGGGGATTTATTCTAGTTACTGAACTCTTCTCTTTTCTCTTAGGCACCTCTGGGGACCACAAGTCAGGACAAAGCTAGGGAACTTGATGAAGAAATTAGGAAGGGGTTGGAGATGAACAGACAGAGGGCCTGGAAGGGAAATGGGCATAGAAGACCATGTCCCTTAAACCTGCATCTTTGTATCCTTGTCAGTCCTAATCGTAGCTCTTGGCAGCCTGACAAGCATAAAAAACACTTGAGTCACAGCTTGTATAGTGTCTAAAATAGTAATGATATCTTATTTTATCATGGTTTTAAAATTTTGAAAGCATTTTCATTGCCATTGTTTTATTGGAAATTCTGAATAACCCTTAAAGCTAGGAAAGGCTATAGTTACTATCCCGGGTCTACATATGAGACTCTGAGGTGGTGAACAATGTGCCTAAATCACACAGATCATAAAAGCCAAAACCAGGACCCAGTCATGTTACTCTTGGTAAAAGAGTATCTTCATTTCTCTTTTTCATAGTGGATGGTTTCTCATTGGCCCCAGAGTCAGTACTGTGACGATGCTGGTGAAGAGAAGAAATGGACTATCCCCTCTTTCCTTTGGATATTTTCTTTCTCCCTTTCTCTCCCCATCAGAGGAGAATGGCATCTTGGGGTGGCTTTAGTCAGCCTCCCCACCGCTACTTTCCTTTCCCTCTCCTCCCGGCAGGAAAGCATGGTGATTATGAGGCCTTCCCCTAGCTGAGGTGTTAAGGGTTTATGTAGTGCTTGCCGATGGATGGCTAATGGACTCCGTTGGGTTGTTTCAATGAAAGTTTCCCACAATCTGATACTAAAGTGGAAGGCTTGAGTGAAGCTTTCATCACTTTTTCACCAGGCTCATCAAGGACTTCCTTTTCCTCTCTGGAAATTGTATTTCATGCAGTGTATTTCTAATCCAAGTGTTACATCAATCAGCAGTTCAGGGTAGGTTTGTGGTTCTCCTGGAGTGTTTTACAAGCAAGGATGGGGTTTCTTATTCTTTTCTGCTCGGCCCTCCTGGACTCTTGGAAAAATACTCAAATCGCAATTTCCTTCCATCTATTATGACCTGTTCTTTTAGTTGCTATTAGAATTATTGGTTTTTCTAAGGCATTATCTTAATAAAGGCATTCCTTTCTGGGCTGTGCTTGACCTGTGGGTGAGACTGGGAATCTGTTTCTTCTCATGGTTATTATAAAGTTAGGGCTCTCAGAAAACTGAGAAAAATGGGAGCCTTTGAAACATGATCTCCTTGGCCAATGACTTCTCTGTTGCTAAAAGGGATGCTGGGTGGAGAGTCAGCCTGTATATTTCAGCCTAGAGTGGTTTGTTTGTAAGAGAAACCTCCCAAATGGTCAGTTTTTCATGTTTTGGCTGTCAAAGAAAGAAACAAGACATTTTAAACTAACAGTGGTAGAAATATTGGATGACAAGGAAGGGGAAGTGAGATCTGGGACTTGGGCATATCACCCAGGCTGCTTTCTGGATGTTTGTCAGACATGTGACTTTGATGTGTTGGATTACTGGAGTCAAGGCCGGAGAGCTCCATGACGAATATGTATTAGCTGACCTGAGTCCACCTAAGAATTAGGATCTGGCCATGAATTGATGTCAAAGGAAGGTGATTGCAGAGTGGGGTTTGAATTTGGTTGTTGGGTTTTTTTTCTCCATTTAACACCTTTTTTTTCTTTAATGTTTGTTTATTTTTGAGAGAGCATGAGCAGAGGAGAGGCAGAGAGAGAGGAAGACAGAATCCAAAGCAGGCTCCAGGCTCTGAGCTGTCAGCCCAGAGCCCAATGCAGGGTTCAAACCCATGAACCGTGAGATCATGACCTGAGCTGAAGTCAGACACTTAACTGACTGAGCCACCCAGGCACCCCTAACACATTTTTTTTTTAATGGGTGAGAAAAAAATGCTTCAGTTCCCCAAATAAAAATGTTTAGCCAATATTTTCTTATACTGGATGCAAAAGAGGAAATTTATCCCCAAATTCTATCCTAGTCCTATAAGAACTGAGATTAAAATTTGGGATAAGTATTTTGTCCTTCTCGTTTTTAAAATTCACTGAAGCTTTTTTTGAAAAAACCTCTCCCAGCAACTGTGACAGGATATCGCAGCTGTCTGAGGGTTTTTTTTCCCCCTGTTATCTTTCCTTTCTTTAAGAAAAGAGTCGTTTCAGAGGCAGCCGTGACAGCTCTGTCATTTCACTCACACCTCTAAATTTCTCTTTCTGTTGTCAGTCAGCAGACGACAGTCCCGGGATTCTGATGGGCCTGAATGATGTCCAAATCCAGGAGAGATTGGAGAGAGGCCTGGAGCAGTGCGTCAGAAGCAGCCATCCTCGTCTTTATTCTTAGAAGAATTGTCAGGAGTTTAAAAAGTTCCCCTGTGCCAGGATCTCTGAGTCTCTACTGCTGCCATCTGCAGTAGGCAGTGGATGGGGCTGGGACTTCCTTGAGCATAGTTTCCAGAAATTCCAGTTAAGAGAGAGTGCTGAGTTTCTCTGGCCTATGTGTTACCCTGGGGGAAAATATTTTTTAAAAATTTAATTTTTTTTTTTTAGAACACTTGTAGGTTCACAACAAAATTAAGAGGAAGGGACAGAGATTTCGCGTATATTCCCTGCCCTGACATCATCAACATCCTGAAGCAGAGTGGTACATTTCTTACAACTGATGAACCTATACTGATTGATCATGACCACCTAAAATCCACAGTTTACATTAGGATTCACTCTTGGTGTTGTACATTCTGTGGGTTTGGACACCTGTATCATGACCTGTATCCATCATTATAGTATTATATAGAGTCTTTTCATTGCCTAAAAGTCCTCCGTGCTGTGCCTGTTCATCCCTTCCCACCCTGGGGAAATTAATACTACATTGGCACTAGGTCCTTTCAGGAAGAAGGCTCTTCCCCAACAGCCATAGCATTGGCTCCTAACCTTTTATGACTGCTTCTATTCCAGGCACCGTGTTTTACTTCCATTATTCCATTCAATTTCCAGCAGCCTTGTGGTAGGTGGTATTTGTCATCCCATTGTAGTGATGAGGCACCTGAGGCTCAGCACCATTAAATAACTTGGGTAACTTGCTGAAGGCCAGTGCAACAAATGAGTGATAGAACTGGGATTCATGCTCAGGTCTGTGTGACACTGTTGCCCTAGTGCCTTAAGCCATGTGCGGTTCTCATATGCCACAACTGTCTGTTTTCCATGGTGAAAGGAAACATGACAATTATAATGACCTGCAAGACAAGTGAGGCCTGTGCCCTTGTCCTCTGAAGCATGAAGGCACCTGGATTAAGAAGATAAGCAATTGCAGCACCATGAGTCTGGGGTTGTCATAGCTGCCCAAAGGGGTGGGATAGAATGGCCACCTGCATCTGGAAGGAAGCGTTCTTTAATTGAAATCAACCTGAATTTATAGTATCTACAAAGGAGACCCCAAAATAAATAGTCATGTGTGTTTGGTTTAGGTCATATGGTAGAACCTAATTTACCTACTGATTCTGAGCTATTCTGCCAGAGCTTGGCATGTGGTTTGGGCAAATATCAGTGGTTGCTTTGTAGATGTTGTTTGAGTTAGGGACAACAGACTTTTCATTGTTAGGGCTGTCAATTTTCCATCTTCTTTTATCTGTGATATACCATTGCTCCCAGTTTTCCTCTTCTGTCCTCTCTTAATTTCTCTTGAAGATGCAGCATCTTCCTCACCCATGAGTGTGTCCTGTGTTCCACTGAACTGCTCCTTGGGACTGCTGCAGAGGGGAGGCTGATAACACACCTTGCTAAGCATGCTTCTGCCCATATTGCATTGATGTTCAAGTCCAAAGTTTTCAGGTGATGATCCACCCAATGAAGTGTGATGCTCATTTATTCCTTCAAACCTTATTTGTTAGATGTCTGGATTCTGCAGATAGATTGCTTGAATGTAAATCTTGTCTCTGCCTCTTAGTAAATGTGTTCCTATGGGATGGTTGATGAACTTCTTTGTGCCTTTGTTTCTTTGTCTGTAAAATGGGGGTGACAGCAGTACATGGCTCATAGGATTGTTGTGATTAATAATTATGATTATAGTTAACAGTTTTATAATCTCTGCTTAGAGCCAGACCTGTTCAGAGAGCTTCACGTTTATTAATTTATTTAATCTTCATATCAATATAATGAGGTTAGTATTGCTTTTTTCCAATGTTGCAGATGAAGACACTGAATTGTGGAGAGCTTCAGTCATTTGATAAAGGTCAGACAGTTGGTAAACAATGAAGTAGAGGTTCCAAATGAACTATTACATGCTCCTACCATCATCCTATTCCCTTCCTATGATTTAACACCTGAAAAGTGCTTGGTGTTGTGCTTTGAAAATAGTGAGGGTTCAGTAAATATTGTCTGCTGTAAATAATAATAATAACTACAATATTATTATTATTAATGCTAGACACCATATTAGCCATGGGTAGTAAAGATGAGCCACTCCAAAACAGTTCCCTTGTATACTTTACTTTTATCTCCTGTCAGGCATTGTGCTATGTCCTTTAGGGATGTTATTTTCCTTAATTCTACATGGTAAATACCATTATTATTTTATTTCATAGACACTGAGGATAAGATGAAGTTACATAACTTGTCCAAGGTCATATGGCCAATGAGTATTCAACCTGGGATTTGTTTGACTGAAAGCCCTGGGCTTTAAGCCACTGCCCCACTTGCCCAAATGACTCTACATCGTCAGTGAGACTTCATAATCCTTTCCTGAAAGATAGAAACAGGGGTGACCAAATAACAGTGAGGTCACTGCCTCCCTGCCACTATCCCTTCGGAACCAGGCTTCTAAGAGATTTTTCAGTGAATTGGTAGTTAACTAGATGGAAGATACCACTTCTGTTGAGTGATTTGTCATCTTTGGAATGGACCATGTTGGACTTTGATCCCCCACATATATGCTTATGTGACTCTCCTCATGGAATGCCAATGACTGCATTCTTCAAGGCCAGATGGGTGCCCTGTTTTTGTGACCTTCCATGGAAATGCCTGTGCTTTCCTTTTCTTTGAAGCCTGGACTCTAAACCATGCACTTAAGCACTTCTGTCGCATTTTCTCTTTGTTCTATTTCATGGATGTTAGGCTGCTCTGACCAACTATCTTTAAAGTGCTCTTAGAAATAGAAGCCATCTCTGCTCAGTATCCTACAATATTCATCACAAGCTGATGAATAAACCAGACGTCCCCAAACTGGGAGTCATTTTTTCTTTCTTTCTTTTTGTCAACCCCACATCCATCCATCAAAGTCCTGTCAGCTCTCCTCCTAAAATATTTCCTGAGTCTCCATCACCACCGCCCTGGATCAAGCCACCATCACATCTTGCCAGAGAAACCACATTAGCTTCCTTTCTGCTCTGTTCCTTCCCTTCTGGCCTCCCTGAGATTCATTTGCCATATGACAACTAGAGCAGGCCTTTACATTTCCAGTTAGATCATGCCACTCTTCTGTCCAATCCCTCCAGAAACCTTCTGCACGTGGTGTAAAATCCAAAGTCCTTCCATGGCCGATAAAGCTTGGTGTGATCTGGTCCTGTCCACCTAGCCCACCCTGTGTTGTGGACCTCTTCCTTCTCTGGACACCCTTACCCCCTGCTGATTTTGGACTGTCACTCAAGGACAGAATTTTTTTGGGGGGGTCTTGGAATCCTTAACAAGTTATTTGTTTTGTGTAGAAAATTAGAACATTCTTGGTTTTGTGGGGTCCTTCTTCTCATTCTGGTCTCAACTCCAGTATCAACTCCTCAGAGAGACTTTCTTTGATAAGTATAACTGAAATAGTCCCCGCCCCTAACTGGTACTCACATTCTCTTCCCTTACTCTGTCTTGTTTTCTTCAGAGCACCTATTACTATTTTTTTATTCATTTGTCTATATGTGTATTATCTATCTACCCCCAGTAGAATATAAGCTCCATGAGAGAGGTCATCATCTGCCTTGTTTGATCCTGGATTCTTGGCACCTCCCAGAATGCCTGGCCCATAATGCCAGCTAATAAATAATAAGCAGTTGATCTTTAATAAGAGATTACTATTTGCCAGTCATTGGTCTAAGCACTTTACATGTGTTCACCTAATCACTTTTCACAGTGATCCCAGTACAGTGCATGTTAGTATGATTCCCATTTACAGGTGAGGAGACTGAAGCACAGAGTTTACACCACAGTGCAAGGTCACACAGTGAGTAAGTGGCAGAGCCTGGATTCAGAAGCAGGCTGCAGGGCTTCAGAGCATGTGTTCTGAGTCACCACATCACATTGGATCTCAGGTAGATGATAAATTCTTGTGGAATGAATCGATGAATAGAAGATGCCCACTAGAGCCAATAAGCCTGCATTATTGTGGAAATGTTCTAGCTCTGGACATCATCAAATACATCCCAGAGCAGAGGGTAGGGCACCGCCCATGTGGGTAATAAATACCCCACAACCCCAAATGGGTTTTGCTTACCACTAAAACTGCTATTTATACTTTATACTTGATAGAGCTGTCTGGCTTGATGGTCTTTTATTTTATTTTTTATTTTTTATAGAGGAGAGAATTGTGGGAAATATTTTGTTTTCCCTGGGAGCTAGGCTATGTATTTACTTCAAGTTTTATTAAATGAGTTATAAATTTTCCCAGCAATTTACTCATAGCTCAAGAGGTTTAATTTGCATGTGTTGCCTTTTACAATATGCTTTTCGTAATGTTGCAGATGCTTCTTCCCCAGCTTCAGTAAACAACAGGCACCCGGCCAGATTTTTGACTGAACATGTGCCAGGCCTTGAAAATACAAATTAACTCCATGATGGCCATGGTGGGGGGGGGAAGTAGGGGGGCACATGCCCTCCTCTGTCCAGGGCATCTGGGTAACTGAACAGAACTCGTGAGGGGGATGACACAAAGATTTTCTGAGTACTCCTTTCGAATGTATTTTTGAATGTTGATTTGACCTACAAAATAAGCAAGACATTTATGTTTAGACCTCAGATTTGTATTTGGTTCCACTTAAGGTACAGTATTAGTATGATGACAAGAAGAGGCTATTAGGGCCCTATGATGATTTCTGGAGAGACGAAAGTCATTTTGGCCTTGCGGGAAGTTGGTTGAGGGTCTGTGATGGGGAAGCTATTTGAGCCCCTAAGAAGCCAGCTCCTCTGGGAGTCCAGGGTCTGATGCCGCTTTGGTTCCAAGAGAGAGCAATAGGGTTGAGAATTTATCCTTCAGAGTCAAACTGTTGGGTTTGAGTTCTGGCTCTACCATTTACTAATTGCATGACTTCCGACATGGTACTTAAGCCTTTTCTGTGCCTCAGTTTTCTCATTCATATAAATGAGGTTATAGTAGTCCCCGTCATGTAGGCTTGTTGGGAGATTTAAATAGAATGTGGTATATAAAACATTTGGAGCAGTGGTTCATAAATGAACACATAAATGGCATCACCTCTTGTCTCAGGACATGTTTTGTCCCTGAGGACTTAGAGACAGATGCTCTGGGTGGAGTTTTTCTGGTTGTATCTTGGTTGGGGTGGTAGGTGTGGTGCTAGAGGAAGAGATCCATGGTGTATTAATTAGAATGAGAATGTAAGAGAAAGACTCCACTTAAGTGGCTTAACCTTACAGAGCTTTCTTTCTCCCGTGGAAGAAGCATGGGGGTAGGTAGTGAAGGCTTGATGCGACAGTTTCATGATTTCATGAGGAGCCCTGGTGTCTTCCCCTTGAGCTCTATCATTCTTAGTCTATGTTCTCATGATTCCATATAGTGGCTTGTACTCTTGCCATCATATGCTTATTCTAAGAAGCAGGAAGGAGGAAGGGACAAAGAATGAGATCATTTTCTTTTAGGGAAACTTCCATGAAGTCCCACCTAACAAGTGCCCTTACATCTTACTGGCCAGAATTTAATTACAGAGCCACAGGTAGCTGAAAGGAAATAGACTCTTTCGTTTTGGTAGCCCTATGACAGACAAAAAGTGGCTCTGTTGTATAGAAGGGAGTAGAGAAAGGGTGTTGAAATAGCAAGGGCAGAGGAGTCATTATTGGTCCATGGTTGTTTTGGCTTGAGTTAGAAGGAAGTCCTAGGTATATACAGCAGTATTGTGGGGGGTTTATTTATTTAGTTTTGAGAGAGAACAGAGAGAGTGAGTGGGGGAGTGGCAGAGAGCGAGGGAGAGAGAATCCCAAGCAGGTTCCACACTGTCAGCATGGAGCCTGGTGTGGGGCTAGAACTCACAAACTGTGAGATCGTGACCTGAGCCGAAACCAAGAGTCAGATGCTTAATCGACTGAGACACCCAGCCCCCCCACCCCCAGCAGTATTTTTGTTAAGTTTGTTTCATTGATGATTTTAGGTAGTAAATGGGAGTTATAAAATAATCTTGTAATTATTTTTATATGAGCTAAATTATAACTAGAATATCACATTTCATAGATATCATACGGTAGTATAAGATTTTTTTTTTAATTTAAGTGAGTCAGGGTTTTACAAAATTAAGTAAATGTAGGCATAGCGAGAATGAGTGCAGGGAATGCCGAGTGATTAAGTGTGGACACTGGGGCCAGACTGTCTGAACTGGAATTTGTGCTCTGCCACTTATTGGCCAAATGACCTTCACCTTTTCATGCCACAGTTTGCTTATCTGTGAAATGGCATTAATACCAGTACCTGCTTGCTAAAGTTGTTTTAAAATCAAAGAAATTAGTTCTTAAAAGCTCTTAGAAGAGTGTCAGGCATGTGATAAATTCTCTGTGGACATTTATCATTGTTATTGTTGCTGCCACTGTTACTATTATTGTTGTTTTTACTACTATTATTATTAATTACAAAAGACAGCACTTGGATGGAGCAACAGTTGTCAGGGTGTTGCATACCTGCTTAAAATTAGGGAAACACTGGCTTAGAAGAATGAGTTTGGCTGTGACCAGGACCAATCATAGGAACAGCTATAAATAATAGTATTATTAACAGTTAAAACTAGTGTTTTATAGTTTAAAGTGGTTGCATATATGATAATAACATTGATTAGAGTTTATTGAGCACTTACTGTATACTGGGTACCATGGGGTTTGCTTTAAAGTTAGCACTTTTGATTCCCCACAAGCTAAGTGTTCTTTCTGTTCTATAGATGGAAATACTTAGTGTGGAACACTTTCAGAAAATTGCTGAATGTTCTGTGTCATCATGGGAACAGCTTCAAAGTTTCTGCTGATAAAAGTCTCTTTGTCATCTCTCTTTGGGGGCTGTCTCTTGCCTTTCACTTGTCCAGAACTCCTTTATTCCTACCTTGCCTCCAGGACCCTCTGATTCCTCTTCCTTCCCATTCCCTTCCATTCCCTAATTACCAGCTTGTGCATATGCGGTCTATTTCATAAGCCTTTATGCACTGTCAAAACTGGCCTGCCCAAGGTCCCTGTCCCTGCAGGACACAGATGACAGCATCTAGTTTAATGAACTGATTTGTGAAGGTGGACATCAATGGACTAATCTGCTGCTTCTCTGAGAAATTCATTTTAGAACAGGCCTGGTAATCTTCGGCAGGAAGCAGTTTAGCAGCCTTGTAGGCCTGTCCTGCAGTTGACCAAGGGAGACTGTCCTCTAACATGTCGTGAGTCATTCTGTGTGTCTTTTACATTGCTCTGTCATGGAGTCCTAACAAAAATGGAACACTGAGAGGGTGAGCAAGGCAGACCAAGCATGCTGCTGAGTTATCAGTCAAGGGCAAGGGCTCTATCACTACCTCCCGGCACCCAGACCTCCCACTTCCTAGCCTAGTGCTTGGCACATGGTGAGCGCTCAGTCAATATTGTTGAGTATCTGTATCACTTACTAGAGGCCTTTCAGATGTGAAGGGAAACAAAAGGCCCCCCTTAAGGAACAGGACAATGAATTACAATGGGTAGAGTTTGGTTGAGCTTTTTGGACCTGATAGATGTGTTTGTTTGTTTGGGCTATAATGCCCTGTCACACAGGTCAGCTTGCTGTCATCCATGGACCGCGTGTGTTTCTGGTTAAGTGTGAACTGAACATGAATAGCACAGTGCTGGGATGGGGGACATTCATCTTCCACTCTCCTCTCTGTCTTTGAGCTGGAGGCTCAATGTGTTACTCTTGTGATGTCATAAAGCAGCTGATGTCTTAGTACATCCTGTAAGAATTATTTCCTCTTTTACTCTTCCTACAAATTGTACCTTATGATCCATTGAATTCACTTTCTATTTTTCCAACATTTCTCATTTTCTGCCCTTTTTTTTTTATCCTCTCTCTCAGACCATTGGGGGAAGGAAACAATGTTGCTTAGCAACCAGTAGGAAACCAGTCAATACTGTTTCTAATATTAACCCATTGGTAACAAGGATTCAGGGTGATCTTGTGTTCTCTAACACTACCTAGCATGTTTGAAACTATGCGTTCCCAAAAGTTGGCAGCCGGCCTTTATGTTATTGTTGGGAGCATCAAGGAGATTCATGGGTAGTCATAAATGTTCCAGAGTCACAAGTTACATACATTGTCTCTTTATTAAAGTGATTCAGTGTCTGGAATCTGAATTTAGAAATCTGTTGCGATTATTTTACTTTCACTTTTTGTACAAAATAGTTTCTGATCTCAGCAGGTCTTGTGTGTGTGTGTGTGTGTGCATATTTGGTGTTTGATCACTGAATTCATTTATCTGACAATATCTGTTTTCTGGATTGTGTCATTCATTCATCTAGCATTTATTGAACTCTTTGTGCCAAGGACCATGAAGACTCTGGGGAGTATTCCTGAGCACACACTATTCTTGTATCAGTCTTCTTGTCAGCAAGGTCTTTTTCTCTTTTCATCTTCCTTTATTGAAATAACATATAACATTGCTGTGTTTTCAGATACTGTAGTTGCTCTTCTACCAGAATTGTTTCTTTGGGTTTGACTGGACAATATTATTCTTAGGTTTTTTAGACTTTTATGAAGGAAGAAACAGGATGCAGCAAAAAGATAAATCTTGCCCAGTGCTTCTCTCACACATACAGAGGTATGGCTGGCACACACAGGTAAAGGTTTGGTGCATGAATCTGCCTTGCACAAAATGATGATGTTAATGAAGTTAGCCTTCATTGCTTCTCCTCTTATGGGTGTGCACCCTTTTCGCTGTAGACAACCTGTTAAATCTTCCAAAACATGCAGCATCCTTATGCCAGTCAATTTCAGCCCCCACTGGGGATTAGTGAGTGGATCTCTCCTTCTCTTTAGGGTGTCATTGAATTTACTGAAGACTCTCCACAAACAGAATGTCTTCAGCATAGATCACAATTTATTGGGACATTCCTGATAGACTGAGCTTTGAGCAGATAGTTTACTCTTACTTGCCAGAGTGTGATTCACCTCTACTTTTATCCCTTGGAGCACCTTGCAAGTAATGTAGTTGACTATCCTAAGTCCCTACATGGCCTGGTAGGGGCTCCTCATTTCCTCTGGGTCCTCAGAGCCCTCATAAACTAGGTCACTGTTGAGTTGTGAGAGTTGTGTGGATTTGTCCTCTTAGCATGAGTGACCAAATTTCCACAGCTCTTGGGGCTTGGGCCCTGAATTGGTTGTTTCAGTTTGTGGAGAGAAGCATCTTCTGCAACTAGATTCTGGAAGGCAAGCTGCAGATGATTCCAGCCTCAGTGACTTTAGGTGCTCATTTACTATCCATTTGGGAATAGTTACTTAGGATTCATCAAGGTGTGGCTTTGAACTGGATTTTGACAGATGTCTCCAAAAAGAAGTAGGCATTGAAAGCTCCTGAGATATCTTCATGTGGAATTTGAGGTCTCAGCTTATATCAGTCATTCAGCACAGAAAAGGAGGCCAGCCATATAGATCTAGGCAGGGGCATAATTCTAGCAGCTTCCATTACTGAGTACCTAACCTACTATGTGACAGGTATTGTTCTAGATAGGCCCTTTGCGTACATTATCTTTCAGTCTTTCCAGAAACCTTGCAAGTAAGGTATCTGTCTCTCTGATTTATAGATTTAGAGAGGGTAAATGTCTGGCTCAAGGTTATACAGCCCACAGGGATTTAAGTGCAGACAGGGCCTGAAGGCATCCTGCTCTTTTTGCTGGGCCACACTGCCATCTCTGCAAGTTGGCTTTCACCTGAAAGCAGGGGAGAGTTTGGGTGGGAGTAGGTTTGGGTGAGCAATCCTAGATATGGGGAATGTGTAAATCAAGCGATTGCCACTCCTAGACCAGTTTTCACCAGGCAGAAGCATTTAGATCATCTAGTCAGTTTGTACTAGTGATAAGCAGTAGCTGTTGTAGAAACAACTGAACCAGATTAAAATGTCAGACTCATGAACTCAGAACCTCTTTCTTGGTCTCTCATTTACTGCCTTGCTGTGTGGCTTGCTTTCTGTCCTTTCTGGACATGAAGTAATCCCAATTCATCTTGAGGTGGCTGGGGTTCTATGAGTTAGTGGCAGTTCTGGTGATGATCATGATATCACTTATCATGAATGCTTGATACAGACTAGTCATCGGCCTAAATATTTTACTAAGATTATTCAGTTGTCTTCTGATAATCATACCAGGAAGGTAATATTCTCATTTTCAGTAGAGAAGACAGAGGCTCAGAGAAGTTAACAAACTTGCCCACAATCACATATCTAGTAGTTGGAACAGCTGGATTTGAACCCTGGACTTGGCTCATTTCAAAGCCATCCTTAACCATTTCATTTTGCTGATGAAGTAGGGGGCTTCAGAAACAGAGTGTGTGCCATGTACTTGAGCATGATTTTCCCAATACTGTATTTCATGTGTGTTAATCTGTACCTGTGTATATATAAACTATAAACACCTGGTGGACAGGAGCCATGCCCTAAATTTCTAATGTGTTAATTAAGATTGGATGCTTGATGGAGTACAGTGTAAATTAGGTTAGTTCATTGTTTTTCTTCCCCTGGGAAGCCCTTCTGTTTTCTCCCCAGTGCTATTGACAGAGAACTCCTATCCTAAAGTACTGGAGAAAGAATGCGATCAGCAGCAGCTGGACTCCTTTCTACCGAATACATTTTATAGAAAAGTATTTGGATTTTGTTTTGTCTTGAACCCAGTTTGAATTGTTTGTGTCCTGGGAGCTCTACTACTTGCTTGTTGGATAACCTTGGGCATGTTACCTAACCTTTCCCACCCTGCATTCCTTGACTTTTTATAACAGGGCTCTAAAATAGTACCTACTGCATAGGTTGGGGTTTTGAGAATCAAGTAAGATAATGCATATGAGATCATCTGGTGTAGGCACTGTCACATAGCCAATACTCAGTAAAATGGAGCTCTTTGTGTTTCATTTACTGAGTAGAATTCTGAATTTTTCATGGACATGTAACTACTCCCCATGTAGTTACAGGGGAGTATCAGGCTGGAACTTCCATTGGGCAGGGTTGGTAGAATCCATTACGATAGGATGAAAAGTTGGAGGTTTGGGATGTAGTAAAAAGATAATCTTGCTCTTAAAGGTATATGAAATCTCTTCTGCTTCATTTCAGTTCCGTTGTTAGGATATGGACATGGGGCTAAGAAGTACTTGTCTGGTGCATGACCTATCCCAAAGAGAACTTTGGTGGGCGTTGCTTGTCACATCCACATCTCCCATCCGGCAGAGAACAGGAATCTTGCTGCTAAGTGCAGCCCTCTTCACTTCTCCACGTGACCTGTTATCCAATTTCAGCAGCAAGAAACTCAAACTATTTTCTGATGAGAAGTAATTCCTCTTGTGTTCATGCCTCACTCATGGCAGTCTTTCTCCTGCCACTCACAACGGGGCTGTCCGGGACTGGTCATAGGTGGCACATGTGGCAGCTGGGGTCTGGGCCCTAGTTTGGGGTGATGGAGGAGAGAGGCCCCAGGAAGTAAACTAGAGGGCCTACTACTTCCTACTCAGGTGGAAGGCTAATTCCTCTGCCTGCTTCCGATTGGTTTGGAGAGAGGAATCTAGGCATGCACGTGGCATTTTTCATGGCACTTCCACTGCTGTGCATGGCTGTGCCACTATCTCCAATCTATTCAGCCCCCAGCCTCCAAATCTCTGCTGCTGCTTTTCCCCAGAACATAATAATCTTCTCAAGAGTTTCTACTCTTTGTCCTTGGTCTATAGCTGAACTTGAGGCTAAATCACCTGCCCCCTCCAAGTCCTATCCATTCCTCTCTGGTCGGAGGGCAAGTTTTAGAAATAGTTACTGCAGAACATACTTCCAGGCTAGCTTTTGAAATTTTATAGCCCCATATTAGTGATCCTTTAAATGTTAAGAAAATTATAAAAGAATGCTTAAGTGCAGTTAAAGGTGCAGCTTTGTTGGATTTAAAAAACATAATTTACATTTGTTTAATCATTATGGGGATGTAGTGTATGTGTGTATCCCAAAAGCATTTTTAGTTTTCCTTAAGTAGCTCTCATTTATACTTAGAAGTTACGTATTTTAAATACAGCATATATATGCATGTACCTGGGTGTTAGATGTGTGGTATTGTGTGTACACATGTGTGCATGTACATGTATACACGTGCATGCATACATATGCCGAAAGTCTGTTTTCCCTGCATTTTCTCTGCCTGTGATGTTGCTGCTGCTTATACAGGGAGCAGACAGGCAGGGCTGGGGTAGGGGGCGTAAGCTGTGCCTTGTGAAGCTCTGACTGTGCTCCACAAGATCACATGAGAATGTCAACATCTGGGTGGATGAAGTGGCAGGCTTTCCTTCAACAACTTGATGACTTAGCTGGGTTCTTGCTGAGCTCATCCCTTTGTAGCACCAGGACAGTAAGTGCTGGCTGTGTGGCTGGAGAAGTGGTCCCTGCTGGAGAAAGCCACTCCAGTCCTGGGAGGGTTGGCTATCTGGATTTCCTGAGGGAAATGTGCTCTGCAGGGATAAGATGGGGCTGGCAGCTGGAGGAGGAGAAGTAGGCAAGTGCACAAGCCTTAATTTAGCTTCCTGGGCAGTGGCCTGGTCTGTGGAGCGAGAAGGAAGAGTCAAGGCCACAGAGCTGTCAACCACTCTGCCTCATGTTCTCCCAGCAGGGTTGGGGAAGGCCTGCCATGCCTGCCAAGAGAGGCAGCCATTGGCTGGTCATGGTTCGAGGGCACATGTCCCACACACAGGGCCTGGAGCAGGAAGGATGGCTCTGTCATGCAGTCTGAGCCCGAGGATAGTGTGTTTGTCCCTTTGTCCGTGTCACTGTTTAGGGGATCAAGGGAATGCATTGACTCTCTAAGGACATGTCTGCAGCCAGGCAAAGGGCTCATGTGGCAGGCCAAAAGAAGGCTGGGGATGGATGTGTTTTGCATTTGGAAACTGAGTTTCAGCAGAAGCTGTCACATTTTGCCTGTCCAAACCCTGGGTTTAGGAAGAATGGGTTCAAGAACAGAGAGGGTGGTATGTTCTTCTTCACCCTCTACCTAAACATCATTCTTAAGGAATCTTAAGTCATAATATTAAATGTTTTAAGTCTTCAAGTCCAAAGCCTAAGAACCCTGGTATAACAGTGAGAATGATTGTTTTCTACTTGCTTGTATTTAATATCATAAGAGCCTGAATATTTCATCTGTGAAAGCAGTTATCTGTGGCTAAACTTGTCCTCTGAGGTGGGAAGGGTTTGACAGTGGTCTTAAAGAACAAATGCCATGTTGGAGGGTGCCAGATGTCAAGGGTTAGTAGAAATTTATTATATTTATCTTGTTTCTGATTGAAGGGGAAATCTGAGGAAAAATGGGAAAAGAAGTGAGAAGGAAAAGGAAGGAGTTTTTTTTTAAGATGGAGAGAAACAGGCGGAATTGTAGAGATACCAATCATCCATGGCATCCGGCATATTGAATGTTTTACTAATCAGAATCTCAGTTAACTTATTTATTTTTAATTTTATTTGTTTGTTTGTTTAAGTAATCTCTACACCCAATGTGGGGTTTGAACTCAAAACCCTGAGATCAAGAGTGGTATGCTCCACCGATCAAGCCAGCCAGGCACACCATAATCTCAGTTTAAGTTAACGCAAACAGAAATGTATTTAGTCACATATCTGAAAAGGCCAAAGGTATATATGACTTTCAGCACAGCTTGATCCACAGCCCAAATCATACAATCACAGTTGATCTCTCTCCCCACCTCTGAGTGTTATTTTCCTACTGGTGGCTCTCATGCTCTCCCTTCAAGGAGGCAAGTTGGCTGCTCACTCCACAGGACTTCCACATTACCTTCCCAGCAACCTTGCTGGAAAAAGAGAGATTCCCTCTTAACAGCCTTTTCAAAAAAAAAAAACAAAAACAAAACCCAAATCAGGTCTTACCATCCCTGAATGGGGCACATACCCATCCTGAGTCAATGTCAGCAGTGCGTGGGATATGACTGGCCAGGCCAAGTATATGTCTTTCTGGAGCCTGGGATGGAGTTAACCCCACAGAGCTCAGGGATTGAGCACTGCGGGATCCTCTAGAGAACATCAGCATGGTCTTATCAGAAGAAAGTTGAATGCACCCTGGGCAGGCAAAGACCTTTCAAAGAAAGATGTGACCAAACTGGAAAGGGGATCTGAAAAGAGTTAATGACATAATGAAGAGTGACGGTAGAAGCCAAGGAAAACTAAACCTGTCCATTGCCTGAGTGTCCAGAGGCTGTATGTTGGAGTGGACTTGGCAGAAGGTCTCTTGCGTAAAGCAGGAGCTGAGCAAGATGTTTTCTAGATAGCACTTGCAATTCAGAGCATCCTCCCCATCCCCTAAGATATGGAATTAAGGAATATGGTTGCTTGGACACATTAATCATTTCTAGAACCAATTATTCCAGAGTGTCTGAGAGTTAGGAGAAGAAAGACTCATAAGTTGAAATGAATGTATTTTGAGCACCTAGTCTTTAGCAGACACCAGTGATTTAAAAATCAGTGCGTTTTTTTTTCTTTCTTTTGAAGTATGGATGATTTTACAACTGCAGTCTCTTGAAACTCTCATAATCTTTGACGAAAAGGAAATATTTTCTTTCAACTTACGACTTTCTATTAACTTACGACTAAGTTACTCAAACTGTGCTCCCTGGAATACCAGGAGTAGGGGTTGGGCGTCTGGGTGTTCCACAAGAAAAAATTAAAGTATGTGTTTGATGAGTTTGAGAAATCTTGCATCTCCTTTCCCCTGGGGGAGGGGGATTCTTGTTTACAATGCTTATTATCACATTAAGGGCTCTGGGAAGTGGATAATAGAAACACCTTCAGGTTTTGTTGGACTAGGTATTGAGCTAGCTTATGTGACCATAGAATACTTTTCTCAAGGTACTAGCATAGTTTCAAGTATGGTTCATAAAACAGTACTTAAGCAGTTGACCATACTTTCTTTGACTTTTATACACAGAACCATCTGGAAAGGCTTTCATCACTCAGTCTTGTCTCACATGTTGAAAGGGACTTCCCTCCACTCTGAATCTCTGAATGGTGTTTCTCTACCTCTAAGTTGAACATCTCACCCTAATCAGCTTTCTGAGAGATTTATAATGCAAATAATGCTGGCTTCTCACTGCTTTTGCCTCTTTGGGCTTCCTCATTGTTATACAGCTACAATAATACCCGTGTTTCGGCCCTGAGAAGACAAACTGAGGTTAGCTTTGCCAATATCACCTTCTGCTTGTGGTACCCAAGATGGCTTGGGGATATGCACAAATACATCATTAATCACATAGGGAAAAGCTACTCCCTTTTCAATTCTCTTTCTGTCCTTTTGATTATAATGAAGAGAATGCTTTTTTAATTTTTAAAGCAGTATTCAGGCTCAAGGCCTTCAGCAGGCTGCTAACTAAAATGTAATATTGTTTTCATTTTGCATATTTCTGTGATTACTTTCTCCTTTTGACTCTAAATACTACTAATGATATGTGATCCTGGCTTTTCCTTGATGATACTTACACAGAATCCCTTTTTAAAATAAATGTAAGGGAAAACTAGTCACTTAGAGTAATGGCACAGATGATATTTTGAGCCAGATAATTCTTTTGCTTGGGGCGGGGGACATTCTGTGTATTGTAAGATATTTAGAGCAGCCTTGACCTATATCTACCAGAACTCAGTAGCCGTGCCTCCTTCCAAGTTGTGACCATTGAAAAATGTCTCCATACATTGTCAAATATCCTTTTGGGAGTGTGATGGGCCCCAGGCAGTGAGAACTATCAATTTGAAGATTTAAAATGAAAAGAAGTGAATACAAATAGCAGTGGTATATATACACAGCAAAAGTTGTGGAGCTGTTATGGGGGACTGGGTTTTAGTTCTGGTTTGGTTTAGTGAGTGGAGTGCCATTACTGGTGTAAGAGCGGAACACCTTGGGGCACCTAGGTGGCTCCATCACTTGAGCATCCAACTTCAGCCCAGGTCTTAATATCAGGGTTTGTGAGTTTAAGCCCTGCATCAGGCTGTCTGGTGTCAGCACAGAGCCTGCTTTGGATCCCTGTTCTGCCCCCCTACTTTCTGCCCCTCCCTTGCTCAAGCTCTTTCTCTAAAAATGAATAAATATTAAAAAAAAAAAAAAGATTGTCTCATGGTTTGCCTCCTTCCCTCTATCCCCATATTTTCCCCCATCTTCTCCCCCACGGTCTTCCATTCAGTTCCTCCTAATCCTCCTATACGTGCAAACATATGGTATTTGTCTTTCTCTGCCTGACTTATTTCACTCAGCATAACACCCTCAAGGTCCACACATGGCGAAATTCCATTCTTTCTCATTGTCATGTAGTATTCCGTTGTATAGATAAACCACATCTTGATCCATTCATCTGTCGATGGACACTTAGGCTCTTTCCATGTTTTGGCTGTTGTTGAGAGTGTCGCTATGAACATTGGGGTACATGTGCCCCTATGCATCAGCATTTCTGTATCCCTTGGGTAAATTCCTAGCAGTGCTCTTGCTGGATCCTAGGGGAGTTCTAGTGTTAATTTTTTGAGGAATCTCCACAGTGTTTTTCAGAGGGGCTGCACCAGTTTACATTCCCACTAACAGTGTAGGAGGGTCCCCGTTTCTCCACATCCTCACCAGCATCTAGAGTCCTCTGATTTGCTCATTTTAGCCACTCTGACTGGTGTGAGGTGGTATCTCAATGTGGTTTTGATTTGTATTTCCCTGATGAGGAGGGATGCTGAGCATTGTTTCATGTGTCTGTTGGTCATCTGCATGTCCTCTTTGGATGGGCATGGAGGAGGGCACTTGTGGGGATGAGCACTGGGTGCTATATGGAAACCAACTTGACAATAAACTATTAAAAAAACACAGGCAATAATTTGGCAACAAACTAAAATAAAGAAATAGAGAATGACAAAAAAAAAAAGAATGAAACACTTTCACCCCATCTTGTTGCTGGCTCCACTTCAAAGTCTTTCCAAGTAGCTCTGTGTGTGCACATCAGTGACAATCCCTGCTCTCTCTGGGCACCTGGGAACGGTACGAGCTTGGGCCATGTTCTTTGCAAACTTGCCCATTCTTTACAGAAGTACCGCAAGTCCCAGAAGGGAGAAATACACACCCCAGCCCCATGGTAAAGGCCAAGTTGCCAGACATTTAAAAAGAAATGCTGAGTCATAATTTCCTTCATTCAGGAATTAGCTTGTGCTCTTGAGATTTTGAACTATGGTGCAGCACGGCAGTGGTGAATGAGCACAGTTTAAAGATTCATTCAGCATTAGCATTGGTGAGGATTGCCGGATACTTTCATTAATTGGATTCAGGTTATACGTGTTTCATTTAGAAGCAGCTGTGATCACTAATGGAATGACCTCTGCATCACTTTCTGCTCTGAAGCAGGAGGCGAGATGGCTTCTCTTATGTTGTATTTGCCACTTCTGCTGACACCAAATGCTGATAAAATATGGTCCATGGCCTTCAACCAAGCTCCCCTCTTTTAAAAGAGAATTTTGTTTTCATTTTTAATAAAGAGACAGGCCCCAGGCTTAAAACAAATAGGGCTTCATGTTGCTTCACTGAATACACCAAAGGCATAGGACTTGAGAGCAGTGGGTTTTCTTTTCCACGCACTACTCTTCCCGGCTGCAGCTCTCCACCACCACACAGGAGACCGAGGCAGACCCCA
Organism: Proteles cristata cristata; assembly: GCA_017311185.1. NCBI lineage: Eukaryota > Metazoa > Chordata > Mammalia > Carnivora > Hyaenidae > Proteles > Proteles cristata. The sequence goes on along the minus strand of JAESUZ010000173.1, from coordinate 1,173,772 downwards.
GGTGTATGAGGCCACTCCCCAGTCTCCATTACACTTGGGACTCACTTGTCCCCCTGCCTCTCTGTGCCATCCCACCAACACACACCCAGTCCTTTCTGAACTGAGTTGTTTTGAGCATTTAAGAAAGACAAACAGTACTCTGCTTGGCCCCCATCCCTTTTCCCTCTCCTTCTCTAGCCCAGATTCACAATGGATCAGAACAGAACAATACTATTAATAATAGTAGTATAATATGTATTTAGATTCCCAGCACAGCAGCCACAGAGTGCTCTGCTGAAAACATCACTCCTCTGCTAGAAACCATCTAAAGGCTGGCATCCTCTTTGCCTTGCTCATTCTTTGCTCTCAGGCCTCGTTCCCGTTCCTGGCTTCCTCTACTCCAAGAACTCCATCCTGTCTTTATGGCACCTCAGATCCTCTTTGGAGGTATTTTCCCTGGATGTTCCTACTTTTTCTATCTTAGCATCTGTGAGGCTCACTGTCTTTCTTTTTTCAGTCTTTACTTAAAAGTTGTATCCTCAGTGGGGTCTTCCTGGTTGAAAATAGAAACTCTGCTCCCTCCCCGGGCTGGCCCTGGAAGTCTCCCCTGCTTTTTTCTCTGCACAGCCTTATCATCCTCTAACATGATGTGCCCTATACCTCTTCAGTGAAGTTGCACACAGGTCATCTCCACCTCCATGAGGGTTGAGTCTTTTCTGTTCTAGCTACTAAAGCATCTCTAACACCTGTCACGTAAGGGGTGCTCAATAAATTCTGGCAAAGAAATGACTGAATGGTATCAATAATAGTAATAACAGAGGAGTGCTTTGGGGTTGCAAAGTAGTTTTGTTTGCATTTTCTGGTTAGACCTCAACATAGCCCCCAGGAGTTAGGCTACACAGGTGTTATCCCAACTTTACAAATGAGGAAAGTGAGGCCCCAAAGATTTCTGGGTATCTGTCCAAGCTCACACAGCTAGGAATAGCAAAGCTTGGATTCATCACTTCTCCCTCATGGGATATTTACCTTCAATATCTGGCATCTCTGATTCTGATCATTTTCTAGAATTCTAGGGCAGTTGCAAGTCAAGCTAAAAGACATGGGTCATGGGATCAAGTATATGAGTATCATGGTGAAATCCTCCTTGTCCACCAGTTCCTCCCAGATGGACCACCTTCCCCAGGCCTTCAGTATAATTAGCCTGGAGGCTTTTGGCCCTGATGCAGTAACTGGTAAGAAGCTATCTGTTACTGCCGTTCATTAATACAGGTGACACAAGATGAAATATTTTAGGTGAATCATCTGGCCTAATTTAGAAAGGCTCAGTAGGGCTGGCACCTTTGATTTATCAGGGAGAGGTATCTGTTATCAGAGAGATCCACACGCAGACTTATTTATTATCCAGAATCTGTTTTTAATTTCAGAGATTGTTTACCTAAACTGCTCTGTGTCAGATTCCAGGACAGATTTCTGCTTAGCATTTAATTTTAGATACTTGCCATGGTGGACAGTAAAAAATGGGTCTCCAGAATTTGTAGTTTCATTATGAATCTTACCTCCTGGCAGCCCCTACCAGTAGTTTGTCTTTGAAATCTCCTTGATACTTGTTAACCCTGCTCTGCTGTGGAGAAGATATAGTTTATTTATTGGACTTTGCCCATTTATGAAAAAGTACAGAAATTATTAATGGTTTAGTATCTATTAATGCATTACTTGGGTGGAATTCAAATTCTAATATTTATGGTAAACCCCTTTATAATGAAACGGGCAGAGAATCACCTCTCCTGCTCTGTAAATTTGGAAGGCTCTAGATGCTGTTGGAATGGCTTCCTATGAAATATGAGCGCTGCTGGCTTTATATTTACACCCATAAATAAGAAATAAGTACTTTGGGTTGGAGGAGAAATAATTAAGAATATTTGTGTAGATAATAAAGAAGAAATGGTCCAGTTTGGTGAACTGTGTGCTTGGGAAATGCCAGAAGCTGCCAGGACCCAGTGAGAGACATGGGAAAAAGTAGGGCTGGGAGATTGTGTTTCTGGATTTGGGTAGGGTGTCTGGAGACAGCAGGAAGGGGGGCCTTGCAAAAGTTACCTGTGGGTCATGGCAACTTGTGAGTGAGTGTATGTATAGAGCTTAGGTGTGGGATCCAGGAGACCTAGTTTGGATTCCACGTCTTCCCCAAGGTAGCATGGCTCTCTGAAGGCCATCATTGAACTTTTCTGAACCTCAGGTTCCTTGTCTGCAAAATGAAGTTTATATTTCATGAAAATGTCATGAGAATAAATAGGGTAGGCTTAAAATTGCCAAAAGTAGTAAACAGAACTGTCTAAGTGGGGCCTAAAGGGGGAAACTTTTGAGGGCAAAAGACGTGCATATATATGTATGTATACACACAGATATGTACATTTTGTATATGTGTGCATTTACATATATGCATAGATATGTACATTTTGGGATGTATATTGTTGTATTTGTAATTGCTGGTTGGTGTGCAGGAGGAAGAGAACATAGGGTGGATATACATAATGAGTTTAACATGAAAATAGAGAAATATTATGATCTCAAAGCACTGTTGATGAATGGGTACCTTTTACCTGCCAAGGCTCTTCTGCCCAAAGAGTCTGGTAATGGGATCCTTTAGCTTTTTCCCTTCCAATTGAAGTCTCTCCCTGACTACTTCCTGGTATGGGCTAAAGGGTTTGGTTAAATCTCTACATCCAAGCATCTAGTAAAAGGTTATAAAATCATAACATGTTATAACAGAAAGGAATCTCAGGAATCATTTAGTTTAAGGATGACAGATAAGTTTACTGGATGTGAAAACCCTGTGGTAGTGATTTGCAGAGGTACTATTTTGAGAAAATTGTGAGTTGCTGCTGTGCTCAGGAGTTACGTGACTGATTAGTGATGCCTTCCGGGGGTGATGAGTGGAAATGGTGATGAGGTTCACATTCTCTTGGTTTTTAGTTTTGTCTTTTAAATAAGGAAACCAAAGCCTAGGATGATTACATGAACTGGCCAGGCTGACACAATGAGTTAGGGGTGAGCCAGGACCAGATTCGGATGTCTGGCTTCCAGTTCAGACACCTCTTATGTCACACTGCAGTGTTTCCTTACTCCATGTAGACTCAATGTCCCTGCCAGACCTCACAGAGAACACTAGTCAGCTGTCCCTGACTTAGGAGAATATGGATTCAGGTGGATGAAGTATTTAACATCTTCCTTACTGTGAGTGGTGGCCTGCAGAGACAGCTAAGGCACAGACACTATTTGGACTGATGATGATGATGCTGATGACGATGACTCATTTATTTAGCTCTTTCTGTGACCCAGGCCCTGCAGGAGTGCATTTGGTGTATATTAGCTCATTTAATTATAACAATCATCACTGGGTGACAGTCTCTGCATTATGCATCTGAGGGACATGGTGTCCAGATAGGTTAAGAAAATCCCTAGCGTCATAAGCTAGCACATGCCAACGTCTTTCAGACTTTGAAGCATGTGTTTTGGATTACTGATCATATGAATCTATCTTGTACAGACTTGTCAAGGTGCCGTCCATTGGGATAACATTGATGTAGTCTCTATCACATATAAAGACTTACATTTAAAGTGGCAAAGGAAGATTAGGAAAGTCAGTGGTCAGTGCCCCTGACAGGCAACTTAAAAAATTTTTTTTAATGTTTATTATTTTTGAGAGACAGAACACAGGCAGAAGATGGGCAGACAGAGAGAAAGACACAGAATTGAAAGCAGGCTCAAGGCTCTGAGTTGTCAGCACAGAGTCTGATGAAGGGCTCAAACTCAGGAACTGGAGATTATGACCTGAGCCACAGTCAGATGCTTAACTGACTGAGCCACTGAGGAGCCCCTGACAGGCAACTTTTAGTGAGTAGGGGAGAATCTTCTTTACATTCAATGCAGAACTTCCCTGTGTCTATTCCTGTGTTTATTGCTATGACTCAAGCAAGTGTTGGATGGAATTGGATAGATCATGTCCACACTTCTTCATTTATGCATGTTGTAGGCAAGAATTATTCCCATACTGATTCATAAAAATGAAATTTCTGGTGAGCACACCTGCCTTGCTGATTTGCTGAAAGGATCTAGGTGTTTCCTGACTTCAGAAGGAAATGATCCCTGATAATGGAGAAAGAAACAATCTTTCCTCTAGCAGACTTGACTCTCTTCCCTAAACATGTGGGGAGCTTGAGTAGTCATCTCATACCTGGAGGTTTGAGGACCTCCTCATAATGACCCAGGGAATGTTGAGTAGAGAATATTGAACCTCTGTTTTGTGGGAAGGCAATGGCCTCAGTCCTTGTGTTCTGAGTCTTACCTGAGTAGCTATAGCCAAATAGCCCAGCTTTTGGAATCAGCTTCAAATTCATTCATTTACCAGTCTTTTCCTCTGGCTTTATATCCGCTTTTAATTACTTGGGTTACAGGGTATTATCTTAACATTTAGGTTAACTGTCAAATAAAAATAAAAATTAATAAGGTGAAAAAAAAAGAGTGTCTTTACTTACAACTCTTAGTGGAGCTTATAGAAGGGTACCATCTAAATCCAGGTGATTTCCATCTAGGCAATGGGCTTCCTTCTCTGCATCGCACAGTGTGCTGGCCTTTTTCTGGGGTGGGTGAATGTTGGGTGTAGGATCCTGTCTAGGATCTCATAGTAGGGCACACAGGAAACTGTGATTCAGAGTTGCTTTGCTGTCCTGAGAAAGATATCCTGGGGATTCTACACCTGAAGCTGGCAGTGGGGATTAGGTATAAACTGTTAGCCATGATGATTATGAGAAAGAGGAGGATGCTATGCTAATATTTGAGTAGAACCATCATCACCTGGCTAGTACCACTCTGAGCAATTAACCCATGAGATATTTCAACATCAGTTTGAGGATATTCTTGTTCCCACTTTGCATTTAAGGAAACTATGGTTAAATAATTTGCTGAAGGTCATGCTGTTGGTAAATGTGGTAGAGGTGGCCTCAGAATAGAGTTTGTGCCTGCTAACTGGAAGTGCTTATTAGGAGAGGAACACTCCCTTTGACCCCCAGTCTCCAGCCAGTTTCTCTTCTCCTCAATAATATGGTTTTCCTTTTGATCAGAAGAAATGCAGAGAAGAGAGGACAAATCCTCACAGAGTATAGTTCTTTCTATCATGAATTTTCTCTGGCTTATCTTCCTGCCTGTCCCATAGGCTCCTCTCTCTCATCTGGATCCCAAATCCTATAGTCCTCTTCCTCCTCATCCCGCCCAGCAAAACCAGTTCTAAGAACTTCCATTTGCCCTAAGTTAAAGAGGACTCTTAGAATTTTGATGTGTTAATATTTGTATTTTACTTGTGAAAGTATTGAAAGTGGAATTTCAAGTACAACCAACTATGACCTGCCTCCCACTCTGACCTTAGGGCAACCTGAGATTCAAAGCTAGGAGTTTCCTTAAAATGGCTGCCACCCATTCTATTTGTACTTGTCCATAAGCCAATCAAGAATACACATGGAAGGTAAACTAACTTGCAAATGCAGAGATAGAATTATAGCCCATTTCAGTGCCATGGTCTCTGGTAGCATCCTCTGAATGTGATCTCCATATCCCTCATCCAGCTGAGAGATGATCCTGCAGTTAGTGGGCTTCACCTGGCGCAGCCCAGTGTGTAGTCAGGCAGCTGAGTCCAGGAGCATTTCTTAGGTGATGGGAGAGTAGGAAGCTAGAATGAGTGTGTTCCATGTTGCTTGGGGCCACCACCCTGTGGGCTAAGACCAGAAGGACATGGTACTCTCCCCTGGGAAGTTCAAGTTGTTGACATCTTGCCTGGCCTGCCCAGGGCTGTTCTACCTATGAGGCCATCTCCTGAAGGCACCATGTTTTTTATATAACATTTTGTCCCTTTAGAAATTATCGTGATGCATGTCAAGAGCTTTCACACCGAAAAAAAATATGTCACATTAGCTTCCAAGTTTCTGATTGTCTAAATAACGCAGCAACTCAACATACAGCTGTCTGGCATTTTGACAGTACAATAACCCATAATTCTTCCTGCCACTCAACACTTCAAGGTTAGCATTTTGTAGTTTGCTCTCAAGGAGTATTCATTTAAATTTTCAAGTGCAGAGTTGAATGTGGCTGCCTCATACCTCCCTTTTGATCTGTTCATTATTTACTTGGGTTCTCTTCCAGTTTATTACATACATTATATGGAATGCTCACGCATGTGTATAAACTTTTTTGGAGAAGTGGAGTGTTGTTCAACTTACTGCTGTTCTCTCTATAGTTGGGGAAAAGAGAGGGAGAGTGATGCTAAGCTTCACAGGGAAGCTCCCCAGTTTGTGGTTCCCAAGCATCTGCCATGGGGTGAAGTAAGAAGGAATAGATAAGAGGATAGAGCACTTTGACTCTCTCTTGCTTCCTTTCAGAGGGCAGGTGAAATGCTTGTAGCTGCCTTCTGAAGAAAGAAGGAGCTTTGGGTTCAGGACTTTCTCACGGGAGAGAGTTGTTTGCTTGGTCTTCTTAAATCATAAGGAAGATTCTTGAACACCCAGTTAACATCTTTGACTTGGCTACTGGTTTTGAATCTTCCTTACTGGCTTGGTTACCATTGGTCATTTTCATAGGCAAGTTGACTTCCTTAGGTGGGAGACTAGGTTATTAATCTGGCTTTCATCAATTGCCTAAATAACCGTGGCCAAGTCAGTAATTTGCCTCTTCCAACTTTTTTCCTTCTTTTTAAAATGCGGTTACTATCCCTCCTCATACCTGCCTTTACAAGCTTGTAGCTAGGTTAAGATAAAGCAATAGAAGTGCATGTGCTTTGAATTATTGAGAGCTGTGCTATCTCAATATTAGACATCATTGTGGGTTTTCTTTTTCTTTTAATCCACTGCCAATTTACATCCCTGATCTACATTCCTGCCTCCAGTAATCGAGTGGCTTATTGTGATGTGTGAGTCTTTTTCTGAATGTAATGCCTCTTGCCACAAGTCGAGTTTATTTATTGGCCCTTCTTGGATTGTGTTCAAGGGAGAATTTCTGGATCTCAGGCACCCTTAAGACATCTCAGGGTCTAAAATTTCTAAGGTAAAATAATTGTTTTAGATCAGTGACTAAACAACTGGCTCAATATATGTGCTTTGCCTGTGAAATCCCTAACTCTTGAAACTCACTAATCTCCTTTTTTTTTTTTTTAAATGTTTTATTTATTTCTAGGAGAGAGAGAGACAGACAGCATGAACAGGGGAAGGTCAGAGAGAGAGGGAGTCACAGACTGAAACAGGCTCCAGGCTCCGAGCTGGCAGTCAGCACAGAGCCCGACGCGGGGCTCGAACCCACGAACCGCGAGATCATGACCTAAGCGAAAGTTGGACGCTTAACCGACTAAGCCACCCAGGCGCCCCATCACTAATCTCCTTTTAAGCTCGCCAAGTTAAGCACACTTTAAAAGCCTGAATGTGTGTTTAAGTAGAATCGCTGTGTTGATATGAAGTCTGTTTACACTTTCAAAGCCATTAGAGTGATAAACATTTTACCACCATTGGGCTCTAAAATCTCTGGAACATAATTTGCTTGTTGACGCCCTATTGGAGTTTGTGCTTCTGGCAGAAGATTAACACTTATTCAGCAGCCTTGGGACTCAACTTTGGCAAATTTGGGGTGGACCGCCAGCTGGGTATCACCAAATCTTTGGATCTAAGCTCATGGGGAGTTTCTAACATGTGGAATTTCTCTGGTTGGTTGGTTTTGGTAGGGAGAAATCTGGGTTGGCATTCTTCACTCTGCTGGAGGCTTCAGAACTTGTTTGCTGAGCATTTGCTGCTTGGAAATGGGGAGATTGAAATCTTGCATAATCTACTTGGATAAGATGGTGGAGTATCACACAGTTCCATGCTCACAATAGCCTTGGCCTTAGGAGGAGGACAGTTGAACAGGGTTAACCACAAATGTTTAGTTACTGGCTTTAATATAGTCACTTGAATTACATATCTTTCTATGTATTTCAGAGTGCTTCTGCATCTGTTACTATAACTGACCTCAAAATAGTGCTGTGAGGTAGACATGGTCAGGGTTTCTGAAATTATGTTTTTAAGAATGCTTTTTTCTGATTATGAAAATAGTGCATATTCATTGTAGAAATGTTGGGCAATACTGGAAATCATAAGGGAATTAAAATTGCCTATAATTCCACAGTTGCCAGAAATAGCTACTTAAACCATTGGTATCCAACCCCATATACATTCCTTTTGTGTGTATATACATATACCTGTAGATTATATTTTTAAGGTTGGGATCATTCTGTACAGATACCATTTTGTTTCAGGCCTTTTACTTATAAACAGGTACCCATGTTATAAGTATAGTCCTTGGAAACCCAATGTTTAATGTCTTAGTGTGTTCTGTTATAAAGGATGTATGTACCATAATGTTGGGTAACTGAGTTATTTTCTATTATTCCCGATTCTGCTCAGCACCATGAAGAATGCCCCTGGAAATACTATTTTTTTTTTTTCATTTTAAACATACCTCTGATTATATCCTTAAGATAAAGAAATGCAATAGCTAGGAAATTTCTGTCTACCTTTTGAGGGTTATTATACAAAATGTCAAATTGCAAGACAGATACTTTATCCTCATTTTATAGGTGGTCAAACTGAAGAACAGAGAGTTGCACTGATTTGCCTGGGAATGCTTAGCAAGTCCGTGGAGGAACCAGGTTCCTCATGGTGGCATCTGCCTTGCTTGCCTCTATCTCCACCTGGAGGTGAGAACACCACCCACTCCAAGGGCGAGCCTTGTTTTACATGGCGGTGACTGTGGGCTCTCTTTACAACCCTTTGTCAGGTGTCGTTTGTGACCCACATGCCACTCTCTGGCCTGTGAATTAGATATTAAATAAATCTTCATCCCACTTCATGTCAGTGTGTCTTAGGGCTTCCTGGGCTCTCGCTTTCTGAGGCTCACTCTCCCATCTGGCACTACCTCAGAATGGTGTCTCGGCCACCTGCCTGCTTGCTTCCCTCTTATTGCACACATTTTGGGGGGAATACCTGTCAAGTTCCAGGCCTTGTGTTGGAGGAAGAGGGTATAAAGACATGCTCAGTCCTGGCCCACAAAATGCAACTGGGACTGAAACCTAAAAGAGCAACAGATAACTATGATGAAGACATTGGTGTGGGCCTGTGGAAGAAACATTTTATTTGGTGAATTTCATAGTGATGTTCCTGGTGCATGGCAATCCTCACTCTGCAGCCACCGTGGGTCCTTTTTGTCTCCTATTTCAACATGTTGGTTTTGTTCATACCTGTCCCCTGAAGTCTCCTCACATTCCCTCCTTTTTGTCCCTTGTCTGCTTTGACTTGCTTCCTGTTGTTTTTGTATACAGCTAGCATCTAATAAGTGGCTGATTGAGTGGCCCAATAACTGGGTCCTGCATTTGGTTCCTATTCCTACATTCCTAAATTTCTGAGAAGTTGTACCAGTCCCTGAGTCTCATTGTCCTTATTTGTATAATAAAATGAAACAAATAGGTGTTAAAAATAATAGCTAACACTTTTCAGTACCTGTTATATGCCAAACACTGTTGTCAGGGCTGTACGTATATTGATTTATTTAAGCTCACACGCCTTTGTGGGGTAAGGGTTATTAGTATCCCCATTCTCAGGGGACAATCTAGGGTCCAAGGCTACACAGCTGGATGGACAGGAGGTGGGATGATTCCTGCACTTGTTCTCTTAACACTGTACTTGACTGTTTGAGAGCCCTTTCTTCTTGTATTCATCCCCTTTCCTTACATTGTACCTGACACAGGAGTTTAATGTCATCAGTGTGGCAAAGCAGAAACTCTCTTGAGGTGATAAGTTACTGCCTCCTAAACACATGGATGTCCAGGGCCTTGGTCACCCCCCACAGGGTTGTGGAATATCCCAGAGCCAGGGAAGTGTGAGGTTGAGAGAAACCAGAGAGCTAATGCTTCTTTTCAAAAAAGAAGTGACTTTTTGAGCATCAGTTATTTGAAGGTCAGTGTCAGTGATGGACTAAAACAGATGTGGCTTCTGCTCCTGGGAAACTTGTGACCCAGAAAGTGGGGAAATATGTCACAAAGCTGATGGGACCATTGGGAGAGAAAGCAGTAAGGATAAAAATGTTTCCAGGTTGAAATACCAGCTCCTTTCAGACTTGAAGGGGTCTGTCCATTCTGGTGCAAGGACTATCTTTTTCCTCAGTGGACATGTCATGCTCCTGGGTCTTGCAAGGCCAGATTGAGTCATAGAACTGTTACTGTCCAGAGCATTCACTTGAGGGCTGGCTTTTATTGTTGTCATAGCACCTGTATTACAAAAATATGCTTCGTCATAGTGGAGGGTGAGGGGGGGAAGGAAATAAAGCCAGATTTTCAATCAGTTGTAGATTTTCTTTTTCTTCCTATTGAGATTTATAGTAAGCCAAAATGTCTGGAGCTGGGATTGATTTGAATCAAAAAGTATAGATACACATATATGCATGCTTGAACAGTGTCTGTTCCTCTGTAAGTCCCCAGTCTTGGGGCTTCTTCTGTAGCTTCATTCCAGCAAGAACAGACACTGCTTCAGTATTCATTTCAGTGGCATTGACAATACTGACAATATAATTGACCTAAAAAGTTCTGGATTTCCTGTTAATGCACTTTAGAAATGTACATCAACTACCAAAAAAAAAAAAATCATTTCTATCTACATTTCACTTGATTTCCATTTTCAAGAGAGAGGCTTCATCATTATTATTCTATTTGAATAGCACTGATATCTTGAAGGATGGAAGGAGATTTCTATTGTATGCGGGAGTACTTTATTTCGATATTTTCTTTGTCTGATTATACATGATAAACACACATTAGTGACATTTCGTGCATGTTTGGAAGATAAATGGGGATATCTCTTTAAACCATTCCTGACACTTGCTAACCTGTGAGCTTAATGGCATTTTCTCTTTGATTCAATAATTTGTCTGTCAAAAAAAAGCTGGGCTGACATTCTCCTTGTTGTGGGATTGAAATGGAAAAGAAATCTCTTCGCTTGAAGATAATTTTTTTTTTAAATTGAGGGGAACATTTTAGGATAAAAATGTTTTTGAAATTATTTGGGCTTTTGGTTGTAGAGGTGGGGGGCAGGGATTGGGAGAGTGGTACTGATGAATGCTGGGGCCCTGACGTTATGTGTGTGGCAAGTAATAAAGGGGAGACGATTACCTCCATCCGAAAGTCCTCTTGAAATAATTAGGAAACATGTGAATTCTGGCAAACGAAGATGGCTTCTGCTGGTGTGTCTTGTGGGAGGCTGTCAGCTTTCCTTCTGTGGAGGTTGTTGGCTTGGGGTGTGTATCTGTGCATGGACTGGTGGCTCTGACTCCATATGTGTGCCTCGGTTCCCTCCAGCCTCATGCTGGTTGAAGGGGGAGGGAGAAGGCTGGCTGTGCATCATTCTGGAGAAGCTTTAAATCCAGGTGGTGGATTTTTCTTTGTTTAGAGATTTTGGAAAAGCCCTATTCAGGGACTGTGGCAAAAATGAATCCTGGAGGTAAATCTAGAGTAGGGAGGCAATGGTGGGCTGGAAGGGGCAGGTGTGGAGCTCTTTAAGGAGCCCTTTGCATTTGTGTAAAGGCGGCCTCACATGTTGGGCAAGAGGTGCCACTTCAGAGCTGTATCATGTGACTCCACAATGTATGGCCGACCCTGTCTCCTTGGATCCCTTCAAGTACTGAGAGCTTTGGGGAAGTCTGAGTTATGTAAAGATGAAGACAGTAGGCAGGTGGTTGTGGCTGGGAGTGGGATGGGGGGTGATGCTTCACTGGTGTGTGCCAGGCATGGCTCTAGGCAATGGGGATGTATCCCAAATCTTACAACTTGTCGGTAATGAAGTTGGGAATAGAACTCCGCTCTCTTTACTCCTGATCTGGTGCTTTCTAAGCACAGCACAATGCTTCCTGGAGATCCTGCCTTTTACAGGAGCATAAGGATCTGAAATTCTTTCTCGGTATCTGGTTGTTCCTCCCCAGGCTTCTAGTACCCCTGTGTGGGCCACGTTTCCCCTTTCTTGGAACCTAGCTCGGTCATGCTGGGTTGTCCTAGCAAAACATAGTAAATACACATAAAAATGAAGATGTGATTGGTCGCACACTTTGCCAGCCTGGATTTCTTGCCAGAAAGTAGAGACATTTTAAGACCTTTGAACATCCTGGGCACTTTTCATTTTGGAGACCTCATCATACAACGTATCAAACATATTAGCATGACTCCCTCCCTATCTCACATTAAAATGATTGATGAGGCTTCAATATGAGATTTTTGGAGGGATTCTAAAAGCCATTTTTACAATTTTGAGGCTTGAGGATAAATTAATTTTCTCATGAAAACTTTGTTATATTTAACTGTAGAGCTTCACTTGAGTAGTGCTTGATCTTCCAATGAACATAATATTTCTTTCTGTTGAAGTTTTTGAAATTCTATTAATCTTAGTTTTATAATTTTTATTTCACATTTTGGAGCTTTTTTTTTTTTTTCAGATCTTGAACATTTTGTTGACCCTTCAAACTTTTAAAAGAGGGCATTTGACACTATGCCTGTAGTTCAGTCATGGAGCAAGGACACCAAGAGCAGACCTCCTAGCACCCACCCACCTAGAACTAAATCCTGGACTCAAGCATTTGCCGCTCCTCCGGGGACTCCAGTTGGGCCAGTCTTGTTTGCAGGCCTGCAAGCCTTTTCCCAAGCCCATCCAGGGACGGGCCTGGGTATTAGAGAGGTGACCCTTGTGATATAAGGAGGACTCCTGTTTTCCCCTGCTACAGTGTTAGCTCGGGCTGTCACAACAAAATACAGCAGACTGGGTGGCTTAACAACAGAGGTTTAGTTTCTCACATTTCTGGAGGCTGCAAATCTAAGATCAAGGTTCCTGGTGAGAGCTTTCTTCCTGATATGGAGACAGCCACCTTCTCACTTTGTCCTCAGAACTCTGGTCTTTCTAATCCCATCATGAAGGTCCCACCCTTGTGACCTCATCTGACCATAATTACCTCTCGAAGGCCCCATCTTCAAATGCCCATCTTCATGATGGGGGTTGGGGCTTCAAGACACAAATTTTGGGAATATACCAACGTTCAGTTTATAGCATGCATGCACTGTGGCGGGAAAGCATAGCCCTCCGGATCTATGGCTATGGGCTTCAAATCCCGTCCCATCACATTTTAGCAGTGTGACTTAGGATATAAGTTGGTTATATTCTCTGAACCTCAGTTTCTGTTTCTGTAAAATGGGGATAACGGCCCATTTGGAGAGTTGTTACTTGTATTTGTCAAGGGCCTGGTACCCAGTAGGTAGTTCTTCTCTATATACTTGCCCAACTCACCTGAGGGCATCTTTTTTTTTTTTTAATATTTTTATTTATTTCTAGGAGAGAGAGAGACAGCGTGAGCAGGGGGAGGGTCAGAGAGAGAGGGAGATACAGACTGAAACAGGCTCCAGGCTCTGAGCTGGCAGTCAGCACAGAGCCTGACGCGGGGCTCGAACCCACGAACCGCGAGATCATGACCTAAGCGAAAGTTGGACGCTTAACTGACTAAGCCACCCAGGCACCCCGAGGGCATCTTTAATTACATGAATATAGCAGCTCATTTTTTGAGGAACTCTTAGCTGTATGTGTGAGAGTGAGACAGAGGCAGAGGGCAGGGAGACAGAGCCCAGGAGTATAGCAGAGGCAGGAGACAAGTAGTCTCTGGCACTAAGGCAAGACTGGGCTTCTATAAGAGGAGTTTGTTTCTACATTTTTGGAAAGTCTTGGGCTTGTGGGAACCCCTAGTTTGTATGAGAGGACAAAGGATGGACTGAGAAGGCTCTTCAGTTTGAGGTTGAAGGACCCCCAAAGTGGGGATACTAAGCTTGAGTTTTTTACCCTCTTGTGGTAAAAAGCTTAGTAAACCCAAGCTTAGTCTTCTAAGTTCAGGGCCTCGCTTTTGCCATTTCCAGAAGAGAAATGACTGGTTATATAAATGATGGGGTTTCCAGCCTGGGTTGGGAGTGGAGGTTGGTATTTATGTGTAAATAGCTGTGGACTTTGCAAAGTGCTGGTATCTGGGGAAGGAACCAGTGACCAGCATTTAGAGCACAGTCAGAACAGGGGGTGCCAGCCCTGATTGAGAGGATGGATGGGCAGTGATATGACAGTAGTCTGTTCCCAGGCATCCCACAATTGGAGGGGATTGGCAGGTGGAAAATCGGAGGAAGCTGATAATCCCCCAAACCCTTCCTCTTGATTCATGGCTGCCAGCAGCAGATTAGCCTTCTTGATGGACTCAAGTCAAGCCTGGCCCATGGTGGGAAGAAAGTCCCACCCACCCTCCCCGCCTTGAATGCCCAGTGTGTGTTAGGCATTATCCTAAATATGCATATTACATCTGTGGGCAAAACTGACAAACATTCTCATGGACCTTATAATGTACATTAAATAGTCAACATGATACATAAATAAATTATATGGTGGAAGGCCATAAATGCTGTTGGGGAAAAAAGAAAAAGAGAACAGGTAATAACATTAGTAGTCCTGGGTGGAAGTGACAGAGTTTTAATGAACATGATGGTCAAGGGAGGCTTTAACAGGAAGGTGAACAAAGTTGTAGAAGTGAGTTGAAGGAGAAAAGTACTGTTAAAATGAACTTGCCATCTCTGAGCTCACAATATCTGGTAAGAGGAGAAGAAGCCAGTCAACACTGGAATCCTTGGAATAAAATTTCTCCCTAACAAATGGAAGCAACATGGTGAATGGAGAGGAGGAATGGCCATTAATCATCCGTGTGGTTCATGGTACCACTAGGTAGTGCTTGGTATTGAATGAAGACTGAGAGGTAGGGTGTAAAGCCAGCATTCTCTACTTAAGTGGGTTTGATGGGTCTCTACTGGCTTAACACATTTGTTGGATGGGTGTCTGAATGAGGGACTGAGTGAGTAAATATATGAATGCATAAATCAGGGAAAAATCAGTAAAGACTGACTTAAACTCATCTCTCTTAAAAATGGGTAATTTACAAGTTCACATCCTAAGTTACTAGCTGAATGTCTAACCTCAGTGGTAATTATTTTAAGATGCTTTGATTTGGATATAGAAGTTTGTACCCCTATGTAAACTTTCAAGTAATACAATGGAAAATGATCCAGTTTTTCAAAAGTGTGTTGGGATATTATGGTGTAGTCCTAGGTAAGGTTTTCATATATACCTATAATCAGGGTAGAGGGTATTCTCAGAATCAGCTTGTAACTTTCCCTCATATTTAAAGTAAGAGTAAGGGGCACTTGGCTGGCTCAGCCAGTGGGGCACGTGACTCTTGATCTTGGAGTTGTGAGTTCAAGTCAGGTGTTGGTTATAGAGATTACTTAAAAATAAAATCTTTGAAAAAATAAATAAAGCAAGAGTGGATTCTCATAAACTTGTTAATCACTGTTCCTGTCAACAGCTACTCTTAGTTTTTAATTGTGATCTAGAGATTGAGCCAGAATAATGTATATCTGTTTGGTGGATCTGCTGATCTATTGGTTATCAAATTTTTCAGGTTTTCAGAAAGTCCTGGGGAACCAAAGACCTACTGACAGACAGACTGGGTCTACTCCAGGTCTATTGTATCAGAAGTTCCAGCTTTGGTCCCCATTATCTGTATTTTTAAATCTCTTCCCAGGTGATTTTGTTGCAGATGGCAGAGGAATTTAAGATTCACTGCATCAAAGTCAACTTTGAGGGCAGAAATTATGGCCTCTTGTTTTAAAGTATTTATTTTATCGGTGTCTACTTTCATACTAGAAAAGCAGTAAATCTTTATTGCTAGAAGGCAAACAAAACAGGTTCATCCCCCTCCTTCAAGGTAGCATTACAGTCTTCTCTCTATTTTTTTGTACAATTTCCCCCCACAGAACTATTGTATAAATATTACTATGTCATTGGCTTTCTTTTCATAATATAGTACCCATATTTCTCAATACTTTTAAAGCTCTATGATATTCCAGAGTATACAAGTGATGGAGTATTTGCATCACTGAAAACTCTTGCCTTATGCAGCCCTTTCTACATAGAAAAATGTTGATAAACCTTTGTTGCCTGAATAACTAAGAGGAGACAGCTATCTCATACCATCTACCCATATCCTTGTTCCTCGTCTTAGAGAAGAGAAGTCCTTATTCAAACTCTCTCTGTTCCCCAAAGGAATCTTGGTGTTAAAATAAGGTGACTTAGTTATCCTTAGGGAAGGTTCTGGGCTGTGGCAAGGACCCCTCTAATGCAGGGATTCAGGTCAATTTGAAAAGGAGTTATTGTTTCACAAAGTGAAGGAGAATAAATCAGCCAGAGGTGTGGATAGTGCAGCACCCTCGGACTCTGCCTTCAAGGAGTTTATAAACTATGTACAGAGACTGGAGCGCCTGGGTGGCTCAGTCGGTTAAGTGTCCAACTTTGAAGCTCACGTCATGATCACATGTTTCATGGGTTCGAGCCCTGCATCGGGCTCTGTGCTGACAGCTAGCTCAGAGCCTGGAGGCTGCTTCAGATTCTGTGTCTTCCCCTCTCTCTGACCCTCCCCTGCTCATGCTGTCTCTCTCTCTCTCTCAGAAATAAATAAAACGTTAAAAAAAATCAACTATGTACAGAGATAGAACTTTCTCTTCCCGGAGAGTTAACACAAGAATACAGGGAAATATCTGGTGAGGATCATAAGAGGCCAGAGAGCCCACGTGCTCCCTTTGGACTGAAGTCATCAGTGAAAACTACTCAGGGGAGTGCATTTGGACTGAGTTCAGAAGGAGAGTCTGATTAGCTCAGCTGACAGAAGGCTCTTGGGTTCTCCACCTTGCACAGGAGAGAGCTGGTATGCCTCTGTCCCGCCATATTGAGACCAACAGACTGGTGTGGGGAGCTCCTGGAAACCAGGTGGTTAAGGAACCAAATAAAGTAATCATTCCCTGGCCCCTCCAAGAAGAGAAACAACAGCAACAAAAAGCTCAGCCCTCAGCCGAGGCAAGCTCCAAGAGCCCCTTTCACAGACACATAAATATTTAATAATCATCTGTCTACAACGAATCTAGGGGAAAAAAATCTTTAAATAGACTGCTCGAAAGGCCAAAACCTGAATTTTAATTGAGGTACTTTGAATTACTCCCATTAGTCAGTCGCTCTGACTTTTTCTTAGTGAGGGGTGGATTGTTGTTGAAAGGGGGGATCAGAATTATTAGCAGTCCTTAAAACACACACACATACACACACACACACAATTGCTGTTCCTACTAAATAATAAACGAGGCTTCTTTTTTAAAAGATGTGGCATTTTCAGAACACAAAGTGGGAGGGCAAAGTACGATAAGCCCCACACATCAGAGATGCAATTTGAGGAGCTAAGGGCATTGGGACACCTTACTAAGCATTTTGTTGCCAAATCACCTCTGTGATTCGCCCTAGTCCTGAGAAAGTTTGCAGGATGGAAGAGGCGTGTGAGTGAGTGAGTGAGTGTGTGTGTGTGTGTGTGTTTATATATTTATTTTCCCTTTCTCTGCCCCCTGGGCCTGTGGTCTCCTGCAGCTGATGTAACAATCCTCTTGGAGGTGCCCCCTGTATCTCACGCTAGCCAATTTCAACAGTCTAAAGTACTCAAATTGAGCCATTTTGTTCTCTGTAAAATAAACCCCAGGCCATTATGCGTGGTTTCTCATTCACCCGCCTCCTGGTCTCCCTTCCCTCGGCCCCTCTCTGCCCACTCCCCCCTCCTTTCCCATTCTCTCTTTTCACTCCCCTGCCCGAGAAGGGGAGGAGGGAGCAGACCTCCTTTAGGAGAGCGCTGTTTCCAGTCCAGGCATGTCAACTCCACTCTGGCACAATTTGCTTTGAGATCTGTGTCATGGAGCGGGGCCGCAGGGTCACCCCCCACCATAATTGATCTTGCTTATTCATCTGCTTCCCCTGTATCTCCCTTTCCCCACACTGGCCTTTGTTTGGATAAACTGTTTGAAGATTTACTGTGGTGCTGAAAGCCCCTACCCCAGCACCCCCACCATCTCGTCCAGGGTGAGACAGTGGAATGGCACTGTGGGAAGAGAGTTCTCCTGCCTGCCCCCATCCCAAACATGGAGGACATGTCCCAGTGTCACACATAAGGCAATTTCCAGACTAATTTCCTATGGACTCACTTTGCACAGCTTCTTGTGCACTGGTAGGAGACATGTTAATTGGTGTGTGAGCCTGAGATGCACTTCAGAAGGATTTATTGTTGTAAGCAAAGGAGGGGAAGGGGGGCCGCGTCCATCTTTGTGATGGCTCTGAGTCCACACTCACTCGCTCCAGATTATTTTTAAAACCAGTGGTAATGATGGATCTGAATCCAGTAATTTATTCGATTTTGGGTCATTAACCCTTGTTCTGCTTATGGCAGCAAATGACTTCATCGTCAGAGATGATGAGTGTTCCAAACTGTGGGGATACTTGGCTCTCTCGAGCTCCCATCTGAAAATCAATTTTAAGCAAGTGGCAGACATCAGAAATCCTCTCTGCTTATAGGTTTCTGCAGCATTGCCTCTAGGATTAGAAGATGTGGGGAGGGTGGCGGGGGGGGGGGGTGGAAGAAGAGAGTCCCCGGAAAACTTCTATTGCCTGAGTTTGTGTTGGGGTGGCTAATGTCCTGAAAAGGCTGCACAATAGACTCTGTCAAAATGGGTCTTTTGGAGTAGGGAATGGATCGCAGTTGGGAAATGGAGTAAAGGGAAGGAAAGGAGCCAGCCTTCATCCAGTGATCCTGCTTGTAGACTGAATGACATGGCTTGAAATCATTGTTTTGATTCTCATTGACTGAAGGCTGGAGGGGCTTTACTGGTTAAGCTTTTAAAGCCGCAGCAGTTTAAACTCTTTCTCTTTTTGCCTGGTGTACCCTTTCTCCAGTTGACCTTGAAACACATTAACTCATCTTTGGAAAGAAACTGAACAAAACACCTTTTGCCTTGAAATCTGGCCTGCCTTCTGTCTCATAGTGTTACGTAAATCGTTGGTGTCGCCGGGTGTCCCTGACTGCCAGGCAACAGAGGACTGGCGTGGTCAGGGCTGGCCAGCCTCCAGGCAGGGGGAATAAGTAAACATTCCTCTGGCTCCCCTACCGTGTCCCTCTGCCACAGTGGACAAGCTGACCGGCAGCGTTCAGGGTCAGGGCACTCCTGCCCTACCTTCGAGGGTTGAGCAGTGCTGGAGAGCTCATCCAGAATGGACCCTTCTTTACACAGGACATGTATGAGCCCTGTCCTTTCCTTAAATGTAGTCATGTAAAGTACCTTTCACTGCTGAAATTTCCAGGTATAATATCTGGGTGGAAAACAGGGATTTTTAGAAAATTTTACATGGAAGGGATTTAGTAATCATTTAGCCAAATCCCTTATTTTTGTAGATGAAGAACCTATGGCCCAGACATGTCAGTTGATTTGTCTAAGATCAGAGACAGACTATAGGGAGCAGAAATGGTCTCAGAACCAAGGTTTCCTGAGCAGTAGTGTACCTGGGGTAGAGACAGGTTGCCCCAGGTGTATGCATTGTCTGTAAAGAACATATAAATGGTAACAAAGCCCCTGGCTCTGACTTTATTACCACCACGATCTGGCAGTTCCAAACAGTGTCAGTGATAAAATACCCCTCCCTCCTCACCGTAGTGGGTGCTCTCGCCAGCCCACTCCCCGCCTCTTTGGTACACCACTATTCCTGACTCCCAGTTTCATGTTTCCCCTACAACAAGAGGTAGCCCCATCAGACAAACCACAAGCAAACAAAGAACAAATCCTGCATTGAAGTACTATCGGAATTAAGTCAGGAAAATAGCCTTTTGGCGAGCTCACTTGAAGGCAGGGCTGTCTGGTGCAGAAAAAATGCAATGTCTTAAAAATCCAAGTGTGAGGGACCCGAAAGAACAGTGATGGGACTTGTACGACTTGCACGGCCCACATCTGTGTGCTGCATGAGTGTGGGTGGTGAGCCCGGGTTGCTCGCTCTCACTTTATGCAGGGCCAGGAGCTCCTAGCCTTGAGTCTGGGTCAGAGTCAACAGAGTTGAAAACTCCCTGGATTACTGTCTAAACCTAATTCTCTCCCAGATGATTAGAACCTTTGGGAAAGTAGTCCGTGGCCTGAGGGCTTGACCTGCTTGTGTGTGCGTCTCTGTGTGGTCATTTTGGCCAGACTGGCTGCTGTCCAGACTTTTTTTCCCCCTCTCCAGCCGCCCCCTCCTGCAACGGGTGGGTAAATATTCCAGTCTGACTTCAGCTGCCGAGTCATCAGTTCTGACAGACGGCTGCCTCTTTGCAGCGGCCCCCCTCCCTACCCACCCCCAGCCCCTCATTTCATCTTCCCCCTGTCAGAACTCACCCTTTGGCAGAAATCTTTTCCGAGAGCTAAATGTGAGCCTCAAAGAGATGCCGTCAAGGTATTTTTCATAATTTTCAAAAGTAATTTCCTTCCCTCCACCCCCCCACCCGCCTTCTCTTCATTATAATTATGTCTTAGCAGCTACCCAAATCAGCATGGCAGCATCCAGTCCTCTCCCCTGCGGGGAGGGCCAGCCTTTCCCAGCTCAGCTCGCTGGGGTGGGGGAAGGTCCCTAGGAGAGCAAGGCTGGACAAGCAACGGCTTCTTCACCATTGGCTTCAGAAGCAAGGTGATAGAATAATTTCTTAGGAAGAAGAGAAATAAAATGGTTTCATGTCCCTTTTGCTCTAGAAAAGGACTCTTAAGACATTTCCCTACAGGCTGGGTCCATAACAGTATTTAGGGTACTCTTCATTCAGTTCATGTGTATGTTTTTAAGAGTAGGTGACATCTGATCCAGAACATTCTCTGCCCTTGCTTTACTCTCCCACCCCTCTCCCTCTCATGTTTCCTCACTCCCTCAAGAAGGATTCATCTTTTTTCTCTGAATCTTGTCTCTGCGTCCGCCCACCTCTGAATTCCTCCTGTGGCTGGTTCTCAACAGGCATCTACCCAGGAACAGGAAGAGGAGTAGCATATGTCTCTGGCCCTCTGCAGAGACTTGGGTATGGCCAGTCCCAGCCCAACTGAGATCCTGGGGGTAAATTATCCTCTCCTACGAATCCTGGGACTTGACATTCAAAAATTCTATTCATTGAAAACAGATACTAGCCCGAAAACCTGGTTTAGTAGATAAAATCTGTAACCACAAGAGGATAAATCTAGTTTGGCTTGTTTGTACTGGTCTAATTTAATATGATCTCCCTTGGAGTTTCCAGCGTCTAGATTTTCTAGATCATTAAATCCATTACTTTTCAGTGTTTGCTTTTTTTTTCTTTTTCTTTTTTTTTTTTTTGGAGGATGGGGTAGGGAGTGGTTGTATTTTTCAGTGGCATCCTTCACTAATCAGAAAAGCTTCATCAAAGCCCATCTGGGGTCTGAGGTGACTAATTTCTGGGCCTCAGGGCTCTGAAGAAAGATTTCTACCCAGTCAACATAAATGACCCTAACGGCTGAGTCACAAAAAATGGTCTCCTTGCTGCAGCCACCACTGTAGTAGGACACACAAAGGGTTGGAAGGGTCATTTCTCACCTACTGAAAATGCCAAATGCCAGCACGAAGAGTATGGGACAGTGGCCATCTCATCCCCTGAATGCAGGATGGTCTGAAGAGCCTGTGAGAGAGAGCAGTGAACTAATGTGTGCCCTTGAGCAAATGGGCCACCTCTTGGACCTTTGAACCTTCATGGGACAGGTAGAGCAGGCCTCACACCTGCCTCTCCAGGTCAGCAAGCTGAGGTAGCTGAGAGCTGCATGGAAGAGCCATGGTAGTGAAAGCAGACATCATCATTTCATTACAATGTACCCCCTCCCAGTGTCAGTTTTCACATCTCTAAGAAAGTGGTTCTGTGAAATGAGGTTCCCTCTGCCCTTCCCACATTCACCCTTGCTAAGCAGAAGGTGGGTAGTGGAGAGAATCCCAGATTACTCTCGACCTTAGTCTGTGCTGGGTTCTCTCCTCCTCACCGGACCACTGTCCTGTCCACGGGCCCTGCAGCACCAGGGCTCTTGGCAGTGAGAAGTGGTCATGGGCTGTGGTGTGTCTCTGGGGCTTCAGTCTGGGGGAGACTTGCTCCAGGGCAGGGCTCACAGCTCAGCTACACCCCCAGAGCTCCCATGTCCCTGCTTGATTGCAGAGAGCCAAGGGAAGACTATAGAGATTGTTTGTTTATTGGGAATTTGAATCCATGACTCTGTGTGTGTGAGTGTGTGTGTGTGTGTACCTGTGCACATGAACACGTGTTTCTCTCCAGTCATATTTTAGGTTTGATAAGATGATCCTCTATTTTTTTTAACTATTTTTTAATGTTTGGCTTTTTTTTTGAGATCAAGAGAGAGAGAGTGCTAGCAAGGGAGGGGCAGAGAGAGGGAGACACAGAATCTGAAGCAGGCTCCAGGCTCTGAGCTGTCAGCACAGAGCCAGATGCAGGGCTTGAACTGATGAGCTGGGAGATTGTGGGCTAAAGTTGGAGGCTTAATTGACTGAGCCACCCAGGCACCCCGTTTCCTTAATTTTTTTTTTTGTCATTATCCTTTCAATAGTCTGCATGGATTTTTCCTATCCTGTAACTCCTCCTAACAAAGAGAAAGCCTGGGGACAAAGCAAGCTGGGAGGCAAGTTTTGCAACTTGTCAATTTGAGCAGTGAAGCAGTACATGTGTGCGCATGTGTGCGTGAGATAAGACCCTGGAGAGAAACACTTTGTCACCAAATGGTGTCCTTCCTTGGGCAGAAGACTACATTGCATGGCGACTTTCCCGGCATAATTGGACTGTCTCTTCATACAAGCCAAGATGCTTGTTTCTGAATATAAGCCCATGCACTTTCAACAGGTCAGGAGCGATAGTAAAAACCTGTTGTCTGGCTTTGTATTTGGAATAATGGAGTCACTAATCTACTTCATCTGGCCAAGTCAGATAAAGAAGAAAGTGAGGGATGCCCATGTTTCAGGGATAGAAGGTACTTGTAAAAGCGATTTCTTTTGGGGAGGGGGATCAGGGGGAAACACACAGGAGAAAAAAAAAGGAGCAAAGACTGTTGGAAACCTTTTAATTAGTACTAATTACCTCAGCAGAAAATGTTGGAAGCTTGAAAGGATTTGTGTCAGCAAGTGAAAGATCAAAGATTGCTAGGCTCGCATTTTAATCTGTTGGCTATAAAAAGGAATGAGGGGGGTGGTAATGGGACCCAGGAGAATGGCTGCCCAGGTGGCTCTACCCTTAATCCCTTCTTTACTGCTGCAGCCTGAGGCCTAGTCCCAATTACATAATAAGATGATTTAATTTAATTTTTTTCCTTCTGCTTTGACTTCAACTGGGGCATAGGGGAGAGGATGGGTGGTTTTTCTCTCCTCCCGGGAGGATGGAGTAGGCTGGGGACCATAGACTTGGACGCTGCACAATCTCTTCTATTGATTTCCTCAATCATTTTCTCATCCAGCAAAATGACATTGTAATTTCGATTAAAACAAGTCCACAAACAAAAAACCCCACATAGGGGAAAGACTTCTTCAAGGATGAGGGAGTCTCTGGGTGTACTAAAGAGGTGAGGCCTTGATGTGGTCTGGCTTGTGGCTAGGATATAACTGGGGCAACAGGCAAACTGTGTCAATGGAGAACTCTGCTGGCTGGCCCTGCACTGTGATAGTTCCTTCAAGGTCCAGTGGGACAAGGAGAGGGAAAGGGAAGGAAGAAGGAGAGCAATGCTGACAGTCCATATCACTCACCCGAGAAGAACTCTGTGTTTGCTCCTCTCTCCCTTTCTGTCATCACCCTCTTTTCCTCTTCTTTAAGAATGCACTAGGCTGAGGCAAGGTCTGTATAGCTCTGGGCACTCTGCTCATATCCCTTTGGCCCTCATCATTCCTGCGCCCACCAATTTTGATGCCTTCCATCTTGCAGGCACCTGCACCTTTTCTCAGGCCACTGGAGCCTGCTCGACCGTCAACCACTGACTCCTGGAGGAGGTTGGTAAATATCTCTGCTCCCTCCCTCCTCACTTGATACAACTCTGAGAAGGGATCCCTCCTGCTTCCCATCTAGTCTAGGGCAGGGATTGGCCTGAAGGCCCAATCTGACTTGTTTTTGTAAATAAAGTTTTATCGGAACATTTTTATGCCATTATATATTTATTTGCTATCCATTTATTTATATATTATCTATTTTCACACAGAGTAGTTTTGACAGAGGTCGTATGGCCCTCAAATCCTCACATTTTTATTATCTTACCACTGACATAAAGTTTGCTGATCTTGCCCTAAAAAGCCTTTGAGCCCCCTTTGAACCCCATTTGGCCCCAGCAGTAACCTATCTCACAATGCATTATTTATTAACTTCTTTCCCTTTCTCGCCTCACTTTCTGATGCTTTATATAATCACCTCTCAAATATATGACTTGCTCTCTTATCTTTATGTCAGAGTCTACTTCTGGGAACTCCAACTGAAGACCTTATGTGCATGTGCATATACAAAAGATAGGATCCCTGCAGGTAGTGCTGGTTACTGCCTGTCCCTTCCAAGGTCCAAAGTGTAAACCTTCAGAAATGCAGTGAACCAGATAGCAGCTCAGCTTGGACACCCTAAATAATGCTGCAAAATGTTGCCCTTTGACTGAAGGACCTACCTTCACGTCATTGAAACTTTTCACTCATCAACTTAGAGTCATTCCTAAGTTTTTTGGTGAAAGGTCTCAGGATGAAAGCCTACATGGTATAATCCAAACTATTGGCTCTGGATCCAGGAGTGTCACTTAGTGCTCTGTGGCATGGCACTTAGAAAGTATTTGGTAATGGGAGACCTGATCTAGACTGGCCCAGCTCCATTTCAGAAAGCCAGATCACTGGACACCATGTTTCAATATTCACATGCTCTAGAATAGGCTGCCAAAGAAGGTTTGGGGCCCAGATCACCTGGTGTTTGGCTTGTGCCAAGTACCCGAAATCTTAGGTATGACCCCCTTCTCATGTATAAGTATTTTTTGTTTTCCTTTGCTCTCCTTTATCTCCTTATCTCAGTTAATTCTGATACTCATTTATTATGAGGATGGAGAAGGTCCTAGTTGTTAGATTAGGGAAATAGGTACATCAGCATCTTGCCATTTGTGTTACTTTTCTATTGCCACATAATAAATCACCCCAAATTTAGCAAACCTTGTTTATCAGAGTTTCTGTGGGTCAGGAGTCTAGATATAACTTCATACAGGGTCTTTCACAAGGCTGTGATTAAGATGCCAGACAAGGCTGTCATCCTCTTAAGCTCAACTGGGAAGGATCTCTTTCTAAGCTCATTCACAGGGCTGTTGGTGGGATTCATTTCCTCACAGGATGTTGGACTAAGGCCTCATTTTCAGAGCGGGTATTGGCTGGAGGCCTCCCTTGGTTCCTTACTACATGGGACTCCCCATGGTGCAGCTCACAACATGGCAGCTAGATTTTAAGGAAGTGGGCAAGAGAGAGAGCTCCAACAAGATGGGAGTCAGTCTTTTTGTAACCTTATCTTAGAAGTGAGATCCTGTCCCTTTACCTTATTCTATTCATTGGAAGCAAGTCATTAACACATGAGGTCTATCACATTTGGGCAGAGGGGATTACATAAGACATGCTTACCAGAAGGGAGAGATCCCAATCATCTTAGAAGTTGCCTCCCATATGGCTGACACTCGGTCCTAACATCCCCTTGTTTTGGCATTATTTAAGAATGAGGAATCCAACTCAAGTGCCTTTTCCCATTTGTCTTTAATCATTAAATAATATTAACTGTTTTGGAATGAAATATTTTTAAAACGTTGATTATCCACTCCTCTGTGTTCTTAAACAGATTAAGCAGAGTATATTTTTATTTGAATTTGAAGTCTCAGTTCAGAATCTACATCTTTGAAACTATCATTCCTGGACTTCCAGCCTAAAGTGATCCATTCTCTTCATGTTCTTGGAGTGCTTACTTTCTATATTGTTTATTTGGTATATAATCCTACAGCGCTTTTGACAGTTCTGTTGTTTTCTTGAGTTACTTCTTGACTCTTGTATTGTGTAATTTCCACATGTTGACATCTTGTCTCCCCGTAAGAATTATAAACAATTTGAATGTGGCAACTGTCTAATATTTCAAATAAAAAGCAACTGAAGATATGTTGACTTTTTCCCTTGGATGTTGTTGATTTCTGACTCGTGACCATGATTTGTGATGGCTACTGAAGGGTGTGGTGCTCACTGCCCCTATACTGAGTAGCCCCAATCCACTCTGATGTGTTCACTGTGGTTTATTTGTTTATTTTGGCAGGCGATTTTCCTTTAGTCATCAATGTTGTCCTTTGATGTCAATTTAGTAGCCATTGATCTCCTGCCTTTTCCCCACTTTTGGCCAAAGATTAGGAAACTAGTCTTAAAGTGCTGCTTTGCTTGAAAGTCATAGTTTTCTGAATGAATGCTTAAGATTCCTTTCTATAACATCCTGGTTTTGTGACACCATTGGGGCTGAGAGGGGACCCAACCTTTTTTGAACACTGACTTCACAGAAGCATCATTCACTTATCTCTAGGTTTGTGGCTATGGCTCAGAGAATGCAGATGGATGCACATGTGAACTTTAGATAAACAGTGTGTTCTGTTTTTATATTCTGATTGGTGGTTGTGTGAAGCCAGGAATAGGAAGTCTTGAGAAGAAGAGTGAAAATGAATATGGTGTGAGGAGGTTGGGACTGACCACCCCTTCAGTGCTTGTGATTGGAAGTTCTCAGCGCCTGCCTCAAATACCTAACCATGGTGCCTCTCCCTCATAATATCTCCTCCATGGGCACCACTGAGATCCTTGGCACTCTTTATGGAACTAGGTATCACTTAGGTATTATGGGTTGAATTCTGTCTCCCCCTGCCCCACAACTCCCCAAATTCTTAGGTTGAAGTCCTAACCCCATTATCTCAGAGTGTGAACTTATTTGGAAATAATGTTATAGATGTAATTAGTTAAGTTAAAATGAGATCATACTGGAGTAGGGTGGGTCCCTAGTCCAATATGGTTAGTGTCCTTATAAAAGCAATACCATGTGAAGAGAAAGACCCATATTTAGGGCAAATGCTGGGGGAGAGGCCTGAAACAGATCCTTCCCTAGTGTCTGCTGACACACTTGGACTTCTAGCTTCCAGAACTGTGAGACAAATGTCTGTTCTCCAAAGCTACCTGGTTTGTAGTACTTTGTTATAGCAGCCCTTGGAAAACTAATATTGGAAGTATTCCTGGCCTGGTTTTGAGGCCTTAGCACCTCATGTCCTGTCCTTGGTCCTGAATCAGTGCCCTTATTTTCTGTCTCCACATTCTGCCTTGGTCTGCCATTCCCCTCAGGATTCCCTATTCTCTGTGGGGTTGGGGGTGATGTTTTTCTGTTGTACATCCAGTCTGGCTGCTGCTTCCTCATGGAGAAAGGAGTCCACCAAGAGCAATCGCAGGGACTTCTCTACCCACGCTCGGACGACCGCACTCAGGCAAATCTGAAATGTCTGACTGGGACATGTTTCAGTCCTGGGGCAAACCCTTCTGTGTGCAGGGTTTCCTTCATGGGCTACTCTGGCTTCCCAGGAAGTGTATACATCTTCTAAGGGTGCACCCATCTGTGGAAGTTCAGGACTTCTGAGCCTTAACAAGCTGCAGCTTCCAGCTAGCTTGATATGTTTGCTGTCACTTTCTTTTCTGGTGATGTTGGGGAAGGGAAAAGTCACATAGTCTGTCAGTCTTGTCTGCTACCATGAAGGGGGAAAGTTCTATTACTTTCCTTGTGGCGATTGACTAGCTGTGCCACCTCCTTCATCACTGTGGAGGCTCCTTCCCATATCATGAATTGGGTCAGCAGGATTTGGATGTAACTCTCAGCTGTGGAGAAGGGCTTGCAGGAGAGTAGTGAGAGCAAGATGGAGGGAGAGCGGCTCACCCCACAGTGAGGGAGCAAAAGCATTATCTTTCACCTACTCCAGAGTCTCTCAGCCTTGCCACTAAGGACACTGGGTCAAATAAGTTTTTGTTGCGGGGGCTGCTCTGTATATTGCAGGATGGTTAAAGCGTCCCCAGCCTCTACCCACTGGAGGCCAGTGGCATCACCCATTTGTGACAACCAGAAATGTCTTTAGGCATTGATAAGTGCCTTTTAGGGGGCCAAAAATTTCCCTTCATTGAAGACCACTGATGGAATCCTGTTAAACATCTGAAGGGAGCTCTGTGGTGAGCTGCAGTTTCTTTCAGGAGAAAGCACAGGCATGTCTTAGTAGGAAGAGATAGTTGTGGGTCGATTCTAGGTGGCTGTGGGGAGTTAGGAGAGCCACAGGCTTATAAATGTCAGACTTCCAGGGATTTTTAAAGGCATAGAGTGAAAAGCAGCTTCAACTGATGCATGATATTACAGACCTAAACGTTAGAATTAATCGGGCTCTAGTGATTAGCCCAGGGGTGGTTGTTTGCTGGCTCATGCGTAGGTTAACTTCCATCCGTGTCTGCCTAGGACAATTCTACTTAAAGCCTGTTCTCAGGGCATAATGAGCAACAGTGTCCTTTTTACTCTGGGAGGTGCCTCAGTGTAGACAACAGATAATGTAATCATTCTCCCATGGGCCACATACAGCCCATCATTGTGTGTGTGGATGACACACATGCTAATTCAGATACCTTTGGGTAGAGCATATGTTGGGATTCCCTCAGTCCTCACCATTTTTAGCATCTTCTCTTCATTGTATTTCAGCATTTCTAAAATGCACATTTTCTCCCCACATTTCAGTATCTCTGAATCCATCTCAAAATGGATGGCTTTTTAAAATTGTCACTGGCCATGGGGCAGTTGGAATGGGGTGGTTGTCACTATACATCCCAACTTAGTGTTGTTATTATTTTCACCTCACTTGACTAGTACACATTTTCGGTAACTCATGTACCATTTAATAATTCACTGATTTGGCACTGAAAGATAAAATTATCGTGTACATGGAAAGGGCATACACTTGATATCATGAAACAAATATTAGTTGGAGTAATGACCTTGATTTATGACTATGTTTCTTACGAAGCCACAAGCAGGATATAAGAAAGGAAAGAGTTCCTGAGGTATTTTAAGGTAGGAAACATTGGGTTATTTTTAATTGACAGTGGTTTTTCTCTCTTGTGAATACCTAAAATAACCTTGGTTTCACTGAAATACAACATATCACCTGACTTGCCCCTGAAGGTGCTTGAATTGGAGACCCCCAGTGGTTCTCACACTTTCTTATGCATGGAGATGATGTGGAGAATTAACTGGAGATATCCAGACCCCACCCACAAAAGGAGTGATTTGTAAGCCAGGGTTGGGCTTTGGCATCTGAACTCTGAGACGTATGGTTCACAAACCACCCTTCTAGGCACACATATACAGTCACCCCTTTATTCCACTCTGGAGGAATCTGAGGTCCAGAGAGGGAAAGGAAGGCATCTGCTCATATACAGTGATTGAGTGGGCTGCAACTGATGTGGTATTTCCCAAGTAACCTGTAAACAAGGATTTTAAGGAGTATGTCTTATAAACATTTCTGAGGCTCTTTTCTGGAAAGGAGATAGGATTAGGATTTGGGTCTATATCCAGGGAGGTAGGTTTTCCTCTCCTACTTAGCCATCACTGTGGGAGATGCCAAGAGGGATCCTTAATTTTCAAGGAGACAAGAGTAAGACACCTAGGACATGGGTGAGCAGACCAAGTGTGTGGACCAGTTATGGAAAGAGCATGCGGAGTTGAAGGTTTTGGGAGAGAAGTTCAGCCGGGTCCAGGACAGGCTGAAAAGTCTCCTCCAAGGAGATAGGGCTTGAGCTCCACCTTGAACCATGGGTGAGTTGTACAACAGCAGAGAGCAGGTGGAGGCACTTCAAGGGAAGATAGAATGACCAGACACATTACTCAGTGTTCCTACAAATCCTGGCAGGTCCTTAGAAGGTGACAGAAATAAAATCTGGAGGTCTGGCTTGAAAGCCAGGTATCAAAGATGTATCCAAAAAGTTAGCTTTGTCAAAAGCTTCAGACCCATTCTTACCTATAGACAACTTCTGGTGATCTCAAGTCATTAATCCACCCAGAGGCCTATCCTGACCTGAGTTCGCTTGCTTTGAAGTGTGCTGTCCTCTGCAGCATGAGGAAATAATTTGCTGCCTGCTTCAATGAACCATCAGGAGAGCCAGCAGACCTAATGACATGTGAGAATATTAACCTCCTACCACGAAGAGCTGTGAATCTTGAGCGGCAGTCTATAATTCACCCTGAACTCCTAAGCCAGACCTCTCCAGCTCTCTCTCTCACTCACTTTCTCACTTACACCCAGAAAGAGAAGGAGAGACCTGCTCATAAAACTTTATATTCTCCAATAGTGTGAGCTTCACTGAGCTGCTTAGTAATGAGTGACTTTCCTTTTACAGTCATAGAAAAATGTATACCCTCAGAGGTGGGAGGGGGTGTATTTTTAATGTTGCATTTTGCATAGAATTCTTTCTCCTAACACTGGAAAATGCATGATATCATGGAAGGTGACCATCGAAAATGCTTGGATAGCCAAGCTTCTTTGTAATTCCATCTTTGTCTTAAAAATCAAAGAAAAAAAAAGGTAGTTAGGACTCTAGTCTTAGGACATTTTAGATATTAGATGGGACCTTAGAGATCTTTTATGGTCATTTGAAGGCCTAAACCTCAATGTGTTATAACTGTGTTTTTGCCCTTGCTTCATGAGATTGCGGGCCCCTTGAGGACAGGATAATATCTTTACTGTATTTGCAGTCCCGGGTCTATCAGAGCGTCTGTTCCATACAAGATCTCAAATAAATGTCAGTGCAAAGATGGAGCAGATTGTCTGCTCCAACTCCCAGTTTTGCACATGGAAAACACATGTGCACACTCATGTGCGTGCGCACGCGCGCGCACACACACACACACACACACACACACAAATAAGATCCACAAGGTAATTCATTAATGGGCACAGCTAGAGTTCTCCTAGGAAGCCTCTTTTCTCCTGTCTGCCTCTGGTTAAATGACTGCCACTCTTGGCACTGGATCGCCATTGTGGTGTTTTCATTAAGCAGTGTGTTGTTTGATGGAGACTATCTAGTAAACTCAATGAAGCTAAACATAGATGCAGGGCCAGGGGACCCAAATCAGGGAATACGTATGGAAATGGGAAATTAGCTGCCTTTGGGTTAGGAGGTATCTAAGACATTCACTCACGGCCCCTTGGACGAGAGCATCTATCAAAGTAGGAGTTTGTGGACCAGGAGAATATTCCTCACTTAGCTTCAAAATCCTAGCCCATCAGGCTCCACACAGGTGGGAGCAGACTTGTTTCATTCACCTTAGGCCTAGATAGGGAGTGCTCAGTAAATATTCCCTGAAGGAGTAAGTTAATGAATGAATAATCCAATTTGTAGTTTTTAGGGTACTTTTCTGTTTGGTCAGGCCATTTAATTTCCATATCTCAAGTGTCTCTGCACAATACTGGGCACACACAGGGCTTTTTTTTTTTTTAATGATTTACAGATGTAATGAAATCAAACTTTTCTTCGTCTGCTGACTTATTAGCACAGTGAATGGAAAAAACAGTGGTCAGTGTCCATCCTGGATACATGTAACTCTCAGTCTTCCTGGTCTTTCCAAATTGTTATCCTCTTCCTTCTGCCATTTTTTTCTTTTTAAAATTAATTTATTAAGACCAATCAAATTAAAACTGCTTCTGTCCAGGGCATCTCAGGGTCCATTCATTATGGCTTCTTATCTTGGCAGACAATCGGCATGGAAAGGCAGCTTGGCCATTATGCACATACAAAGCCCATCACTTCCCTACCAATGACCAATTCATCAAACATTTATCTTTTGCCCTCTGAGCACTGTGTCACTTAGCCTGTCACTCCCTGGTCTAGGATATTAGGAAAGATGAAAAAAAAAAAAACACAGGGGGAGAGGGGGAGTTTTTTCTCCCCCAACTTCTCCCTCCCAGATTATTTTGTTAATCAGATTTCATACTTGAGACTTGAAACTCTCCCCTACCCCTGCTGCACTCCAGCCTCTATTTTTGGCCACATGAAGATTGCTACATTTATTCTCAACTTTTTACTGAGTGATGGCATGTCTAAGGCAAAGATAAAACTTTAGCTTGGTGTGGGAGCTTTTCCTCTTATAACCCACTTTAGAGCAGAGAATGTTAGAAAATGAACAGACATCTAAAATGATTGAGTCCGGCCTGCCCAGTTTACAAAAAAGTTAAGTGAGGCCCAGAGCAGCACAAAGGTTTTGACTGAAGCACTGCAAGAAGATAGTCACCAAGGCAGGACAAGAATCAGGGTCCCTGGTCATCTTCAGATAGAGGTTCTCCCAAGCTGACATTTCCTTATGTTGTCTGATGATTCTGAGTACATGTTAGTATGTCTTTTGGTGTTTTAGCTACTTACTTCCTTACCTGAGATAACTAATTACTTCTTTTGAAAATAAAATGCACACTTTTTTCCCCTCAAAAACAATCTTTCAAGTATCAATGACCCCTATGTCGACCTGGACTTGTTTTTAGCTACCTTATCTCATGTCCTCCCTCTTCCAATATCTGCAAAGTGTAGAGGTCTGGGATTTTTCCTCCACCATAATGGACGAGAAAATGATAGCCAGAAACTGAAAACAGAGATCGGGCACCCAAATTTAGTGGTCTTTCTTTGTGTGCCCAATTGCCACATTTGTGTTTGGCTTCACTGAAGTGACAAGATAGTCTCCATTGAAATACCACATTCTTTGTGAAAATACCAACATGATATTCTAACCCCAAGAGCAGCGGTCAGATAACGGAAGAGGCACATAGAGATGAAAGAACCTGCATTTAGTCCAGGGGGAAAATCTTGTGTTCATCGTGCTGCACATCTGCAAGCATTTGATTTGTCTTCTTTGTCCCTAAAACTGTTAACTTCTGTGAGGTGCTGGTCCTCGGGTCCCAGAATGTGCCTTTATATGAAACAGAGTGCAACCCTAACAAAGTCATTCTTTGAAAGATTTTGCGAAGTATGGAACTAGGGTTGTTTTGAAGGAAGGAAAATGACTCCAGTAGTAAGCCACTTTTGGAAGTCACCATATCACCCAGGGCCTTCTTTCCTTCAGGAGATATAAAGCTATCTTGTAGTCTGGGACGGAAAACATGTTTTAACCTTTTTCAGCCAACTGGGACCTCACAGAATCAGTAGTTGGCATAGCTTTCCTGGCCTGATTCCATTCCAGGGGGCCTTGCCCATAGGGAAGCTGGTCTTTGGGCAGGTATTTGATTAGGGCCCCTCTGGGTCCCTAGGGCCTTGAGGCACAGCCATGTAAATGTCTCCTTTTCTGGTTGGTTTGCAATGAGTAGACACCATCTGTTGAATTAAATTCCCTTTATGGAGGGTGGTGAAAGGCTTGTGTGGAAGAGACACTGTTATCTTTCAAGCAAACAGTTCATGAGGTTGAAGAGCTGTGTTCTTGGCCCAACATATGTTTGCCCAATGGCTGTGGGAGCCTCCCCCACCAGGCGCTGAATTCCGCCCCATGGCGACGTGCACACATACCGCGGCTGCAACACACCATGTCCACTCCCTTACATCTCCCTAGTAAAGAAAACCTCCATTTATAGAACCCGCCAAACAAACTCACTCTTTAGACTCTTAAAAACAAACAAGATCCTGAGGCCACAGGCTCCATGCGTACATGTGTGGTTTTGTAAAATCTCAAGCCGTGAATCAAAATAATTTTAGAGACATAGTCAAAGCCCATACCAAGCCCTATCACCAGAGTGGGAGAAATGCAGGAAAGATTCAGCAAGAGGCATGGAGGACAGCTGAATGGGCAGAGTGTTGGGAATAAGACATGGAGGCATCTAGCTTGTTCATAGGGAGGGTACCTGGTCCTTACCTCTCTCCTCAGGGAACCACTTGCTGCAATAACTTCAGGACAAACATGGGAGGGGTGGGCAGAAAATGGTGACTGCTGCAGCCCTCATTTCTTTCCTCCCAACTTCTAGAGCCCATTTTTCCCACTCTGCTTAATAATGTGCTGTTCTTTATGGTCTCTCCATCTCAAGTCCAACTTCTTCCTCTGTTCCCATGGATGGTAAGCCCACAGGGAGCAGGTGCCATGACTTGTACATCTTTTGTATCCCCAGATATAGGTGGGTCCTGAGAGAGCCTGCCATGTTGGAAGGGGATAACACATGTACCCTTTCTTGTGCCAAGTAGGCTTTTTGGAATGACAGTTGCTTGCATGATGGGTTTAGTTATCTCTTCTTCTTATGTTCCTTTGCTACCAAATTTGGCATAAAGTGTAAGAAGATGCTCACAGAATTAGTATTCAGTTGGATTGAGATTTAGCTCAAACCCACTTCCTCTTGAAACCTTCTCTAATCCTCCCTCCTCAGAGTGTTGTTTATCATCCCAATCTAACCCATTACCCTGCCTACATCTGCGTAAAGTAGGGGAGCATGCCCCAGTGCTTTGTGTAGCCCCAGAGACTAGCAAAGTACTGGGCACAGAAATGGCATTCAGTACATTTTTGTGAATGAGTGAAATGAATGAATGAATAAGTGAGCTATAGAGGTACATGCCAATGGGATTAGCTCCACCTAAAGCATACTTTACTTCATGAAGGCCACATTAAATATAAGAATTAGTTCTTAAGGGGATTGTTTTAGGAGGGTCAGGAAGGGATGTAGATCAAAAGACAAAAGAATTTGAAAACCATCAGTTTGATCAGTATGGTTGAAGACATACAATAAATGGATTAAAAAGCTATATACAGTGTTTGGAGAAAGGATGTAGCAATAGTGAATTTCTGTTTTTAGATCTCAGCTAGAAATTATTTAAAGGTAATTTAGCATAGTTCAGTTGAAGGACCACTGCATTCTGTGTCCAAATATTCTAGACATGGATTGGTTACTCTGTATGGTTTTAGGTAAGCCACTTTGTCTCTCTGATTATTAGTCACTTTCTGTGAAGTTGAGGATAGAACACCCTAAAATTCTTCTGGGACTCAAAGTCTATGAAGAAGACCGTGACAGTTCAAATACAACTGCGACTTAGTCCCAGCTAGAGGATGAGAAGAAGGCACACAGTTTAGTGTGATGGAGAATAACAGAGCTAGGACTCTCTGCTCCCCTCTTTCCACCAGGCTGTCTGGCAGGGAAGGAGCAGCTCTTGTAAACTGTAGTTACAAACAAAGGAGCTCCCGTTGGATAGGCACAGTATATGGGTAGAATATTGGAGTCACCAAATCTATTGTATGCAGAATTTTCCTTTAAACATTCTAAGTGATTCTAACCTCTGATCACAAATAGTGACTGAGAAGACAGCTCAGTCCTTTGGTGAACAGCCCTCTGTTTTTGTAAGTTTTTAAAAATTGATTCAAGACCTTTCCTTCCAGCTTCTATTATTTTGTCTTATTTGCTTTTGATTCTGCCTTCTGGAATGCCACAGACTTAGTACTTTGAAACAACTAAGCCTCTTCTGCTCTTGGTTAAATCATTTTGACTGTCGCCATTACTGTTTCTTACACCCCTCACCAGCTGCTCAGTCTCGATGTATGGTATTTCTGAGAGCTGATGTCCCTTTGAGTCTGGCACTCAGAATTGAAACAAAACTCCCAGTGGAGTTACTTAGGGACCAGTATAGTAGGATCAGATTCCCTTCTGGGGAGGCAGCCCCACTCTGCTGATTCATACTAAGCCTTTATACACACTGCTCTTCATGCAGGGTTCCTGCATCTTGTGTTTGGAGAATCGTTTTATTTAAAAGATAGTTACTGGAGTCTTTTCTGATTATATGATACTCATGGTAGAAAACCTAGTAACTAATGAACACTGTAAAAGAGAAGAAAAATACCCTATAAATAACCACTGTGCACAGGTTAGCAGTATATATTTGGGATCACTCTATCAGTATGTAGGTATATGAGTACATGTATGCACTGAAGCACCTGTATTTACGTACAGAATTCTCCTAATGTCCCTATGTACAAGACTGTACATTAACAGTAGTTTGTAAACTGGAAACAACTAACAGACTACTTTAATGGCTCTTAACCATCTGTATGGAAAACATGGTACAAATTAAAATTTGTGTAGGGAATGGAGGGGAGACCTAGATGATTTAATTTTAGTGCATGAGATTGTACTTTGTGTGCTGTATGTATTAAAACTTCAGTTTAGGTACTTAAGTAGATAGCATGACATTTTATTGGATCAGTAGATATATGTCTACAATATCGTTTTTAATTACCACATGGTATTTCATTATACAGATACATTGAGCTTTATGTGATCACTTATCATTGGGCATTTAGGCATGTTTACATTGTTACTATAAATAATGCTATAGGGAACATACTTAAACCATGCACATTTCTTTAATATTTAGAATATTTGAATAAATTATTAGAATATAAATTGCCATCCAGAAAGGTTATAACAGCATTAGTCTCCTCTAAGTATTGTGTTGGTCTGTTACTTGGAACTTTTGACAAGACTATGTTATGATGTAAGGAAACATAGATTTGTTAGTGAAATGAAAAGATCTCATTTAATAGAACTCCCCTATGACCCAGTAATAGCACTGCTAGGAATTAACCCAAGGGATACAGGGGTGCTGATGCATAGGAGCGCATGTACCCCAATATTCATAGCAGCACTCTCAGCAATAGCCAAAACATGGAAAGAGCCTGAGTGTCCATCAACAGACGAATGGATCAAGAAGATGTGGTTTATCTATACGATGGAATACTACATGGCAATGAGAAAGAATGAAATCCAGCCATGTGTAGCAACATGGATGGAACTCGAGGGTGTTATGCTGAGCAAAATAAGTCAGGCAGAGAAGGACAGATACCATATGTTTGCACATACAGGAGGATTAGGAGGAACTTAACGGAGGACCATGGGGGAGAAGAAGGGGAAAAATAGTGGGGAAGAGGGAGAGAGGCAAACCATGAGAGACTCTTGAATGCTGAGAAAAAAATGAGGGCAGATGGGGGGGGGAGGTGAAGGGGGGTGATGGGCATGGAGGAGGGCACCTGTGGGGATGAGCACTGGGTGTTATATGGAAACCAACTTGACAATAAACTATTTATAAAAAATTAACTTCGTAAAAAAAAAAAAAAGAAAGAAAGAAAGGAAATGTAAGGGGTGTCTGTTCTGTGCAGCAGCTCAGAGCCTGGAGCCTGTTTCAGGTTCTGTGTCTCCCTCTCTCTCTATCCCTCCCCTGCTCATGCTCTGTCTCTCTCTGTTTCAAAAATAAATAAAAGGTATTAAAAAAAAGAAAATATCTTGTTTAAATTGAATATTTTAGATTCCCAGTGAAGCTGGAATTTCACTCTGCCTTTCTAATATTGACCATATGTATGCCTTATGCATTTTCTTTCCATCTCTTTTGGTTTTCCTTGGGGCTTTCAGCTTTCCCTTAACTGTTTTCAAAAGCTCATTTAATATTAGGAATTTTAAACCTTAGATTGTAGGAGAGATTGGAAGTATTTTCCCAATTTACATCTGCCTTTTAAGAGTTTCTTCAAATAGGTATTTTTGGATAGTTGGACCTTAAATTTTTTTAATTTTTATTTTTTTAGAGAGAGAGAGACAGAGAGAGACAGAGACAGAGAGCACACAAGTCAGGAAGAGGGACAGAGAGGGAGAGAGAATCTCAAGCAGGCTCTCCATGCTCAGTGCAGAGTCTGACACTGGGCTCGGTCCCACAAGCCTGGGATAGTAACCTGAGCTGAAATCAAGAGTTGGACACTCAACTGACTGAGCCACCTGGACACTGGACTTGAAATGTATATTCAGATCTTCACATTAGATAATATGAAGTTTTGTCTTTTTGGGCTAAAACAATCTATTGAATCCAACATGATCATTTTGGATTCTCCTGTATGCTCCTGAATATCTTTCTTGGGTCTTGTACTCCATAAATGTGATAAACATATCCTTAACCAAGTCGTTGGCAAAAAGCAGGACCAGAGTCCCCGGACCCTTCCTTCGGCACGAGCTGGGCCATTAATTAGTATTCTTCAGGTATATGTTTGAACCATTTATGGCTCTGTCTAAAGTTGTCATTTTATAGCCTAGTTTTTGCTCTCCTGTCATAGGGATATCATTAGAATCATTTCAAAGCCTTTTTGAAATCTGGTACAATATACCTTTATTCCTAGTCAACTGTCCACATTAATAGCTAGTCTCACAGAACTTGTCCTTAATGTACAGAAACTGCCTGTTTGAGACTCAGTGCCATATATATGTCTTGTTTCATATTACAGAGGATTCAAACTAGCTTATTAGAATTAATAAAACAAAAAACTAATAAATAGATAACATATAAAGAGTATAAAAATTATAATTCTCAACTACAAAGTTAGAAAGCAGATCTAGAAACTATGGGTTACCTTTTTACATCTGAGTCACAATTTCACTCTGAGCTTCCTGGTAGCAAAAGTAAAAAGAGTAACATGACTAGAAACCTGATTTACATTGTCCTAAGGTAAACAAATACCAGTTTCTCAGAAGTATAATCTGACTAGAATTTTATAAGTATATGAACTTATTAATCCAAAGTGCGAAGAATCTTACTTCCCTTTCCAAATAACTGCAGTTGTATTACCGATTTCTGGGTTTCCAACTCCTTATATATTTTCCATAATTCTTTAGGGATCATATATAACAGTTTTCTTAGTATTTTAGGTATGGTGCATGATGGCTTCACACTTGATTCCACTTAGAGTTAACAAATACCTAGTCAGATGCCATATATATATATATATATTTTACAAATAGTTTATTGTCAAATTAGTTTCCACATAACACCCAGTGCTCATCCCCACAAGTGCCCTCCTCCATGCCCATCCCCCTCCCCCCCACATCCATCAGTCCTCAGTTTTTGTCAGCATTCAAGAGTCTCTCATGGTTTGCCTCTCTCCCTTTCCCCCACCATTTCCGCCCTTCTTCTCCCCCTTGGTCCTCCGTCAAGTTCCTCCTAATCCTCCTATACATGCACACATATGATATTTGTCCTTCTCTGCCTGACTTATTTCGCTCAGCATAACACCCTCAAGGTCCATCCATGTTGCTACACATGGCCAGATTTCATTGTTTCTCATTGCCATGTAGTATTCCATGGTATAGATAAACCTCATCTTCTTGATCCATTCATTTGTGGATGGACACTTCGGCTCTTTCCAGGTTTTAGCTATTGTGGAGAGTGCTGCTATGAACATTGGGGTACATGTGCTCCTATGCATCAGCATTTCTGTATCCCTTGGGTAAATTCCTAGCAGTGCTATTGCTGGGTCATAGGGGAGTTCTATTGTTAGTTTCCTGAGGAACCTCCACACTGTTTTCCAGAGGGGCTGTACCAGTTTACATTCCCACCAACAGTGTAGGAGGGTGCCCGTTTCTCCACATCCTCGCCAGCATCTAGGGTTATCTGATTTGTTCATTTTAGCCACTCTGACTGGCGTGAGGTGGTATCTCAGTGTGGTTTTGATTTGTATTTCCCTGATGAGGAGCGATGCTGAGCATTGTTTCATGTGTCTGTTGAGATGCCTTATATTTTTGACTAGTCTTGGATTCATGTCTGTTATGCCAGTGTTGAATTTTATTCCATGCAGCTCAAGGATTATCCATCCTGACAAGGGACTTAAGGGCTTTTGGGTGACTTTGACAAATTCCCTATGATATACTATCACATGGTGTTAATATATACGATTATACATAGCCATGAGCCTGTTCCACATTTGTCTGCTTTTTTAGAGACTTTCACCCCCTCTTGATATATTACTTGTATAATATCCCATATCCCTGCCTATGTGACCTGATTGACAAAAAATATATGGAAAATATATATATATAACTGTACAGATAGTACTTTATCTAAAAATATAGTATATGTTGTATAGTGTATGTACTGCGGAATAGTAGTATATATTGTACAGTGTATGTACTATGCTATCTCTAGTAGTATCCACTGGTATATACTATATAGAGTATGTACTAAACTCTCTATAGTACTATTCTGTGGTATATGCTGAATGGTGTATGTACTATGTTATCTCTAGTGCTGTTCCAGGGCATATGCTGCATGGAGTATATATTACACCATCTCCAGTAGTGTTATGGGGTATATGGTGAGTAGTACATACTA
The DNA here is from genome assembly GCA_017311185.1 of Proteles cristata cristata. Classification (NCBI taxonomy): domain Eukaryota; kingdom Metazoa; phylum Chordata; class Mammalia; order Carnivora; family Hyaenidae; genus Proteles; species Proteles cristata. The sequence continues at coordinate 1,133,570 of JAESUZ010000173.1, read as the reverse complement.
CACCATCTCTAGTAGTGTTCTGCATTATGTGCCGTATGGAGTATGTACTGCGCCATCTCTAGTAGTGTTCCAGGGTGTATGCTGTATGTAGTACGTGCTGCACCGTCTCTAGTACTGTTCTGGGGTATGTGCTGTATGGAGTATGTACCATCTCTAGTAGTGTTCTGAGGTATATGCTATAGAGTGTATGTATTACACCATCTCCAGTAGTGTTCTGGGGTATATGCTGTATAGTGTACATACTACGCCATCTCCAGTAGTGTCCCGGGGTATATGCTGTATAGTGTACATACTACACCATCTCTAGTAGTGTCCCGGGGTATATGCTGTATAGTGTACATACTACACCATCTCAGTAGTGTCCCGGGGTATATGCTGTATAGTGTACATACTACGCCATCTCTAGTAGTGTCCCGGGGTATATGCTGTATAGTGTACATACTACACCATCTCCAGTAGTGTTCTGGGGTATATGCTGTATAGTGTACATACTACACCATCTCTAGTAGTGTCCCGGGGTATATGCTGTATGGAGTACGTACTACGCCATCTCTAGTAGTGTCCCGGGGTATATGCTATATAGTGTACCTACTACGCCTTCTCCAGTAGTGTTCTGGGTTATATGCTGTATGGCGTGTGTACTACGCCATTTTTAGTAGTGTTCTGAGGTATATACTATATAGTGTATGTACTACACCATCTCTAGTAGTATTCTGGGGTATATGCTGTATAGTGTACATACTACGCCATCTCCAGTAGTGTTCTGGGGCATATGCTGTATGGAGTATGTACTATGCCACCTCTAGTAGTAACATTTACATGTGCTCTAAAAAGAATTTTGTGACTGAAAGAACAAGTATCTCTCATGTGTTTGTATTAATGACCTTTCAAAGGTGTCTGGTGCCACTAGCCATTTTCTGGGATATGAGCTGTCATCATTGTTGTCCCATTCTTTTCTTTCTTCCTTCATCCCTTCCCTATAGCTCTGTGTTGCCTGTCCTGTTCTTGTAGCTTTGGTAATGACCTCTGTTGTCAGTTTGAAAATGTTTTCTGAGGACCTGCTGTGTGCCAGGCCCTGTGCTTGGCCTGGTGAGGCAAGTAAAAGAGGTGCAAGTTGCTATTTCTGCTCTCAGGGGTGATATTTAAATTATTAAACAACTACACTGATCAGTCAGACACATCCTGTCTAGACCAGGGTCTCTAGAGACTCCATGCTGTGGGGGCATTAACCACCTAGTTGCTGGATTGTGAAGGGTCTGGGGACTCTGGGGTCCCCAGGGTAGCAGGAGAGGCACTCAGAGTTCAATTATTCACAAGTAGTAAAGAAGGATTTAAATAGCCTAATAACCAGTTGTGGTGTATGGGTGCAGAACCACTGAACGTCACCTCTGCCTGTTCATAGACACTGGCCCCAGGGTAGATAGAAGGAGGCATTTGGCCTCTGAAGGAATGGATGTAGGCATTGCCCTCCCAGCTTCTGGTCGGTTGCCCTGAAGCTTCCTCTTTGTCCTGCCTTTGAGATTCTACTGTCAGCTTTTCTCTGAATGGCTCACAGGCTCAGGGTTGGGCAGTAGGCAGTTGACAAAGGGGAAATGGGCCCTCTCTGTGCATTTGACAACTCTCCAGGTATTATGGAGGTTACATCGAGATCCCTTTTTTGTTGGATGCTGGGCAGATGAAAGTCATCCGGAAAGACCATTATAGAGCAGGCAACAGCTGACCCTTGCAGGTCTACCGGACTAGCCGCTGTGGTTAACATAAGACAGATGGGGTAGGTTCTCTAGAATTTCCACAGCCTCCCATTTTCTCAGATATATTAGAGGCAGGAGGTAAAGATTTTAGTTTGTATCTTATTTTCTTAATTGGTTTGACAACATCCCAACCTTTGGATCTGGGTTTGAGTCCAGCTGGGGTTCCACAGAGAGAGATATTTCTCCTTAGGGCCTGTGGTTAATTGTGTCTCCCCATCCCTGACTGCGTCATGCAGGGTAGGAGCATCATCCCTGGTATAGGCTGAAAGCTAAGGAAAGAGGGATCTAATTGTTACCACCACTTATACCCCAGGAATAAGGTTGGCATTTCTTGAATGGAGGGTTCTGGAGGTGTCCTCCAGTCATTTTTCTGGCTGGATTTTTGCTGGGTAAGAGGCAGGAAGGGGTTGCTATGGATTAGTAGGTCATCTGCCCCAAACCTACCAGCTCTGCTTTGGTCCGGGCCCTTCTCCTTCCCCATTCTGATGAGTGGATAACTTTTGGGAATAGAATGAAGGCCACTGAGTGGGAGCTCATCCAGGAGCAGAAGGTATTGGGGTTTAAGAGACCACTCCTTTGTGGGGCCTGCTGCCCTGCCCCAGGCCCCTCCTTAGCAGCTCACAACCACCGGCCTAGCTTGGAAAGGGCTGGGGCCGCCTGGTTAGTGCCGCTGTTTTTATAAGCTAATGAGGGCAGAGTGTGAGCCACAGGCAATGATGCTGGGATATTAACTGTGACAGGAAGCTTGATCATAATTATCTTAACGAGGATAGGGTTAATTACAGTGGAAACTTAAAAGTTCTCTCTGTTTGAATCCGCTAGAGCTGAATGCGTTGTGATGTTTTGTCATTTTGATATGACTTTGGAAAAGGCACAGGGACTCTCCCAGCAGCCGTAGCGGCTCCTGGGGGAGCCCAGCCAGAGCCCTGTGAACGAGGTAACCGAGATGGTACCTGTGGGTGAGATAATGGGCAGCTTTCCTACAGGGGAGGCGGGAGGCAGGCAGCCTGCAATGCACTTCGGAGGTGCTGATTAGGTTTCCAGAGCAAACCACCTGCCACAGGTCAGACCGCACACCCTGTCTCCCTGTCTTGCCCTAGGCATCTCTTCTCTGGGCTGGGAATACCTCTCTGAACTGCCTTTGCTGAGGTAGTACACAAAGCCTTGCCCTCCCCCCTCCAGCCCCTGACCTTGGTACACACGTCTGCCTTTGCAGCCCACCCCTCAAACATCTGCAGATTGTAAACCAAGCTGGCAAAGGAAGCCTGCCATGACAGGCGTCCCCTCCACCAGGGCTCTTGGGTCTGGGGTGCATTTTGCTGTCCACACACAAGATTATGGCAGAGAAATTGGAATCTCGTCATCTTATCCTTGTAGCTACTAGAGCTGTCCCACTAAAGAGCACAGATCTGAGTGGATCCTTAAAGCCTTTTTTTTTGGTTTGTCCGTTTAACAGCACACACCTCTTTGCAGGCATCTTGGATACAGGGGTATGAGCTCAAAGATGGATGCAAATAATTCTTTCCCCTTCTCCTTCCATGAAAACAGCAGCAACAATAACAACCAAAGTCCAATTTTTAAAAAGCAAAAAATAAAACCATCTTCCAGGTGTGTGTTCACTGGCCTCCGCGTGCCAGCCCAGCCCCACAAATCCTGTCTTCTCCAGTTTTACCCTTCGCTACGCTCTGTCTCCTGTCCCCAGTCCCTCAGCTCTGAATTTAGCTGATTAAGTCACCAAGTGCACACTACACTGATGAAACGAAGACAGGGATTTATTAATTAGCAACCTCCTCCTCCTCCCAGGCAACACGGTTCCCTTTTAGCTGAGCAGCTAATAACATTGATGACAGAAAGAATCTTACAACCAGACAGGTGATGGGGGATTTGAACCTGACCGTCCCCTGCTTGGCTGTGAAGTTTCCCTGGAACTGAGCTCTGACCCAAAGTCCGCCCCAGAGAAAGGCAGCTCTGTGGGCACTCCCTCTGGTGTTCTTCGCTTTGTCTCTCTGCATGCTGTGTCATTTTTGTTTCATGCCTCCCTGGAAGCACTCTTGGAAGGGAGCTTTCTTTTGCTTGCCAGTTGCCAACCATTTGCCGATTCTCATGATAAGAGTATTATATTTGCATAACATAACTCAGGAACAATATGTATTTGGATGCTGCCTTTGACCATAGCCCAACTCAGGTTTGTGCACAAAGGACTTATTAGCCATCCATAAGGCACCCTGAAGGGAGGTGGCCTCAACAGGGCCTCCTCCTGAAAAGAACTTTTCCATCATCACTTATTAACCCCCATGGAGGGAACAGACTTCAGGGAAGGTGGAAGTTTCCCTGCAGAAGCCAGACTTGCGGCACCCCTTGCACATTTGCTCATCTGCCCACCTCCTGTATCCGGAACACACTCCCCCTCCAACACACCTCCTAAGGTCACAGCTACCAGAAAAATCATTGAATAAAAAAAGGAAGAAAAAGAAAGGAACCAGCATTTGCCAATGACTTGTTCGTCTTCTTTGGCTTACGTTCTTAAGATCCTGTGCCCCCGAAGCAGCACAGAACAAGGGAGGGCAGATGCGTTTGTGATGTGTCCAGACTCACACTTCAAGTAAATGGTGGAGCTGCGTCCCATCTTCCATGTGTGTATGTTGCGTTTTGCCTCCCTGTAACATGAGGAAAAAGACAAAGGAGGAGGAAGAAATGAAGCACAATGACCCCATTGACCCTTAGCCCAGAGTGTAAGTGGTATCAACTTCCAGCTGTGGCGCAGGTCGTGCTGGCAGCAGGAGTGGGGATGGTCTGGGTGCTGGGTCCTGAGGAACAGGGCAGCCAAGGGAGCTCTGCGCCCAGTGGAGTCCGGGTCTGTAATGACTCCCGGGCACATCACACCTCCTATGTATTGACGCCCTGTTTTGGAGTCTTGTTGGCACAAGTCCCAGAAAGGAACTACAGACGTCTCGAGACAGCTTTGGTGCTAAAGTTCACACTCACGTCAGATGTGCGGGCACTGCACGCACAAGCAGCCGGCTCTGTAATGCAAGTGCCATCAGTAAATGAATAAATAGTGTAGACAACATCTCCCTGATGCGTCACATTTTATAGAATAGCCAGGAGATCCCAGGCGAGTCCGCCCTCTGGTCGACGTCGTAGCTCAGCTGTCAGCCTGTGCAAGCTCAGCACAGCTCTTGGGTCTGGCAGGTGAACGAGCTGGGAGTATGTGTGTCTGTGCAAGTCCCTCCACCGGGCGGCTTTCTTTAATTAACGTCTGCGCGCGCCAAGGCGAGCACATGCGCACAACTGCCCCTTGCCGGCTCCACCCCCAACACTCCTGAGCCCACAACATCAAGAGTTAACTTTCAGCTAACTGGGTAAACAAGGCTATTTTCCCCTTTCTGATACTTTTTTCCCCCTGAGCCGGGTACTTAATTCTTTCAGATGCTTGATTATTTACTGCCTTGACATCTCCATTGCTGCATTCCACACTTCTTTCAAAAATAAAGTGAGAAATCCACTTTCCATAAATTAAAACCGTAACTTCAAGCCAGGAGCATTGAAACAGAAATTCCCTCAACCCCTTCCTTAACCCACTGCCCCTCCCCCCTACCCCCCAACAAAAACAAAAACAAAAAGGAAAAGAAATCATGAAAGAAAAAGAAACAACCCTCTCTGACTGGAGTGATTATGTGCTTCTGAAGATGCCTTGCCTTTGGGGGCAGCCACAGGAACGCTGGGCAGAAGCAAATTAAGTGATTAGTGGAGAAAAAGAAAAAGTGTGGGGGGTGGGGGTAAGTCAAAGCCGGCGAAGGGAAAGAAAGGAAGCCTTCCTTGCCGTTTCCTGGACTGTGCAGAGGAGAACCGCTAAGAAATGATACTTGAAGTTATATTTATTATTGTAAGAGGGGTATGATATTTCTGGGCAGGAATGATGGATGACAACTTAAATTTGTGTCCAGGGAATGAAGGTGAACTGTGACAGAGTTATTTATCTTGGGAATGGAGGTTAGGGTCAGCCGAGGCTGGGTGCCTGAAGGCACAAGACATTGACAAATTTATCCTGCAGGCCGTATCTGAAGCCCTTTGTTTTGGATCCTGGCTACTCACTAAGTGACCCTCATCCTTCATGTTGGCAATGCGTGAAGGATGCGGTGAGTGCCAGCGGCCCCTTCTCCCCCGCCGCCCCCACCCCGGCTCCCGCTACTAATTCTTGTCATTCACTTTGCTGACAGGCACCAAGCCCAAACTATTCCCAGTCCTGAAAGGGAAGGTTAAAATATTTATTTCGGCTCATAATGGCCTCCCTGATTTAGTGCAGGATCATTTTTCCTGTTGCCTTTGTCATTGCAGGTCACTGGAAGGACTGAGCGCGTTCGGGAGCCTGGAGGAACTCATCCTGGACAACAATCTGCTCGGGAACGACCTCGTGTTGCCAGGGTTACCCAGGCTCCATACCTTAACCCTCAACAAGAACCAGATATCCTTGGCTCTGCCCGCTGCCTCCACTCTCCGCCCTGCCCCGCAGTGATCCCCGCCTGCACACCCCCTCCCCTCCCCTCCCCTCCCCCGCCCCACACAAATACCTGCGAAATGTCAAATGAGTTTTATGTGTCAGCTAAATTAAAGTATGTGAAATACAGTCCATGGGCAGACAAAGCGTTCTGTCTTCTGGCACTCGGGACACTTCAGAGTAATTTATTATAGGTCATTCATAAATGAAATGCACCATTATATCTTCCTGTTGCTCCATTTTAGTGTAGAGATCTAAGTTATGGCTGTGAAGAAATCTTTTTAATAGATAAAAATAGAGAAAGAAAATAATGTCACTGCCGCTGAGAAGGCAAAGCTCGGTTCTAGTTGCTTAGGCTTGTGTGGGAGGGCGACCTCTGGTGGGGAGTACGGGGTAGTGTCTCTAAGCGAACGTGGCCTTCACGTAGGTTTCTGGAAGGCTCTGGTGCAGGCCGGGGGTGTAACAGTTCTGGCAAAGGAGAGGGGGAAAGGGCAAAGGTGCAAGATATACTTGTGAAGCCCACAAGTAGCTCTGTCCTCCGTGTGTTTGATGTACTAAGGTGCTGAGAGAGGCCTAGCTGAGTTATTCTGCATGCAGTCTCCTTAAGTGGGTGAGGACCTAGCCAGCCTGGGGTGAGGCACAGGAGGATTAATGGCTCTCGATTTTACAGGAAGGCTGAGAATGGAATATGAAGCTTTCTGCAGTATGAGGCACCTAGCTCGTGTGTACGGTTATGGGTCTCCATGCTGCCACAGCACCAGCCGAGGGGCAGTTATCAGTTTTGTTAACTCCTGTATCCATCACACCTAGAAAAATGCTTGGCATGGAACTGAGGTTCAGTGACTGTGGCATGAATGAATGAATGAATGATTATCATCAGCTGTTCTTTTTGAGCACTTCTGTGGGTCAGGCACTGTGCTGGGTGCCTTTAAGTGTATTATTTTTTATTCTTACCGAACCCTGGGAGATGGGTGTAGTTTCTCCATTTACCTGAATGAGGAAAGAGGTCAAGCATAGATCCAAAGCTGGACATTTACCAAAATGCTACGTCCCAGTCTTAACTGTAGCTATATCCAAAGGTCTTTACGTTCTTCTGTGTTGCTTCAGACTTGAAGTCAAATCACCTTGTTTTACTAGTGAAACATTTGAGACCTAGAGTAACTCAGTCACTTGTTCATGTTTGCATGGCAAGTTATAAATAGAAAAGGGATCAGAGCCTTTTCTGTAGAGTACGAAATATAACCAGATATTACATTTACCGTGTGTACAAATGTCTACTTTAAGAACGATAGGCAAAATAATTTATTAACCACTGCTTATACTTTAAGTCATAAGACAGTACTTTCTTTATGAGGTAGAATATGCTACGGTGGTGACTATAAATTGGCCCTTTAATAGAAGTGGAAGGAGAAGGAATACAAGTAAATATCAGTCTTTATCATAATGCAATATTGATGGGGTTATTTTCCTCTCTTATCCTTTGGTCAAAAAAGTTTCTTAGTCATTGTTCGAAAAATTATTACAGTCACTGTGTCACTGTCTTAGGTGATCACTTGGATGATATTCTCAAATCATTAAAGAGCAGAAGGGGTACGAGAATAGAACTGGATGATAATCTTCCTTCTTTGGGCCCCAGTGGTTATATCCTGTGTCCCACACCACTGTAGAGTATTAGCTTTTGGACTTGGCTTCATGAGTCAGCTTAATCATGTTTAGCAGGTGGCTGGGGACAGGTCAGCCTCTGAAAGCCTCTGTTTCTCATCTTGTGTGTATCTGTGACATCACAGCTCTCACTTGCCTATTAGGAGAACTGGTTTAAAAAGAAGAATATATGAAAGGCTTTTTTGCATGTTAGAATTACAGTGCTATGGTAATGTGAGCAAAACAGGTTTCTGAAAAGGTGAAAAACCAGTTGCCTCTGCCCTGGGATATTTATTGTGAAGTTGGCAATATAAGAAATGGTGCTGTGAGAAGGACTTCCAGAACAGCCCACAGATCAACCCACAAGGACTTTGTCTGGCAAATGCTGTACAAATGCTAATCCCAAACTCAATTCCTCTTCTCCCTCAGCACACTTCCTGGCCAGTTCTCTGTCGCATTAATTGGTGCATACTAAGAAATGTAAGCTCATTTTAACACCAGCCTGAGAAAAATAATTAAAAGAAGAGCACACCAACTGTGAAAGAACATTTGACATTATCCCAGTCTACAGATGAACTAGTGGGTGATTTTTTTTCATTGACCTCTGATTTGTTTAATAATCAATCAATGAAAAGTGTTTGTTGGGTACTTAAGTATTCAGAATAGGTAGGTTATAGTATTGCTTTCCACTGTTACCACTGGCATTTGAAGAGCATTGAATAAATATTGATGTAAATATTGATGATTGACAGATTCCCTGATTAGTCTAATTAGGTTACACTAAGATGTAAGGTTCATGCTTCATATGAATTTACTAAGCATTATTGTCTCCCATTTTAGAGGGTTCATTTTCATAACTTGGCATAGGATATGCTGAAAATGCACAGGAATCCATTCTGGATTTTGTTTTGTTTTTTAGATTCCACATGTAAGGGAGATCATAAGGTATTTGTCTTCCTCTGACTTATTTCACTTAGCATAATGTCCTTAGGGTCATCCATGTTGTGGCAAATGGCACGATTTTATTCTTTTTAATGGCTAAATATGGATTTATATATGTATTGTATATTATAGTTACATAATATTATATATATAATTTTCTTTTACATTCAATTACTGATTGACACTTAGATTGTTTTCGTATCTTGGCTATTATAAATAACGTTGCACTGACCATGAGGGTATAAATGTCTTTAGCCAAAAATGGAATTGCTGAATCATACAGTATTATTATTTTTAATATTTTTGGGAACCCATGTATTGTTTTCCATAGTGGCTGCATCTGTTTTCCTTCCCAACCACAGTGAAAAAGGGTTCCTGTTTCTCCATATCCTCCAAACATTTATTATTTCTGGTCATTTTGATAAAAGTTATTTGAATAGGTGTGAGATGGTATCTCATTTTAATTTAGTTTTGATTTACCTTTCCCTGATGCTGAGTGATACTGAGCATCTTTTCATGTGTCTATTGGCCATCTGTATTTCTTCTTTAAAGAAATGTCTATTCGGTTCCTCTGCCCATTTTTTCAATCAGATTGTTTTTTGCTATTGAGTTATATGAGTTCTTCAGATATTTTAGATATTCCTTATCAGATATATGATTTGCAGTCATTTCCTCCCATTCAGTAGGTTGCATTTTCATTTTTTAAATAGTTTTCTTTGCTGTGCAGAATGTTTCTCATTTCTTTCATTTTCATTCTCCAAATTTTTATTTAAATTCCAGCTAGCTAACACAGTGCAATATTAGTTTCAGGTGTAGAATTTAGTGATTCATCCATTACACATAACACCTGGTGCTCATCACTACACATGCCCTTTTTAATCCTCATCACCTGTTTAACCGATCCCCTCAGCCATCCTCCCAACCACCTCCCCTCTAGTAACCATCAGTTTGTTCTCCATAGTGAAGCGTCTGTTAATTGGTTTGCCTCTCTCTTTTTTCACCTCTATATTCATTTGTTTTGTTTCTTAAATCCCACATATGAGTGAAATCATATAATACTTGTCTGTCTTTGATTGATTTTGCTTAGCATAATACATTCTAGTTCCAGTCACATCATTGCAGATGGTGCAATTTCTTTCTTTTTATGGCTGAGTAGTATTCCATTGTATATGTTTCTCATTTTTAAAGGAATAAGGCTGGAGGATGGTTGTATTCTTAGTGTTGCCACCACCAGAGATTAGCAGGCCTTCTGGCCCTACAGTACTGAGGGATTTTCTTTGTCTTTGATTGGGTCCCTTTCCCTTTTCATTCCTCATCTTCTTCAATCTGTAGCAGTAATTCTGAGGGAGAAATGAGAGTAGTATGGGAGAAACTGACGCAGAAGGGGATGTGTAGCTATAGAGCTGGCCATTTATACTGCTGTGCTGATGGAGAGCACTCTATTACCAGTAGATACAAAAAGTTCTAGTTGGCTTTCTTTGGATGCAGCATAACTTCTTTCTCCTCTGGTCTTCTGGTATAATCATGAAGACTGGCTTCGTTTCTCCACATACTTGACCCAGAAGTCACAGGATGAAAGCCAGGTAAAATCAGGAGTAACACTGTCTGTGACCCTTTTAACCTAATACTTCTGAGTTTACCTTTTCAGCCGACTGACTCTGCTACTTTCTTGTTGAATATACCCCTGACTCTTTAAGAGCTGCTGTGTTCCAAATTGCTATTGCTGATTCCATGAAATGCCTTGGACTTGGGCTCTATTAGTTAGCTTTGCTGCATAATAACCTACCTCAAAATTCAGAGGCTTAAAACAACATATATGTTATTTGTTTAACATTGTGTATGTCAGTTGTTTGGGCAGGGCTCAACTGGATGGTTCTTCTGTGGATCGTGCTTTGGGTCTGTAGGCAGCCACAGTTGTCTAGAGGTCTAGATGGGAGTGGGTGGTTTGAAATGGCACTCATATGTCTGGAAGTTGGTGCTCATTGTTGGTTAAACAACATGCTTCCAGTAGACTAACACGGGACTCTTTACGTGGGGCAGGTCTTTCAAGAGCAAAGCCCTAATGTACAAGTACTTTTCGAGCCCTATTTGCATCTTGGATGTTGCTGCCCCATGGCCAAAGCAAGTCACATGCCAAATGTAGAGCCATTGTGATAGGGGGCCATACAAGGTGTGTATGTAAAGAGACATGCCTCATTCCTTTAGTGGACCTTGGTGTCTCATCTCCTTAAGAACTTACCTCATCTTAGTAATAAAGGGAGACCTAGAATCAAGTAATTATTGACCATCTACAAAGGTAGGTATTAGTTCTTACAAATTGAATCTTATTTTAAGTGTATTAGAAAGCTTGCTATTAAATGGGATTCTACCTGAAATTCTTTCAAAAGTTGTTTTGGTTTTAATTTTTGGTGTGCTTGTTTGTTTGCATACATAGAGATTTCCATTTTGGTTTCACTCTCAACTAGGTGTGTTTGAACAATGTTCTGTTACTGGACCCTGCAAACGTGGGTTCTGGGCTGCTTTATCCTTTGGTAAGAGGTACTGTCGTTTGGTGGTTAAGAACAGCTTGGAAGCCAGACTTCCTGGGCTTGTACCCTGGCGCTGCCACTTGCTCCATGTTCTTGGACTAGTTATTTAACATCTCGATGCTCTGCTTTCCTCTGCAAAACTGGAACAGTAAAGGTACCCATCCCATAGGTTGTTGTGAGGGTTATTCTATTATGGTCAGTATTATTGCTATTTTTATTATTCTAGGGAATTATGTAAACTTCTTTGATCTTACTTGGGCTATGTTATAACCAAGGCCAGAGCATGGATTTAGACTGTGTCTTTGACTTTTTTAATTTAACGTTATCTTCATATCATTCTGTGAGGGGAGTACCATTGGTGAATACTCTCATTTTTTTAAAAGTTTGTTTATTTTTAGGAGAAAGAGAGCACAGCAGGGGAAGGGTGGAGAAAGAATCCCAAGCAGGCTCCCCATTGTCAGTGCAGAGCCTGATATGGGTCTCAAACTCACAAACCACGCACAAAATCATGACCTGAGCTGAAATCAAGAGTCAGATGCTTAATTGACTGAGCTGCCCAGGTGCCCCAATACTCTCATTTCTTATGAAAAAAACTGAGAGGGTTGAACACGTTTTTTAAGTATGGACTTTTTGAAGTCACCTAGATTGTCAGTGGTGGTGCTCAGTCCAGAACCCAACTATGTTGATTTTTAACCCCAGACTCTGAAACCCAAAGGAGGTAAAATCACTACATGAGAAAAGGAACTAAGATACAGTAGGAGTTGGCTGCCTGTGCTTGCCTTGTCCCTCCTGCACCCAGCTGCAGAGGGAGCTCATGAAGGGGATTTCAGAGCACAAATCCAGCATCTGGCAATTTTTTTTCTCAGTCAACCAGTGCCTCACTTCCTGGCTGCACACTTCCTACTTGACCTCCCTTCTTTGTTCTGCTGGCCCTTTGTTTCACTTCTGTTCAGCTCTCTCAGCATTGGTTTCTTGTCCTGGTATACTTTAAAGCCTGGACTTCCTGGGTAGCCTTTTCATCTCCTGGTTCATAGCGTATCTTACTCCTCTTCCTTTGTTCCCAGTTAGACTGGGATGGGAGTCCCTGGCTGTGGAGTTGACCTTATCTCCCCGCCACTCATGTTGTGTGTGTGTGTGTGTGTGTGTGTGTGTGTGTGTGTGTGTGTGTGTGTCTTTCTTTCTTACATGCACACACTATCTTTGGCTCTTCTCCAGTAGGGTTGTGTACTTGGTCATGGTCTCAGCCATTTCATGTCTGAATACTCAACCCCAAAAGGGAACAATCGAGATGTCTGGAAAATATAGATACTTTGCACAATCAAATGATTCTCCACCATTCCCCTTTTTGGGGTGGGTAGGAGAAGGGAGATAAGCTGACTTCATTTTACAGCACACTTAATTTCTTCATTTAATGTCTCCCTGTTTGCTTCAGCACACATGTGAAGAGACAGTATGAATTATAGTACCAACAGGAAGGGCAAATAGTATGACATGTTGTACAGCTAGGCTGTGGTGAGGAGACCATTGAGATGAACCAGAAGGCCAGACTAGATTTCCACAGCAATTTACTGTTTTACTCAGGGAAGTCGTTGCATCTGGTCTGAAGCCTCAGTTCCTTTATCTGTAAAATGGGTGTTAGACACTTCAGAGTATTGTTGACAGATTGAAATGCCATAATATATATATGGGAAATCACTTTGTTATAGCCCAAAGACTTTACAGCTTCTTGATACCTTTTAATGATAGAGGAAGTCTCATTGCTTTAAATGAATAAGCCCAAATTGGAAGAAACTCTAGATGGATGACAGTACCTGGGGTCTCCCACAAAAGCATGTGGGACTTCTCATTTTTCAGTAATGTTCCTTTCCATGTTAGGAAATTGTGAGTTACTTGTCTCTTAGAAATGTAATTGCTTTGGAACAGGTTAAAATCTAGACTCAGTCATTTACTATGTGATCTTTGAACCCTACTTCCTTAATTATTCTTTGGATGTGATATTGCTGACATGTATATGAATCCAAATGTGACTATATTGTGTATAGAATGTGTAGTTAGCATTCAGAAATCCTATATTAGGATAAGCACTGGTTGACATCCTCCGGTTCTTACAGGTACTGCCTTTTGACATGTGCTTGACCACAGAGGGAGGAGGGTTCTTGCCATTTTTACCTCAGAAACAGCTTCAGACCGGTGTAACTGGACATGACACAGAAGACTCCCCTCCTCCTTCATCCTTTAAGCTTTAAAGGCAAGATGTTGCTTTGAATTTTGGACCCTCTGCAAAAAGTCTCCCTTGGCAAGCATACCTGTGACAGCTGGACTCTGCAATAACAATTTTCTGTAGACAACCCTGAAGAAAACCCAAATGACCAGTGCTCTAGAGAGGACTTGAGGAGGGAAACCAGGCGTGTGCTAGAATTCAGTTGAAGAAAGTTGAAACTGTGCCATAAAGCTTCCTATTAAAAAATGGAGGTGGGTGAGTGGGGGGAATATCGCCCTGAGAAGAATCCCTGAAATTATCCATTACCCTGGTGTTAGTAAGTCAGGGATACCAAGTTCCCTCTGCTGGTTGCCTTTGGTTAATTTTCCATGCAACTGGAATAAAAAGGAATGTGACAAGTTCTATCTTGGAGCTCCCAGACAGGGTTGTGTTCGTTTTTGCTGACCCAGGAGACCAAGAAACAAATAAAAACTCCTTCTCATCTTTTATCCCCCAGTGGTGGTATCAACATAATGATGAAGTTCTGGTCCAGAGCATCCACAGAGTAGGTGCTAGTGATTCTTGACTAGTGTGCATTTGGGGAAGACCACGTGTCTTAGCCCAGATGATCATTTAGCAGGTACTTAAAAGGCTTAAAAAGACATGGGGTAGCTTTTGCCACACAAAATACCCTAAATGAGGCAGGCTTCATTCTTTGGATTCATTGGTGCATGATGGCTGAAGCTTCTTGAAGCCTGTAGACCCTTTGCCCAAGAAATTCCCATTACCAAGACATTTGAACGAATCCACATCTCCACAACCTCCTGCTTAGGGGCAGATCCAGATTTTATAGAGTGTGAAACTTATGTTAATTCCCTCTTAAAGGAAAAGACTACATAGTCATGAATTCAAAATTAGGCTTGAAGGTGAATGTCTATTTGGAATAAAAACATATCAAAGCAAATTAAAAATTTTTACAGTCGACAAATACCACAAACATAAAAATTCAGAAAAGTAACAATTTTTAAATATGAGACACACCTATATAAAAACATCTTTCCTCTTTTTTCTGCAACTTATTTTATAACTTTATTATGTAATTTTACACTATACTTCAGTGGAGAGAGACAGTGATCTTAACTGACTGCCGTTTAAATAACCTACTTTTGCAAATTTTACAAAAATATATGACCATGTGATTCTCTTATCCCTGCAAGGGACCTGTGTAAGCAAGAACTCTCACATACAAGCTTTATTAGCTGTGTGGTAAGTTTACACATGAAGCTTGTTTCCCTGGACAGTTGCATGCTAAACTTCCTATCACTGTTCACTTAATGTTGAGAAATGACTGGGATTTCAGTCCAACTCAATTGCCCAATATTTCCTCAACTTAAAAATCTTGCCCAGTTTTAGTTCTTTCACATTTCTACCTTCATACAGTAGATGAAAAATATCCAAGGTTTAAGAAGTTGGACCCTATAAGAGAAGTAGGTTTTGGTTAGACTTCTTAAGCCATAGTGGAAAGGGCTTCCCCTAGGTTCTTTAGGGCCATTGTTTACATAAATAATTTGAATCACCCTGAATCAGTATGTTACCACCATTTTGGCAGTTCACTCTCTTACAGTCCCACAAAAGAAATAGTGTGCTGACCAGTGGGAGTAAGTGATCAACTTGCCTGGCTGTCCCCTTGGTACTAGGGCCTGGCCTTGAGGCTTCAGGGCAGCCTAATAGGCATGAGTCTTACGGCTCCTTAGAACATCTGATGGATCCCCTGTAAAGGGTAAAGCGTTGGAGCAAACCCTGAAGGGCAGAAACCAGGACTAAGGGCCAATGCAGGTCCAAGTCCAGACATAGGGTACCCTATGTGAATGACATTTTGGCCCTGGTGATTCCTGGATACTGGACAGAGACTTAAAACATTTTGAGAAAGTTACTCCAAAGCATGGGGCCCCATGAGATGCCTTTGATAGGGTCAAAGGGCAGCACTAATATCTTCCTTTTTTTCTTTTTTCTTTTTTTTTTTTATACAAATAGTTTATTGTCAAATTAGTTTCCACATAACACCCAGTGCTCATCCCCACAAGTGTCCTCCTCCATGCCCACCCCTCCTCCCCCCACATCCACCAGTCCTCAGTTTTTGTCAGCATTCAAGAGTCTCTCATGGTTTGCCTCTCCCCTTTCCCCCACCATTTCTGCCCTTCTTCTCCCCCTTGGTCCTCTGTTAAGCTCCTCCTAATCCTCCTATACGTGCACACATATGATATTTGTCTTTCTCTGCCTGACTTATTTCGCTCAGCATAACACCCTCAAGGTCCATCCTACACTGTTGGTGGGAATGTAAACTGGTACAGTCCCTCTGGAAAACAGTGTGGAGGTTCCTCAGGAAACTAACAATAGAACTCCCCTATGACCCAGCAATAGCACTGCTAGGAATTTACCCAAGGGATACAGAAATGCACATGCATAGGAGCACATGTACCCCAATGTTCATAGCAGCACTCTCCACAATAGCTAAAACCTGGAAAGAGCCTAAGTGTCCATCAACAGATGAATGGATCAAGAAGATGTGGTTTATCTATACCATGGAATACTACATGGCAATGAGAAACAATGAAATCTGGCCATGTGTAGCAATATCTTCCTTTTTTTCTAATGTAGCAATGACTGAGATGCATACAAAGTTAGAACCTGTTGGAAAAGCCTGTTTTCCCTGAAATTGTTCATTGTCATTTTAATTAGTTTTATTTAAATGATTTTCTTAAAGAGTTTGACGATTGAACTGTAATTTAGAAAGTAGTAAGTATGTTTTGTCTTCAGAGATGAAATACTGTAATGTTTTGACTTCTGGCCACTTACCCATGTGTCCTTCTAACCTTACCTCCCTTTAGAACCTCCTCTCTTGTCTTTTTCACATGCTCCTGTGTCTTTCGTCTTCACTCCAGTGGTCCATTGTGGTTATTCCTGGACATTATTTGTTCAGGATCTAAAGGACTGACTTCAAAGTCCATTGTCTTGCCTTGTTTAGGAAATGGGGATGGTGTTGGCAAATGGTGGAAAGCCGCTCTGACCCTCTTGCACTAGGGTTTCCCTCTTTTGCTTGTGCTGTCCCTCTCCTTGTCTCTGTCTCGCTCTCAGGGTTTAGCGCTTATTCTTGCACATGACGTTCACAGAGTTTGTGTATAAAGAATGCTTGAAAGAACTTAGTTTGGAGAATACAAGATATAAAGAAGACATGTGAACTTCAACTACCTGGAGGCTTATCATGTGAAGAGGAGACTGCCTTATTCTTTGAGACCCCAAGCCATTAAATTGAGTCAGTGGAAGGAATTTGAGGAAGGTTCAGTCCCAGGGGAAAGAAAACTCTTTTTTATGCTTGTCATCATAGAATGAGCTACCTCTTGGTGACCCCTTGGCAGATACATCAGAGAATGGATTCTGAAATTGTTTGGATTTGGTGTTCAACTGACAAGTTGAAATGAAATAGGAGGAAATTGGGGCAACATCTTATGGTTAGAGAACATCCTCATAGAGTAAGGGCATCCCTTTTCTTTGCTTTTATTTTTTCCTCTCATAGGCCAAGTGAACCTCACTCCTGGACACTGAATCCTGAGTCTTCCACTCTTGTACGCCTCATTCATCCTTATAAATTAGCCCCTGTTTGCTCTGCCGTCACTCCCTGCCAAAGACCCCATTCTATCTGCTGATATTGGCTGATAAGAGCTCTACCTTTTTCTTTAAGTTTCTGGTAGTCATGGCCTCTGTTTATAGCTTGTCTAGTTATCACCTTGCCTAGGGGAAGGCTCATCTGCATGCAGGTCAAGCCAGAGGTCCATGTATATCAAATGTAACAATTAGGTTTTCATTACCAGTACCTGTGATTGCCTGAATCTATGATTCTTGACTTAATTTGGTTGGGAGGTCTTGATGTTTGCCTTGACTCAACAGTGGATCCCATTGAGTGAATGGATCATGGCATGCTTTTCCCAGCATCCCCTTTATTGGTATTTTCTCTTTATTCTTTCCTTCATAGACTGTTAGTCTCACAACAGATTCTTATTCTCAAATACATTTTGACCTGCCTGGTTTGACTAAATGTATCTTAACTTACTCCATTTGTCTTCTCCTAGTTTTATTCTCCTTTTCCCCCAATTCATTGTGTATTGCCACTAGTGAGGCTACTGAGCAATACATAGTTCCACCCCAAGTTCTCAGATCATAAGAGGATGGCAGTCCCTACTTGCATCCATGCTATTCCTATATGTTTTAATGATAAATTACCCTCTAAAGGAGAAAATGGGAATATATTTTTAATGAGGCCTTTGGAAATAGCTCTTGCTTTCATTACTAGAAAAAAAAAAGTTTTATAGTTTTGCACATAGCAAAATACTTTACTGCATGGAATATACCCTTCATCATTTTCTAAACAAATAGAGAGGAAGGAAAAGTGTGATAAAACACTTAAGTTCATTCATTCCCTCTCAAGTGATCTGAACTTGGCCTTACCTGCCCAGAGAAAAGTTGGGCTGTGTCCCCAGCAGGAGTGAAAAACCAGCCATGCAAGATACCTCACAGCTAGAGTTGATTTCAGCCGTCACCCATGTCACCTCCTGGGAGCAGACTGGACTTGTCAGGTGTTGTGCTGTGCCTGTCAGTTATAGTCTATGTTCCTTACGAGGGCATTTGTCTTCCTGGACCCAAATCCTTAACCATTGTCACATCACTGACTTGGAGAGTCTGCTTGATCACCTGGCAGAAGTGACACCAGCTTTGGAGTACCTCAGCCTGCTGGGTAATGTGGCATGTCCCAATGAGCTGATTAGCCTGGAAAAGGATGAGGAGGACTACAAAAGATACAGGTGAGTATCTAGGGGTTTGATCCTGGTGAGAAAGGGAAAATTGGCACCTTGGGTGGGGTGATATTATGGGGTATATAGTAAATATTTGGTAAATATTACTGGACTTCTCATGATAACACTGAACTTTAACCTTTTGGTAATGTATAGCCATTGTCTCCATTCATCAGGGTCATAGGAGCCAAAAAAACGTGAAAAGTTGCCAGATGGTCTAGGTCAGGGGTTGACAAACTTTTTTTTTTTTTTTTTTGTAAACAGTGTCATAAATATTTTTAGGCTTTGAAGATCATGTGGTCTATGTCACAACTATTCAGCTCTGCTGTTATAGTGAAGAAATAGCCATAAACAACTTGTAAATGAATAGGCATAGCTATGCTTCAATAAAACTTTACTTACAAAGACAAGAGGCAGGCCAGATTTGACCCATGGGCTGTATTTTGCTTATTTCTGCTCTGTGTTGTAAGATTTTCCTCTGGTCAGCCTCCAAGTCATTTTTTAGACAGAAGGAGCATTTCCCACTAAAGGTAAGGAGCTTATGTAGGATCCCAGAGGAAGTCCCAGAAGTCCCATAACTTGGTTCCATAAAGCTCTGCTTCACTGTCCACCAGCCGAGTGCTTTGATGGGGTCTAAGTAGAAATGCTTTTCTTTCTCCTCTCTGCTACTAAACCATCTACTTTGAAATACCAGATCCAAACTGCCCCCTCTTAGGGAGTCTCCTTGATCTTACCTATTTTATTCTCTTTGTTCATTTTGAACTCTGTGTGCTCTCATTCCTGATTTTTTTTGTAAATATTTTTAGATGATCTTTTCATATGTGTAGCCTCTCTCTTTGTTATGATTGCTCTCATGAACACCCTACCTGAATCAGTGTGAAAAGGGGAGGAGGAGGAGGAGGAGGAAGGAAGCAAATTCAGGGCAGGTAAGGCTGCTAGATAATAAATTTAGAAGGATTGGGCAAAGAGGATAATGATTTGAAAGAAACTTGTTCTCTTGGGACTCCTATAAAAATCTGTGGTGACCCATAAAGGAATACAGTTAGGGGGGTTGATGTTGTATAAAGGTAAACCTGTAAAAAATACTGAAGGCTATTGAATATTGTGTATTTTTAAAATATATGCACATGGACTCATAAAGCTACAACAGGAATCCAGTAATATTTATTGGGAAGCATTTTGTACATTTAATCTCAATTTCTGGGTTTCTTGATTAATTTTGTAGTGGTCTTAGACTGTTTTTAAGCCATCTCAGAATAAAACTCTAACCCTACTCTGAAAAGAGGTATTAAGTCTTACTCTGTCATGATGATCTTTATTTGGATGTGATTCTGTAGATTTGAATGTGAATTTTGTTAGGAGAAATATGATTAATATCCAGCAAGTGAAGTTATACATTTCTAAATCAACCCTGCAAGTTGCTTAATCACTTAGAACTTAATTTGTCTATTTAACACTCTTATCAACTCTGAAGCATTTAACAACCTGATTTCAAATATAAAGGGGTCTCTTAAAACATATTTTATCTTCTTGTGGAAATTTATAAGATGTGTCTTGGAAGGGTCAAGCTAGTCCAAGAAAGTTCATTCAGTCAACATTTTTAGTAAACCAAGCATGGTGTAGAAAATTTTCATTTGTTTTCTGACTTTTTTCTTGAGATTTCTGTGTTTACTTCTTTAAAATAGCCCAATAAGTTGTATACATGTATGTATATATATGTACATGCATGTATATATATCTTTATGTGTGCACACACATTGACACACATGTTCATTCATTCATTCATGGAGCTGTATGTAAACCAAATCATAGGCACATTTTTGTTGTCTTTTTTTTTTCCCTAGATGAGAGAAGTAGAGTGATGAAAATCTTCACTTCCCTCATCTTCTATTCAGTCTCAAATAGAAGGCTTGTAAGTTTGCAAAAGGAAAAGAAAAGCTAATACTATTGTTTTTATTGTGATGGTTCACTATGGTAAAAATATTAAGACCCATGTAAGTAAGGGTCAGATCCGAAGATCTGATGTGTGGTCCAGCTTTAAAATGGGGAAGATAGTCTAGATCAGTGACTCTTCACCAAGGCTGTACTTCTAAATATTCTCAGATGTTCACTTAACTATTGGACTGAGTAGTGTTTAAAATTCCTGTTGACTCTGAGACACTCTGCTCCCAAGCCATTACAGTTTTTCCATTACTATCTCATGCCATTTTATATGTTCCATCTTGTATATTTCTCTCACTACTTTATATATGTCCACATCCAGAGAATGGCTTCTAGTAGGTAAGACTGTGTCTTCCTGCCCTTTGAAGACTTGTTAATACCCAAAGTAACACTGGCCATGTAATCGGCGCCAGATAAATGTTCTCTGGAGCTAGCTTGAACATTATTCTTTCATCTGAGAAGCTGAGTGCTTACAGAGAGATGTATGGCCCTCTGGGCACCTCCGATGCCTACTGCCTATTTGGAATCAGATCCATTTGTTGTCAACAAAGTTAACAAGCAAGGGGCTGTCCTTGAGAGTCAATCTGAGTGCTGGTCATTGGGTTGCTGATCCTTCAGGGAGAGCTTGATTTTAGAGAAGTGATTCATCTCATGGGCTGGCTGTGGTACCTACTAAGCCTGACCTCACTACCCCAGGTCCACTGGGGTTGAGGGATGGGACTGGGACGGTTGTTTGTTCATGTGCACATGGCAGAGTTGCTGGAGGAGCTGGATTCTAAAGGGCACATACAACAAAAATCACATCTAGTCAAAATTATCCTAGAAAATCCATAAGTCACCCACAACAATGGCAAGATGTTCTCACTCTGAGAGAAATGGGAACTAAGAACACTAGAAGGAACAATAAATGTGTGTCCATCCAGTTACGCATTCACTGCACAGCATATAATGGTTGAATGGAATGGTGGGCCTGTTCTCCATCAATTCTAAATGTTTTATTCATTTTATTTTTTAATTTTTTTTTCTGGTTGACCAGCACTCTCACACTTGGATTTGGGTGAGATAAATGTATATGTGATGGTGTAAGCAGCTCTGCTTTGTTCATCCTGGAATTTGAGCTTCATTTGCCCCTGAGAAATTTTAGGGTTTACAGTGAGACTTCTGAATCCAGAGTTCCTGTAGTGTTTGGGTTTCTACAAAGCAATGCAGCCACCTTTTCCCCCCCTCTTGGTAAAATATTTCCTGGCCCTTCCTCCACAAAGCATGAGGTCTGCCTTCCTTCTAGCTGTTACCCAGAGCCTAATAGTAGGGCTTCTATGTAAATTTATGTGACATTTTCACTAGAAAATTGCTTAAAAAATGAATGATATTTCTACAGTTTACTGTTTTTCACTTTAACTACATTTTCTGACAATATGTCTTCTATTAATCATTTAAGCAATAGTAGGAGCCTTAAAGGAGTGTATTCAGAAGCAAGAACCCATGGCTCATTTAGTGCTGTCTAAAAAAAATTTCTTATTGATTGGCATCCACTGTGGTTATGTGATGTAATATTTATAATATGTCACCCAGCCATACATCAAAACAAGTATGTCTGTTTCATTTCTATGGAAGGTGTTGATTTCAGAGAGGTCAGCCCACTTTTAGGTCACATTGTGGCCAACCACCGGAGCAGAAATGGGAAGTCACTAGATTTATGGAGTTATTGGGAATGGCTTCACAGATGCTTCACTTTCTGCTGATTCCTTCCTCCCCTCCCCCAAGTCATCCCTTCTCCTTCCTTCCTTACCCCCTGTGCACACCGTTGGATTTTCTTGGCACGCATCCCCACAGTAAAATGGGCTCATTAAATCTGTATGTGAGCATGAACATACTACCAAGTTGTTGAGCTGCGCCCTGAACCTGCTGGGGCAGGAGTGAACCATGCCTGGATTTTTTTCTTTGCCATTCATCATAGTTCATGGCTAAGAAATGTCCATCGCCATGTTATTATAGGAGCTTAAACTCGTCTGTGCTTTGCTGTATGTATACATTGTGCTGCTATTTTGGGATGAATGTTGAATGAGGGTGAATGTGATAACAAGCAGCCTTCAGGATTTGGGCGGGAAGAGAACAGTGAGGCAGTTTGCCTTGGGAGGCCACCATCATATTAAGAAACCACTCGAGGCCTCCCGTGGACTTCAACACTAGCCAAAGAGTGAGTCAAGTATGGGAAACTTGGGTGCCCAGAATGGTCTTTTTCTTGTCTTTCTTTGTAATTCTCCTTCTTGTTGTTGCAGGCAAAACAGTAGAGTGAAGGTCAACAGTACATTAGAGCTAGACCTGGCTTGTCAAATAAGAGATTTGGTCTCATGGTCTCTAAGCTCTACTTTTGTCATTAAACCCTTTGCCATTCATTCTCTCTTGCCACTCCAATCTCTGCTTGGCCTCTCCTTCCTCCCCGCCTCCTTGGTAGGCCCCTCTGTATTTCTTACAACTTTCAATTATTTAAAACGTGACACCCTTTCTTTGTTCCCTCCCAGAAAGCAGCCTGAGGCCTGCCCAGTGTCTGTAGCACTCAGCCAAAGGGAAGGAGGGAGGGACCCTCCGCAGTCTGTTGGCTGTCCTGGGCTGCCACCATTTCCCAGCCAAGGAGGAGCTGTAAAACTTGTGGCTTACATAACCCAGCTAGCATTCTCCAGCTAATCTACAATCTGGGCTTTGAAGATCACAAGAAAGCAAAGGTCACGACCCAGAGATCAAAGTGACAGAAGCCCACCGAGTAATTGCTGGTTACCCTCTGTAGAGGGCCTCGCTCTGTCCTGTGGGTGTATTGTTTGCATGGAGACTTCAAACATGCTGCCGGTGAGCAGTGAGGAAAATCAGCTGGCCTTTGCCAGTTGTCAGGCCTTCATTAATGCTGTAGGTGAGCTCACCTCGGCTCATTAGAGTGAGATCATTGTCATCTCTCTGAGCATCTGGAGTTATTCCACTCACAGTGTTTATTCATTACTCTGGTCTCTATTGACTTTTTCTCACAGCCTTCCTTTACCTGGAGGTGTGAGGGGGTGGTTATATAAGGAAATTGGAGTAATAAGAAAGGAGGCTACAGATGTGTTTATTGTAAATTAACTTTGCGGCACATAGAAAACAAGCAGACTAAGAACTTACGAGAGGCTTAGGCATCATCTAACCTGTTCCCTTCGTTGTATAGATGGAGAAACCGAAGCTTAGGAAGGTGGCAGAGACTGAACCAAAATCACGTGGCAAAATGAGCCCGGGGTCTGCGCTATTTCCTCTGCCCCGTTACTCTCCAAGCTCTTTGTTATGAAGACCTCTCCTCTTTTTACTTTTCTCCCCCTTAGATCTCTTTAATAAGCTTTATTAAAAAAAAAAAAAAAAGCTACGTTTGAGCCATTGCTAACTTTTAAAAATTAGACCTATTTAGCTGTTGATGAGTGCTTTTGATTAGCATGAGGTAACCAGCGTTACCAACCAGGGTTATGTAATCCGGTCAACAGCAGAGAGGTTTGATGTTTTGTTGGCCTGCTCACTCTCTTCTGTTAAGTTTTGTGAAAGACCGAGAATGATTCCTGGGTCACCCGTTGCTGACTTCAGGGGCCCCTGGTGAGGCATTAAGTAGCTTGCACTGTGTCTCCCTCACGGCACCCCCATGGACGGGAGCAGTAAGTCTGCAAAAAATAATGGTCATTCTATTTACCATAAATGGAAAGACGTAGGGAAAAACTCCAGGTGACCTTGCATTCGGATTTCCTTAGGATTTGGAAACTTGGTATTTCTCTAGTAGAGTCTCTTCAGAGAAAGAAACCGTCCCAGGAGCAGACACTGGAGATCCGTCTTGGTGTTTCTGCAATCATGCTGTTACTGGGACAGCTAGCTGCCCCTGGGAGAGCAGTTTGAGCAGAAGGACAGAGCACTCTTCTTTCCCTTTGAAGTCTACCTGAAAAATGCCGGAGCTTTGGGATTTGGGAGCAAACAAACAAACAAACACCAAAGCCTTTTTGCTCTTCCTTTTCTCCCCATGCCAGTTTCAGGTGTCTCCTTTGAGGAGTCCTTTAAGAAAATGAAGCACTTAATATGAAAAGAGAGAGAGAGCCTGCAAGGCTCTCTGTGTGCATCTCACTTTTAGAGAATCTGCTTTTAGACAGAGACAAATGGGTCTTTACACACCGTTCCGAGATCCCTGATCTCTTCTCGATAACCTCACCTTCCATACCCCAGTCCAGAGTGCCCCCGACTTCCAGTTCCCCGCCCCAGGGCTTTCACCTAGCCACCTTGGGAAGGTCAGGAAAATTGGAGTTGTCCTCTGGAGCTAGGGATGTGAGACTCAGAACTTAGACCGATCTCTTTTCATTAAGCAGTGCCCTGGCTTAACAAGCAGTTTTATAAATCTGAAGCTGTCTCCGGGTGTCGCAGGATTTATAGACGGGGGTTTCTGCCATAAAGTGGTTTATGATGGCTGCCTTCTGTGTTATTAGTAGCTGTCTCTTCCTTCAACCATTGCTGTTTGATAATAGCCTTAAAACACCCAGAATTACTTACCTGCAAGCCCCATTCCCGATAGCCCCTGTTGACAGTCTGAATAAGTTTACTGCCCTTTTGTTGTACTTTACCTTCAAAACAAACTGATTGAACCATCAATAGCTCGTGGAAGCTGACAGAGGCATGTCATCTGGACTAGCCCTTGTGATTGCAGGTTATCTGGGGGAGTTAACCTTCCCGCATTGTTAACTGAAATGTTTTATGTACTATGCAACTTTAGGATACGGCTGTGATAACCCCAGTAACTAAGTAATACATCACGGTAAAGAGATTTTGGTGCAACAAATAACCCTGGATTAAATTTACAAGGGTTGAATTGATATTGTAAAAGCCTTCATTCTGTGGCTTCGGGAATCCTCTGTTGTATTTTTATGGCAAACTTGTATTATACTCGGGATTGAAGCTGCAGCTTTTGACACCCTGACATGACCTAGAACAAAGGGAAATAGATCTCCCATGACTGGGATGGGACAGGCAGGCAGAAAGCCCACTGACTTATCACTTGGCAGTAATGTTTGGAGCCAATTGCAAACCACCAAAGAGCAGGAAGATCTCCGGTAGATGTGGCCGCCTCTGGTCACTGTATACCACAGACGTTGGGGGCAAGGAAGATCATTAGCAGAATTGGGAGGGAGATTCTTCATCACATTACCAACGTCATAATTCTGAAACTCTTATTCCTCATGGTGTTTTCTTTCACTTGGATGGTAGTTCACATCAGGACCAGCAGCATCAGCACCACGCCCCCCAGGAACTTATTAGAAATGTACATTCTGAGCCCTACTCCAGACGTAGGGAATTAGAAATTCTGGGGGTGGGATCCTGTGATTTGTGTTTCGATAAGCCATCCAGGGGATGCTGATGCCCTGTTAAGTGTGTGAATGACTGTGCTAGAATAGAAGCTCTTTGAGAGCAGGGACCTTGTCTGTTTTCTGCATCACCTTTATTCACACAGAATGGCATGGGTTGTACCAGCTCAATAATTATTTGTTGTGTGAGTGAATGTTTGAAGACATCTCTAAGGGAGGAACTTTGCACCCGGGGCTGAATCTCAGGCCACATTATTTGGGGTGAACCTTGCTAGTGTCCCTCAAACCTCTCTAAGCATCACCCACCTAGAATCCCCCAGCTGGCCGACAGGATGGGAGTCAGGACACCCTTGTTTCAGAGATGACTGGCAGCCTATTTCATGGGCTGTTTCTTCGGTTATATAAGAAGAGTGCTCTGAAAACAGCAGCTCTTTGTCATCTAAAATTTTTAACTAGCTTAAAAGCCAGCACCTCACTCTCTCTCTCTCTCCTTTGATTTCAGGGCTGTGATCCAAAGTGGGGCAAAATGACAACGTGCTGTCTGTTGTCATCATGGTTCCTGCCAGCCCTGTGAAGACATCTTTCATTCCATCATTAAACATTGGCTGATTTTCTAATACTGATGTTTTCTTCACCTGAATATTCATCTTTTCCCACCCTACACTTAGTGGGTGTCTTTACTCCTCTGAGCGTCACTTCTGACATATTGTTTCCGTCTGTACATGTCTTTATTTGAAAGAAATCTGTTGTCATCAAGGCTTCGCCGCTACAAGCAGAAGGTGGAAGTTTTCTCTGACACTGACTGAGGCCAGTGGGAGTTCTACTGGAGGATAGAGAGGCCATTTGGGACTTTGTGGAAACTTTCTGATTTTGCATAGGTTAGGGGGCCTTTGGAGAGGGAAGGGTTAGGCTAAGGGAGAAGATGGAAAAAGATACTAGACTGAGACCAGGGAGGAATCAGGAAGTAGGTAGTCAAACTTCCTGGACCTTAGATGTTTGGAGTGGACATTTCTGGGGAAGAAAAGTATACCTCAAAAGGACTCAGAGTATTTTTACTTTTAAGGAGTATTTTAGTAGGGAGACTCTAAGCTATTTCTCTAGCATTTCAGTAACTAGCCAAATATTATACCTGGGCAAATATATTTTGGGGGCCGCTTGGCGATATGAGACTGTTATGAATGTGGGACCTACGGGGAGGGGGACATGCTATATACCTCACTGAGGTATAAATTTGCACTGAGAAAAAGCTAATGTGTAGGGTTCCTTTAGGATTTGGTTCTTTGAAGATCCCTTGAGATTTCTTGTTTCTCCTCTTCTTCCTCAAGACATTTGTTTTCAGTCATTCAGTAAGTGATGTTAGGTCCCTTTCTCTGTGCTCCCAGAGCTACTTTGCACATAACCATGATCTCGGCACTTAGCTATCTTGATTTCTCTTCTGTATGTGAGTCTTTCTTCCACATTACATTAAAAACCCTGTAAGGGCAGGAATCATGTTGCAATCACCTCTGTATACCTAGGGTCTGACACATGGCATATGCTCAAGAAATATTTGTCCAACTGAAATAAACTGGCATTTTACTGAATGCATTCTAATGCTACTTTTTAAGATAATATGAAGATAAGCAAAAAAAAAAAAATGTCCTTGCCTTTAAAAAGCTTATAGGTGAGGACATCAGGTAAACACTAATCAAATGATGTAAAAACAACAAAATGTTAGATGGCATGGTGCTAACAATGTATCCTGGGAGTGCTGAGAAGAGAGAAAACAATGCAGGCTGGAGATGCAAAAAAGAAAAAAAAGTTCATCTGGGTCAGGATTTTAAAGATGAGTGAATACTGAAGAGGCTGGGTATAGGGAAGGAAATGACAGATTCCTATGGAGATAATCTATTGCTTTTGAAATTGGGTACTTACCTCTTCTTTCTAGGCAGGACAAGGTCTAAACAATAGCTTGTTTGTTTGTTTGAGAGAGAGAGAGTTAAGTGAGAGCAGAGAAGGGGCAGAGCGAGAGGGGAAAAAGAGAATCCATATTGGGCATGGAACCTGACTCTGGGCTCCATCTCATGACTGTGAGATCATGACCTGAGCTGAAATTAATAGTCAGATGCTTAACCTACTGAGCCACTCAGGCACCACCACAACAGCTCCTTTGAGTAATCAGGAATGGAGGCTCGATGGAAAACATCTGGGTTGGTAACTCCCCTTGAGGAAGGAGAAGTGTAGGCAGATGTCTTTACTTTTTATATATTTATTTATATGTTTATATACCTATCCCATGGCCACATGGATCTTCTCCTCAATTCCAGATATACCTGCCTGAGGAGAGTTCATCACACTAACAGCCATTAGCTTTTCCTTGGAGGCTATGATGGATGCCAAAGGCTCTTTCCTTGGGAATTTGTATTAGTATTTGTTGGACTATTAAATAAATATCCTCTATAAACCAGTTCTTGTTTCACCTTGATAAAGATCATCTTCATAGTACTAGTGTGGAAGTAACTCAGGGATGGTGAAAAAAATCCTCAAGACCCCTGTTTGATTTTTCAAGGAAGCATTTCTCAGCTATATGTGCTCCTTACTTCTATCCTAAAGTCAACCATGTTATTACAACCTGCATTCTAGTTTATTGTCCTGGATGACCCGTCCATGTCTCTTGCCTCCATTTCAAATTGAAGATTTGTTTTTAGCTCAGCAATGAGAGTTACACAGATGGCCCACAGGAATGGCAGTGACATAAATGGTACAATTAGGTTGTGAGGTTAGTTTCACTGAGAAATTTGTGTGTAGCAGAGAAGCTGGGCCCAATTCCAGAATGGAAGAAGGGAAACACATTGATAGTGTCTTCTTGGCTAATCCAGGTGTGTGTGTGTGTGTGTGTGTGTGTGTGTGTGTGTGTGTGTGTGTCTACCTTTGAAGCAAGAGCAAATATTAGTGTGAATTTTTAAGGTTTAGTTGTGTATCTGTATAAAATATAATTATTTGGATTTCTGCAAAGGGTGATTATTCATTCTTTGTGAAAGAAAAGAGAAGCAGCAGCCAAGATCTAAACTTCTGAAGATTTAATGATGTACATTCCTGAGCATGAGGCAAATTGCATGGATCTTTGAGGCCATCATCTCCCCTCCTGAATTACCTCTGACTCCTTTCTTTCAGGTACTTCGTTCTGCACAAGCTGCCCAATTTGAAGTTTCTGGATGCCCGGAAAGTAACCAGGCAAGAACGAGAGGAAGCTTTGGTCAGAGGGTCATTCATGAAGGTGGTGAAGCCCAAGGTAAGCTGCCTACTTTCTAGTCTTCACGAGGGATTTATGCCTCACTGGTTATTCTTTGAGTGCAGACAATGTTCTTCTGTGTTTAGATTTCAGGAGAGATCTCCTACTAGGGTTTATCCATGCCTACACTGTTGGCTAAATAGGAAGTAGGACTGGGAATAAATAGATTTTCCTGTGATCTAAAGGGACCTTATTTGTAGGGTGACTTAACCCAGGTGGCTCTTTTACCAATAAAGCAGTAATATGCGCAGCTAGGTGGTGATGTTCTAGGGGGTATATGTGAGTTCTTCTTGAAGATGTTTCATTTATAAGGTGGGGCCTCTGCAGGTCTGTTTCTCCAAGAGGAAAGCTTGGGGAATTTACTCTTCCTCAGGTGGGTAGGATTGCTCTAGTGACCCAGAGAGAACTCTTTTTTCTTGGGGCCATAGTGGAAGTAGGGGATGGTGATTTTCTCCTGTTCTCAGGTATGAGGGCTCAACAGCTCTCAGAGATACTGTTAGAGGGAAAGGCCATTTTTCCTGACAGTGTGACCTGGACTCGTGTATGCCTCCTACATGTAGCTCTCCAGAGTTCATGAGATTAGTTTAACTGACCTTTCCTTTATCACCTGAGTCTGCTTTGAGGCCATGGAAGTGAATATGGTGTCATCTTAATGACAGCATTGATGAGGTAAGGGAGATGTGGCGTGGAGTCTTGGATTCAGATTCAAGGAAGTCTTTAAGGATGTGGAAAATTATCTCTTTGGGAGGAGTTAGGGTCCTTCTATGAAGCCCAAGGCTGGGGAATGGACCTGATGACCCTTGATGACCTCTTTGGAGGTCCATCCCCAGTGCCCTGGGGCCCGATGGAGCTACCTAGTCACTTCCTTTGGGACCCTAGCTTGTGTGTTGAAAACACTGGCTCAGAAATCCTGGAGGTCTAGTTTGTCCTCACTTATTGACTTAGAGCGCTTTGCACGTGCATTGGAAATGATTAAGAGGGAAAGAGGAAAAAACAAACAGAACCAAAACAGAAAAACGAAACCTCTTCCATCAAGTTGCTCAGCCAGCAGCAGACCTCAGGCCACTTTCTTTCCCTGAACCCATGAGGTGCAACTTATTTCCTGTTGCGCTGAATAAAATTGCTAACAGTTGTGGAAATATATGATAGGGAGGGTATAATACTGGCAGATAAATGTATTGTTACCTGTGTCAGCATGTGGGAAATTAATTGAGTGATTCGTTTCGTAGCTATTAAAGTGTTAACAGTTTTCCTTATCGAGGCACAGATTTGATGTATTGCTCATGACTGCCTTTAGTTATTCCAGCTTTTGTAATTTTGTCCAAATGAAATAGTTTATTTCTTGGTCTCCTTTTTTTTTTTTTTTTTGGTTAAAAGATTCCAGAGGCAGCCAACATCACCAAAGAACAACAAATGAACTGATTATAATATCTTGGGTTCCCGCCCATTCTACATTTTCCACCTTCTCCTATACATGCACTTTTTAGGATAGATCGGTATTTCTCCTGCTCTCCCTGATTTTGGCAGAGGAAGCTCTGTATTATCACAGAAAATCTGAAGGGGGTACTAAATATATATAATAGCTGCCATATTTGTGTGAGATGCTCAATGTGTGTTCATCACTATACAGAGATCTGTGAGTCCTCCCAGAACCCTCCGATGTAGAAGGAATGGAGCGCTGGCTTATTCTACAGGTGAGGTAGCAAAGGACGAGAGGTGTCAGTTGGGCAGCCTGATCAGTAAGCATGGGAACTGTAGTTTTACTGGTGTGTTTGACCACCAAGCCACATTCTTCTACTCGGATCTTACCCCTCGGAGCCAGACATTTTCCCCATGCGTTTCTCCATTCAAAGTGAAAACCTCATAAGAAGGCCTAAAGGGAGAAAACAGGTGAAAGCTGAACTGTTCTCTTGGAATAGAGAGGGCAGCGGGGACTGAAATCCTCCCCTGCTTTTGAAGCAATTGGGAATGGCTCCTTAAAATCCAGTAGTAGCTGGTTCTTTGAGTCATTAGCAGCATCAGCAGAAATACTTTTCAAAGCCCCCAATTAGTTTCTAGTCAGTTATAGAATTAGCTTATGTTTGTGTGATTGACTCCAACATCTCCACTAATGGTATTTGGCATAAAAATACCCATTAATTACTTGAGAAGAGACAAAAATACTCTGACAAAATATGGGAATCTTCAGTTATTACCTTTTTATAGAGTCTCATGATTTCCAAACTGGAGGGACTTCAGAAATCACCTGGTGTGTGTTCTCATTTTATGGATGAAGGAACTGGGTGAGGCTGTAGTTTCCTAAGCCTCCCACAGTCCAACACAAGCAGCACTGGGATCAGAGCCCAGGGGACCAGCCTTCTAGGTAAGTGCTGCATGCACACACCATGAGGCTTCCAGCGCACTAGAGAACTTACCTGTGTTCCTGGTTCAAACTGTATGCCTCTCTTGAATGCCTGGCAATTCCGTTTTGCTTATTTTCAGAGAAACACTTTTCTTGCATGTAGAAAGAGGCCAAATGAGCTTCTTGCTGAATTAATAAATTGATGTTAAAAAGGCTGGTTCTCGCCTGCTCACAGTGTGCACAGACATATGTTTGTTCCTGTGCAGGTGTGTATATACACTTCCTATCTCTGTGTGTATATACATATGTATGTTCTGGGAGGTATGTGTACACCCAGAGTTGGCTTCTAAGTGGAGAGCAATTTCCTCCCTGTGATTTGCCGATGCTGTGCTGAGCACACTTGGTGAAGACCTATTTTTTATAAGAGAATCAGAATCTCAAGTTGGCTTCTGTCCTTTCTCAGGCAGCAGCGGCCTGTTGTGCTTATTCAGCAGAATGCTCTGATGGATGATCAAGGAGGCCGTGATTTGGGAAGCTGTTTTCATTTTATTCCTGACATCAAGTATTTGGGAGAATGGAAAATGCCTCTCCAATCATAGCCCTCACCTTTAGAGATAGGGAACAGGCAGTCTGGGTGTTCTCGGCTGACGCAAATGCAAAGTCATCCAGGAACTAATAAAGCCCTATGTCACAGAGGTTTGGTTTGGTACCTGACAGGCCCTGGCACCTGAGTGCGAGTCCTCTCTCGCCTTCTCTCACAATGACACACTTCCCCTTTGTTGCTACCTTTTGTCTCTTGTTGTTTAAAAGCTGCTTTCTGTCTGAGCTCTGATTGTCCTACAGAAGGATGCCATCATTCATTAGCGAAATGATAGCTAATGTTACAATGGACTCTTCCAGACTGGTGTGTGTGTGTGTGCGTGCGCACGTGCATGCACATGCGTGTGTTGTTAGTATAGGGACCTACAGCAGCTAGGCGTGCTCATTTTCTGGAATTTTAAAGAAAATATGTGTCTTTTGCAAATATTGGCCACATAATCATGGCACTGTCAATGCCAAGAGGACCAACGTAGATGCAGAGAAGGTTGAGACTCCCAAAGAAAGTCAAAGAGACTCCCATGACCAGATCATGATCCCCCTTGCCACATCAGGAAACATAAATCAAAGGGGTGTGAGGCCTGTCCAGAAGGGTGTGCATGGCGGACATGCCAGCCCTACACATCAGACAGCTCAAGAATCCGACAGTCAGAATTGCTTAATTATGTCCTGGCTTTGTAATTATTCATCCCTGTTCTGGCAAAGAGCACAGTTGTCATTTCTCTGACATAATTATTTAAAGCTGAGCCCTCTTGTTTACAGGCATGTATATGAAGTTGGCTACCAACTGTTTAATCTTCAGAACCTTATAGAAGCAATGCGGAGAGCAGCTACAGGGGCAGCTGGACTGAGAATCACAGGCTGTGTTAGAAAGTGTTTTGACATGTGTGTACTTTTGCTTGTAATTATGGCCATTCTGTTATAGGTAAGAGAAGGTAATCGGTATGTTTGTGAGTGTCAGCATGTCCTTGAAAATATGTGATGCCTGGGTTTCCTGTCATGCGTATGTGTGTCTTTGTGTAGTTTGGTATGGTTTGTATATTTGTGTGTGTGTATATATTTGGGTATTTTTCTGGTGAGGTAGAAACTGTGTAGGGCGTGTGTGTGTGTGTGTGTGTGTGTGTGTGTGTATGTTTGTGTGTAAGAGAGAGAGACTGAGAGCGAGTGAGAAATAAAGAGACAGAGGGAGTGAGACAAGAAGAGGCAAAGAGGGAGATGTGATGTGTTAAAGGAATAAACTTCAGAGTACATGTACTTTCTGGGAATCTTGTTTTTTAAATTCCTGACCTTAAACTGCAAGTTGGAAGTTATCTGGGTCAGAGGATCACCTCCTTCCATGGCCTCGCTGCACAGTCCTGCTCCTTACATTTGGCTTTAGGACCGAACTCCCTAGTTCCCTTTAGTTTCTTTCATCTGTGTCTACATATTTGGATTCCCATACACACACACAAAAGGCAGCCAGGGATAAAGATAGGGAATGGCAGCTTTGGGAAGCCAGACTTTTGTGAGAATGAAGCACCTCCTGGTCCACGGGGATGCTGGCTCCACAAGGGCAGGAACTTTGCTTGTTTTTATTGCCCCCGTATCCCCAGTGCCTGGTCTCATGCAGAGGCTCAGCCAACACTCGTCAAAAGAATGAACTGGAAACAATAGAGCATTTTGGGAGATCCATCATGAAAGGTGGTCCTTTTTTTTTTATTGCTTCAATATGGTCCCTTGGAAAAGCAGGAAAGGGACCCCTGCCTTAAAAAAATGTAATAACTTGAATCTGTGCATCGGCAGGAAGGAGACCTTCTGGGTTGCGTATTTGTTTTCCAAAGGATTTACCCTGGGATTACTTAGGATGGCAAAACCTGTGGCCTCCGTGAGCGCCGGGCCTGGGCTTCTCCACAGGCAGTATTGCTGGGGAGGGCAGGAATCTGGGCTCGTGCTCCCTGTCACAGTGCACGGTGTGCTGAGCATTCCTGGAAACCACCTGCTCCTATGAGGGCTTGTGGGAGGTAAAAAGTAGCTTTCCGCAGCAAACATATCGAGGTGCTCCACAAATCTGCGTATGGTTTAAATGAGATTTTTCTGGTCTTAGCTGCCATTCTACTTTTTTGTGTGCACTGCCTAGTGCCTTGCTCCATTTATTTGTTTTGATGCCTAGTCTCGTTCGTCCCTAGGTGTTACCTTGTGCATGTATGTCTTTTGTATCTTCCAAAATGTCCTTCTAGCTCAGTCACAAACATGTAGCAGGTTATCAGGCACTACCTCTAAATCAATTGTAATTACTAACATTTACTCTAGACCCCCTGTTTTCAGGAATACATATTTTCTGTAAAGCCAGGGTATGCCTGTGAATAAATACTGTAAACCACGTATACATCAGTTAAAGAGATGATAAGCTAATATATGTTGAAAGTTCTCTACCATGCCAAATATTCAGAAGAAAACTAAAAATGTCAGTTTATTTTCTGAATATGATAGCGTTTTATGGTTCTTTTCTGTTTTCACGCAGATGTTTCTTGCCTACAGACATATTTAGATTCTATTTTCAGGTACTTTATAGTAAATTTTGAAGGGAGGAAAGTTTTTAAATTAACTTACTTTTTGGTAGATGCTTGGACAATGTGTTTAGAAACAACACCAGAAGCCAAAAGTTTGCAGTCTGTTTGTTTTTTCTTCTTCCTGGTTTTGCAGTTTGCCACATTCCTTTGGGAGTGGGGGGAAGGACTTTATATTGCTCCATTTTTAGCACCATGGCATCTTGGATCTCCAGTAAATGCTTTCAGAGTACTGTTTTTTGGAGGCAATTTTGGTACGTTGTCATTGCCTTGCTTTTGGACAGCAACCCTCTGCAATCAGAGGTAGACAGGAAAGTTGTATCTCCTGTGCCCTGACAAAGCCCTATGGATGGAGAATTGATATCCAAAGAGGGAAGAAGGAAAGCGAGATAGAAGTACTGGTGCTGAAGGCAGATTGCCTCCTGCAAGCCTACAGGGCCTGGCCAGGTGCTGAGCACAGAGCAGGTATCACTCCCTATTAGGCCCAGTGCCTCTTGAGACCTCTTTTCTTTTCTTTTTTTTTTTTCTTTTTTTTACAAATAGTTTATTGTCAAATTAGTTTCCACATAACACTCAGTGCTCATCCCCACAAGTGTCCTCCTCCATGCCCATCTCCCCACTCCCTCCCACATCCATCAGTCCTCAGTTTTTGTCAGCATTCAAGAGTCTCTCATGGTTTGCCTCTCTCCCTTTCCCCCACCATTTCCCCCTTCTTCTCCCCTTGTTCCTCCATCAAGTTCCTCCTAATCCTCCTATACGTGCAAACATATGGTATTTGTCCTTCTCTGCCTGACTTATTTCGCTCAGCATAACACCCTCAGGGTCCATCCATGTTGCTACACATGGCCAGATTTCATTGTTTCGAGACCTCTTTTCACTGCATCCCAGTGACCCAGCTCCACACTCTGCCTCCAGGCCTCCCTCTACCTTGCTCACTTTTGTCCACAGATCCTTAGACAGAGCCATACATAGAGAATCATGGAAGTAAGTGGCACTTTTTAGGGGATTAGATCCCTAGGATACATTGCACAGCCTCTGGAACTTCACAGTTGGAACAAATGTGGTAGATTTCACTATTTGTCTAAAACTGCGTATTTCTTTTTATTTCCCCATCCCATTGAGTTTGGCGCTGGCCATGCCATGCTTTGGCCAATGGGATGTGAGTGGAAGTGACAGCATGCCCATTCTGGGCCAAGGCCTAATGAGGTACCATGTGTTTCCACTCAGTCCTCTTGCATGTCTGCCACTTGCTATGAAAACAACATGAAACACACATTCAGCAGGCCCAAACCTAACTTGAAGCCTGATGCACATCTACCCCAGCCAACCACAGAGCTCTGCATAAGAAATGGTTTCTTATAAGCCACTAGGAGTTTGAGTACGGTTGCTGCAGGAATCTCTAAATAGGTAGGCCATCCATCCAAGGATCCTGACCTCTGGTCCTTCTCTGGCCACTTGAACCAGGGCTTTTAACTAGGACTCTTTTTTTTTTTTTTTTTTTTTTTTTTGGTGTCATAGCCCCAACTTCTATAGGTTTTTCTGGATGCTTAACTAATTAGGATTGCAAGGCCAGCCTAAGGGTTGACTGCCTGCCCAATAGGACATTATTAGATGTGTTGAAACTTTTCGGATAGATGAGTAATGTATAATGCCTGGTGTGTATTGTGTTCAGTGTGTACTAGATATTGTGTCAGTAACTTTATAATATTATCTCTGTATTTCTCCTTGAACTTGAACATACAAATGAGGAAACTGATGATCAGAGAATTTATATCACCTAAAATTACAGAGCAATGTAGAATCAGGTTCTTCCTTGGGTCTGCCTAAGGCTCCAAAGTGCACTGTCTTTCCCTTATGTGTCTTAAATTTCATTAACAGACATGAAAATACGATAGGACACAGGTGTAAAACAGTAGGAAGGCCAGGATATGGAAGGGAGCCAGAGGTAACTTTGTAATTACCATCTTGATCTTCTGACCACTCTCTACCCCCCACCCCAGCCCATCGTGGTGAAATGCAGGGGCTAGGCAGAGAATTGCAGGAGATGAGCTATGGACGGCTCTGTTTCTTAGGTCAGGTTTGCAGTTTAACTTGAGGATGAGGAGGAACTTTGGCAAGGTTTGAAATGGGAGTAAGGTATGGGTATGTCCGTGCTGGGAGAGGGAATAGTACTGCTCTGTGCAGAACAGATGTTGTAGAAATCTGTGAGAGAACAGCCACTGGCCTGGAGCTTCCCAGCATTCAAAGCACCCAGGCCACTATTGGTGCTCAGATGGCCACATAGGTTAAAACTGAGGTTGAGAGCTCTCTACCTCGGACTTTGGGAACAGGTCTGAATGGTGGCAAGCAGCTCAGGTTCTGGGATCAGGAAGAAGCAGATGGCTGTCAGAGATCCAGCACTAACTTCCCTGGAAATAGATCCATGGCTTTCTAAAAAGTTCTTTGACATTTTTCTTACCCAAAAGACCCTGTCCGGCGCATAGGAGCACATGTACCCCAATGTTCACAGCAGCGCTCTCCACAATAGCTAAAACATGGAAAGAGCCTAAGTGTCCATCAACAGATGAATGGATCAAGATGAGGTTTATCTATACCATGGAATACTACATGGCAATGAGAAACAATGAAATCTGGCCATGTGTAGCAACATGGATGGACCTTGAGGGTGTTATGCTGAGCGAAATAAGTCAGGCAGAGAAAGACAAATATCATATGTGTGCACGTATAGGAGGATTAGGAGGAGCTTAACAGAGGACCAAGGGGGAGAAGAAGGGCGGAAATGGTGGGGGAAAGGGAGAGAGGCAAACCATGAGAGACTCTTGAATGCTGACAAAAACTGAGGACTGATGGATGTGGGGGGAGGAGGGATGGGCATGGAGGAGGACACTTGTGGGGATGAGCACTGGGTGTTATGTGGAAACTAATTTGACGATAAACTATTTGTAAAAAAAAAATAAATAAATAAATAAATTACTGTTTTTCTCAAAAAAAAAAAAAAAGACCCTGTCCAGTATGGTATTAGTTGCCTCAGTTTTAAGGAGTGAATTTAAGCCTTCTTAAGTGGATTATGAAAAGTCCTTACTCATGGGATCTCTGGTAATGATTGATACAGAGCCCTTATAGCTGATTATATCTACAAACTGTGCCTTTACAGCTTGACATTTTTATGATCCACTTGAGAAGACGGTATCTGGTATTTTGCTTTGCAATTTAGGTTTTTTGTTATTTTTATAAATTAGCTCGAGAGGAAAGAAAAGAGGAGAGAAAAAGATGCTTCCTTAAGAAAGTAGGCACTTGGGGTGCCGCATTCAAGTTATGTGTGTTCCAAGCTAACCTTATGCTGCATTCTATGTACAGTGTCAGGGCTTGCAGGGAGGGGCTCCCCCGTGACGCATGCATTGGTGAGCTTGAACAACACCTTAGCTTTAACATGCTTTATTCTACTTGCCACTCGTCACACCAGTGATCCTTTGTTTTGAGTCTGGTGATTGAGCCCAGGAATGAGAAGAAGTGGGTTGGAAATACAGAGGCAGCTTGTTTAGGAACAGAAAAAAGGCTAGCAACTGCGGTCTGAGTGAAGGGACATCAGGAAAGCATCAGTGTCCCTACCCCTAAGTGAGACCAGGGCCTTGCTTTCTATCCTTGTGAACTTTGTGGCTTCATGAAGCTCTCCCTTGCTTAGAAAGTCCCTTCTGGGGCCATGGAAACATAAGATGGTAGAACCCGAACCCCTAGGCAGGAAAGCCTGCTGGATGGATGGCCCACTGGGGAAAAATCATGAACATTGTTCTGAAGTTAACTTTGATTCCTGTTAATAGTATTTATAATTCTATGGCTAAGGAAAAAGGATAAAATGAAGATGGCATGGTCCTAATTTCTGCTCATGAGTTCTGGTTATTTCCAAACTGCCTACAACTAATAGCAGATGTGCTAGTTTGCTGGAGCTGCCATAACAAAATACCACAGCCTGGGTGGCTTCAACAGAAATTCATTTCTCATTCTGGCGGCTATATGTCCAATATCGAGGTGTTGGTGGGAATTGATTTCTTCTGAGGCCTCTCTGCTTGGCATGCAGATGGCCACCTTCCTGTTGTACCCTCATGTTGGTATTCTTTATCTGTGTACACGTCCCGCTATCTCTTTGTGTGTCCAGATTTCAGTGTCTTATTAAAACACTAGTCATATTGGATTAGGACCCATCCTAACGACTTCATTTTAGCTTATTCGCCTCTTTAAAGGCTCTGTCTCTAAATATAATCACATTTTGAGCTACAGGGAGCTATGGCTTAAACATATCAATTTGGGGAGGGGATACAATCCCTCTTAACAGCAGACAAGAAGAGTGAACTTTAAGAAGATAGCAAAGAAAACTCACGTAAGCTTCATGATGGAAGGAATGTCTCTATTATTTAACATTGACTTGTTGTTTTCATTGTCCCCAAAAGCCTAAGAAGCACAGTAGTAGATAGGATAAAGTAGTGGGATACTCTTAGGTTATCCAACTTGAATAGAGGCCAAAGTCTTCACAAAGTTTGATTGAAATAAAAATGTGATCTGTTTGTCTAAATGTGCCTAATGCATACTTTTTGGAGATCATCCAGGTGAGAGCCAAGAAGGCATACATAGGTATTAGTATGAGCTCCAGTAATGGCAATTCTATCCTCAACACAGTTGGGTTCAGCAAGGAGCCAGATGCTCAAAGGAGAGCTTCTTATTAAATAAATTACCTTTTCCCTTAAAGGTGTCTTTTGCCCTAAAGGGCTCCTTGATGAGTAAAAAAGAAGGAGTTTCTTATTATAAGAAAGAAGAGTTAGGATACCTGTCCACTGCCTGTTTCTCCAGAGAGCTTATTTCTCCCCGTCCAGATCTCTAGGGCCATCTACTTCCTCAGATAGCTGCTGGGTCCAGCTTGTGAGTTGAGAACAACTCTGGGGGAAGTGTGTTTTTGCCTTTCCATGGCTCTGTCGACTCCTGGTTGCCATGGCTTCTTTCTGCAGCCCGTGTACATAATCTGGCTCCAAAGGCATCCTCCCTGACCAGGCAAAATGGTGTTTCACAAGCATGATAGGGCAGGTCTGCCCTTAGGGTCCCTGAAGGCTGGTGGTACAATTAGCTCTTTTATTTGCTTTTCTGCTCCTTACAGTAGAGTGTCTTAGATTAACAGACAGGGCACCATCAATAATGCACAGATGCTCTGTAATTGGGGCTTCCTTTGATGTTAATTTAGCTAAGTTCAATGCTATTGTCAGTGATAGCAATTACACTCAGCCTTTTCACCAAGGACATTTTAGGATAATTTTATTTTTCATGTGCATTTTAAAATATGGCAGTAAATTTTGAGCTACATTACCTGAATTAGAACTCATTATTTCTTTTCAGCAGTGAACTAATGCTCTCTGTCTAGGCTCCAAAGCTGTAATTTTTTTTCTTCTCTTTCTTTCTTTTTTCTTTTTTTTTTAAAGTGGGAAATTTTAAGTGGAACTTCTACTCCATGAAGCTTTTAATTTGTGAGTGAAGTTTAGAAGTAAATCACGTGGATTTTGTCGGCATTTTGAAGTGTCACAGAGGCTATCTGGCTTAGTGGCCTCTCCTGCGCCTTGTTTGGCCCATTTTTATTCATTCCTCCCTACCACCCAACCTTTACTTTTGTTCTTGACATGATTCGAGGAGTTGCTTCCAGCTGCTCTTTTGGGAAAGTTTAAAATCTGAATTTATTGGCTATTGTATTCTGTGGGAAACGTATGATTCTTACTTTGCTCATGGGCTCTTGTCAGATTTGCTGTTCCATTTAGAGGCCATCCCCATTCTACGTTTCAGATTGAGTTTGGATTAAAGGCTGAACTTCTCCCTTCTGTTGTCCATTTCTCTGTCGTTAACACAGAACAGGCCATGCCTCCTTTCCATGTTGGTTGTGAAAATTAAATGAGATAATACGTACAAGGAGCTAACTGTCTCTGGTATGTAGCTGTGTAATTTCAAAGCAGTTCCCTTTTTTTGTGGCACTGTTGTGTCACTGGTTTGTGTGGGTGAACACAGGGAAGGTAATTTTGGCTTGAGGTGCCTCCAGCTCAGGCTGCCATATCAAACGCCATAGACAGAGTGGCTTAAAGAGGAGAAATGCACTTTTTCACAGTTCTGGGAGCTAAAAGTCCAGACCATGATACAAATATGGTCTGGTTCTGATGAGAGCCCTCTTAATGGCTTGTTCTTTTGCTGTGCCCTCACATTGCTAGGGGACAGAGAGAGAGAGTGTGTGTGCAGATTGACCTGTCTTCCTCTTGTTATAAGGCCACAGTACTATTGGACCAGAGCTCCACCCTTTTGACCTCATTTGACCTTAATTACTTCCTAAAGATTTTATTTCAATACGGTCACATTGGGGATTAGGGTTTCAACCTATGAATTCTGGGGGACATAACTCAGTCCACAGAGGAGGTATTGCCCCTATATTTCTGGTGGCTTAACTGAATTTTAACTTAAATGAAAGGTTTCTAAGGCTTTTGCTAAACATCTCCCTTCTGTTGAGAGTAAAACCCCTATCAAAAGGGAATACAACAGGAGAAAGAAGGCCTCAGGATCATCTTAGGGAGGCCCTGACCCCTCCTTTTGAGGGTCCCCCCAGGCACCGAGTAAGTCCTGTTTGTTTTTATGGGGATGGTAGACAGAGTCGGGGGAAAAGAGGCACAAGAAAAGTGAGTGTAGTGTGGAGGACAAGGCCACTCCATTGTCACTGCTAGAAACAGGACGGCAGTGCTGTAGTTCCAAGTGGACGGCACCTGAAGCAAAGGAGTCTCAGCACAGGCCCCAAGTTGGGAGAAGGGTGCCTGGTGCAGAGATAAATCCTTAAGTCCTTTTGTCTGTGTGACCTCGGACTCAGCTCTCTTAATCCCCCTTCAACTCCCTGGGTGAACCTAGAAATCAAGGCCAATGGTAAGATCCTGGAATTTGTCATTGGAGCCCACTCCTTCTACCCCATAGTAATTTGGAGAAATCCAGGCAGTGAAATCCAAGGAGTCCTTACACATGTCCAGAAAATATTATCTCATCATGAGAAGGGCTTTGAAAATCCCGGGTTGAGATACTGGATCTCTGGATAATTAGAAAATGGCCAAGAGCTGTATTATTACCCAAAGACATACACTTAAAAATCTGTTTCAATTAAGTATAATTTTTTAAAAAATGTCTAACTTCTGTACCCATTGTAATTTTTAGTCATGGGATGTTTTGGAAAAGATTCAGTTACAAATTTGTTTTGTCTTCCTTGTGTTCCAAAAACCCTCAGTACTAACTGGTGACTTCTGCACGTTGAGCTTACAGAGGCCTAATCCAAATGCTCAGAACTGCATTTGCTTAGGTAAAAATGGAAGGAGTAAGTAAAACAGACTGAAGAATGAAAAGCTCTTCCTTCTTCGCTTCCCCTCCTCTCTCCTCTTGCACATTATATGACTAAATGTGCAACTTTGTTCACATAACTGCTACAAACAGTTCACTGTGTAGGCCAAACGCTCTCTAATGCAGTAAAATTAAGAAATAATATGCTTTGAAAGTGATTTATGAGTGTGGTTAAACTGCCAGATTTACAAAGAAATAGTTCAGATCTTGGGAAGCCTCAGGAGTCACGTCAAAAATGAATTTGACCATGATTTAAACTGCTACTTTTCTTACATGACATTTAATATGTGTACTTTGGAGGCCCATATGTCTTTAATAAAATAGCATTAAGTTTTAAATATGATATGAATGCAGCCAGTTTCTAAATTCATAACCTTTTCCACAACTCCAAAATGCTAACCAATAAGGGAGTCATACACGCAATAAAACATAAACCTTAGAAAATAGCTTTTTATTAAAATGGTTAGACAGTTGGCAGCTGGGTTGCAATGTAATAAATACTTACAGAGTTGTGGGTTTATCAGACATTGTTTACCCTGCAAGCAACTGGGACCAGACAACTAATTATAACCC
This sequence comes from Proteles cristata cristata, assembly GCA_017311185.1. Lineage (NCBI taxonomy): Eukaryota > Metazoa > Chordata > Mammalia > Carnivora > Hyaenidae > Proteles > Proteles cristata. The sequence goes on along the minus strand of JAESUZ010000173.1, from coordinate 1,091,151 downwards.
CTGCACAAAAGCCGCTCATGATGAGTCCCCCCAAGTGTGCCAAAGAGGCAGGGATGGTTTTTCTGAGAGCTTGGGATAAGGAGTCCCAAGATTGGGATTCTGATCTCTCTCTACCACTTCAAGGATTGTGACCCTGGGCAAGTCACTCCACTCCATATCTACAATTTTCCCAGGCTGTGTCAGGGGACCACACTTGCCATGCAAGTTTGTTATGACGATAAGAAAGAAATTCATGCTAGGCGTCAAAGACAGTGCCTGGCACATAGTAGGTGCTCAGTAAAGAGAAACAATTCTTTTGAGGAAAAAAAAAGATTTAATAAAAAAGTAGTATAGGTGAAATCTTCAGGTTCCTTCTTCTAGTGACGTTCTATTATTTCTCTAAGACAGCACTTAAAAAGAGGTAAGCCACTTAGCCAGAAATCAATGTGAGCTTCATGGAGAAAGAGGAGGAATCTCCCTGCCTCACTCACCTCTCTAAGGCATGAATGAGCATGTAAGAAATGACAGAAAGACTTAATTGGTTCAGGGGGAGCAGGAGCCATGCTGATGGCCAACGTCACTTAGCTGTTCCTGGAGGTCCCTGTGAGGTGTGCAATACAGCCTTTTCTTTTGGGTTTCCGGTTTGTAGAAAATGTGAGTTATTCTTGTAAGTTGTATGCATGACAACAGAAGTTCTTTTAGTGCTGCTGCTGCTGCACCTGTGTGTGTGTGTGTGTGTGTGTGTGAACAGATCTCTCTGTGGAGCAGTTTTGTAATGGAGCTTCCTGAATCCATGTTTCTAGATGCTTATGTACAACTTTCTTTTTCTGGGTGTCAGATGAAACAGTCTGGCAACGATCTGATTATGTTTGTCCATGCAACCAAATATTACCACCCTTCACAAACTTCCTTAGGAAGTAATTGCTGAATTTCCTAAAAGGGGAATTATAAATTATATTTGAGCTTGGCTTTGAATCTCAGGGTTCCGGCATATACGCGGTAATCAAAGATTAAAAGGCCCAGGGACCATTTCATTTCATTTCATTTCATTTTTATATGTTTTTTAAAACAATGTTATGATCCCATTAAGGGAAATTAACAAAGAAAATCTTTTAACTGTATTCCCTACATGCTAACTCTGTGACTTTTCATTATGTTCTGTTCCCTTCTAAACCATATCCCTTTCTATAGATATTATATGTGTGCTTAATGCTGTCTGCCTTTACCTAATTTTTTTTTGTGTTGTGCTATTTCATAGTCCTTAAATTTATTCTTTTTATGGACTGTGCAGTTCTTCATCAAATTGATGAAAGGGCCATCCGTTACTAAACCATTTCCCTACCATGTCTATACTTTAATCTTATGTATAATGTACTGTTACTTGTGTGTGGAGGGAGGTGAGTGGGTAGGTGGATGTGGATGTGTGCCACTCTGTCTCAGAGTGCGTTTCTTTTAAATTATTTCCTTAGGATAATTTTCCAGGAATGGATTTATTGGATCCCAGGATGTGGACATACAGACAGCTTTAAGTTGTGCAGAAACATGCCCAGCTGCCATTTTCGGTCACCTGTCCAGACTGGATGGGTCATCACCTCTACCCTGGCTGAAGGAAGAATGTAGGGCAAAAGGGATACTTAGCATTTCCAAAGCTTTCTTTGGGAATGGGCTTCCCCAGGTCTGATTGGTTGGTATGGTTCTGGGAAAGAGGCTTAGAATCTGTAGGAGCTCCCACAAAGCCTGCATTGACCTGCTAGGTTATAGTCCCAGGGAATTACAGGTTCCCTAGAGCATCCCAAAAATTATTAGCAGCATGCACTCCTGATCAGTGTGAATGTGCCTTTAGACTGTTAGCCAAATCTTTGCATAATACCAATCATCTACCTATAAAAGCACAAATATGTTATTGTTCTCAATAGGCAATTTAATGCAGCTTTGGGGAGGAAAAAAGAGAAAAGAAGATTACAAGCTGGCTGATCGTGCTTTTATTTCTCTTAAATCTATCCACACTTCTCAGGGGTTGTACTTGTTTAAAGATTGTATGCAACTGTGCAGTCTGTGTGATTTGGAAAGCAAATCAAACTAAATATGAAGTTTTCAGCATGTGCTGTTTTTAAAGGATTTCATACATTTATTTCAAATATACATTTATTCCCAAGTAGTGCTAAACCTATAATCTTTTTCTTGTTATATTTCTTTTTTGGGGAGGGAGGCCGAGAGGGTGACTTAGTTTTGGAGTGGAAGGTTCCTATTAACATCTACCTCCTCCTTGTGCACATTATTCACAGCAGAGCTATTAAGGCTAATTATTTTCAGGTTTCTATCAAAGGGGACTATTTGAGCTGACAAAAAAAAAAAGCATTTATTGGGGAGAAAAATGGTCTGTTTAAATAAGAAAGGGATCATTGTCATGTGCACCCTACCTCCCCCTCTCATTTATTAGCCTTGTAGGGAGGAGGAGCCAGGAGACCCCATGAGAGTCTGTGAGAGGAGGTCCTAGAGGTCTGTGCTTATGGAGATGCTTTGTACCCCAAAAAAGGGCTATTTTTTTCCTGTCATTTTTCTGCAGCCCGCTTCGGTTGCTTATTGACCTTGGAACTGGTGCCAATCTGTTATTTTACTTCTCATTTTTGGTAATATTCATGGACCCGTGGTATGTAATGGAAAGAACACTGGTTGAGGGGCTGGGTGTATTAGTCAGGAGAGGCTAACTCCTATAACAAACATCTCCCTAGTCACTCTCAATGCTCTGAAACTATCTGGACAGACAGTGAGGAGTGCCCAGTCAGGGACCTATGCTCCTTTTATCCAATGGCTCTCCATTTTTCTTGGGTCTTGGAGTTCTTAGCTTCATGGAAACAATGGAAGGAGCAATAATAGCAAGAGTTTGGGGAATTGTCTGAATGATATATGGGCCCGCTTTTAGGGTAAAATGCATCACCTCTGTTCCACTGGCCATAATCCCGTCCGATGAACACTCATAACTGCAAGGGAGTCTGGGAAATGTAGCTGTTAGGGGCTGAATTACTGCTACGCCCACCCCTTCGTATATTGAAGCTCTAGGTCCCAGTACCTCAGAATTTAACCATATATGGAGATAAGACCTTTAAAGAGGTGATTGAATGAAAATAAGGTTGTTAGGGCTGGTTGCCTAATCCAGTATGAATGTGGAGGATTCATTTTAAGAGGAGGAAATTAGGACGCACAAGGAGATGCCAGGGGTATACATGCACAGAGGGACAACCATATGCAGAGGGCAGCTGTTTACCAGTCAAGGAGAGGCCGTATCATCTTGATCTTACACTTCCAGCCTCAAGAACTGAGAAAAAGTAAGTTTCTGTTGTTTAAACCACCCGGTGCGGTGTTTGTTATGGCAGCACGAGTGAACTAATACAGCTGCTTCGCTGAGTATCCAGAAAGAATAGGACATGTCTTTTGGACAGCAACCAATGTTCACTGCACTGAGAGCTTGTATTTCACTTGCACTGTAACAGCCAACCCCTGGGTGTTCTTGGGCAAGTTTCTCCCTCCAGGGTTCAGATTCTTTATCTATCAAATGGATGAAGAAACTTAGAGCATCTGTCTTTGAGGATCTCTCTCTGACTGTGCTGCTATCATGTGAACAGACCCTCAGGCTCATGAGGTGGTACCTGAAGCTTCTGGTCTTTGTGATTTCTGGGGATATGGTGGTGACATGCAGTAGAACCCAGGTTTTGGGGTTCAATGACCTGGATTCGAGTCCTGGCCCTTCCACTTGCTTTGTGACTTTGTGTAAGTGAGTGCCTCAGTTACCTCATCTCTGAAGTGGGGCTAATAAAATATGGGTTGTTGCATTAAAGAATTAAAGAAAATGATGTCTATAAAGCACTTATCCTGGAGTATGGCACAAAATGAAGGCTCAGTACAATTTTGTCTCATTCTCCCTCTTTTTCTCTTTCTTCCTTTTTCTGTTTTTATTTTCTTTGTAATTATTTTCATTTCAAAATCCTGAATATGAAAATGGAGAGACATTAATTTTGGAAGCTTTTGTACATTTATCGTCTCATTTGATCCTCACAATACCAATAAAAGGCAGAATAGGTAGCACCTTGTCTCACCAACGGGAATACTGAGGTAAAAAGGTAGTGGGATTCACTGCATATTCCAGAAAGAAATGAAAATGGGATCAAAACTCTGGTCTCCTCTTGGCCCAGTTCTTTGCTGTTATGTAACCTATAACTTGGCTGTTCTGGGGATTTCTGGACTCGGGACGTGAAGACATGGTTCAGGAAAGGAAAGCCTAAGAAATCTGGCCAGTCTGTAGAATTACTTCTGTAGGCACAAAATAGTGACGGTAGCTCTTCCAGAGGGTCCACCTGGGAACTCAGTCCAGTCCTCGCCTCCCAGAGTGGGCTATGACTTTTTCAAGGGCCAGCCATTGCATCATATTTGTGATCTACTGTGCAAAAAGAATATGATCTATCTACACACAGGAGTAGAAAGAAAAGCAGGTTATGTGTTTAGCTTCGAGATGGTCCCAAATCTGCCTGATGGGGACTAGGTTGATGTGACCTAGTTTAGGACCACAGTTCACTTTCCTTTGTGCTCCACATCACCGAGACTTCCTCCACACTCCCTGGAGGCAGGAATTTGGCCTTGGCCTTCCATTTGTTTTGATGTATATGGCCCAAAGCAGCTCACGTCTTCACACCAGCCGTGTTTGCTTTTGTAAACTGTGGGAGAGCTTCTGGGCCAAGCCACTATCCTCAAACTCAGAACTCATGATGACCGAAGTATTTTAAGAAGAAAATTATATTTCACCTCAATTTTATTTAAAACAAGCTTTTCTAGCAGGGTGAAATTTTGAGATGTACTACAAACAGCTGGAGATCTTCAAGTTCTAGGAAAATGACAATGCATTCAGCCTTTCTGCTGTCTTTCTCCTGTAAGGCAGGTTATCTGCCTTTGTCATGGCTAATGGAAATTTATGCTGTTTATGACCAATGGGAAGGAAAAATATTCATATTTTTAAAAAGTGTTGAGACAGATCTGCCCTCAACCAGGGACACAATCATGCTATAAGGAAGGAAGTAGACTTTCTAAGGTCATGGTTTCTCAGTCTGTACTGGGAAGTTGCCATTTATTTATGATCTTCTATGAGTTTCAAGATTAGGAGAAATTCTTCTGGAGTCTTCTAAAAAGGAGAATTTGGAGTGTTGAGGGCAAAAGAAGCTTCTCAGGATCCTCTGTTTTTCAGGATACCGAGTACATTTTACTTTTGCCAACCAAGGATAGCATTATCACTAGAGGTTCGGATGGAAAGAGACCTGGATGAAGCTTCAAGATGGGAAGTGTTTTCAGGCCAGATTGAAAATTAAATCTCTCGGGGCACCCGGGTGGCTTAGTCGGTTAAGCGTCCGACTTTCGCTCAGGTCATGATCTCACGGTTCGTGGGTTCGAGCCCCGCGTCGGGCTCTGTGCTGACTGCCAGCTCAGAGCCTGGAGCCTGTTTCAGTCTGTGACTCCCTCTCTCTCTGACCCTCCCCTGCTCACGCTGTCTCTCTCTCTCTCTCCTAGAAATAAATAAAAAAACATTAAAAAAAAAAACACTTTAAAAAAAAAAGAAAATTAAATCTCCCAAACCCAAGACAGGTATTATCAGAGCTATAATATAAGATGTTTCAGGTTATTTCTCAGGATGTACCTCGTGGTGTACTTGGTCCAGGTGTGTAGAACTTATTGTCTCACCTTTATTTCCCACTCTCATAGTGGGGGTGGAACACAAGAAATCCTTGTGTCTTGAGAATCTTATTGTGCTGTTCATTCACTGCAAGGAGGAAAACCAGCACTAGGTCAGTTAGGATATTTGCCAAAGATGGGAGAGAGTTAATGCATAGAGGTATCAACTTTTCTTCTCATTCCATCAAACAGCCAAAAAGGGATCCTTTTGGGAAGACTTCCTTCTTCATTCATTTTTCCAAAGTTTCTGCCCACTTATTGCCAGGTCTCTGTTTATCAGTTCTTTCTCCCACCCACTCACCATGTATATTTACTAAGTGCATATGGCTCCTTGGAAGGCTTTGGGGGTATAAAAGCAACTGAAACACAGCCTCAGCCTTCATAGGGAGCACTTGCTAGGGAAGATTTACTTAGGTCTTTATGAATTCTACATTGACCTCTTCTATAGTGCTGAGATGCCTTCAAATTTTTCCTCCTCTGGGTGTCTGATAAAGTATATGGATGCTATAGATTGACTGTTATAAATAACTTGCTTTATAGATCTTACAATCTCATCCCTTTTGTTAATCACATTCTGACTATTAGAGTTGGATGGACAGAACTTTTCAAAGGGATTTTTAGACTGATTTTTTTTAAAATCTAAGATTGACTCTGGAAGAAAAAGTCATAGGGAGGTAAGGTTGTAGCTGTGTGCACCACTGGATAGATGAGGCAGGATCCATGTCTCCCACCTCTTCCTGGGCTGCCCGTGTAGCCTCCATTGGGAAAGAATACAGCCCAGCCCAGAGGAGTAGGTCTGTTCAGGTGCACAGGAGTCCTTGTGTGCACAGTCCTAAGTGGCTTTCCTCAATTAAGTTCTTGAGGTGGGGCAGTTTGGTAAAAGGCTTGCAGCTTCAATTAATTAGCTGGACATTAAAAAAGAATAATTTTCCATTAGAAAAACAAAATCTTGACATTATTATATGTAAACCAAAGGGAACAACTGAAAATTGTTTAAAGGAAGAAAGAAAATAAACAAAGTAAATAAAATTTTCTCCCAAGACATAAGAGTACGCAGAAACCAGGCTGTGACTCACATCTAGAACCTGGTAATGATGGAGATGGGTTTCCTCTAGGAAAAAATGCTATGGATAAGTCATCTTGTGTCAGTTTTCACAATAGTAAGGAGAAAGGGAAAGGACTGACTTTATCCTGCTGATCTCCTTTAATTAGGTTGGCCCTTAACTGGCAGGAATTTTGTGAACTTCTTTGAACAGAGCCTTCTGTCTAGGGCACCTGCAGTTATGTGATGCCAGCTCTGAGTTTTGCATTGTTGTTTTTGACCTAATTTCCCAGTTATTCAGTGTATTTTTCAATCCACCTAGGTCAGTATGTCTCAAGGTTTGTTTTTTTTTTTTTTCTTTCTCCTCGTCCTTTCTTTCTCTCAAAATGGATATGCTATTACTATTGCTGACTCACTCATTCTCCTCCTAGGGATTCTCTCCCCTATCCTGTCACCCTTATAAACAAATGCTCCCCATCCTGCATGGCCCATCCAGACCCTGCCCTCTATGAAACTGTCTTGTGGAAAAGGGGGCCTTAGTTAATTCCCATGACCCAGAGTTTCCCTTTAACTAGCCCCTCATAAACCATATTATATTTTCTACTATTTGTGTGTCCATATTGTTTTCTCAACTGGCAGGATAAGGAATGCACTTAATATAACTTCTGTTATACCTCATGGGACAACCACATGGGTGGTCCTAATGCCCTAGCCTTGGTATTTATAATTTTTCACTACATGGGGCTGCATTGAGATAATCATCTTCTTCCTCATAGCCGGTCATCAGGGAATATCCAGCATGTACCTAGCAGTCTGGTTTCCTATGAAGTGGTATCCTTAAAACACATGGATGAGACAGCGGCCTGCTTTGGACCAAGGGGAAATTCTGCAATTTATTTAGATGCTTGCTAGAGGTCACACCACAAGGCCACTGTCCACATATCAGCTTTGTCTCAGGAGCTGATGCATGTTTTTCATATAAATCATAGTGAGTTGCCCATTATAAACACCTTGTAAAACTCAAAAGGCTTTATGGCTGTTATTAGCTACTGCATTATGATTTATTAGCTAATTCAGACCGATGTGTGGATGAGTGTGCCCAGGGCGCCATTTGTTTTATCTACATAAGTCAGAGAGTGGAATGCACAATGTACTCAGAAGCAGATGCATCTTCCAAAGGCCCATGGTGAGTCAGAGTTTGCTTATGCTTTAAATGAGAAGGTTTATGATAACTCCTCTCAAGGTGGGCTATGTTCCACCCAAGAATTCTGGGTGGAAAACATGGTGGCAGTGACCAGTTTTGCTTTTAGCCTTCCCATTAAAGACTTCTTTTTGAGGACAGAGAAGAAGATTGAGAGAAAAGTATCTGGAATGGCCCTGGTAGCACCTTTATGTTTCCCAATATGTTCCACATCAGATTTTTTATTGGCCTCCTCCTCGATTGCCTATGAAGTTTGTTTCTGTAAAGTCAGCTATAGCCATGGAATGCATATAGGACCGCATATGACTCATCCTCCCTAACCAATCCCAAGGCTTCTCTTGGTTAATTTCTTTTCCTCCTATCCCACCTTACCTCACTTTCCCACCCTGCACTCCCATTCTGATGTCCAAGTGAGTCCTTGCAAAACATGTTTGTGGTTTTGTATATGGTGTTTTAAGGTATTTAATTATTTAAATAGTAGTAGATATATTTTTTATTTTGTTTCTTAGTTTTTAAATCAAGCACTATTTTGGGGGTGCCTGGGTGGCTCAGTCAGTTAAGCATCTAACTCTTGATATCAGCTCGGGTCATGATCTCATGGGATCAAGCCCCATGTCAGGCTCTGTGCTGACAGTGTAGAACCTGCTTGGGATTCTCTCTCTCCTTTTCTCTCCCCCTCTCTCTTTCACTTCCTCCACTCAAAATAAATAAACATAAAAAAATAAAATGTAGATTTTATTATCAGGTACAGTGAGGTCAACAGATCAGGAGATGATTGCTATTGAAAGGATCACTTGTTACTTATGGTTACTTGATTACCATATAAGATAGGGTCACATGAGGGAAGCACCAGCGGGGGTTGGGATGCATAGAGAGGGCGAGGAGAGTACAGGAAGGAGGCTTTACTGTGGTTTTTGCAGGAAGGAGCAGGGGAGACAAGGTGAACAGGCTTAGAGCTCGTAGTTTGAATGATTTCAGCAGGCTTGGAGGCACAGAGGGTGTCCTGAGTTGCCAGGTACCTGGCTCTGGGATGAGTAGGAGAGAGGAGTGTAAGAACCAGATAGAGAAGGTGGTTCAGAGAATGGGCCCTGGGTTGTTTAGTTTTCATATGAAAGACTGCCTGTCGATTCATTTGTGATCTTTAATTGGTTAGCACCAGAGGAAGAGTCTTTCCAGAGTCAGCTAGGTCCCAGATGCCATAGCATCAAGCATGCAGAGAATAAGAAAGTATCAGTGATACAGTCTAGCCCACATTGCTGTGTATCCACTGAGTCCTTGCTTCTAATTGTGCACAGTTCTCTAAGGCAGGCCTCCACCACCATCTCCCAGGGGTACCTACAACTCAGTTACCTTCAACACTCCACCACCACAAATGATACTGTAATGAAAATCCTTGTTGACATTTACTTATGCTGCTATGTAAGAACTGCATGGGATATATTTCTTACAATGGAACTGCTAGGCCGCACTCCTACCAGTCACACATGGGGGTTCCTATAAACCCACAGCCTACCAACATTTGCCATCATCTGGCTTCTTAATTGTTAGTTTATTGGTGCAAAGTTATATATTATTCTTGTATTAATTTGCATTCCTCTGATTTCTAATAAGTTGGATCTCATTTAGCTCTCCTCCCTGTAACTACTTAATATATGTCTGTGGTTACATATTGTTTTACATATTGTTTTATATATGTATGTATGCTTACTAACGTGCTAGGTATTCATTTTCTTTTTTAACCCTAACCCTAACCATAACCAGCACCTTCTCTGACTTGTGTGAGCTTTCAGTTCAGGCTGTAAACATACAGTTATAACATTGGACAATATGGTCCATGGGGCCAAGGCCATCTCTGGACAGCCCATGCTCCAGAAATCCAGGCAAGAGCTTGCTGGAGGCTGAGTGGTTTGGAAGACACTAGTCCCCTTCAGGTCCATTACTGTAGAATTTCCTCGAGTCTGTTCCAAGGTGGACTGATGTTTGAGATGCTGTACCTAACAGGTTCCTACAATTAAATGAGGTGGGAGTCCTGCATCTCCTCTCCCCTTTAGGGAATGGCCTTAGAGATGCTCTGGGGACCATTGTGGAAAGTTGGTTGAACTCTGCTTAACTCGGTGTCTCCCAAATTTGCTTGACTACAGAATTGTTCTCAGTAACCCCTCTTTACTTGGATATTATAAGAAAGACAACATTCAGAAGTGAACTTCTACGACCTTGAATCCATCATAGCTGAAGCCTTTTGTCTAGCAGAGGGCTGGGAACATGGTATGCTCCAAAGCAGTGTGTAGGGCCTGAAGAAGACATGTTTGTAACCTGGACAAACAGCTAGGAAAAGGGAAAGCTTGGCAAAAGAGGAACCCGGACGTCAGTACCACCTCCTTAAGCATCCAGAGGGCTTAGCAAGAATATTACATTGTTTTCCCAAATCAGAAAGATTTCAGTTCAAGTCACAGCTTGTAACCATTTTGAGCTTCAGCAAGTCCTTTACATTCTTTCAATTCAGTTTTCTCATCTGGAAAATGCAGTTTATGAAACTTCATAGGTATATGGTGAGGGATACAAATAATACATGTAATGTATCTGGAACATAGTAATAGCTTAATAAAAATTAGTTCTTGTTAGCATTATTATCAGAACTATTAATATCTTCAAGTCTTTTATGAAGATTAATTGCAAACATGTTCACTTCTAGCTGAATGAACATAGAAGTGGCTAACTCAAGGTCACATAGCTCATAATTATTAGCAGAACTGAGACTGGAATACCCTTCTCTTAGGTCCTGGTTCAATGTAATTTTCATTACACTGGACTGAGGATCCTTTTGCCTACTTCATGGTCAAAGGAACTTGGCAAAAGCTCTTTTGGTGTGCTGAATAGGCCACTCATCATGACATTGGAGACAGACACATAATGGGACTCAGAGGCCACAGGCTGCCATTGGGATTGTGGTGTCAGTTGTGTTCCGCATCCTTGTTAATAACCTAGAAAAGGTTGTAAAGAATATGCTAATTAAATCTGTATAGTGCCCTAAATGGAGAGGTATTACAAACCCCACCAATGACAAAGATGTGACATAAAGGGACCTGGAGCTGTCAGGCATATGGACAGGAAATAACTAGATGAGATTCAGCTGCAGTAAATGCATCCTAATACATCTGGGGACAAATAATCTGAAACACAGATATTCAATAGGAGGAAGATATTTGGAAAGCAGTAAATGCTGAAGGGGACCTGGGGGATAGTGGACAGCAAATTAGATATGGGTTTTCATTGTGTTAGTCCAACAGAAATTGGTAATGCAATCTTGCACTGTATTTTCCACAGTCCCCTGGAGCAGCAGAAAGAGAAAGCCTTGTTCGCTAGCCAAGATCAAGTGTGTTTGCCCTACATATGCATTCCTGAAGAATGGCCTTGCTGGGGCTGGAGCTGGACTGGAGGCTAGGACCGCTTTACCACTGAATGGTCCCTACCCTACCTTCTTTTTTTTTTTTTTTTTTTTTAAGCTCCAGGGCTGCCCAATATTCTGGGAAGCCAGCTCTCTATCCTGTCACCCACCATCTTGTTTATCTGGGTATCCCTAAGGGAGGGCAGTCCTATAGAAGACAGCCTTTTGGATGGAGGGAAGACTTGACACTAGGTATTTGTTTCCATGTCACCTAAACGTAACTTTCCTAATGATCCTGGCTCCTTCCCCCAACCGCACCAAATTGTCCTCCTCATGAAGGTTATCACCAGAAGACAGTCTGTCTGTTCTGTCCTCAGCAGCTATTCCAACTGTAAGGGTCAATGACTGCCTCCTTCTATCCCCTATACCTCCTCCTTCTCTCTCTCATGCTTCACACTGCCTGCCCTTATTTTATTTTATTTTTTTTTTTTTAGTCTACTCAACCTTAAAGACTGCTCTTGACATGTATTAAGCCAAATTTCCCTACTGGGAGCCAGTGAAGATATATTCTGGCTTTCTTCTCACCCCTGCCCATGCCCAATTCTCTCAAGAAAGCCCAGCACTGCCCAAGTTCATTGCACATAGGTCTTGTTCAGAATACCCTTCCAAACCTATATAAAAAGAATCTTACTCTTGCCAAGTCACTCTTCCTACCTTTCCCTCTCTGGGAGACCCTCACCTTTCAGGAAATCCTTCAAGGACTGCTTGGTTATGGGTAATGCCAATGGCACTGGTACAAAGCAGCTATGTTAGTGAAAGTCTGAAGCTATTTGCAATGTTGGGAAACTTTACGGCTTGTTTCTTCAATGAGCCCTGAATTCTTCCACTCAGAATGTGCTTCATCATGCTCCTCTTCTGGGTTTGCACTCAGTGTAATTTAGCTTCAGCCTGCCATTGTCACTCAACACTTCTAAGTAAGTGGCCAAGTTTAAAGTTATGTCTTGAATATTTTTTAAGCATTGCGTTCGTGAAGTGTTCACTGGGTGCCTTCTCTGTGCCTACCACTCTGCTAAGTACTTGTGTGGGGGAGGGTTGGGGGAAAGAAGGTTCTAGTCTCATGGAGAGTCCTGAATGAAAAAGACCTTGCCTTGGAAGAACTTGAACTTTCATTCCTGGTGGGTCATAGATATAAATGGATGGCAGCTGCCAGCACAGTGATTTATGAGTGATATGCCCAGCCAAAGGAAGTCAGGCACACTTTGGAACTGTAGACCGCTGTGTATAGGGCATCTCAGTATATTTAGCAAATGAGATTGCAAACCACAGAAAAAAAGGCTGAGTGGGCGGAGAGGAAGAACATTCCCTGGCCAGAAACTTGCTGAACTTGGAGGGCCAGGGACCGGAGGCTTTGCAGAGGTGGGGGGAGATGTTCTTTGGCTTGTCCTAGACAAATAAATCACTGCTGAAGAGATATACCAAAAGCCAATTATATGGAGTGTTTTCTTGGAAAATCATCTCCCAGGCCCTGTAAATCATCCTTAGTGCTGGCGGGCATTCGGATCTGCCTGGGGGGTAGGTGGTGTGCCAGTGCACCCCAGTGTCAGGTGGAGGGATTACATAGGGATGCTCCTGGGATAGCAGAACACATCAGGTGCTGCCTTCCTCCAGGAAAGCTTTGCAGAGCAGAACTACTTGTGCTGGCCTACGGATTGTAGGGCTGGAACTCTCAGCCAGATTTTTGCCCATGACCTTCAAACCCTCTACAAAGTAGAGTGGGGACTGGATTATTTATAAGGTTTATAGAAACTCTGGCACTTATTGTATGCCTTCATGTTTTTTATAATTTCCACATAGGAAGCATTTGCATTTTACATCCTGTCCTGATTGTCCCATGGGAGACAAAAGAAAAAAATATCCCCGTCTACCACAGAGGTGTTTTAGGGAGACGAATGAGGGTTCTCTAAGTTAGGCCATTGGGGAAACTATGGAAATAACTTTTGGCCTGGAAAAGAAAGAACTGAGGGGGATGCCAGAGGGCCTGTGTTCAGTATCTGAAGCCTCTTGAAGGGCTTCAAGAGGATGAGGGTGTCAGTTTGCTATTCCACTCCAGAGGCTAGGTACAGGACCAATGAGCCAAAGATACAGGGGCTCAGGGTGAAGCCCAAAAGGAGTTAAAAGATAAATTAGCAACAGTTGTACTGTTCCAATGACAGAGACTTCCCTTTGTCCAATATTTGAGAGTGTAGAGAAAACTCTTTCACCACGAAAACTCTCCAATAGTGGCAACTAAGCCTCATGGAGCAGAGAGTGATTTGTCAGTGCTATAACCTAGAAGAGAGGAGCTACTGTCCCGCCCCTTCCATAGCCATCTTAAGTCTCTGGAGTAGGAGGTGGCTGCATGACCACAGTGGGGACAAGCTCCCTCCATCAAAGCATCTTCCTCTTCCCCACAAAACTTTGTTCCTCTGATTCAGGGTACACTCACTTTTCTCTGGGAGAGTTCCATTAAAATATATGTTCTTTTCAGAGTATCTTGTGAGTTTCAGGGTGGGGGTTTAATTGGTTCCAACAAGCAAGAAGGCCCCAGGGGGAATGGAATGTAAATTAGGAACCAACAGACAGTTTCTGAATGGAAACCAAGCAGGAGGGGAGCACAGACCCTCAAAAGGGAACTCGGTTGGGCACCCAACTTAGTTCCTAATTGTTTATTTTGTAAATAGCCAGTCAATTCTGTATGGGTCTGTCAGTGAGTTTACTTAAACCTTTTTGTAATATGTTAGTCTTTTCAGCCCATACCAACTCTTGAGGCAGTAAGTTTACCAGATCAATAAAATAATTCTTCCATCATCTTGAAATAACTCCTTTACCTGATCTTCAAGATTCTCTTCTTCCTTACCATATTCTAGGGTAAAATGAACAAATGTTTTATTTATCCTTGTCATGATTCTATTGATTCTGATGGGATCTTTCTCAGCTTTTGGCTCTCTTTCTAGACAAAAGTCTTCCTAATTGTTCTCATTAATTTGATATGACAGTTCTTTCTGTGCCTGTGATTAATTCTACACACACCAAACATTTTTTAAATAAGTTCCTACTCTATGGATATCATTGAGGGAGGAGACACTGAGGCTAGTGATGAAAAAGACACTTTGCTTGCCATTCTTTGTACAGAATTGTAGCAGAACCAAATGAGATGTAATAGGTAGAGTGCTGTGCCCTGGCAGTGAGAATGTGCAGCAGAAACACCAGCCATTGTTCACAAGGTAGTTTTTACTCCCTCCTATTATGGATAAAGTCCCTAAGAATATCAAGATTCCAGTGACTCATCCAAGTTCCTACAGCTGGCAGGTGGTGGAGCTGACATCTTAATCTAGTACTGACCCCAAAACCTGCATCTTCGCCATGGGGCAATACTTCCTGCCTCAGTCCATTTGTCAGTGCAAAAGCCGGGGAACGTGTGTGGTTTAAGAATGATCTGAAAACGGGGCACCTGGGTGGCTCGGTCAGTTAAGCATCTGACTTTAGCTCAAGTCATGATCACAGTCTGTGAGTTCGAGCCCTACATCAGGCTCTGTGCTGACAGCTAAGAGCCTGGAGCCTGCTTTGGATTCTTTGTCTCCCTCTCTCTCTTCCCCTCCCCTGATCACGCTCTCCAAAATAAATAAACTTAAAAATTAAAAAAAAAAAGAATGATTTGAAGAAGTTAAAAATGCTGGTAAAAAGTGAAGATGTTTTACAATAAAATAGGAAGATGAAATAGGCAGTCTACCAATGTCCTGGAATCCTCAGCAGCCACTCTGGGTGGGAATCTGAGCTCTTGGTATGCACAGTCAGAGTCGTGGCTCTGTCTGGCCCCAAACATAAAATGGTAGAGCTGACACAAGCCTACAGCTCAGTCATCCTTGTCTGTTATGTTTGGAGGCAACAACTCTGCATGAACCCATTAACTCCGAGATTTCGGCCAAACCCTTTTCCTTCCCCGACCACTGGGCGAGAGTGCACCACTCTGCCTTGAGATGATCGGCTTTCCATATGCACGAAACCACCACAGCTTGTCTCCCCATCTTTCATCACCTAAATAAGGGCAGTTCACGTTTAAGAGTAGAGAATACGGAACGTAATGATGGATAAATTATAAGTTTGGGGATATGAAAAGTCAAACTGTGTAAATATGTATTTTAAACCACAAACAGAATGTTAATGCATCTTTCCCATTAACTCACTAACTGAAATTACAGAGTGTAATGTGAGCCAACGCCCACGGGTTGGTTATGATGTTTTCAGATTTAGAACAGCAAATGATAAATGTCCTTCCCTCAGACAAAGAAGCGATTGACACAGCTTTTCAGTGCAGTCACTGACGATGCTGGCGATGGAAAATAAACTTGACACTGGGGGAGGAGAGAGGTCATGAAATACCTGGGGAAGCTTAGCACAGGCTTCTGCTAAGCACTTTGTAGCTACTGAGGAACATCTCTGGGCTCAGGGCAGCCCCTCCAAGTGATGGGGGACCTGAGTGTGGTTGCCTAGCAATCCTTCCTGCATTAGAGGATAGGCTTGTTTTCTTAAGCATTAGCTTTATCTTGCTATGGGTTGGTGGCTGGCAGCTGAAGGGAAGCCAGTCTCACTTTGGATAGGTTCGGTTTGAGGATGTATGGTTTATTTAGGAGCCATTTCATTGTAAGGTTGCTTCTGGGTAGCAGTATGAAAGAGAGGTTAAGAGGATGTGGGGAAATTGGAAGCTTTGTGCACCCTATTCGTGGGGATACAGAATGCACTGGAAGGAAGCATTATGGTGCCTCCAAAAGTTAAAAATAGAACCATATGATACAGCAATTACACAAAGAATTAAAGGCAGGGTCTCAAAAAGATATCTGTACACCCATAGTCATAGCAGCATTATTTATAATAGTTAGGAGGTGGATCAAGTCAGCTGTCCATTAACAGATGAATGAAGAAATAAAATGTGGTCTGTACACACAGTGGAATATTATTCAGTCATAAAAAGGAAGGAAATTCTGACACGTGCTCCCACATGGATGAACCTTAAAGATGTTATACTAAGTGAAATAGGGCAGTCACAAAAGGGCAAATACTGTGTGATTGTACTTCTGTGAGGTAAGTAGAGGAGCCAGGTTCATAGAGACAGAAGGTGGAATGGTGAGTGCCAGAGTAAGTGAGGAGGGAGGAGTGAGGAGTTATTATTTACTCAGTTCAGAGTTTCGGAACATAAAGAAGGTTCTGGAGATTGGTTGCCCAGCATGATGAATGTACTAAATACTATTACCCTGTGTACTTAAAAGTAGCTAAAATGATCAATTTTATGTTAGGTGTATTTTACCACAATTAGCAATAGTAAAAAGAGCAGGTTAAGAACATGGCCTGGGGAGGGAGAGAAATCTGCGTTCAAATTCTGGAGCCGCTCTCTACAAGTATCATCCATGGACAGTCCACTGCAAGTACCCTCTGAGCCTCCAGAAGGTGGTGCTAATAATAGTACCTTCCTCCTTAGGGCTGTTGTAAGGATTAAAGAAGTCGTGTTGGTTGTATATACATTCTGCATCTGGAATATAGCATGGATTTCTACTAAATACTAGCTGTTGTTATGGCTGCCACTTCTCCTCTCTGCCTGGGAGAGGGGACCATGTTGGCATATCCTCCAGATGATGATGTTCTGTCTCAGACATATTCTGAGGCTCTGCTCCTCCTACTCCAATTACCCTGATTCTGTACATCCAGCTCCTTTAGCAGTGTCCAGCCTCATAACCAAATCTCTTATATGAAATCCACTGTCACTGCTCCAGCCCATGTGCACTTAGCAGCTCTAACAGCCTTGTACCTCGTCATGTGTCCATATATTCAGGACCTGCTATGAGCTCAGATGTTGGCAACACAGTAGGAAGAGAACCTAGTCCTCACTCTCAAACGGATCATAGTCTCGTTTTTGTCTATACTGTCTCTCTGATGCATATCGTCAATATTTGTTGTGTGTGTGAAGGCCCCTTTTCACCACCATATTGTAAGTTCTTTGTCGCCACTGAAATGCTCAGCCTAACTTATATTTGAAGGAACACAGTCACAATGACTTCTTTGAACTAGGCAGACCCACTGAGGAAACCAGTTCATGTACTGGCTTGGAAGAATTCTAGTGCCAGGAAAGATCTGGATAGAAAACCTGGGCTCATTACCCTTCCCAAACTTCTTGCCATCATCAAGTGGTGGTAATGAGTTCTTCCCCTGAAGAGACACAGATTAATTGGGGAAAGAAAATAAAGCAGTAGTGAAATAGCGCTTCAATCTGGAGAAAACCTAATTAATAACAGCATCAGGTTTTGGCAAGGGTGTGCAGAGAGAAGAACATGGAAGAACACTTCTGTATTGCTTGTACCTGCTCTAATTTGGCATCACCTGATGAAAGTAAGACCTGTGCTCCAGCAGTTTTACTTCTGGGTACCAGTGCTAGAAAAGCACTCATTCCGCACCCATAGAAACACAAGGTACACATAAAGCTATTCACTGAAGGATATGGATAATATCAAAAAAAGTACAGGTTATAGTGATGTGAATAGCATCTTCCCCAAATATTCATGTCCACCTGGAGCCTCAAAATATGACTTTATTTGGAATATAAGTCTTTGAAGATGTAACTGAGGTAGGAACAGAACTAAAGTCATTCTGGATTGGGTGGAGCCCTAAATCCAATCACTGTGTCCTTTATAAAAGAGAGGAGGAGAGGAAGATTTGGATACAGACACATGGAAAAAAGAAGGTCATGTGAATATGAGGCAGATATTACAGTGATGTGGTTACAAGCCAAGGGATGCCAGGGGTCACCACAAGCCAGAAGAGGCAAGAGAGGATTCTCCACTAGAGCCTTCAGAGGGAGTATGGCCCTGCTGACACTTTGATTTTAGACTTCTAGAATGTGGAACTGTGAGAAAATAAATTTCTGTTGTTTAAGCCACCTAGTTTGTGATACTTTGTTATGGCATCCCTAGATAAACAATACACAGGTCAACTGCCCCTCAGTAGGGGATCAGGAAAGTAAAATGTAATTTATTCATACAACAGCATACTATACAACCATTAAACCAGTTTTTACTCTCAAAACATGATATTGCGTTAAAACAAGTTGCAGAAATATACTTCCACTATATTGTTTATGGAAATCTGATTAATAGTCTATATTACTTATGGCACATACTAATGAAGTAAAATTATTCACACAAACATGGAATGTTATACACTACCTCAGGGTAGTAGGTAACTCTGTGAAAGGAGAGGGGTAGATGCAATGAAGCCCAGGACTTTACCTTTATTGCAAGCATTTTATAGAAAGGGGGAAGGTTTTAAGCAAGTCAGGTAAAATATTAACCTTTGCTCAATAGCAGAGGGTACAAAGGCAGCTGTATGTTTTTTGTATCTTAGAATTGTTTTGTATTTTATTTTATTTTTTAATCTTTTTTTTTATGTTTTATTTATTTCTAGGAGAGAGAGAGAGACAGTGTGAGCAGGGGAGGGTCAGAGGGAGACGGAGTCACAGACTGAAACAGACTCCAAGCTCTGAGCTGGCAGTCAGCACAGAGCCCGACGCGGGGCTCGAACCCACGAACCCGGAGATCATGACCTAAGCAAAAGTCGGATGCTTAACCAACTAAGCCACCCAGGCACCCCATAATTGTTTTGTATTTTAAAGTGTTTAAAGAATAACAAAGTTTGGAAACAATGTGAGAAATAAAGTGTTGAGTATATGTGAGATACCAAGAAATATCAGTTCCCTTACTTTTAGGAACACTAGATTTTGAGACCCCCAGGACTCTATTGTGAATTTTAGTTTGGCAATGGGGAGGTTAGGTAGGTGGTGGGACAAGTTAGACAGGAAGGGAGAAAGACTTTGGATTCATTGCCATTTACTTGCTGTGTGACTCAGAACAAATTAGTAAACTCCATGGGCTCATTTTCTTCCAATGTAAAATAATCTCTACACTAAGAATTAGAAAAAAGCAAGTGCTCAATAAATGTTAGTATCCTTCATTTTAATGTTATGCCCATCCCAAGTTGTCCCTGTTTTCAGTCTAGTGGGTCCCCTGAATGAAGTGTTTTTATGTATGTGTGTGTATGTGTGTATACAATCTTGGAATATATGGTAAGATACCCATGGACACCTTTCTGGCCATTGCTCAGACTCTATTAATCTCCCTTAATAAAAACTAATTCCCTTCCCTTTGACCTCTTCTCTGAACTCTGTCCAGTTTTCCTATATGCCTTTAATGGGGGGAACAAAATAGTTGGGGTGTCCTGGAGAAGGTGACATCTGAGCTAAGTGGAAGGTTGACATAGGGGCATTTGTATCCCTCACTCCCTGTTAGCCTAACGGCCTTGGGCATCTGACTCACAGTCATTGAGAGGATCTCCCCCAGTTCATCTCACCCAAGGGGCTGCCTTCCGAGTACTCCTTCATTGCCATGCACCTTCCACCCTAACTCCCCCGCTCCACCTGCCCAGTCCTGCCACCTCCTCCCCTTCTAGGATCCTGACACTTTCGTGGCCTCTCTAGGCCCTCAGCCAAGCAACCCCAAGAACATATTTTAGGAGTAGGCTATTGATGTTTCCACGGCCTCTGGCACAATTTGGCCATATGCAGATGGGCAAGGGTTATTTTCCCCTGAAGGTTAAATGGTGACCTTAGTCAATATTTAGCTAGTTTTCACTTAAATGATTTCCCCTGGTTAATGAGTCATGTGTAAATTAGTTGAGGACTTTCACACCCTGCAGGTAAAATGGGGTGGTATGAACTGACAGTCTTGAAATTATTGAGTTATATAGGCCATACAGTGAGAGATCTGCTTAGCATGACTTTCTGGTTCCTAGATCCTAATTATAAAAGTAAATTGGTAGGATAAGGGCTGGAGAACCACTGGATGATGACCTGGTTCCTTGCTTTTCTAGGCCACCTCAACATTCCTCCTTTCTACTTTGGAAGGCTTTGTCTCCATCCTCTCCCTCTCCTCTCCAACCCCATAGGTGTGTCCTGCCCACAGTATATTTTGAGACTACGTAGAGTGCCATGGTAGATTCACAGGATGCTACAGAATGTTTAAAATGTTTGAAGACAATGCAACAGTGTGCAACATCTGTCAGACACCACATGAGCTACTGATTCAGGTAGTTTGCACTTTTAACATTACACCATGCTATGCTTCTGACCATTATATCATCCCTTTGCAAAGTAGTGTTTTAGTGGCTGTTGCTGTGCTAAAAAAATGAGAGCAGTCTGAAAATCATATGGAGGAGGAAATGCAAATGGCAGTGCCCACTATGCATGATTCCAAGGCTTGGGGAGTTGCTCAGGGCCCAACAGACACACACTCATCCTTGGTAAACAAGTGTGAGCTTTGAAGAATGAATTAAAAAGATCATTTCTTTCAATTTATATGTATTATCTTTGTCAAACGGCTATTAAGTTGTTAAGGCAATGAAGTTGTTCCATAAAATGGAAGTGTAGGTATTTACTTTGGCCTTTGAGCTCTCCATGAGGAACATTACTGAGACACTAAAGGCACGATTAACTGAAAAAGTTGGAAAATTTTTGTTTCAGCTAAAGACGAAATATCTTCCCCCTTGCCTCCCATCAGGCCTCTTGCCAGCAATAGTCTTCCTCCTGGACATAACAGCCCAGCCCTTGCATCTCTCTTTCCTTACCACTTAGCTCTTTCTCCTACCTGAAAGATAAAGTTGCATTAATTCTTTAAAGAAAACAAAGCCTTGTCTGACTTTACCACCACATCTGCTCCATGCTCCTCTCTTCCTCTTCCTCCTCCATCTCCCTCTCTCCTTCATAGCTTCACTTAAAAATAGCCCGCACCCAATTCCTTGACCTTGTACGTCATGTCCATGTTCTTAAAATTCATATGGCTTCTTCCCCTGGTACTCTGTTCATGCAGCTCTCCCCAGGGTCACTGCCAAATTCCAAAGAGCCACTTTTGGCTTCTCCTCAGCCTTGATTGATTTGCCCAACATCTTCCAAAGCTTTCTTAGGCCTCACTTGCCTTTACATTATTCTCAGATCTTTATCACCTCTCTTTGCATCTCTTAGTCTCTTTGTTGGGTCCCATTTGCCTTTTACTTGTTCAAACAGATATCTGTGAGTCTCCATGGCTTCCTTGCCTCTGCTGCCCTTCTCTCTTCCCTGGGCTTACCTTCTTCTCTTTTAGTGAGGCCATTTTTTTTCTTTCAACATATATTGCACAAATGACCCCTTATCCCAGCTGACAAGCCCTTCACTGCCCGTATCTATGCAAATCTTGCCACAAGCTAAAATATCTATGTTACACTCCTTTTAAGACTCCCCTCAGATAGTCTTTGTTTGAAGAATCCCCTCCTAGAAAGTTATCCTTTGTTTCCTGTCCATACACAGAACTCTGTGTCTCTGACCCTGTTCTCACCACTTCAGTGCTCATTTACTTGTTTCCATGAACATTGTTCTTCATCTACTACCTTGGATATTTCACTTGTGTCCCAAACTTCAGGTCATCTTTTCCTTCTTCTTCATTCATCATCCTTTATATACATTCAGTTACAGTGTTTGATTGATTAATGTATTCCAGTTTCTCTCCTTGTGTTCTCCTCTTTCCATTTATCCTGCCCTAGTTAAAATCCTAATAACCTTCCTCTCAAATAACTGGCTCCCCCCGCCCCCAACTCCTGACCTCCAGATTCTCCCACGACCAGCCCCGTTAGACTACATAGTACTACTCATATAGGCAACCAAAAGTGCAATTTCACATGGCCCTGGTGGACCTTTCTTTCCTATGTAAATCTTCAGTAGCTCAAACTCCTCTTCATAGCCTTTGCTACTCCTTATGATGTGACCTTGAGCTGTCTTTCCAAATCAGCTCCACTCAGGCACTTATATTATAGTTGCAATGGACTGGGGTCTCACATTCCCCCCATCTGTTGCTTTGACTATTGCTGGTACGTCTTCCTAGAAGATCTTCAGCTTTTCCAGGCTCTCCTTGATTTTAACAGTGTTGATGGCTCATCTTGAGTTCCCCTTTTCCATAGAGCTTTTGTAGAGCTCAAGCCGCCTCCCCATGCAACCCCTAAAATGCTCCGAGGTCTTTGAAGATGTAGGCTATTTCACACAGGTTTGTGTTCTCCTTACCATCTGGTAGTTTGCTTCACACACAGTAGGAAAGTAATAAATGTGAGTTTGAAATGAGCAGTACTTTCCAGAAGAGATAGTCTAGAATTTGGCCTGCCAGTATCCTCTACAGATACACTGTGAAAGATCTATAGGTCTTTCCTGAGCTTGGCCTATGAAAGGGAAAGGTGTACTACAAATACCTTGGTTCCCTTGACTTACTAAGTAGAGGTATTTTATTTTTCCATTATGTAATTAATACATGTATATTTTAATAAATCTGAAAATAAATGTCACAGAAAGAAATAAAACTTAAATATAATAAGCCATCAAGAAGTAATAACTGGTCATATTTTGGTATATTAATTGTCAGAACATTTTCTATAAACATATATGAAAGATATATATTTATGAAACAAAATGGGATTATATTTTACGTGTTCATTTACAATCTCCTTTTTTATTGCTTAGGAAAACCATGTAGTATGAAAGGAAATAGATTAATAAAAAGTACATATTATTATATATTATAATAGTACTCATTGTCAACTGTTTAATTTTTAAAATATATGTTACATCTTTATTCCTGGAAACTATCTATACAAGTTGTCCATGGACTGTTGCCAGTCTGCAGACTATTAAAGGTCCATGAGATAAGTACAGAAATTACAAGTAAGCATTCAGAAAATTTTAAAGGAAAGTAACATTTCCATATCAAGTAGTTTCATTTTAGAAGCTATTTTTAATTTAAAAAATTACATATTAAATGCTCATCTTAACAGAAGTAACTGTTAAAATCATTCCAAGTTTATATACACATGCAAATCCCCCATCTCCTCAGTTTTTGACATAAATGGGAAGACTCCATCCATATTATTTTTCCAGTGGCTTTTTTCACATGGTGGAAATGCATATATCGAGAAAAGTAGAGATTTATTTAGAAGTCAGATATATTGAGAAATAACCTACATACAGTAAAAGTCACCCTCTTAAGTGCAGAGTTCCATGAGTCTGGAGAAGCGTATACAGTATACCTGCCACCTCAGTCAAGCTAAAGAATGGGCAAATCTTCCTGACAAGTCACCTTCTGCCCCTTTGCTAGTTAACTAGTCCCACCATCCCCACGTCCTGGCAATACTGTTTGGATTTCTGTTCCTCAGCTTTTGGTTTTTTGAGGAATAAATGCAGTCATATAAATGGAATATATAGTTTGGAGTCTGGCTTCTCTCATGTCTTATAATGCATGTGATATCTCTGTGGTTGCATGTGATGTCTATCTACAGGTCATACTTTTTCTGCTGAGTAATAGTCCATTGTATGGATGTACCACTATTTGCTCATCTATTCATAGGCTGGCAGACATTTGGGTTCTTTCCAGAATTTGGTAATTATGAATGATGCTGCTAGTAACAGTGTTTGTTATTTGTGTACAGTTTTTGCATGAATATGAAACTTGTGTGTGGTTAGATGTTTTCATTTCTTTTGGGCAGATACATGAGAGTGAATTGCTGGGTCTCTGTGTGTGTTTAACACTGCAAGACATTGCCAAACTGTTTTTCAAAGTGCTAGCTGCCCTGTTGTGTGTTGTATGTAGCCACCATTGTATGAAAGTTGCAATTGTTCTTCTTTCTTCCAGGACCTGATATTGTCAGAATTTTGTTGTTTTTGTTTTAACTGTTGCCATTCTAATAAGTGTATATTGATATCTTTTTGTGGACTTGATTTACATTTTCCTATTGACTAATGATGGTGGCAGCCTTTTCATGTGCTTATTGTAATTCGTACATCTTCTTTGGTGAAGTGTCTGTCCGAATCTTCTGCCAATTTTTAATTGAATTGATTCCCTTTTATTGAGTTTTGAAAGTTCTTTATACAGTCTGAATACAAGTTGTTTATCATATATGTGTTTTGTAAATATTTTATCTCTGTAGCTTGCCCTTTAGTTTTATTAACTGTCTTTTGATGAAGTCCAATTTATCAGGCTTTCCTTTTATAGATAATATTTATGGTATCATACCTAAGAAAGCTTAATACAAAAATCACAGGGACACCTCAGCGGCTCAGTTGGTTAAGTATCTGACTCTTGGTATAGGCTCAGGTAATGATCTCTAGTTCGGGAGTTCTAGCCCTGTATTAGCCTTTGGATTGTGTGGAGCTTGCTTGGGATTCTATTTCCCTCTCTCTCTGTCCCTCCCCCACCCATGCTGTCTGTCTATCTATCTCTCTGTCTCCCCCTCCCCCTCTCCCTCCCCCCCAATACATAAATAAACATTAAAAAAATCATAGATTTTCTATTATGTTTTCTTCTAGAGTTTTTATACGTGTGGAATTTACATTTAAGTCTATGTTCCATTTTTAGTTACTATGTATATATGGTCTGAAGTATAGGTCAAGGTTTATATAGAGGTATCCAGTTGCTTCAGCTTCATTTATTGAAAGGTTACTCTTTCTCCATGCAATTACCTTTTCATTTAGGTTAAAATGAATTGTAGAATCTATGTATATGTGTAGAATGTATATGTGGGATCTTTCTTTATTGTCTTTCTATTCTATCTCACTGATTTGTGTGTCCATCCATTCACAAATACCACACTGCCATGTACCACATGTTATGGTAGCTTTATAGCATATCTTGAAGTCAGATAGTCCAAGTCCTCTAACACTATTCTTTTTAAAAAATGTTTCTGACTATTTTAGTTCCTTTGCCTCTCCCTATAAATTTTAGTATCAGCTTGCTGATTTCTAGAAAACATTTTACTGAACTTTTACTGGAATTGCATTGAATGTGTACAGGGCATTTTGAGGAGAATGAACATCTTAATCAAATAAACTCCTAGTCCATGAACATCTTTGTTCATCCATTTAGATCTCTTATTTCTTTCATTAGTGTTTTTGTAGTTTCCAGCATGTAAATCTTGTTCATATTTTGTTAGATGTCTACATAAATATTTTATGTGTTTTGTGTTACTTCAAATCATACTATTTCTTAAATTTTAATTTCTAATTGTTCATTGCTGGCTTACAGAAATATAACCTTTCCTATGCCTTTGCTAAGCTCACTTATTATCTCTAGTAGCATTTTTGTGAATTATTTGAAATTTTTATATGTAGGCAGCTGTGTCATCTGTGAATAGAGACAGTTTAACTTTCCCCTTTCAATCCAGATATTCTTTGTTTCTATTTATTACCTTTTAGCACAGCTTAAAACCAACAGTACTTAGGGCCACAGTACCTCAGTACCATGATCCCACAATATTAAATAGATAAGGAATAATGACAGTATATATCTTTGCCTTGTTCTCAATCTTAAAGGGAAAGTAGTTTGTCATAACTAAGTATGAAGTTAGCTGTAGACTTTTTGTAGATCCATTTATCAGGTTGAAGAATTTCCCCCTGTCTCTAGATTGCTAAGTGTTCTTTTATCATAAATGATCCTGGAGTTTGTCAAATGTTTATCCTTGAGGCTAGTATATACTTTATTTTCCTTGCTCTGTGTGTATAGAGACTGACATGATTTTTGCAGTGTTGGACCAGCCTTGCTTTCCTAAATAGCTGCCACTTCATCATGATGTATTTATTATATTTTTAAAATATTGCTGAATTTGATTTGCTCATGTTTGATGAATATTTTAAAATCTGTTGATGGATATTGAATTGTAGATTTCTTATAATGTTTTCATCTGATTTTGATGTCAGAATAACGCCTTATAAAGTACGTTGAGAAGTGTTCCCTAATTTTCTATTTTATGGATGAGTTTCTATAGAATTGATATTATTCTTTAGCTATATGTTTCATAAATTCTCTATTAAAGTTAACTTGGGCCTGTAGTTTTTTGTTGGTTTTGTTGTCCTAGTTGTTGTGAGATTTCTACCACGTATTTAGTTTCTTTGATTGATATAGGCCTATTTAGTCCTCTATTTCTTTTTTAGATAAACTTCGATACTTTTTGGTCTTCAAAGGGATGCCAGTTTCATCTAAGTTATTGAATATTGTTGCCCGAAGTTTACAGTATTATTATCCTTTTAATATCTGCAGTATTTGTGTTATTAATGTCTCCTTTTCATTCCTGTTATTGGTAATTTGTATCTTCTCTCTCTTTTTTTAATCTTGTTCAGTCTGGCTAGAGGTTTAGCAATTGTGTTGATGTCCTTAAGGAACAGGATTTTGGTACTATTGATTTTTCTTTTTATTTTCTTGACCTTTGCTTTAATCTTTATTAGTTTCCTCTGCTGGCTTTGCATTTAATTTGCTCTTATTTTCCTTGTTTCTTCACTTAGATTATGGATTTGATTTTTCTTCTATATAATATAGCCATTTAGTCTTATCAGTTTCCCTCTGATTCTTGTTTTAGCTGAATCCCACAAATTTTATGCTTTTCCATTCAGTTTAAACATATTTTCTATATTTCTTTATGAGTTCCTTCTTGACTCATGTCAAGGTTCTAGTGATACCTTTTGCATAATTTTCCTATACTTAGTGATATTCTAGACCTCTTTTTGTATTCATTGCTAGTTTAATTTTGTACAGTTACATAACACAGTTTGTATATTTTAAATTTCTTTCAAATGTGTGGAAGCTTGTTTATGGCTCAGCATAAGGTTATTTTAGTGTATGTTCCATGTGCATTTGGAAAGGCCATGCATTTCTGCTCTTGCTTAATATAGAGCTTTATAATGTTAGTCAGGCCAAGTTGGTTGGTAGTGCTGTTCAGGCCTTTTTTTTTTTTTAATGTTTTATTTATTTCTAGGAGAGAGAGAGACAGCGTGAGCAGGGGAGGGTCAGAGAGAGAGGGAGTCACAGACTGAAACAGGCTCACGGCTCTGAGCTGGCAGTCAGCACAGAGCCCGACGTGGGGCTCGAACCCACGAACCACGAGATCATGACCTAAGTGAAAGTCGGACACTTAACTGACTAAGCCACCCAGGCGCCCCTGTTCAGGCCTTTTCTATTTGTACTGATTTTGTCTACTTATTTCATCAGTTACTGAAAGAATAATGATCAAATCTCCAACTGCAATTGTGGATTTGTCTATCTTTCCATCATGCATTTTAAAGCTCTGTTGAAATTCTAAGGTTGTAGGATTGTTATGTCATCTTGGTGACTAGACTTCTTTATCATGAAGGAGTATCTCCCTTTATTTTTGGTGATATTCTTTGCTCTATAAAATGGAGACTTGCTTGGTCATGACCTTTCCCCAGCTGGGGGAGACCTCTAGTAGTCTAGACCAAGGCTCGTTTCCTATCCTTCGCCCAGGAGTAGAGGGTCTTTAGTCTTTCACTCTCCCCCCTGATGCAATGGTCTTTATCTCTCCCCAGTGCATGATAAAATTTGCCATGGTAATTAAAGGCTTTTGTTCTTAGAGGAAAAATCATTGTGAGGAGCTCTGTGTCTTTCCTTTGGGTTTTGTTTTTTTTTCCTTCTTTTTTTAAAAATTGTTTTTCATTTATATTCAAGTTAGTTAGCATATAGTGCAACAATGATTCAAGAGTAGATTCCTTATTGTGTCTTTCTAATGGAAATGTTCATTCCCTTTCTCTGGTATCATTGAGGAAAGCTGCCCTGGGTCCCCAGTGTTTCTCTGTGATCCTATGGTGAGGTCCTTGGAGAAGAACAGGTGTGCATTCCCCTTGTGTTTGTAGCTTTGAGGGGTTTATTCTCTCTGCTAGCCCACATTTGGCTTTTAGCAATCCAGTAAAAATTTTAACTTATTTTTACTAACTAGTCTAAAGACCTCATGTTCCTTAGTTCTCTGATAAGATAAACATCATGATTTTGCACATTAGTAAGCTTTCTCTTGGTAGTGGTTCATAAGTGATACTCTTTCCAGATTTTTGTATTCTAAGTAGAAGCTGGAAGTCCTAGTAATTTATTTTTATTATATAGAAGTATTGGTCCATGACAGATTGGAAATTTAACCCAAAACAACAGCAACAAAATTTTGTCCATTGCTACAGATGGTTTAAGAAGCACTGGTGTGTATCTTTGTAAACAATTTATATTTTCATCCTGTGCTACCTTTTGGTGTAATTAGGTCTTTGGCTTTGCTATCTGTGATAAACATGGCTTTACCAAAAGTTCTGGTATGGTAGAGCTGGGTGACTATGTCTTTATCCATTCTACTATCCTCCCCCTTTTAAAAGTGTATTGAGGTGAAATTCATATAGTATTAAATAACCACTTTATTTATTTATTTTTTTAATGTTTTATTTATTTCTAGGAGAGAGAGAGAGAGAGACAGTGTGAGCAGGGGAGGGTCAGAGAGAGAGGGAGTCACAGACTGAAACAGGCTCCAGGCTCTGAGCTGGCAGTCAGCACAGAGCCCGATGCGGGGCTCGAACCCACGAACCGTGAGATCATGACCTGAGCAAAAGTGGGACGCTTAACCGACTACGCCACCCAGGTGCCCCATTAAATAACCACTTTAAAGTGAAAAAATCAGTAGCATTTAGTACATTCACAGTGTCTTGTGGACGCCACTTCTAACTAGTTCCAAATATTTCTGTCATTCCAGTAAAATCCCTTACTCATTAAGCAATGAATACCCTTTTCCCTCTCTCCCCAGGCCCCAGCAATGACCAGTCTGCTTTCAATCTCTATGGATTTATCTCTTCTGGATATTTCCTATAAACACAGTCTTACAATGTGTGGTCTTTTGTGACTGTCTTATTTCACTTAGTTTACACTTAGAAAATGTAATATTTTCAAGTTCATCTATATTATAACATATATCAATGCTTCCATTCCTTTCTGTGGCCAAATAATATTTTGCTGTGTATATTTACCACAATTTATTTTGCATTCATCTCTTTATGGACATTTGAGCTCTTCCATTTTTGGCTGTTAAGAATAGTACAGCAATACATGTACTTGTTAGTGTACCATTTTCTCGCTTTATTGAAATGAGAAAGGCATAGAGGTCATCTTTTTTTTTTTAATTTTTTTAAAAATTTTATTTCTAGGAGAGAGAGAGACAGCGTGAGCAGGGGAGGGTCCGAGAGGGAGACACAGACTCTGAAATAGCCTCCAGGCTCTGAGCTGGCAGTCAGCACAGAGCCCGACGCGGGGCTCGAACCCACGAACCGCAAGATCATGACCTAAGTGAAAGTCGGATGCTCAACCGACTTAGCCACCCAGGCGCCCCATAGAGGTCATCTTTTAACTATTCTCACATAACAGTTCCTTGCTGCTCCTAGGGTGATTTTTCAGGTCTCCTTTAGACCTTCTCTAGCAATTTAACAGCCTTTCTAGATGGAAGATTCAATATGGCACAATGCAGTTCAGTGTAAAGAAGTAGCTTTTTGCAACCAGAGCTCTCTTGAAAGGTAATGAGTTTCCTAGTTTGAGGAATGCTTCAAGTTGCTAATGGAACAGGTTCTCTATCTTGCATATGTTACACTACAGTGACTTTTAATGTTCTTCTGATCCTGAGGGCCTTGGTGTTCTGACTGTAGGTGTGGCCTGTGGAACCGCTGAAGCATTCCTGGTGGTGTGGAGTTGTGGGCGAAGGTTCTGAACAAGGGCAGGTAATGGAATTGGTCTCATCCTCACACTCTATGAGGGTAATGAGCATGCTTCGAGACCTTTGGGTTGTGGTAGCACATTGCAGTGATGGGAGTATAAGTTCAAGCCCTTTTCCCAAATCATAGAAGATCGTTGTATCTATCTCTTGATTATTCAACCCAAAATGACTGTGTTTTCTGTCAAAGTTTTAGCTGCCTCTGCAGGGTAAAAACTGGTATCTGTCCTTAGGCTAAAAGCCCCTTTCCTCCACGTACGGGTAGAATTTCTTCTAAGATCTGCTGGGGCGTGTTTTTTGTTTTAGTGTATTTGTTTGATTTCTGTCCACCAGCAGAATATAAGCACCACGAGGCCAAGGACCACAGCTCTTTTACCATCCACAGAGTCTGCAGGGATAGGACAAGACTTGATGGTGTCATTTCTTCCCTGTTTGTCGCACAAGGTCTAGGTGTGTCTTTACCTAGACTGTGTTCTGAGGGGTGGGCACTGCCCTGACCTCGCAGGCTCCGTTGCCCTCTGGCTTCTGGTTGGGCTTGGACAATGAGAGGCACTAACAGATCAGAAGATTGGAGGAGAGAGAAGCAGGGTTCTTTCTTCTCCTCTTCCCAGCATGAAGGTTTGTGGTTCTGGCTGCGTTTACCCAAGACTATAGTTCACATTTGGCAGTCCCATCCACCTCTTTCCACAGTTTAAGTCCTCACCCACATTTTAGTGTTCAATTTCTGCTCTTTCTCATCCCAGAGCTTCAGCATCCCTATTGGTTTCCTTTGTGTTACCTTCGCTCCTTTATATAGTTCCTTCTTTTAAACATCCCAGGTGACTGTGTTTTCTGTTATTTGCCAGGTCCCTGCTAGGGTCACAAACATGAGCCATGTCTTTGAATAGATGAGTGATAGATGAAGAGGTGAAGAACTATGTTTTTGGGTCACTGACTTCTCCTTTCACTGGAAGGCCTTACATTATCTGGCTTCTGACTTTCTCTCCCACACTTCGCCTTCTCAGTCTATTCCAGCCACACTGGCTTCCATTCTCCTTCTAGAATACACCAAGCAAACTCGTTTGCTCTAGCCATTTCTCCTGCCTGGAAGTCTCTTTTCTCCAACATTCCTTTGGCTAAATTCCTTCGCTTTTATGAGGTCTTAGCTAAATCTTCTTTTTTTAGTGAGACTCACTGGACCCACTCTACTTCATACTGAAAACTGCCCCTCATTAATATCACCCCACTAGTCAGGGGCCGCTTTTTCTCTTGCTGAACAACTTTTTTTTCCAGAACACTAACCGTTTGTTAAGAAACTGCATTTAACTTATTTAATATTATGCATAGTATTTATCATCTGCCTCCCCATGCTAGAATTTTAGCTCTGTAAAGACAGTATTTTTGTTACTTTTTTTTCCCATTGATGTATCCCGAACTTCTAGAACAATACCAGGTTCATAGTAAGTACTTATAATAAATTGAGTAGTGCCCTCTCCCCCTAAAAAAAGATATGTCCACCTGGAACCTGTGAATGTAACTTTATTTAGAAAAAGTGTCCTTGAAGATGTAATTAAGTTAATGATGTCCAAGATAAAGGCGGCCTAGATTAGGATGGGCTTCTACATTCAGTGATACAACAAGAGAAAGAGAGGCAGACATGGAAACATGGGAGAGAACACCATAGGAAGATAGAAGCAGAGATTAGGGTAATGTGGCCCCAATCCAAGGAACACCCAGAGCCATCTGAAGCTCTAGGAAGAGGCAAAGAAGGATTCTCTGCTAGAGCTATCAGAGTGTGGTTCTTCTTATACCTTGATTTCAGACTTCTGGACTCCAGAACTATGAGAGAATAAATTTCCATTGTTTTAAGCCACTAGATCTGTAGTAATATTTTACAGCACCTCTAGGTAGCTAATACAGTGCCCACTAAGCATTTATGGGCTTACTGTTGAAATGAGACAATGAATGAGCGAATGAAAGCCTTGTTGACACTGCTGTGACCCCCATTTGAAATAATTCCTCTGCTTTCAATAGTTATCAGTGCCTGTGAATAAATGTGTACAGTCTGACATTTAGGAGGTATTCCAGTTTTGTGTATGGTATGCTTTTGCAGTACAAACCTAAGTTTTCTGAATATTTTCACCCACTGCATTTAAAAGCTTAAGGTCTTACTTAACCCCCGAATAATTGCTTTCCCTCCAAGCCTGTCAATTGTGCACTGAGAACAAATTCACAAACTATTTGTTCTTCAGGCAATGGATGGGAACCCCTATTGGTGTCGATCCATAAAATATCCTTGTGCGATTTCCCCCATTTCCATCCTGAGTCCCTCCTGCTGTACTTAAGCTAATTCCCTGTTATTGTGTCTTTGGAGGAGTCAGTCACAAGCAGCCATGTGATCACCCTTCGTACTCTTGACAAGGGTTATTTAATCTCCCCCAGGCCCACTCTTGGTGCGTGCTGGGCTTGTGATGCAGTGTGGTACTAACTATCCGTTCCTTATAGGAGATGGAAGGTAAATCAAATTGAAAACACCCATCCTGTGTAGTGCATCTTCCAAATGTCCTCAGGTCTCTATTACATCTTCTAGAGGCTGCCAGATTCTCTGCGGGACAAGAGGAAGCTGGAGCAGCCTCTCTGTAGCGACAGAAGGTGCCATTAGTAGAAATACATCATCTCCCAGTGGTGTTAGCAATAGCAGAGTCCTGGTCATGTCCATTCTTTTGCCAGAGTGAGAAGAGAGTCCTCAGAGGCAGAAGCTGCTGGTAACAGAGTCTCCATCATTCTAAAATATCCCCCCTGGAGTCCCAGAACAGCTATTTCTGCCCAGACACCGCAAGAGCTTCAGAGAGCTTATTTCAAGCATTGATCTTTCACAAGAGCCACACTGCTTCCCAGATTCTGGGCCTTCTCTAATGGGGTTGGGGGGAAGTCAGGGGGGAGTGGGTGCAGGGGTGGGGTGGGGTGGGGTGGAGGACCGCACATGGCTAATCAGTTGCCTTGGTTGGGCTGGATCAGTGCTTCCAGGTGTTGCTTATTAGACCTCTTTCTAAAGGAAACTTTTTAATTCAGAGTAGTGGTTCTCAAACTGTAGCTTGCAGGGCTTGTTAAAACAGTTTTCTGGGCCCATCTCCCAGAGTTGCTAATTTAGTAGATCTGGGCTGGCCTGAGAATTTGCATTTCTCAGATATTTCCAGGTGATGCTGAGCTTGCTGACCCGGGGACCCCAGGTGAGAGCCATTGGCTTGGATGCAGAGAGATTATATTCTAGTGTTCTGTGCCACCTAGTCGTGGCCTCAGTCACCCTGGTCAAGGCAGTTTGGGCCTTTTGGCATTGTATCAGGACCTCATTGTCACCCTGTTTCACCCTGTTTCTAGAACACAGTGAGAGACCTCTTGATTCTCTATGGCCTCTCTATGCTGGCCACTTCCATCTCCCTGTTGAGGGGAGCTCTTTCTCCATGACTCTGGTCCTCACTGGTATCTTTCAACATTCTTTCCTTCTCTTGGCTCCTCAGCCCTGGGTGGAAATAGGCTACACCTCTTGGTAGTCTCTGGATACCTCCCCTTGTCTGTGTTGTTCTCTATCCTGCCCTTTCTTGAAAGGTTCTTCATTTGAACAATTTGTGTTGCATTCTGGTTCCTCCTGGGACCCTGTCCTGAGATAGTTCTTCCTTCATAGGAAAATAATCTTTTCTATGTAGAGACTTAGCTAGAACATTAAGTACTTATCCTAGGTGCAGTTTTGTCACCCAGTATTTCAGATTGCTGTGTCTAAAAGAAATTAGATAATTGATACCATATGAACCAGCAACTCCGCTTTTTGGTATTTATCCAAAGAAAACATAAACATGAATTTGAAAACATATCTACACCCCTATCTTCATTGCAGCATTATTCACAACAGTCAGGATATGGAAACAAACTTAAGTATGGATAAATGGATAAAGAAAATGGTATCTCACACACACACACACACACACACACACATATATCTACATAATGGAATATTACTTGGCCATAAAAAAGAATGAAATCTTGCCATTTGTCACAACATGAATGGATCTTGGGGGCATTATGCTGCATAAAGTAAGTAAGAAAAAGACAAATACCATATGATATTTCTTATTGTGGAATCTAAGGAACAAAGTAAAATTCATAGATTCACAGGGAATGCAATGGTGGTTGCCACTAAGGAGGGGGAGGAGAGAGTAGACAAAATAGGCAAAGGGGATCAAAAGGTTCTCTGGTTCTCAACTCCCATTATCACCTCCCCAGGGAAGCCTTCCTCCGAAGTAAGACCAGATTCTGCTTTTTCTGATGGATCTTCAAATAGTATATACCTTTCCATTCCAGGAAAGGTTGTCTTTTTGCCTTGCATTTTGACATGTCTTTATGTGTTACTTTGCTTTTCCATTTCCTTTAATAATCTTTAAGCTCCTCTGAACAGGGACCTCATATCCTTTTTTGTTTGTTATATCCTCAGCAGCCAGCATAGTGCTTGGAACACAGTAGATACTCAATATTTATTTGCTGAATGATTATAAGGCTGTAGCAGAGGACAGTGAAGTCAATGAAACTGGCCATAAAAACTTGGCCAAGCAGGCCACAACACCTAAATGTTTGAACCCCAATCCCCCAAGTTAGGACTGAGAAAGTTCATTTGAAAGTCATGTCTCAGGCTTCCAGTGTAAATTACATGCAGTTGTGCAAACATGTCAAAGTTTGGTAAATTGAATTTGTTTAATGTAAACAACTTTTGACCAAAATAATAACACAGCTTTAGAAAAAGTCATTAGGCACCTACTTTTAAAGAGTTTGTATAATTTAATACACAAGAAAACTTTACAGTAATTACATGCAGACATATACAAAGGATAAATTTTATTTACTTGCTCCAACCTCCATAAAATAAACCTCTAACCATGCTTCAGCTTGCGGCATTAATCCTAATTTAGAATCACCCCCACTGAAGTGGTGGGGGCTCCGTGGGCTCTCATCTTTTCTTCGTGTCAAAATTAGCCATTTAAATTAGAACCATGTTGGGAGTGTAGGTGACGCCAACATTGTGGCACCAGTATGGGCAGCACTTAAAAGTGGCCACCTGAAGTTGATTAAAACCTTACCTGTCAAACCCAGTATGCCTGCATTTGAAAATCTTTAATGTAATTAAGAGAAGCACATTATGGGAGGTCAAGTGACTTTCTTTTTGAATTCCGCTTCTAATCTGTCCTCAAATGGATGGAAATTGCCAGCTGAGGGAGTTAATGAAAGCTGCATGAGGGAGCACAGCGAAGGGGGAGGAAGCTGGCAGGCCCGGAGGAGCTGGAGGCGGGAGGGCCAGATGGGGGCTCTGTCTGCGCATAGCTGTGAGCACTGAGTCTGGGGGAGACTGACAGAGCATCCCTGCCTTTGACCAGGAAGCCCTGGGTGAGAGGCTCACTCAGCACCTTTCTCTCAGCACATTGAGTGTGCAGGATAAGGGTAGAAGGGTGTCTGCACAGCTCCTTGCTTATCACTAAGTGAGATCTGTGGCCAGGACGGCTGCTTGGGCAGAGTGGAGCCGGCGCCGGCCCTCTTCACCCTTCACTCACAGCCATCTGATTAGCATCAGGGTTGAGCTTGCCTCTTGTGCAGATCCCCCAAAGAGCCTGCACTCCTTTCCACCCAGGGCTCCCAGCTGTCCAGCCTCTGACCCCAGGGCTGTCACAGGCCCACAGCCTTCAGCACCTTGGATTTGGGAATGACCGAAGGGCTCTGGACATTGCCCTGGGGTTCTTCTTGGGCATATGGGTTCCTGGTCCACTCAACCCATCTCTCAGTGCACTGGGGGATTTCCCTGCTCTTGGAGACCCCCATGCATCTTAATGCTTGCATGCTGTCTTTTGGACATTACTTAATGCTTTGTTGTGTGTTCTAGCCCAAGGGTGCTGTTGACAGAAGGCAGAGTTTTCCTCCTCTGGTTGCTGTGTCCCTCTTTGTTTCTTTGCATTGCATTTGTGTACATTAGCAGAGGTATCTGTGTTTGAGAAAGGATTACATCTGTCAGAATGTTGCCACTTAAGATTTGCCCCCTTCCTTGGAGACTGATGTGAGAACAAGGAACACATTGCATCTTCACAGGGTGCTGGTATGAGAAGTTTCCAAGCCAGACAGGCCTTCCCCCCAACTCCCTCTTCCTTGCTCTAGTATGGGCAGAATACATCATTGCTGTGAGAAGAGTTTCAGTCTTCAAGTTTGGAAACATCTGTAGTGTCCCATGGAAAAGATGAGGTGTCTCCTATGTGAGGTGGTGCTTGAGTTATTTGGAACACAGTGAACAGTCTTGGCCAAGTTGAAACACACAGGCAAGATTCAGAAGCACCCCAGTGTCTGGGAAGAAACAAGATTTGCCCCAAAGGGTCTGAACAGGAATGCAGGCTCTTCTGCTATGAAAATTGTGTGGAGAGATATAAGGTGCAGTTGAGGGGATAGAATGTAGGGGGACAGGGCATTTATTAAAAGGGCCTCTAGAGAATCCCCATTCATTACAGGGCTTGAATTTCCTTGGGCTTAAAGAACTTTTAGGCACTGGCCCATGTGAGGAATGGAAGAGTTGAGTGGGAGGGAAGGTGCATGGAAAAAAATTAGCCTGAAAGTAGTTTCATGTCATAGCAGGGCTCTAGGGAGCCATTTTCCAAGGGTCCTATTTTCCTGCTGGGTCACTTTCTTGCCAGTGAAGGGCCTCATCTCTTATCTCACCCCCTTTATTTCTCATCTGTAATGGAAAGGGCAATGATTCTAGAGAGCACAATGAGTGTCCAGGTAATAGCTGCCCCAAGGCAGTGGCAAGAGAGGTCTCTGTCCCCAGCCTCCATTGGATGCCATGTTTTTCTGCCAGTCACAAGTTCACAGGTAAAAGTGAAAAGTTACTCTGGGCTTATCTTCCAAAGCAAGCTGTCTGCTCGCCATGGCAACCTTTTCCTGGGGTCTCCAGCTGTCAAGAATGGGGTGCAAAGTTCACAGAATTCAGCTTTGTGCTCTCCTCTGTTCATGTCCTTTTTTTTTTTTTCTTTTTGAAGGGATGGAGGCTGGTTTGCAGCACTATTTAAAGTGAAGATGCCAAATGAAAAGTTCCTCGTTTTAAGTTGGTGCTTATACAAAGCTGCTTTGTGGTTTTTTTCGGCCTGTCAGACTTGTCAGGCCTAGTAAGAAAAAGTATATTGTTTCCAGCACTTGGATTCCTTTCTCCCTGACATCTGCCACTCTGTAAAGATGATAAATTCCTGCCTCATTAGCCAAGGGTGTGGGATTACAGGCTGACAACACATTAATCACCAGCCTCTGTGGCAGGCTGACTAGCAATAGGCATTGTTAACAAAACTTTTCTAATATGTCACTCTTCTCTATGACAGCCTGTAATCAATCATTGTGATTGACGGCGCTGATAGATTACACTATTTATACTTTGTGTAATGAAAGATAGTGTTTCCACCTACTGTCATTTCTAGGCTAGCGGTAGAGGATCAGTGAATAGAAACAAACATAACAACAGGGCAAGTCCTCATCCCCCCAAAATATCCACAGAAACACCCCACCTTCCTGAGTCCTAGGTCCAGCTTCCACATTTGGATGTGAAAAAGACAGCACATTGGCACGTTGGCAATCACTCTGGGATGAGGGGTGTTGGCGTGGAAACTCGGAAAGATGGAAGTGTTTGGGATCATCACGGAGAGATCTCTTTGCAGTGGATATGATCCTCAGTATTGAAAGGTCAAGTTTGCACAGGTAGATGATTCCCCGAGAAGCCCCTCTCTTGCCCTTGTCAGCTTACGTGTGTGCAGCTGAGCATTCCGCTCCTCCTCCCCTGCCAGATGAGAGATGATTTAGATGTTGATAAAATATTTGTTCTTTCCTGGCTCTGAGGGCAAATATTATCCTTGTTTCCCATAATCATACAGCGCTGCAAAAGTCAACAGCACCCCGAGCAAGTACAAAACCAATACTCGGAGAGAACCCTTTGCTGGGACTTGCTTTTCCCCCTTTGAAGCTCAGAAAATTGCAAGTAGGCTAAGAATGAATTCGCGGAGCTAAAATCTATTCTGATTCTCACGTCTGAAGTATTTTTGGAGAGTCCTTTCGGTAACGTTTACTTCAGTTTGGAAAGAATTCATAAAGGATACGGGCTATTTTTGGCTTAAGTGAAGGTGTAGTTTCAGTAGCATGACAAGGGAGGAGGATCCTCAGGCTGGTGTCCCCAGAGGGGAATGCCGTCCTTGGTGGTAGAGCCACTCTCTGGCCACTTGAGTATACATGCCTATTTTAATGAATTATTTTTTAATGATTATTATTTTCCTTGCTATTGATTTTTTTTTAATGTTTTATTTATTTCTCGGAGAGAGAGAGACAGCATGAGCAGGGGAGGGTCAGAGAGAGAGGGAGTCACAGACTGAAACAGGCTCCAGGCCCCGAGCTGGCAGTCAGCACAGAGCCTGACGCGAGGCTCGAACCCACGAACCGCGAGATCATGACCTAAGCGAAAGTCGGACGCTAAACCGACTAAGCCACCCAGGCGCCCCAGCTATTGATTAAGCATAGGAAAATTCTCCTTTATTAGTTTCTTTAAGGTTCATAGATATAACTGGCATCTGCCTCTGTAGTCCAGGCATAGGTCTATGATTCCCAGCCTTCTCATTACATGAGTTTTTGGTCTCCATGTCTCTGAATGATCTGAAGATTGTGAGGTGGGGAGGGGATGAAAGAAAGGAAGCAAGGAATTGTCCTCCTTGTCCTGAATGCTGTGGTTTTGGTAGGCATTCGACACTCCATGTCGCCCTGCCAGTTGGCAAAGCAAAAGGAACCTGAGACCTGCCCCCAGTGAAACTGCTTTAGACGAGGGTGAGGTGGGAGGAGGCGCAGGGAGCCAGCGGAGCTAAACTTTAATCTCTCTGTGAAGTTTGAGTGAGCCCAGGATGATTAATGAGAGAGCAGACCATCTGATTAAGCCTCTCCGTGTCATAGGACATGATTAGTAGGTGACAGAGACGGTAACAGTATCCAGCCAAACCCTTGTTTCTTTCACAGCTCCGGCTGTTATATGATTAATGTCCCCAAGGGCTATCTTGGGGTCAGGCAGGGGAACCTGTCAGAACAGGTGGAAGTGACAAAATGGGCAGAAACTCCTTAGGGGGGACCGGAGTGGTGAGGGAGAGAATGGAGGGGGGCAGGGCAGCCAGATGGAGCCTGCGACCTTTCTCTGATCCGAGCAGGCTCAGAGAGCATCACGGGAATGGAAACGAAGAAGAATCGCAAAACTGCAGATGTTTCCCAGGTCCTGGATGTAGCAAGTACTGCCAGCTTGGACGTGCAGAAAGTACTGTGTGACATGGCGAGTTATCACTCTCAGTTTATGTGCTGGGATGAGATAGGCGGGGGCCCCTGTGGGCCTTGAGGGCATTAATGTGGGATGCCCACGTGTGTGCCTGTGTGAGCATGTGTGTTCTTTCAGATGCACTAGAACAAGTCCTCACTATGCTGGGGGGATTACATGCAACTCAAACAGGTAGATCTGTTATTTCAAGCTATTGCCTTCTGGGGCCAATACCTATAAAACATCTTGAATGTTTTACTTAGAAAAGATAACATGGAGGGTTAGAATGGATTCATAGAATTTTAGCTTTTTAGAGCTGGAGTGAACTGTAGAAATCTTTAATTCAGATCACCTAGATTACAGGTGAGGAAATAGGTTCAGAGAAGGTGAGTAAGTTGCCCTGTTCTGGTAAAAGTCAGGACTAGGACTCCAGTCTCCCATTCCTAGTTCATGTAACAAACCCTTAGTGAATCTGTTGATATTATTATTATTATTAATTATTATTATATTAATTGTGAGTTTCCCAGCAAGACTTCGGTTTTTACTTCCCTTATATCCCCACCTTTCCACCCCAAGGGCATAGTGACTTCAAGGTCAAAAGGTCAAACCCCAGTTGAAGTAGAGTCTCACTAAGTCCCTTTGGGTCAAGCAGTCTTCTCAGATGTCTTCTTTGAGAGAAAGGCGGGGCTCTTAAGGTAGCCATTTTGACTGATGAGATTCATGATCCTGGCTATTTTGACTAAAGGAAAAGCTGGATTTTGTTGAGGTTCTTATGGCAACTCTAGCTTCTGTCTTTGTACTTTTGATCTTCTCTGTGTTCATGACCCACACTGTAGAGTCATTCCAAGGTGGTAATGGGGTTTGCTAGAACTTTTCTTCAGCCATTTTCCAGGCCTACCAGATTCCTTCTCTGCTATACACTTCTGTCTGATAGCTCTTGCTCTTGTGTTCGCACAAGGATAGTAGTAGCTGGGTTAGAACTTGGACTGGGCAGTAACCAGTTCCCTGCATCTGCTTGATCTCTAGTCCAGGACTGTACAAATTGGGAATCTTTGCTGTGTAGGAAATAGATCACCTTTCACAATGGTTTTGTCCCTGCAAACTTAACAGTCAGAGATGGTCTTACATGAGTCACAGACTTTACCATGTTCAGTGTTATGATCACAAGGAGGGAGAAGGAAGGATGGAGATCGTATTGCTTTTTATTTGATTATGCCAGCAAGAGAGTGATTGGATAAGAGACTCAACCAAAAGGCGTGTTACTGCTTTAGTCTCTCCAAAGTGATTCATTATGTGGCATTTTTTATATGGGCTACCCTTAAATAGCTCTTCTCAGATTAGAAAAACCCTGCAGAAGATTCCGCCCATATGAGTCTGAAGTAGAAACCTTCCCAGGGTTAACAGAGTCACTGGAGCAGTATTATAAAACAAATGGCTTATTTGGAAAACTTTCCTAGAGGCAGCTACTCCTGGGCTAAGATTTCCCAACATTAATTTTGGGGTGGGGCAAGTATAGATAAATAAATGCTCTCAGTAGTTTTAGAATTCTGATATTTGATTTATGCCACATATTTCACCCCAGCATAGGATAGTTTGACCAGGGAAATCAGAGAGTGACCTGGAGGTCCAGGAGCAGTCATTTGAATATTGGCTTTTGTGGTCTTTTGGGGAATCATACAGAAGATTGAGTGACTTCCACGGTCAAAGATAATCATCCAAGACCAAAAATTCCTGCGAACTGATAAAAGATTTAGGAAAACTGGAAGACATGGCACAAAATGGTGCCCAGACCTTAGTGTAGCATCCAGCATGTTGACAGAAGTTTTACTGTGTTGTGGTGTTGGTGGAGTGATGATACCTTTTAGTATAGAGTGAGTCACTGTTCTTAGTAAATCATGAAATCCTCATGCCTTTCTCTATTGCTGTATACATTTAGTTGCCAAAAATTGAACCTTTCATCATCTACAAAAAGAACCCATTTATTTTCCAAGATGTTGACCCATTCCCTCTGTGTGCATTGTTTTATGGTGGAGACTTAGGGGATTCATGGTGCTGTGGAGGGGTCTCCAGGCTTTGCTTTTGGTTTACCTCAAATATTTTTTGGGATCTTAACATGACTCACCAGTAAAGTTTGGAATTATTTTGTGAAGCCACAAGCAAGTGCCTACTGATGATAAAGTACTGAAGTTTGTTTTGATGTACGTTCATGTAAATTAGAGCAGATTTGCCTTGCTCTATAATTTCTTGAGCAGAGAGAAAGGGGTACAGTTAATTACTTTAGAGAGAATGGCACCTCACCTTATGTGACCCCCTGGGAGCGAGCTAGGCTTGGTAACATCATCTACCATGTGTTTCGGCAGAGAAATGTTTGAGGACCACTGTACTAGGATGTTGTGTGATCATTTTATTGCCCAACCAGAATGTGTGACAAATAATTTAATGAAGAACAGCAACTATTCTAGATGGCAGATATTTCCTTACTTAAAAGCAAAGCCAAGCTATATTTAAAATTCAAGCAATGCCAACCCATGTTCATTTGAGGCTAATTCATCCATAAGATTCAACCCACTCACGAAAGGTGAAAACATATGAGAGAAATTTAGAGTATAGGAGGTGTTCACTTACCTTCCAGCAGATGACCATTCTGTGCCCCCATAGTCTGGACTTCCAAGCCCAGGATGCCAAGCCTTATCCCCTTTTAGATAGAAGAACATCACATTTTTTTGGGAAGCTTTCTGAAAATGGACTCTTTCTTTGTGTGATTATTTAAAGAAAACCAGACCAGAAAAATAAGCTTGTGTAAGTAACACTACTTCTTCTTCCTTTTTTTTATTAGTGATTTTCTTTTTCCAGTTTGGAACTAGAGGCCAATGAAGGCCTCCCTGGTGTCCTGGTACCTGCAGCCCCTCTTTTAGCATTTTTTCAAAGGGCACAGGCCAATCTGCCCATAATGAGCTTGGAAAGTGAGGATGAAGTTCCTGATAATATGACACAAATTTCTTTACTTTTGCTCCTTATTTCATCTTAATTAGTCCCTGTAGAAAGGATTGATTTTTGAGAGACTTGTAGTGAACATCTGTTGGTATTCCTGGGGTCATTCTTAGCCTGTCCTGTGTTTGACATTTCTTGTAAAAGAGGAGGCATTTGTTCATATTGACATTAGCTGCCTCTGTATCTCTCGGTGGTACAGATGGTCTGTGAATAAAGACATCAAGCTAATAGGCAAGATGACAAGCTTCAGTAGAGCTGGGCTTCTCACACTTAAATGGCAGGGCAGCATAGATTGCTTTTGCTGCTGAGGCTGGGGTCTGCGGGTAGCAAAGCATATGGAATAAGTTAAAAATGAAGAGGGATCCTGGAAAATGACTAGAAATCTCTCCCTGAGACTACAAGGGCTAGTATTATTATTTTTTTTTTATTATTATTTTTGCTCCATACAGTATGTTAAGCTTCCAAGGCATGCAGAGTCAGGGGGGAAAGATGGAAACTGGATTTTCTGCCCATTCTGCTACCATACATTTCTCTCCTGTGAATTGGCCATGCAGATACTAATGAGGCCTTGCAAATCTCAGAAGGGAGGTATTGTTCTCGCTTTCTGGGTGAAGTATGTTTCTGCTCCTCCTTCCATCATAGCCACTTTCAAGTCCAGAGGCTGGATATCCGCCCCCCACCCCCACCCCCATGAATCTGTATTTTCCTGAAGGACCTCCAAGAAAACAGCAATCTGGAACCTTGTAATTCTGTTCATTCCAGACATTCTGGGCTTTCTCCCAAATGCACGTCCTAGTTTATTATAATAATACATCTTGCCTTTGGCACATGTATAATCTCAATTTATTTAAGTCCATTTATATATATTTTTTTTTATTTCTAGGAGAGAGAGAGAGAGAGAGAGAGACAGAGTGAGCAGGGGAGGGTCAGAGAGAGAGGGAGTCACAGACTGAAACAGGCTCCAGGCTCTGAGCTGGCAGTCAGCACAGAGCCCGACGCGGGGCTTGAACCCACGAACCGCGAGATCATGACCCAAGCGAAAGTCAGACGCTTAACCGACTAAGCCACCCAGGCGCTCCTAAGTCCATTTATATTTTAATCATGAACTACCTATTAGGTCAAAGAGGTTTTCTAGTTGACTCTTTTGAGTGTAAAATGCTGTTAAGTCTGAAGAGCAGCTTCCAGGTTCTTGTGTTGGGTGAATCAGACCATCATGTGTGCATATTTCTTTATCAGTGTCAGTTGTATCCTTTCAGCTTCTATCTTCCCAGATGCTGGGATCCCAATCTATCCATCTCGTTATACCATCCTTGTTTCTATCCATCCTCGTTATACCACCCCCCATGGACTCAATTACATTAGTTGCTTTTCTTGCTTTCTCTTGGACTGTCTTTACTTCTAAACCTCATTCCCCCCCCTCCATTGTAGGTGGGTGACATGTCTGCATGTGTATGTTGATTTTTAATTTTTCTACCCTATCTCTGTCTCATAGATGATTTGAGGTGGCTAATAAGAATAAAAACCATAAAACAAAAATAAGACCTTGCCAGTACAATACAGAATATTTAAAAGGGGATGATAACAGAGGAAATGCTTATCTACAATACAAAGACCAAACAATACATGCCGTTCCCAGTAGGTCAGTGTAGATGAGGATTATTTGGAACTCAGACATACCAAGGACCTAAGTCAAGACCGATACTTTTATGTGAAGAGGGAAAATTTAATACCCAGGTAGATAAATAAAAGTATAATTTATTGCTTGCATGATTGTTCTTTCTCTGTCTTAGCTATTAGTTGATAATAAGATTTTAGTGTATGGTCTCCCCTCCGCCCAAACATAGGATCTCAATTTGCCAGCTCGAGTAAATGAATCATGGTCTTGGGAGAGTCTTAATGGGGGGTAAGAGATATGAAGAAGAGACCGAAGAGAAAACAGAGATGAGCGGGGGGGAGAGGAAGGAGAGAAGGAGAGCATCCTCTAATTAGCCTGGATAATGGTAAGATTAATGAGGTGCTCTGATTAATGAGGCAATTAGCTGGCAGAGGTAGTTGTTCAGTCTTACCAGAACACCTAAGTGGGCTTCAGATGCCATCATGAGAAGCCAAGTCTGATATTTAAGGAGGTGAGAGAATTGGGCTTCCAAAAGTCTGAGGTCAGACACCAGTCAAAACACATTTTCTGGGAATCTGTTTGATGCCTGTCAGATAGGGATAGGGCCCTGCCTGTGTCCTGACCTCATATTTCAACTCTTCCAACCCATGACTGGGTTGTCATGAAATTAACAGAACCTTCTCCCCTTACTTCATCCTCTTATGCCCACCCTCCCTCCTTTCCTTCCTGCCTCCCTCCCTCCCTTCTGCCTCTCGGTTACCTTGAGGAGTCATTGTTGCTGCCTCTCCATTATGATAAATTACTCTACGATGGGGAACAT
Source organism: Proteles cristata cristata (assembly GCA_017311185.1). NCBI lineage: Eukaryota > Metazoa > Chordata > Mammalia > Carnivora > Hyaenidae > Proteles > Proteles cristata. The sequence continues at coordinate 1,046,415 of JAESUZ010000173.1, read as the reverse complement.
GTCTCTACCATTAGATTCAGCTCTCCTCTGGAAGGAGTCTACATCTTTCTTTAAGAGTGGAATCTTCATGATGATGGGAATCAGTGCCCTTTACATTATTTTAGGAGTTTATGAAAGGAAGTAAATGATTCATCTCCTTTCTTCTCTGAATCCCACCATGATTCCCATTGAGGATTTTGTATCTCTGTGTTCCACAAATACTTTTTGAGACCTGTTAGGTGCCAGGCATTGTTCTGGGCACTATTCAGAGACTGATTTCCTGCTCAAGAAGCTTACCTTCTGAGGTGAGGGTGGCAAGAGAGACAGATAATAAGTAAGTAGATAAGTAAATGTATTTCAAGCAGCATAATGTGAGTGGGGGATACAGGGAAATGATATTTCATGTAGGGTAATCAAAGGTGATCTTTTGGAGAAGGCAACATCTGGTGGCAGGAGCATATGAGTATTTGGGCAGAGAAATGAGAATTCTAAACAGAGGGAATAGCAAATGCATTTTCTATTCTGGTATCTCCAAGGGAGTGTCGGTGACCAAGAGCAGTGTCTCGAGGGGCCTGAGACACCTGATCATATCACTTCTCAGAATCTGATGCTCTAACATCTGCTGTGGCAGATTGTCTTCTTCTTGGACTGGGTCCAAGATCGGTTGGCATCAGCAGCCATTGGCACCTCCAGGTATCTTCCTCTTTCCACCTATCTGTAGAGTCTTCTAGGACTCTAGAACCAGAGAGTCTGGGTAAAAATTGTGTACTGCCACCTAATTTTTTGTATGTTAGGAAAATTATTTAACTTTTTGGGGTCTTCTTCTCTGTAAAATAATTGTCCCTAGCTCAGATATGAAAAAAATTAATACATGGAAATGCTTAGAATATAGCCTGCACAGAGTAAGTGATATACCAACATTGGCTGCCATTGTTATTGTTGTTTTTGATTTGTTTTATCAAATTAAAAATATTTCCTGTATTGTAAAGACATCCTCCTCCTCCTGAGGCTACTCGTCCTCTTGCTTACCTACAAAATGAAGGGTAGAGTTGAAAATGAACTAGCACTTTAAGGTTATTTTGCCAGGCCTGCCTTTCTAGGTTCTACTCTGAGACACACAAAGCACATCTTCACCCCAAGGCTACAGAGCTGACTGTGTGCTTACAGACCTTTCTTCTCCTCATGGATCACAGAGATTAGTCTTTTCTCCTCAATTGGAACTTCCTCCACATCACAGATGAAAGCTCTACCAGTTTTATGTCTCCTGAATCACCTAGGACAAATCTGAAGAATGCCTAGATCTGGGTGCTTTACTCTATGCCTATTTGGGGGTTCTAGAAAAATGCTTTCTACTCATGTCATTCGACATGCATCTCCTTCATGCCAAGTAGTTCTCTTCATTGTGGCCCTTCTTGCTTCATGCTGTCTCCCAGTGAAGGCATAGTGTGGCAACAGACAGATCTCAGACATAGGATTCACACTGTTTGGGCTTAAATTCTACTGGTCCTTTGACTTTGGAGAGTATAATGATCTTTAACTTAGTAAGAGGCTTAGTGAGTCAATACATGTAAAGCACTTAGAAAAAAGTGTCTGATGAGTGGTCTACAGGTGTTAATCATTGATATTGTTTGCTATTACTGTTATTGATGTTCTTTCAGCGTGTTATATATATATGTTTCATTTTATTTTATTTTATTTTATTTTATTTTATTTTATTTTATTTTTTTACATATAAGAGTTTTAGAATCAGGAAGGTTAGGGTAGTCCTGGCTTCTCTGAAGATCTAACCCAGAAGACATTTTTTCCCCTAACCAATGGGTATGAGGCAGCATTCTGTTGTGTCTAAGAAGCTGGTATGAGGATACAGGATTCTGGCTGATAGGCAGCAGTGCCTCATGGTCTTGACACATGGTCTAGTTAGTTGTTTCAGTTTGCTGTCACCTCAATGATTATAGGTTTCTTGAGGACGTGTGGCATCTTCCTGTGCACCTCAAACTCTGTCATGTAAGGGAGTCCAGCAAATATTTGCAGAATTAATAACTGCTTGAATGGGTAGGAGGGTAGATGAGTGGATGGGATGAATGAAAGAGGAATCTTCTTTGTGTCATCGTCGTCGTCGTCGTCATCATCATTATCATCGACTACCAAAGAGGTGAGAGTCTTTTAGTTTGTTTCTCTCCACTATTACATCTTCTTAATCTTCCTTTAATTCTTCTTTCCTGTGCCTTTTCTCTTTCATGTACACCTTGCTTTCCTCTTCCTATGCCAACTCTCACCTTGTCACTGGACCCAAACACGCCATTCCTTGTCTATTATTTTCTCTTTTTCTCCTCATGACCAAGTACCAAGTATTACAAAAATCCCTTAAAGGTCCAAATCTAGAGCATTCATAGTGTGGTGGCCCAGGTGAAAGGAGCTGAGATTTTGCTCTCTTCCCCAGGTATCTGTTCTCCAGAATAACCCAGAATCATTTGCTGAGGTAGCAAGACTATGAGCCCCACCTCCTTCTCTTTGACACCCCCTGCATCAATGTTTTGCTAACAGTCTTTGGCCAAGTGTATCATGGCTGAAATTGATGCTGCCAGCACACATGAAACTCACACCTTTTCTCAGGCTGCCTCTCTCTGCTCTACACTTACTGCCGTTTAAATGTCACTGCTATTGAACAAACAGTGGAGTAATGTGTCAGGAAGACAGCTAATGCTATATTTTGGTAAGTTCTTATCAAAATGCCTCTGGCAAGCTGTTTGCCCTTGATAAAAGGAATTCTGGTCTTGGTGGCGAAACTCAGTAGTAATTATACAGGCCAAACCCTCAGGACTTAAGCCCCTATGGGAATCCTGAATCCAGCCCTTTTGGCCACAGAATAAATGGAGGTTGGGCCAATGTCCTCAACACTAAGCAGTTTCTTCTCAGAAATTGATGGCTCCCCATAACTCTGAGAAACACTCACTTTGGGGCCTCAGTTTCACCATCTAGAAAGTGAACTTCCATGCTCTGTTGGCCCACTCCTTAAGTAATCTCACTAGATATAAGTGGATAATCACTCTGTGGATAGGTCATAAACAGCAACTGGGAGCCACCTAACCCCCATCATTTTCATCATAAAAGCAGAGACCTGGGGCCATATTTTCAGTGGAAAAATTGGTGGCATAATCATTATTACTTGTGATATTTCTTGTTAGCTAAGTAGGTATTTTTAGGAAATATCTTTTAAATCAGGATGTTAAGAGAGTGGAACTCAAAGGGATTAGAATCTAGCTTACTTTATTCTGTTTCAAATTGTCTTTTTTTTTTCCATTAGAGCTTTGAAGAAGGCAAGTAAGATAGTATTTATTTCTCTTATTTCCCTCCTCTGTAAACACTTAACCAATGTTATTCATTTCAGCTGATTTACAATGGAAATAGTGAACAACTTTAAGTGAACAGCTTTCACTTAACTCCTTTCTGTTAACATTTTTTGCAGGGGTTCGAGGTAGGTAGAGGAAAGCTGAGACAGGTGAATATCCTCCTGCTTTTGGTTGTGGGATATGTGGAAACGGTTTGGAGAATTTTAATCTTCAGAAGCCCCTTTCTTTATGAATCACAGCACTTTGTAATGAAATTATCTCCTGTTCATCTAAATGTTGACCAAATAGTGTTTACGAGGACAGCTTGCTCTGTTTAAAGTGTGAATATTTGGAAGTTATATTTACTAAATAGATTTTTGAGTATCTACTCATTGGATCACACCTGAAATGATGAAAGATTCTTTAAGAAAAAAACATTAAGCACGCATTGATGACTGGGTACCCAGAGTAAAATCACCTACCATCTGTCACGGCAGAAAATCAAAGTAACGTGAAGGTGCGGGGTGGGAGTGGGAAGGTTCTCCATAGGTACAGGTCTCCTACCCAGGAAAGAGGCTGTGATGGCTGGTAGTCTGGATTTCTGGTGATCATGTCCATATCCAGTTGAGGGTCATAGCTTCAAGCAAGCCATCCCAAGATGGAACAGCGTTTCTGTGAAGAACACTTCTGTATCCAATCACAGAATGGCCCTGAACATGTTTCATGTTTCTTACTTGTGGGGATAATTCCTTCCCTGGCCATTGCTGAGTGAACAAACCCAAAGTCTTGGCTGTGTGTCCTCAATGCTTCCTTGAGGGCCTAAGGAAAGAGAGGAGGATAATAAAGGCCCTACATTAAGAAGTCATTTACATTTCCCATTTGTCCTCAGAGCCATGGAATGCAGTGATGTCAACAGAGGAGAGTTAAGAAATCCTACTGGCATTCAAACTCCACTAGTGCAAATTGACAGAGAAAAAGGATATCCTAAGAAATTTACGAATACCCTCTGAGATGGACCACCATCAAAGATGCTGGCTGTGTGGCTTGTTTGACCTCAGGAACATTGAAGATGTTTATGATGGAGCTGGCTTTTTCATTAGCCATTGATCTAGGAGAGTCTGTCTTCTCCCTTCCTCCCTCACTTTACATTGAATATAATTCTCATGCAATAATTTTGGCCTTTTTAAAATGTTCTTATTTATTTCTGAGAGAGAGAGAACATGAGCAAGGGAGGGTCAGAGAGAGAGGGAGACATAGAATGTGATGCAGGCTCCAGGCTCTGAGCTAGCCATCAGCACAGAGTCCGAGGCGAGGCTCAAACCCACAAACCGTGAGATCATGACCTGAGCTGAAGTCGGACACTTATCCGACTGAGCCACCCAGGCACCTCTTGGCTTTTTTGGTTTTAATCACCACTGCTAATAATCCACAAGCTTTCTGCATGCATCAACCTCTTTTTTTATTTTGTGAAAAAATGTCTTTGTTCAATGCTTTGTGGCTATGGAAATTATGGAACTGCTAGTAGGGCTCTTTTAGATAGCAAGAGGAATACTGCACAAAAATAGAGAAAAGCAGAGAGTGTGCTGCTGTAGTGGGTCCCCCTTCCCTCCTTCCGCCTGCCAGGTGTTTCTCTCCTGTTCATTACCTTGTTCCCTCCTCTCTGGAACCTGTCTTCTGTTTCTAGTCTCCTTTGTTTCTCTCCACTTCTGCCCCCACCCTATTATCTTTCCATATTGTGATGCATTTTCTTCTTCCTGGTGTTCTCATGCAAGGGATCTCATATACTGCGGACCAGCCTGCTGGAGAGGTTGCTTTTAGTTCAGGCTTTCATCTGAGCTGTTTAGCTATGGGCAGAGATGAGGAGTTGTATGTGAAAAACCATAACAGAGCTATGGTTATGACAGGTTCTCTGCATGAAATAAGCAAAGAATGATCTTGGGCAAAAGGCTGTCAGCATTCTCCCTCATTCCATCGCCAACCAAAAACCACCCTAAGCAGATTGTACAAAAAGTAGGATACTCCTCAGGCCAGATACCTGGCTAAACATTTCCTTGAAATGGAGCCGAGGAAGCAGATTCCGATTTTTCAGCCTACTTGCTCATAAAGCCAACCACGTGGATACAAAGTTGTTCACTCACAGAGGAAATGCCAAATGGATGCTCGCTGTGCAGCCATTATGAGAGCTGACATTTGTTGAGGAGAACATCAGGATTCCATGTACCTCCTTAACCATTGTGGCTTGTGCTTGTAAGAATAAGGTCGGGGTTTTTTTTCATATTGGGATTACAAAACAGTCTTAATAAGTGTGTGGTCTTGTTCTATAAAACTAAATACTATCTGAAAAGAATGTGTCAATGTGTATACACACATATATATGCAGACACACACACACACACACACACACAGGTGAAGCACTCTACTTAACTACTTTGCACTTCACCAACCTGTATACTCACCAAGACCTGCCATTCTTCCATGAACATACTGGCTGATGCACAGTCATCCTACAAATGCACAGCTGGCAGGCTCTGTGATTCAACCAGGCACTTCTGGTCTCACCAGGTGAACTGTGTATTTACCAAGAATCAGTTGAATCTGCTCCCAAACCTAGTTGTATTTATATTATAATAATGCAGTTTAATTAAATGTTATAAAACCAGTGAAATGTGAGAGTGTGGTGGATTTCTTTTTTCATGAAAACTAAGATGTAAGACTCGATGAGGTTTAATTTAGAAAAAAATACAGTCTATTAAGTATGGACAAGGCAGCTGTAAAACTTGAAAGAGAAAAGAAGCCATAAAATTCTAGGAGTCTGTACTCAGATTGCCTTGCAAGAGTTTTAAAGTTCTATTTCCCATTTAAAGAAAACACAACAGGAAATTTTAGAAGCTCAGTAATGAGAGTGGCTTATGTACAAGAGTCCATGCTAATATGGGGAAGGAAAAATAGTTTTCCCTCCAAGCTTCTAGGTTCTTGTCTAGATACTTGTGTTATAAAGGAAACAAACAAACAAAAAACAGATGAAGAGAAAAAAACAAAAGGAAGTTTAATAACATGTATATCTCCTTTTTACATGGGTGAAACCCAGGAAAGCTGAATAATGCCCTTTTCCTCTGCACCCTGAGGGCCCAAGCCACTACGTTAAATGCCATCTCTAGCTAAACTTAAGAAATATTGGAGGTGGGTAGGAGAAGGAGGCCAAGTATGGAGGGTTAACAGAAAAATACAATCAACAATGGTAAGCTAAGGTTGTTGTGTGGATTTAAGTCCTTGCCTTCTATCATAAGAGATTCTAGAGATTTAGTCATTGTCTTCTGGTACAGAGAGGGAAACGCCCTCACAAATGGAGATTTTCCTAGTAAATATCTCTTACAGAAGGGTCACTTCTTGGATTTTAGAGCTTCTCTCTTGTGGGTAGTGAAGTCATACTGTATTTGTCTTTTTCTGTCCTACTTATTTCACTTAGCATATACCTGAAACTAATATAACATTGTATGCCAACTGTACTTCAGTAATAAATAAAAAATAATAATGATCAATGTAAAATAATCCTTATGCCAAAGTGGCATATTTTAGGATGACAAATTCTGCTCCCCTCTATTAACCTATGCAAAAGAAAAGTTTGATTCCTTTGATTCAAATTAAAATGAAATGTTTAAGTACATTTGTAGCATTTCAATCAATTTTTTGTTTGATTTTTGGGTTTCCTTTTGTTTTTACTGTTTAACCAACTACAAACTCAGATCACAGTGTATGAAGTCCCCCTGGTCTAATACTTGCTTGTGAAATCAAGGTCAGGGAATTGTGTTGGGAAGAGAATGGAGAGAACTGGCAAAGGAAATCAATTAATTATCCAACAACTTGTCAGCTTTTTTTTTTTTTTTGCCATGGAGCTGTGGGTCTAAATAGTTATGGAAGAAGCAGACATTTTCTTGGAGGTTATGTATAGAGGAGAATGAGAGTTTCCAGAATCCTGGGACAGCTCCAAAGTCTGCCACTGGACTCCTGCTTAAATGCAAACTGCTGGCATCCAGAGTCTCCAGGGTAGTACAAATGGAAGACACGCAGCTGTTGGTGTGGATGGGGACGAGGAATAGCAGGAAGTTGAAGTTTTGTCAACACTCCCCAGGTCAAGAGAGTTGGAGGTGGCTGTGAGCTGGCTCAGGAATCTGGACCCTTACATCATTCCAGATAGTTCTCTTGTCAACAAGGAGCACTCCCTGTTGCAGAAACTAAAAGCAAACTTTGCTTTTAACTCAGAAAATGTGTGGGAAATAGTAGCTCAGTGAGAAAGGCCAAATGCCAAATGAGCTCAAAGTCAAGCCATTCGTTTGGCTTTGCTCATGGATACAATTGAAAAAAAAGTGGTTTTTTCCCCCCCAATGTGAAAAAAAGGTGCTGTGAGATCATCCCTGAAGTTCATCCCTCTGTGAAGATGCTCAAAGATTCTAGAGTGGCTATGGAGCAGTCTCTGCTGATAGTGCACACCTCAGTACAAGTCCAGGGGCTTTGTGTTGTGGATATGATTTCCCTTGTCACCCCCTGGATCCTGTCAAGGAGGTACCCATTAAAGACCTGTAACTCTTGGGTACAATGTGAACTAGCTGGCTAGAGGATGTCCTGTATGTATTCCAGGGAGCATCTTCTGTATCCTCACATCTGTGACGGATACTCCATGGAGTCCAGCTGGAGACTTACACACCCTTAGTGAAATAAACCCTCTGTTGCAGGTAAGAGAATGATAAATAATTTAAATTTAATTTTAAACTATGGGTTGTTTTCTTTGTTATTAACACAATCATGTATCTGCTATGGAGGATCAGTCTGTTCTCAGAAATCATTCCAGTCTGCTTTTTTTTTTTTTTTAATGTTTTATTTATTTCTAGGAGAGAGAGAGAGACAGCGTGAGCAGGGAGGGTCAGAGAGAGAGGGAGTCACAGACTGAAACAGGCTCCAGGCTCTGAGCTGGCAGTCAGCACAGAGCCTGACGCGGGGCTCGAACCCACGAACCGTGAGATCATGACCTGAGCTAAAGTCGGACGCTTAACTAAGCCACCCGGGCGCCCCCATTCCAGTCTGCTTCTTAACCACCATAAATGGTGCCAGTGTTACCTAGTTCACAAGTGGACCCTTGTCTGGGCTGGTGTGCTCTTCACTATTGTCACTCATCTCTGGGCTGGCCTCCCTTTATTTTGCTGAATCTCCCAGCGTGATCCAGCTCAAACTCCATCCTGGAAGATGCACCTTTCAGCCTGCTAGGACTCTTACCTGATCAGGCCTACTGCCAAGCTTGACTCCCCGACTTCTGCTCAAGCTGTTGCCATTTCCAGTGGGCAGAACACTATCTGTAGAGTAAAGAATACTATTTGTAGTTCTCACTGCAAAATGGTTTAGAGACTTGATCCCTGTGTTAGAGGAATCTTGTGACTGGTCTGCTTGGGCATATGGTTTTCAGCTGTGTTCTTCTCTCCCTAGGGGGTATACACACCACTATGCTTGGGTGGGTGAGGGTGCGTTCTAAGAACTGTCCAGAACCACTATTCTTTCCTCCCCTCTGCTCCTGTTGTTAAAACCAGGCTTACTTTTTGATCTTCTGTTTTTGAGTTTGACCATCCTCCCAGTGCAGTGCCCCACAGTCCTGCTCCTCACCATCTGGTGTCTGTTTCTTCTCTTCCCCCAGCACTCACACCTGTGTGAGTACTGTGTGTGTACACACACACACACACACACACACACAGATGTACACACCCATCCGCTGCTGTGCCTGCAAATCATATGAGAAATGTTTTAGTGAAAGTAATCTAAAGTAGAAGTTAATAGGGCACATGGGTGGCTCAGTCATTTAAGCGTCTGACTTCGGCTCAGGTCATTATCTCATGGTTGGTGGGTTCAAGCCCCGCTCGGGCTCCGTACTGACAGCTAGCTCAGAGCCTGGAGCCAGTTTTGGATTCTGTGTTTCCCTCTCTCTCTGACCCTCCCCTGCTCATGCTGTCTGTCTGTCTGTCTGTGTCTCTCTCTCAGAAATAAATAAAACATTGAAAAAAACTTAAAAAAAAATAAAGTAGAAGTTAATAGTACAGACTCTTGACCAGACTACCTGGGTTCAGTTCCTGGCTTCTCCACTCACTTGCTTCATATCCCAGGTGAATTATTTAACCTCTCTGCTTTCAGTTTCATTGTGTGAAAATGGGATAATAGTACCTACATTATAAGATTGTTTTTAGGAATAAGTTAGTATCTGTACTTTGAACGGTGCTTGCCATATGTTGAGAATGATAAACATTAAATGCTGTCGTCAGTATATTTGAATACAAGTACTGATGAAACTGAAATTATTATTTTTTCAGAGCATTTTTCAGAACTGTTATAAATCAGTAGATACAAAAAACCACAGGGTTTAGGAGGACTAACTAGCTTCACACCAGTGCATGCTTAGATTCATCCAGGATACTTTGAAAAAAAAAATTTTAGCTTTAAATATTTGTAAATGATATATTTCTAGCCCATCAAGCTATTAGTAATCAAGCCTATTTGGGCAGGCTATTAGTCTAGGACCTCACCTCTGTTACTGAGTAATTCTGTGTTTTTAAAATGTCTTAGAACTCCTTGTATCTTGAAAATTTAATTGAGGATTGATAGCAGGTTCTGATAACTTGTAAATTGAGACAATTGTTTGTTAGCCCATGTTTCCATAAGTAGACTTTGTTGAAGAAGAGGAGAAGAGGAGAAGGAGAAGGAGGAGAAGGAGGAGAGGAAGAAGGAGAGGGAGGAGAAGGAGGAGAAGGAGGAGAAGGAGGAGAAGGAGAGGAGGAGGAGAAGGAGAGAGAGAGGAAGAGAAGGAGGGGAGAAGGAGGAGGAGAAGGAGAAGAAGAAGGAGAAGGAGAAGGAGAAGGAGAAGGAGAAGGAGAAGGAGAAGGAGAAGGAGAAGAAGAAGAAAAGAACGGAAAGAAAATCTCCAATCAGAAGCTGCTGTTTAGTCAAACTAAGCCAGACTAGGTTTTCCCTTGTGTGTTACTAGGGGGTGTATTGTTACTTGGTAGACAGTTTGCATGACTATTGTTATAATCTTGACTGTCTCCATGCTTTCTATCTCTCCACAGCCTCTCCTACTTTACCCAATACAAATGGCCCAAACTTCCCAGGGCACTGCTTTGATCATGTCTTGTTGTTGTTGTTATTGTTTGTAGAAAGACAGCTGGGGCCACCCCTTTGCCCATTGAAGAGCCTGTTTACCGGCCAGCAAAACCTAGTGCAGCTTAATGGGGCAGGAGCCTCATTTTCCACTTCCACTGGCCCCTCCCAATTTCATGCTCCCACCAAGTTGCACAACTCCCACTTGTCACAGATGCTCTGCACTCCTTTCTCTCTGCCCTTCTTATCCCCACCCATCCACCTTCCCGAAGTGTCCTCCTAACCTAACCGGCATGCCACAATCCCGTTATTTCTCAGAACTAAGAGTAAAGCCACTTACCCACATGAATCTTTCCCTAATTCCTCTCAGCCAAACATAACCTCCCCTGAATTGCCCTTTATCTCCCATCATGTATGTGTCATGTATCCTTTGCAGTATTGGGTATAAAATCTTTTCAAAGGATATTTTTATGCTTAAATCTTGTATATATATCTAATTATTACTTTAAGAAAAATTCTTTAAAATATTTAAAGTCTTGATGCATATTGCCAAATTGTCTTTTAGGCAGTATCAATCCACTTATTTTCTACTGTCTGTGTATCAGTACCCATTTCCCCCATACTCTTTATTAACCTGGGTGTTCTCCCCTCCCCCCACTTATTGCTATTTTGATAAGCTTAAAAAAAGAAAAAAAAAAACCCTTTCATTTTAATTCATGTTGCATTGATCTAATTTCTAGTGAGGCTGAACATTTCAAAAATGTGTGTATTAGCCAGGCACATTCTCTTTGAATTGTCTGTTGACAAGACACTCGACACTTTATATCATAGTATTTTTGTGAACTTGTCAGCTACCAAGGATTCATAGGATAAACAGCTATACTTTCAGCCTCAGCCACTGTGCCTAGCACATGATGGGTACATAGTAAACATTTGTTGAAAGATTAAGTTAATGACTATATATATACACACACACACACACACACACACACACACACACATATACATATATACGTGTATATATATATGGCTGATGATTGCTAGTGTCCCTCATTTTCAAAAAAATATAGAATCTAGTTAAATCTCTAGTCTCATTCAGGACAGAAATCTGGAAGGCTTCTTTCAGTGTGATCCCACCAATTACTCCGACTTCATAAGCCCTCTGTCTGTGAGGTTGGGGTGGGGAGCAAGGTTAGATTTGCAAATGTGAAAGAGAGTTGGAGTAGGGATTAGAGGCCAGTCCGTGAATCTGGATCATAATGTGTTCTATTGTTCACACTTCTGGACCTTGCCAAAATAGAGATTGCCATCTCTGAGTCCAAGAAGCAGGAAAGCAAGGCAGAGCAGTCCTCTGTTTTGGGACATGACTCATTTCAGTTGAGAAGGTAGAGTGGCAAATTCAGGGACCAATGCCCAGCCATTATGACTGAGTCTTCTTAAATGTCAACTCATTTCCTTATAGAAAAGGAAATCCAGTAAAAGCTGGTTTATCTAGCATTCTATCAAACAGAACTTTTTTTGTAACATCTTATTGGTTCAAATGACCCTAAGGCACTGCAATATAATGTTCAGGGGTCACTTTGGAGTTAAGGTCTTATAGATTAATTATCATTGTTTTGAAAATCGGTGAAAGTGGCACATGTGGTAATTTTCTGTTCACAAGGATGCCAGAGTCCCCAAAAGCAAAGATTTCTGCAAAGATGAAACATTTTGTGAGCGTGTGTATGTGTGTAGGTGAGCACATGAGTTGAGCATTGGAGGTTGGTGGTAGAACAATGATCTAGAATCAGGCAGGGATGTGAAACTTGAGGTGTCTTGACCATTCATCAAGGTTCTCAGATTTTGCCAGCTGACCAGTAGCTTCTAAGGTTGACTTAACTCTGAAATGGTTTGGATGATGCATAGGAAGTAAGAAAAACCAAACCTCTTCAGCTCTATACTGGAAGTGTTACCCAATTTCATAAAGGAAAGATGGGGTTGGGTTATTTTTATTGCTTTTTTTCTTAAGTAAAGAACGCAGTAAGTGGTTCCTTCCTTGTGTGCAGGTAGCACACCCTGCCAACCTGGATCCTGTTGACAGATAATCGCCTGACAGCCGGCCCTTTGATGTTAAGCTTCACTTAAGCAGAAAGTTTCTCAGTGCCTCCCTAGCAGTCCTGGGTGGTCTTGTCTGTTCTCCTTCCCAGGAGCCTTGCCCAAGACACCAATGCATTCAGTGCCTGAAGGGAGGTGGGGTCAGGAGACCTCAGGCCACTTTCCCAAGTGTGGAGAGGAAGGAGGAGCCCACAAACTCAGCTTAAAACAAACATGTGCTAAATTAAAAAGAATGTTAAATACAGATCAGCTGCTTGGCTTCTGACAGCAGATTTAATTCTTCCCTCCTCTCACCTGATGGAGCTTCGCCTGCAGGGTTTACATCAATTACCTGTCGACATGTGGAAAATGATTGATGAGCTGCCTGCGGCACTGGAGTACACTTTGTCAACCACTCATCATTTATACATCTTATCTCTGCCAGAACAAAAGATAGGACAGCCCGCACTGCAATTGGGGATGGGAAGCAGTGGGGGGAGGGGAGGGAGATCAGAATAGGAGATGAGGGAGGCAAGTCGGGTGAAGCTATTGGGTGCTTATCAGGATGAGGCCCATAGCTAGTGACTCCTAGCTGTCTGGTCAGACTGCTCTGCCCTTGCCACAGGCTCTGGTTTTGCCAAAACTCTTTTTATCGCCCCTTCCAGAAGGGTCAGGGCACTGTGTACTTTTTTAATTACAGCACCATCTCAGGAGGTTGAGGAGCACTGCTGTCATGGCAGCAGCTGACCCTTTGCTTTAATCAACCACCTGGAAGGCAGGGTTTGTAAGCATTCCTGACAGAGATGAGTCATGGCCTGGTGCATTCAGCCTGAGAGAATGTCAGGGGGAGCTGTCTAGGGACCAGTTGGTTTTAGGGAAATTGGCCCATCTGATGATGGTAGGACTGAAGAGTGAAGTTCATGGTTTTAAAGAAAATCTTGTTCCCAAGGCTGAAGTGAGGCCCAAATGTTTTATACTCAGACTGAGACAAAAGTTGGATGATGATGCCGGGTCCTTATCTGTGAGTCACCTATGACGTTGATCTTAGGACTCAGACCTGTGCTAAGAGTTGGACAGAATACAGTCTACAAAGGTCTCTACTCTGTGCTCATCCTCTTTCCTAGTGACACCATTATAGCCACAAACCCAGGTGATGACCTAACAATCATTTCTAGGCAATAAGTGCTGAAAATAGCAATTCTATTATGGGCCAATCTCTATTAATTCACTCTCTAATAAAGGCATCCCGTTTATTGATTTTCTTTTCTTTGAAAGAGAGGGTACTGACAAATATAAAGTAAAGTGCCCTGGTTATATAATTTGAGTGAAAGGTCCAGCAGATTCCTTGGTAGTTGGTTAGGGATAGAAAGGAATTAAGGTAGAAAACTTCAACTGTATAATATAACATGATTTTCCTTCAATAAAATGTGATGAGCTACTTATAAATCATTAAATGATACAGAAGCATGAAAAATGAACATACCTATTGGATGAATTTTAAAAGCAAAGAATAGCACTATGAGGCAAAAATCATGTCAGAAAGGAGTTGACTAAACATAATGATGAAATAAAAAAAAAATTAGAAGACCAAGGACACCACACCTGGGAGAATAACCCAATGGCCTTTAAAAGTTATGAAGTATTATTTTGAACCCTTGCATAGATTTTCGTTGATACTGTTGGGTAAATGGTTGTCTCTAGCTATATCTCAAGAGTTGGAGGTTAAGATAACAGTGACAGGTAGAAAATTCTCATGACATCAGGCATTTACATGGAAACTTTCTGAGTATGAATTACCTGTACACAGGGACCTTCTTGGACCAGTGGACAGAGATGGCCACTGAAGAGCCCACGTTGCCCACAAATGTCCCAATTAATGGTGCTCCATCCATGCTGAGGACTCTCAATAATGGGGCCTTTGCCTTAGGGCCTATCAGCCTTCCTCTAATCCTGAAATTATAAACTAAAGACTAGTTATTATAAAATCCTAGAATCAAGGACAGGCACACTGTTATTTGATACAGATGCATAGACTGTAGAATGACAAAACCAGATGGGTGCATGTCTATGATCCCCCTGAGGTGGATTAAATTTTATATTTAAATGATAGCCTCATATACCACAGTGATTGAGGTTTTACATTTTTTGTGTGTTTTTGATAACTTTCGTGGCTTCTACCTTGGTAGACGGTCACCTACTTGGTATTCATCTTAAAGGTTTTGAAAGATATTTATATGAGTTTTCTGAGGTTGCTATTACAAAGTACCCCAAACTTAGTGACTTAAACGGCAAGGATTCTTGTTTCATCGTTCTGGAGGCTAAAAGTTCAACATCAGGGTGTCAGCAAGGTCAGTGTCTTCTGAGGGCTGTGAAGGGGAACCTGTTTCTAGCTTCTTGTAGCCTCTGGAGTTCCTTGACTTAAAGATGACAGTCTCCCTGTGTCTTCACATTGTCTACCTTCAACAGGTATCTTGTTTCTGTATCCAAATTTCCCTCTTTTTATAAGGACATATTGAATTAGAGCCCACCTTAATTACTTCATCTTGATTATCTGCAAAGACCCTCTTTCTGAATTAAGGTCATAGTCACAGGTACTGGGGATTAGGACTTCTCTATCTTTTTTCGGGGGGGGGATGCAATTCACCCCATGACCCCATGACAGTATTACCCAGGGACTTTAATGTGAAAATCTCACCTTCCTTGCTTCACCTTTTGAATTTAAGACTTAGATTTTTATCTTGAAGAGTGAACCATGTCATTTATCAACTGAGAGTGATCACACATTAGCTACTTGATAAATATTTCTTACATTAATGAATGAATAAGACTTTCCATTCTGAACATTTGTGAAAAAAGGAGGCATTTTTAAATATGAAATTTACATTTTTACTAGGAAAAGACTAATTTCTAGTTCATGAAGTGAATTAATTAACTCCAGAGGCATCAGGAATTTAGAAAGATGCTTTCTTTAAAAAAAAAAAAAAGCATCTTGTAAACTCTGAGTTTAGCCATTTATAAGGAATCTGCTGTTTATGAATGACACCTTGGGGAGAAGAATCCTTGTACTATTCTGTTTTTGAGGAAATCATTGCATTGGGCTGGATGTTTATTTCCTTGTGACACATTGCCACTTGGGGGGGAAATCCTCCATGGAAACCTTATAGTGGAAAATTTAAAAACTAGCATAATATTGTTTGAATTTTTAGTTCAAATACTGATACGGAAGGGATATTCACTATTGTCTAGTACACACAAATTATTGAATGTTCACTTAGTAAGATGGGAGTTTTTGTGTTTTCTTTTCCAGAAATTTATTTTTTTTTTAGAAGGATGAATTTTCTTTTCTTTCTTTTTTTTTTTTACAAATAGTTTATTGTCAAATTAGTTTCCACATAACACCCAGTGCTCATCCCTATAAGTGTCCTCCTCTATGCCCATCCCCCCTCCCCCCCACATCCATCAGTCCTCAGTTTTTGTCAGCATTCAAGAGTCTCTCATGGTTTACCTCTCTCCCTTTCCCCCACCATTTCCGCCCTTCTTCTCCCCTTTGGTCCTCTGTTAAGTTCCTCCTAATCCTCCTATACGTGCACACATATGATATTTGTCCTTCTCTGCCTGACTTATTTCGCTCAGCATAACACCCTCAAGGTCCATCCATGTTGCTACATGTGGCCAGATTTCATTGTTTCTCATTGCCATGTAGTATTCCATGGTATAGATAAACCACATCTTCTTGATCCATTCATCTGTTGGTGGACACTTAGGCTCTTTCCATGTTTTAGCTATTGTGGAGAGTGCTGCTATGAACATTGGGGTACATGTGCCCCTATGCATCAGCACTCCTGTATCCCTTGCATAAATTCCTAGGAGTGCTATTTCTGGGTCATAAGGGAGTTCTATTGTTAGTTTCCTGAGGAACCTCCACACTGTTTTCCAGAGGGGCTGTACCAGTTTATATTCCCACCAACAGTGTAGGAGGGTGCCCGTTTCTCCACATCCTCGCCAGCATCTAGAGTTCTCTGATTGGCTCATTTTAGCCACTCTGACGAGCTGCTGAGGTGGTATCTCAGTGTGGTTTTGATTTGTATTTCCCTGATGAGGAGGGATGCTGAGCATCGTTTCATGTGTCTGTTGGCCATCTGGATGTCCTCTTTGGAGAAGTGTCTGTTCATATCTTCTGCCCATTTCTTCACTGGGTTGTTTGTGTTTCGGGCGTGTAGTTTGGTGTGAACTTTTTACATATTTTTAAAATAACCAAAGCAGCAAAAATTGGTTATATTTCATTTAAAAAATTGTCCAAGGGGCGCCTGGGTGGCTTAGTCGGTTAAGCGTCCGACTTTCGCTTGGGTCATGATCTCGCGGTTGGTGGGTTCGAGCCCCGCGTCGGGCTCTGTGCTGACTGCCAGCTCAGAGCCTGGAGCCTGTTTCAGTCTGTGACTCCCTCTCTCTCTGACCTACCCCTGCTCACGCTGTCTTTCTCTCTCTCCTAGAAATAAATAAAACATAAAAAAAAATTAAAAAAAAAAATTGTCCAAGAAATATACAGGTAAAGAAGTTAAGAGTAAAAATATGTATTTATGTTAAATGGAAGATGTAATGAACATTTTTATCCTTAAACTTTCTGTGTCGGTATATATTTTGGAAAGTTTTGATCAAATATAGTCAGTTTTTATTTTTTGAAACAATATGGCAGATTATATAACAGACCACACTATGGTGAGCCAGGCATATCAAAATCTCAAGGCAGTAGTCCCATGAGGTTAATTCCAAGGACCCCTGCATATCAGGACCCCACCCAGAAGCAGTGTTTGTGATCTGTCTCACAAGGGAAGGTTGTGAAATTTGAAGAAGTTCCAGGAAGCGAAACTCAGCAGTGCCTGGCTTGTGTCTTACATGATCAGATCCCTTTTCACTCTGTTCTCTGAGGCGGGCTTACACCAAACTACTCCTATCTCATGCCTTTGTTTATGCTGTTGCCTCCCTTTGGAAGGTCCATTCTCTGCTGCTCTGAGTTAATTACTACTGATCCCTTGAGTTCCTGTTGAGATCCTAAGCCTGTGGAAAGCCATCTTGGACATTTCCATCCTAAAACGACCATTTCTTAAGCTAAAACCCTTAGAATTACTATAATACACTTGAATGCTTGTTTCATATCAGCTATTCCTATCTCAGCTCAGCAATGGAAGATATCTTTATGTTAGATGTCTCATTTGCAGTTCCTTGGCTGTAAATAATGGTGAATAATTGATCTCACTTGATGCAGAGTTACTTGAAGATAGCCCCCATTCATTCACCAAGACAAGGAAAAACCATGCTTTCCTGTTGTTCATGCAGGTTAGAATAGAAGGAAAGAGCCTAGGGGAAGAACTTACAGCGGGTGAAATTTGGAATTTGCAGATGGAATGCTATTTACTAGGTCAGATTTTCCAGTGGTGTTGGTATTACTTCCCTGAAGAGGATTAAAAACAAGACAGATCCTCCTGGGAGTCCACCCAAGTGATGAGATGTGCTCAAGCTGGGCCCTTACTCTGTGAAACAGAGTTTATGCCATGGGCAAGTAACACAATGATATGTTCAACAACAACAGAAGCCCATAATAACAACAACAAAAGCAACAAAATGCGTTTATTTTAAAATTACTGTTTTGAAAAACAGATTCAGCCCCTGTATCAATAAGAGTGAAAGTTAGACTTGGGGAAGAGCAGAGGGATATGCTGGGCTCCTGATGAGGTTGTATGTCCCTTTAAGAGATTTGATCAGAGAAATCATCATGATCCCTGGGGATGGTGATTCTAAAGTTAGGAGGAGGAAGAAGAACTGGGGAGTTGAGAGAGCTAAATTAGGAGGATGTTTTGGGAAGATTGTAATTTCAAGAAGAATAGCCCACGGGAGTTGTGTAGTATTGCCCACCTGCAACTGAAGACATTTTTCACTTTATAATTCCCTCTTTAAACCTGGACAACTTTAATTTGGGATTAAAAAAATGATGGCTGAAATGCAGAACAGTGTTCTAATGATGAAGGGCTGCAATTTACAGACCAATTAGAATGGCATTTGTTTTCATTCTGCAACAACTTTTCTCCCCATAGTGCACCCTTCAATAACAGGAAAATAGATTCCTGGGTCTATGGGTGGTTTTTTGGAGCTGACAGCTGCCATATGCCCTGGGTTGGGAGGTTGGGGCAGGTTTCAGGCAGCTTCCAGGAGCCACCCTTTGCCCATTCTGTAGAGCCACTCTCCCTGGAAAACAATGCCATTTAACTTCAAGCTCTGACACCTTGCCTATTTCTCTTTCATTATAAATAAACCTACCCCCCGACCCCCCTTCCTGTGCCTCCCCCAGGTCAGGCATTCCTCAATTACAGTCTTAAACCTGACCAAGCAAGAACAGATTGTGACCTTAAGTTATATCTTAAAGTCCTGCCTCATATTGGGACGCAGAAAGAGTTTTTTTGGCATTCTTTTTGACAGGCTGCTTGTAGATAGAACAGTTTTCCATAAGGAATTGAAATCATACATCAAATGTATTGTTTTATATGTAAGCCACTGGAGACCAATGAAAGCAGTTGGTAGAGCCCAAATACCATTACAAATAGATTTATTGTAGTGTGTTTTCTCCCACCTTTTTCTAGAAGTTATTGCTTTAATCTTAAGAATTTATGTATGTATGCTTGTGGCTTTTATATGGTTTATGCATTCACTTTGGAGACTTTTAGCTATTTAGTGGCGAGGTGTTTAAAACAAGTGTTATCAAGGAAATAATTTTGGCTTTACATCATTTTTTTTATATTTGCCTCTGAATGCTACATATAGAATAGCCAGTCGGCAATATAAAAGAGTTATTGTGAATGTCATGGAAACTTATCTTTTCGGTGCCCTTTAGTTTGGTATGTTCATCTGTACCTTCAAAAAAACAAGCAGAGATAAACATGCAGTATACTTTTGCTGCCAAATTAGAAAAAGCTCTGTGCCTTCCTTCTTGAACCATTTCAATGAAACGACTTCAGAGCAATTAAATTCATTCTAGTGTACATGTGCTAAAAGAACTGGAAATTTTTTTTCTTTTTTTTCTTCTTTCTTTCTTTCTTTCTTTCTTTCTTTCTTTCTTTCTTTCTTTCTTTTTCTTTCTTTCTTCCTCCTTCCTCCTTTCCTTTCCTTTCCTTTCCTTTCCTTTCCTTTCCTTTCCTTTCCTTTCCTTTCCTTTGGTCCCTGTCCCCGTCCCCTTCCTTCCTTCCCCTTCCTTTCCTTCCTTTCCCTTCCCTTCCTTTCCTTTCTGGCCAGTCACACAGTAACAGAGCTGTTTTAAAATTTTAGAAGAAAAATCTAGAAAGATGTTCTTAGAAGATGAATCAAATGATCTTGTAAGGCCCATCTCATTTATCATATTAATATTTCAGTTATCATTTAGTAAAAAAATTGTTCTAGTATTTAACTTATTTTTTCAGAAACCTCTGTTTAATTTACCACCTTCTCCTTCACACACATATTCACACATTGCAGATTCAAATATTGTCTGTAAACTGACATCTTGATTTGGTAGCCGTATTTTTTATGTCTGTTGATACAAACTTGTGGATTGTTTTCAGTGCAATATGTTCCAATCTATTGTGTCTATATGTGTAAAGCTGTGGTTCATCTAGTTCTTATTAAAAATGATGTATATCCCCTCTGACCCTCCCTCTCCTAATTTAAAAAAAAGTTTTTACCTCTTGCCTGGTTCAATGTCTGCATCTTCACTTCTAAAACTTGATACTTACAGGGAACTTGACTCTTTTGTTTCTTTTGAACTTGTTACAAGGTTGTGACAGCTTTTCTTAGTACAGAGGAGTAGACACACCTAAGAAACCCAGTGATACATGACTGGTATATCAGATGAAGAGCACAGATACCATCCTGATCATAGTTCCAGATGAAAAAGCAGATTGACAATTTTCTTAGACCATGTCTAGTCTTGGAAAGCAGAGGTTATAAAATCCCTCTATGTGTGTGTTGAGGAAAGGCAATACCTCTTTGGGGAGAGAGGTCCTCTCTAGTTCAGATATTGTTTAAAAGTGGGATGACTCAAATCAATTTGAAAGGTCATCTCCCAGAAAACAGAGAACTTTTTAATAGATTCTGGGTCTAGGTATAAGATCTGTTCTGATCTAAGTAAGCCACTCCATCCATTTGGCTGGCAGCAAAGAATTATTAAAAAGATTATTTTCAAAGCATAGTTCTACTACTTAAAATATACCTAGTAATGCCTACTAGTGGCTAATGTTTTGCCCCTCAGTGGAGGACCCCTTTTAATGACTAAAGATCATCTGTAATTAACATACTAATTGTTATAGAACAAATAAATGTACATATGTATGTCAAGTTTGTACTTGTAAATAGGTTAAGTATTCCCCACCTGATGTATCTCATGCTATTAATTTGCTAAGTAAACACTATTTTCATAGTTGAAAGATCAGTTTCGTTCCAGCCTGATTATTTCAGCTATTCCAAATTAGTTTTGTTCAAATTAATGAGACCTTATTAAATTAGAAAGGTGACCTGGATTGGAGATTATAGCCTTGTCACAAGTCTCTTTGTGGTTGGACCTCTATCTGGCTTGTGAGCTCCTTTGTCCATCAGCCCCAATGTATGATTTCTTGGAAAGCTCGCAAAACAGAGTTATACCTGCCCTTTGGGTTTTTACTTTTGATCACCTACTTGACTATAGTATATCTGTCCTTGTCTCCCTGGTTTGTTTCAGTCTTATTTTAAACTTGGTTTGCCCAAAGCTTTAGTGCCTTTGTCCTAACTTCCACTAGATCTCCTGTTTGAATCACTAATGCTTTTTCATTTTGTCCTCTTACCTAGATTCTACTCTTGAGCCATAACGCTTATCCCATTGGACAAGTTTCGGGAGAAATTGTTACCCCAGCTTTTCACCTTGTCTCTATTCATGCCTTCTCCATCATCTTAGGCTTGTAGAAATTTTTGACTTAAAGGTCAATAGTGGTAGACACCTTCTTCTGTTTCAAGGGTTGGCTTTCTCCCAATGTAGATTTTTAAAAATGAATCTCAGGTGTAGGGAATTGAGTTAATCATAATTTTTGGTTTATGATACACTATCAATTGGTCTATGCATGCATTTTTGTTACATTTGTGCGTTTATATATTTTTAGTAATGTAATGAATAAACTAAGCTAAGAGCTAAAGTACAGATAATAACCTATGTTTTTCTATGTGGTCCTCTTCATGGTAATCACTATCTTGAATTTGGTGTTTAATATGCCCTCATATTTTTGAAAGATTTTTAGCACACACATATTTATGTACCTAAACAATATGTTGATTTCTTTTGGCTACTTTAAATTTTTATTTGAAAGGATGTCTTGCTGGATGTTTTTGTCTGGGATTTGCTTTTTTAACCAGACATTTTTGTTACAAAGCTTCACTTACTGATGCTTGTAGCTACTGTTCATTTATTTTCAATACTGTATAATATTCTGTTATGTTAAACTATAACAGCTATTCTTCAGAAGAAGGGCATTGTGTTGTTTCCAGAAGTACTGCATTATTTGAATAGTGCTACATGCTTCTTCTGGTACACATGAACTAGAGTTTCTCTTGGGATAGGATTGCTGGGTCTTGGGATATACATACCTTCCACATTTCTAGAAAATTCCAATCTGTTTTCTAGACATTTCTTCCAGTTTTTCACTTTTACCAGCAAAGATGGGAGAGATCCTGTGGATTCTCATCTTCTGTAATACTTTGTATGGTCAGACTTCTTATCTTCTAACAATCAAGTGGATATAAAGTAGTACCTCCTAGACTCTGTATTTGAATTTCTTTAAATCCTTACATATCTTTTCCAGAATTTGCATTCTACATTTCCTTTGCATATTAACTCACATTAAAGCTGTGTGTGTGTGTGTGTGTGTGTGTGTGTAAGTAAGTAAGTAAAAGGACTACCATTGTAATTTAGCATGTGCTAAATTACACCCACATCATGATTAGGATGTGATCCAAGAACAGAAGAAAAGTCATTCTTGTAATGGAATAGAAAAGGCTTGAAGCAAGTGACTCTTTGGTTCTGACTTTGTCAGTGATTCTTTGAATGCCTCAGATGAAGACATTTTTTTTAGAATTTCCACTGTCTCATCTGTTAATTGAGGGTTTTGAGCACTAAGGGTGTGTTCTGGTCTGAGTTTTCATCATTCAGTAAATTATAGCTATCACATTGATACAGATGTTTATCTTTGAAGCATCTGATATCCATTTTTCCACGTGATCTTTCCAACACCCAAGTGATATAGGCAGAGAAAAGGTAAAATAAAAGCCGGCACATTTTGACAGAGGTCATGTCAGAATGTATGGTGTGTAGAGACGGTGTGATGAGGGGGAGACCGGGAATTTGTCAAGCCCATGAATCTCTCACTTTCTGGCCTCCCCCAGAGCCTAAAATTCCACAATTACTGTTTCATTGCTATGGTACTTGGAGGACTTTGTGTCTGTCAGAATCTACCATTAAAAGGCAAATGTGCCTAGACGGGATGGGAAGACCCTTCAAGCTCATTATTATCTCAATCATTCATAGGGATTAATTTATCAGATCCTTGCCCATCAGACACCTGGTTGGAAACAGAGCCTGTAAGAAGGAGCACCTGGCTGATATGGCGGAGCCCTAGGAGGGAGAAGAATGCTTGTAGAGAGAGGTGGGGATGTGCCCAGATAGCCAAACAGGGCTCCCTAGGGTTTGGCCAGTTGTTAGTCCCACCAGCTTATCTCTACCCAGGCCCTCAAAATCAAACTGGCCGAATACAAGAGACTACTGCTGCAGTGTCCTTTTAGAACTAAATGGAAGAGAGTATATAAAGGCTGCCAACAAGCAGCAATCCTTCCTGAGCCTGCAAATCACCACTGAAAGCCTCTCAGCTCTCTGTAACAAACGCCTTTGAGCAGAGTCCTTTCTCATCCAGTCCTGAGTCTCAGCCCAGTGTATGATGGGGTTGTTTTGAGGCGTGGACAGGCCTTGTCAAAAGACTTCAGCTGGGGCATTTGTGTTGGTGCCTCATCTGCTTTGTTTGACATCCAAACAACTCTTTAAAGATGTCGGCTCTGGTTCACTTCACAAAGGGGGGCCTGAAGGGTGATGTTTAACGTGTTTGGGCCTTCTCTGTCTTTTCTGTCACCCACACAAAAATCTGTCCCCACCCCCCCACACTCTCCAGCGACTTCCTCCACAACGTGTTTCAGTCCCAACTGACCCTGGCCCCTTAACACTGTCAGAATGTTAATAAAACACTATGGCTGTCATAACACAAGGTTAAATGAAGTCTTCAAAACCTGTCCATTAAGCGGATTTTTGTGTGTGTCGTCTTCTGCAGCTTCTCTCTGGATACAGCTTGTCTTGGTTCATGGACAGCCAAGCCGTGGGCCTTTGTCTTTGTTCACTGTTGTGTTTAATCCCCCCCCCCCCATTCATTAATCATCCCTTTGCCTATTTATACCGGTGGCAAGTATAGCGAACACACTTCATGCCTGCTTTTGTTTTGGTGGCACCCTTTGTGAGGGCCAAGGCAGAGCTAATTATTAACCACAAAATGACGTTAAAACCATTAGATAAGCGCCAAATGCTGCATCCACTGAGACACAGTTTTGTTTTAACCTTTAAGAGTTTGTGGCCAAGCAACTGGGGTGGCTTTATTTAGCCGTGAGCACAGAGGAGCAGTGCGGGCACTCAGATAATTAATGGAGGCACTCAATTAAAGCTTAGCTGGGCAACTGGATTCAGGTGCTCCCTGTGCACCTCTGGATGGTCCAGATGGGGTCTCCAGACATTAGCAGGTGCAGCAGGGAGGGCAGCTTCAGAGAGGGGGTCCACGCAAGCAACGCCAGCCCTTAAGTTTATACTTGCCATGGTCAGAAGATTTTTGTTGTTAGCTCAGGCTGTCTGCCATACAGTCTAATTCTGATTTTCCTTTGCTGTTGGATGTTGTGTGGTGCAAACTTTTTAGCTATAGTTATTTCAGCTTGTTAGAATGCCATAAGGATGATTATTCTCACCTTCTCAGAGAGGCTTTTCCTGACCACTTCTTCTATAGTAGCTCCCAAGGGCCACAAACATCTTCAGTCACCCTCTAACCCAGTACCCCGTTTTAGTTTCTCTGTGGCATTTGTCAATCAGTGAAATAGTTTTGTTTAGGCATTTCTTGTCTGTTTTGACTACTCGAAGAATGTAAGCCCTTGTATCCATAGCACTTAGCACTTCAAATTGTGCCTGGCACATATCAGGGGCCCCATAAATATTTACTATGCGACTCAGTGAATGAAAAATTAGTGGATAGGTGAAGAGAGATTTTTCAGGAAGGTAATCAGCCAGCCTGTCTTTACTCACAGGGACCTCCAACACTCAATTTCTGTCTAATCAACCATGCCTTCCTTACATTGGCCTCTCCCACTGCCCTGGGTTAGTGCTGTCACTGGTTCAGAGGATCCATGAGTCCTCACTTAACTTTTGGATAAAATAACTCCAATTCTGCAGGTTTGTTTCTGGAGTGCCCACTTCCACAACCTGTCCCTTACCTATACATTATGTTTCCATGTGCACACTTATCCCTAAAACAAATATTACATGGTTCCTTTCATAATCACTGAGCTGTGCTGCCTTCTTTGTGGTATCTGTGGTTTCCATACAAATGTGGGTCTGTTTCTGACTACTTTATTGGTCTCATTGGTCTGTTTTCTTTCTTTTTTTTTTTTACAAATAGTTTATTGTCAAATTAGTTTCCACATACACTCAGTGCTCATCCCCACAAGTGCCCTCCTCCATGCCCATCCCTCCTCCCCCCCACATCCATCAGTCCTCAGTTTTCGTCAGCATTCAAGAGTCTCTCATGGTTTGCCTCTCTCCCTTTCCCCCACCATTTCCACCCTTCTTCTCCCCCTTGGTCCTCTGTCAAGTTCCTCCTAATCCTCCTATACGTGCAAACATATGATATTTGTCTTTCTCTGCCTGACTTATTTTGCTCAGCATAACACCCTCAAGGTCCATCCATGTTGCTACACATTCATTGGTCTGTTTTCTATTGCTGAACCAAAGACAGACACTGTTAATTACAATAGCCTCATATGTCTTTGGATGTATTTAGGGTTTATTCTTCTATTTTCTTCTTCTTTAGAAGCAAGTTGGCTTTTCCTGGCCATTTGGTCTTTGGTGTAAAATTCAGAATCAACTGTATTTCACTAACAATCCTATTGGGATTTTCTTTGGAACTACACTTAATGTATGGATCAACTGGGAAGAATTGAGTCTTCTTATCTATAAATAGAGTAAATATCTCTATGTTTTTTGTAGTATAAAACTTGATGATTTTAAGTATATTCACACACTTGTCCAATCATTATCACTATATAATTTTAGAACATTTTCATCCCTCCAGTAGGAAAATTTGTACTATGAGCAGTCACTCCCCATTTCTCCTTCCTGCCTGCACCTGACAAACCCTAATCTATGTTCTGTCTTTACAGATTTCTGGACATTTCATACAAATATATGGTCTTTGGGGACTAGCCTTTTTCACTGGGCATAATGTTTTCAAAGTTCATCTATGTTGTATCAGGTATCAAGACTTTCTCCCTTTTTATAGCTAAATAATATTCCATTTTATGGGTGTGCCATATTTTGTTCATTCATCAGTTGATGGACATTTGGGCTATATCTTTTTGGGGGGTTATTACAAATAATGCGGCTGTAAATATTGTATTTAGTTTTTCATTAATATTTATTATTACCTACACAAGAATCTTTCTTTTGCTCACCAAGTAATTAATTTTATGTTGCTGACATTGTAAATTGTGTATTTTTAAAACACATTTTAAATTTATTTTTGAGAGACCGAGAGACAGAGCATGTCCTGGGGAGGGCAGAGAGAAAGGGAGACACAGAATCCCAAGCAGGCTCCAGGCTCTGCACTGTCAGCACAGAGCCCAACATGGGGCTCGAATCCATGAACCATGAGATCATGATCTGAGTTGAAGTCAGACACTTAACCAACTGAGCAACCCAGGCACCCCAATTGTATATTTTGAATGGCATTTTTTGTTTTTTACTGAGGCATAAAAAATGGACATCGTGCTTTGATCCTTTATACAAGATTCTAACCGAAATTTTATTTATCGAGTGGTATGGGTTTCCTTAGTAGTCATATTACTGAAAACTTAGAGATTTTTTTCTTGTCAGTTCCTTATAGTTTTCTTGTATGTGTGTCATACAGTACTGTATAGGGCCTCTAGGACAAGGTAGAAATGGTGAGAATCCTTTATTTTTTTATATATTTATTTATTTTGAGATACAACTCACAAAATCTCATAAAATTCACTATTTTAAAGTATCCAGTTCACTGGGTTTTAGTATATTTACATGATTGTGCAACCATCACCATTATCCAATTTCAGAATGTTTCCATCATCCTAAAAAGCAATCCCATAGCCATTTGCCTTCATTCTCAATTTCCCCCTTCCTTCAGACCTCTAACCTACTTTGTATCTGTATGGATATGCCTTTTCTAGAAATTTTATAAAAAGGGGAAGCAACACAGTATGTAACCATTTGTGTCTTTTTTTTCACTTATGATAATAATTTTTTGGCTCATCCATGTTGTATCATATATCAGAACTTCATTCCTTTTTATGGCTAAATATTCAATTGTATAGATTTATGATATCTGTTTATCCATTTGTCAGTTATGGACATTTCAGTTGTTTCAAATTTTTGGCTATAATAAGTAATGCTGTTATGAATATTTTTGCATAAGTTTTTGTGTGAACATATTTTCAATTCTCTTGAGTATGTACTTAAATTTTTTTAATGTTTCATTTGTTTCTGAGAGAGAGAGAGAGAGACAGCATGAGCAGGAGAGGGTCAGAGAGAGAGGGAGATACAGAATCTGAAACAGGCTCCAGGCTCTGAGCTAGCTGTCAGCACAGAGCCCGATGTGGGGCTCAAACCCACGAACCATGAGATCATGACCCGAGCCGAAGTCAGACGCTTAACTGACTGAGCCACCTACGCACCCCTTGAGTATATACTTAAGAGGAGGATCTGTGACATATGTTAACTGTAGGCTTAACTTTTTGAGGAACCACAAAACTATTTTCCACAGACGTACCACCATTTTATATTCCACCAGCAATTTTTTCATTTCCTTGCCAATACTTGTTATTTTTCCTATTTTTTAAATAGATATCCTATGAGTGTGAAGTAGTATCTTGTTTTGGTTTAGATTGAATACTTTTGCATGTACTAATTGGCTATTTGTATGTATTCTTTAAAGAATTGCCTATTGACATACTTTGGCCATTTCTTAATTGAGTTGTCTTATTATTGTTGAGTGATAAAGGTTCTTTATATAATCTGGATATTAAATCAGTAGGAGATAAATAATATGCAAATATTATCTCACATTCTACAGGTTATATTTTACTTCCCTGATAGTATCCTGTGCACAAAAGTCTTTACTTTTGATGAAATCCAGTTTATCAGTTTTTCCCTTGATTGTTTTTGCTCTTAATGTTATGTCTAAGAAGAGTGCCTATTCAAGGTCATGAAGACATAAACCTACATGTCCTTCTAAAAGTTTCAGTCTTAGGGCCCCTGGGTGGCTCAGTTCGTTGAGAATCCTGCTTTGGCTCGGGTCATGATTTCACAGTTCATGGGTTTGAGCCCCTCATCGGGCTCTGTGCTGACAGTCAGCTTAGAGTCTGGAGACTGTTTCGGATTCTGTGTCTCCCTCTCTCTCTGACCCTCCCCAACTCATGCTGTCTCTCTCTGTCTCTGTCTCTGTCTCTCTCTCAGAAATAAATAAAACATTAAAAAAATAAAAGTTTCAGTGATCCATTTTGAATTAATTTTTGTATCTGGTGTGAGGTAGGGGTTACAAATTCATTCTTTTGCTTGTGAATATCCAGTTGTCCCAGGACCTTCTATTGAGATGACAAAGTAGACATGCCTGTCTGGTTCCTGATTTTAAAAGGAACTATTATATTATAAATACTATTAGTGTTTCTTTAACCTAATATTTATCAGATGACGTTAGTTTCTATATAATTCTATATAATTCTGATAATCTAAGAATTTAAATAATATACTAAGCTCTTCATTGAAATGTGGGCTTATTTTAGGACCAGTGTATTTTTTTTTTTTTTTTTTTTTAACATCAGGAGTATACTCCTGACCATTAGGTCCTGGGACCTAATGCTGGCAGTAGGGATGTAGTGTTACCTATACCTACAAGAGTCACAAAATGGGATAAAGAGTACAAGCCTGTCATCTCTCTTATTCACTAGAGTCACTATTCCTGAGACTTGGCTATATGGATCATAGGTCTTAACTTGTGTACCAACCTCAAATGTTTAGAAGTGGATACATGGGCTGTTGTGTTTAAAAATCTAAGGTTTATCTTATGCCACTCTGATTGATTAGTAATATTTGACACCTGCATGTAAAGGGGGTTAGGCAGCACAGATATGACATATTTGCCATTCTTATTCTAGACTCTCTCTCTGACAGATTTGTCATACTTTCTCTTTTCTCTTTCTCTTTTTTTTTGCCTTAAATTGTCCCAGATATAACCTCTTGCTTTTCTTTTGTTTTTTTCCCCTAATTTTTAAAAATTTATTTTTAGAAAGAGAGAGAATGGGGGGGTGGTGAGGAGAGAGAGAGGAAGAAAGGGAGGGAAAGAATCTTAAGCAGACTCCATGCTCAGCTCAGTGCAGAGCCCAATGTGGGGCTTGATCCACAACCTCAAGATCGTGACCTGAGTTGAAATAGAGTCAGACACATAACTGACTGAGCCACTCAGGTGCCCCTTTGTGTTTTTCTTAATCATTGGATTTGGCCATGTCTCTCTTTGCCTGAAGCTTGATCCTAACTCCTGATGGATACATCCTCTTTAATACTTAAGGAGCAATGAACAAATTGACAAGCTTTGCTAAGGTATATGTCTTTGAAAGACTCTGTCCCAGGTATTCCGGTTGTCAGGCTACATGTCAGACCATGTGTCAGAGGAGCATATCGCCATTTTGAATTGAAAAATAAGACATATATACAAGACTCATAATGACACAGCCTCTGAACCAAACAAACACTATAGTCAATTTCTGTGTCTTCCAAAATAAGCAATATAAGAAATGACTTGCAGTGAGGGAGACAGTCCTCTTTAATGAGTCATGTAGGGGACAGTCCTCTTTAATGAGTTGAAGGGTCAAATGAGGCTTTCCAATGCCCCAAGGTCTCAGATGTTATATGTAGTAGATATCATAGTCTGGGATACAAATATTGCCCTTTCAGAAACCTTAGAGATCTGCCTTTATGATCAAGGCCTTTTTTTGTCTTATAACCTGAAAACTTCTGATAGATTGGCTTAATTAGGATATCTCTTCAGCATATAAGATAGAACCTTATTTCTCCCTCATGTCATGTTCAGACATAAAGAACTGGTTCAGACATAAGCAAAGCAGGACTGATGAAGTAGCTCCACCAAGTCAGGGACCCATTTCCTTCTAGCTTCTTCATGTGAGTAGTTTATAGTCATTGTGGTAAAGAAGACTCACCTCCTGACAGCTGTATTCTAGTAAAGGAAAATGGGAAAACAAGGACAGGGCATGCTCATTCCCTTTAAGGGTACCAACTAGGCAATGTATAAAAGTCTTCTGCTCTACATCCATTTGCCAAAGCTTACTCACCTGACTACACCTAGTTGCATGTTCTTATTTATAACCTGGAAGTTCTATTTCTAGAGAAGAGTGGGAAAATAAATAATGAGGAACAATCAGCAGTTTCTGGTACATAACAGTTTGTTAAATAAATGAGAAAAATTAAGTCAAAAGAAAACTATAAGGAAGTAAGTTACCCTTCATAAAGATCACCAGGTCTAAGTCTTTGATGATCTTAAAGAAAAAGAAGACAGACTTGGTTTTCCAGAGACTCATGAATTAATGATTAAAGAATGTATTGCTGTGGGGAACTCTTAGTTTGCCAGCAGTAACCTGAAGCCTAGGATTGAATGGATAGGTCCAAAATCTTCGACTTCTTTTTCTTAAGGACTATCAGAAGAGGTGCTTTTATTACCTGAGAGAAAGGGATCATTACTTGCTTATTCTGCCTAAGGGCAAAGTTCCACTTACCTGGGAGCTGTATTACAGAGGAAATATATTAGTATAGTTGACACTACCTTCATTCACTAATATCTGGTTTTCCCTTCTTTTCTGGGCTGAGGTGTAAAAAGCCCCTTTGCAACCATTCTTCCCAACTGAGGTCATTAGAGGACACTTTGTGTTTTGCAGTGGTGTAGTCACAACACCAAAGTAACTGGATTACTAGAAATCTGGAGAGTCATTCATACCCACACCCGATATTGTTTCATTATGTTGGGGTGCTCAGATTTTGGGATTTCTTGTACTGTTAGTGTAACCTATTATGAGTGTTACATTTAGCAAGAATTTATCAACCTCTAGGTATAAAAAGAGACATCATTTATGGAGTCCTGGAATGAACTAGAAATAGGAAATGTCTCTGCTCTCAAAATACCTTATAATGTAGCTAAATTGTCCAATTATAGTAACTCAAGGACAGTCTTACGCCAACTCTAATATAGAACTGTGTTCTTAAAACAAAAGAGTGATTAGTGTTGGATGTGGTTCATCTGGGAAGACTTCCTCTAAGAGAGAAAAAAAATCACTTTCTCCATCTGTGCTGGAAGAAAGTAACTCAAACAGAGTCAGGAAAAGAGGATTTATGCAATGTAAATGGCTAAACCTGACAGCTTCTGGCTAATTGGAAGTGTCAGTGTTACTGTGCTTAGGTTAACGGGGCCCTTTAGCTTCTTGTCTGAGCTGTTCCTCCCAGAAAGCACAACAACCAGACTTCTCCAAGGGCTCAGAAACCCTGGAGGACACCTCTTTGGGCCCTGATAACTAGTAGCAAGTTCATGGATGATGGTAATGCATAACTATGCATTTCATCCTCTTATATGGACAAAGCAGACTCTTTCTTCATGAATCAGAGTGAGCTAAAGATGTTGAGGGAGATATCATTACCTCCTTCTTTGTCCTTTCCAAATGGTGTCAGGAAACATACTCAGGAACAGGAGAGGCGGGTGGGGAGCATTTTATTTCGGATCTTTCCTGCTTGAGCAGCCTGATTGACTCCACAAACTGCACTTCTGATGGCCATAGACAAGAATAGCTGTTGAAAGCATGTGGTCTTAACTAGCATTCATAAATCAATACTGCAGCTAGAGGTCTCTGAGCTGCGTCATTGATTTATGGTATTAGAGAAGGGTTGCAGGCAGTTAATTTAGGTTCTTCATGAAAGCACTGACATGGCATGGAACGTTTGCTAGGAACCTAAGGTTCATAATGTGGTAGGATGACAGAGAATTCAGCTTAAACTAGGCAATAATGATGATTAGAATGATGGGACATGTATAGAAGAACAGGTAAGATCAGGTTTCTTCCATTGTACACTTTCTGTTCCCTGTAGAGGTTTTTGTCATTTCATGTATCCTACTATATTACCTTCCTTGATGGACTACATATTTCTATTTGGGTTCTTCTTGCATACAGGAGAGCTTGACTCATAGTTGGTGCTCAATTAATAATGGGTGTATTAAACTGAGATAACTGGAAGTCTTTGGCATGGAAAGGAGAAGACTGGATCAAGATGTTCTAAATCCTTTGTAGCGGTGACTGTACTGAAAGGGGACTTAATCACTAACCCCTTAATATTGAGTTGGGAGACTGCTCTTTGAAACTGGATCAAGAAAAATTTGGGACGAATGAAAAGATTGTCCATTTTCTACATTAGCAAATAAGCTCTTGGATCTCATTTTACAACAGGTGATAGTGGAAGGAAATAAATAGATTTTTTTCAGAAGTATATTTCAAATTGTGAAATGACACACCTTTAATAGACCCTAAATGCAGCTTTGAAATAGATCTCCAAGATTAGTCTGAGACTCCAATGGC
Organism: Proteles cristata cristata; assembly: GCA_017311185.1. Classification (NCBI taxonomy): domain Eukaryota; kingdom Metazoa; phylum Chordata; class Mammalia; order Carnivora; family Hyaenidae; genus Proteles; species Proteles cristata. Next base: position 1,013,902 of record JAESUZ010000173.1, on the reverse strand, counting down.
ACCTTGAGAACAAAAAGTGATTGGACTGGCCAAGATTGTCACCTTCATGGGACATGCAGAAGCCACCATAAATTGTCTATTGCCTCATCTCTTCCATGTCCTAGAGACTTCAATCCACACCTTGTACTCTGGAAAAAGCAAATAATGTTTCTTTTGTTTTTTTTGCCTTTCCCATCTCCTTTGCCTCTTCTTCCTGCTAACCTTCATTCTTGATTTCTTGTATAAAGCCATCTAAACCAGGCCTCAGTGACCTCTCCCTTGTTACAGACCAATGGCAAGTCGAGACTCTACTTATGGTTTGCTATCAAGCACCTTGAATTATTACTTCCATTTTAGGCACCTATTCTGTTTCTCCAAGTTTAAGACAAGGAAGCAGATGATCCCTTATGATTTAGCTGGAGTCTTTAGCTCAGGGTCTTGCAATGAAAACTGACACTTTTTTTTTAAAAAGGCAATGCTACTAAGGAGTAATAGAAGACATTATTAGAAATGTCAAAATCACTAATATTTGTCTTCAGTATTAATATTACTAAAGATGCAGCCATTTAAAAATAAGTTCCATGGATGTATTCATTGAATATCAAAATTACAAGAAATCTTAAAGGTCATTGTGTTGAATTCTCATCTATTCTTGGTGGGTGTACAATCAATTAGGAATCAATTTAGCAATAGCTAAAAATGTTATTTCTCCCAGTAATCCAGCAATTCTTATAATTGGTATATGTCCTGAAGAAGTTTGCATCTTTGCTTAAGGCAACATTTATAAAGATGTCCATTATGACAGTTTTGTGAGAAACTGGAAACAAAATAAATATCCATTAATAGGGAATTAGATAAAATGGATTCTTTTCATGAGATAGAATTCTAGACAGAAGTTAAAATTATCCATGGGAATAGATCTCAAAGAAAGTCCCATGGTAAATAAAAAAAAAATATATAGTATCATACATTTATTAATAAAACAATAATCTTACTTCTGGATAAACATATACTGTGAAAACTTTTAAGGTTAATTTGTGTCCTTTGTTTTTTAATTTGGAAAAATATGTTTTAAAGTGATTATAATAAAAATAAAGCAGCCATTAATGTTCTTACATTCAAATGAAGAACTCACATCAAGAGTTGTGCTGGCTATGTGGACAGTGTCTAGATCTATTTTTGAACAAAACAAATATTAAAAATCTTGTGAGATGCCCCAGGAATTTGGACATGAACTGAATATTTGGTATCAGAAATTATAAGTATTATAGGTGTAATAAGGATATTGTAGTTACATTTCTAAAACTTGAAAGTCTTATCTCTTAGAAATACGTAAGCATACGTATACAAGACATTATATGATGACTGGGATTAATTTTTATAAAGTCTTCTTGATAGAAAAGGAAATGGATGAAGCTCCGTACAGTAGAAGTAAGATCAGCTGTGTGTTGACTTCTAGTTTCATGGAGGTTGATTATACCATCGTCCTATACTTATGAATACAAGTATTATTTTGAAATGCTCCAAATAAGAACTTTCAAAAACTGGCTTGAAAAGAAAAATTCGATTCTGGGACCAGTATTTGTTGTCCAGCACTCTTCACAATACATCCCACTGAGACCATAATTGATTGGACTCCCTCAACTGTTCAGAGTAAGCAAGATACATAAGCAGCATTTGCTTAAAATTATTTTCCTAGCAGAGAAAGTTTCATGCAAAGAGTAATTTTTGTTTATCAAAACTAGCCTATTACAGTTGAGCTGTCACTTTTGGTCGAGGCATAATCTCAGATTTCTCTCTTTTTCCAAACATGCCAAAGTAACAAAGTCATGTGATCAAAAGAGTGGTGCCTGAAATATCTGTAAGTAACCACAGAAGGGTGGAAGGTTATTCATTCCAACTTTATGATGTCCCTAGAAACTGTTGCGATAAGAGAAAAAACTAAAAAATGAATGAGAGATAACCGAGATAATGGGAAAAACAGAGGGAAACAAGACAACCCTCCACTCTGGCTTGAGAAATTTATTATGCCAAGGAAGATAAATTGGAGAAACATGAAAAGGGAAAGAGATCTTGTCTCTGCCTCATGTATTTCTCTTTAAGTGAATGAGCAATAATATAGAAATAAAAGAGTTCAAAACAGAGCTGTGTGCTCAGCCAAAATCATGGTTCCTAATGATTTTCAACTTTGGCAAAAGCCTCACACGTTGTACTTGAGCAGTTTTCTTGATTTTGAATTATATGTGTAATTCATTCTGATCATAATGTAGCTGGGGAGCCAAGATGAATTTACCAGTCGGAAATGAGAATGCTGGACATGTGCTAAAGGCAGTCTTCCTTTCTCATATCAGAAAAATGTCTGCACTGTCATCAGTTTGGACAGTTCGAGGAAACAAACAAATAAAACTTGTAAAATCAGTTGGCTCGAGTCATCTTGGCAAATAAGTCATAGTACATATTTTCTTCTCTTACCAGGCTGTTGTCACATTAGAAACACGCAGTCTAAGATAGGCAAACTAAAATGCATGAAACAAATGACAGAGCAGGAGCTTATTAGTCAGGGGGTCTGTAAGTGTCCAATTGGACTTCCTGCTTTGTCTTTTAACAAGAAAGAGGAAGATGAAGGGGGGATCAGATATGATGAGAGTTGGCACCTTAGAAAACTTAATCGTATGAGGAACCATTGTTGCTGGTTCCACTCTGTGAATGCAACTGGAAGAAAACCAGATTCCAGCACACTTTGTTTTTAAATAGTGGTGGAGCTGTGGTTCAAGTTTCATAGAGCATATTTTTAGAGTATAAAAAATATCTTCAATAACTAAATTTATGGTCCTTGTTTACCATTTATTTGGCTTTTTTATTCCCCAAATAACCCCCACCCATGGATCATTCCTGACAATCCATCTCATACAGTTTTTCTTGAGTTCAAGTTCAGAACCCAAAATATTACTCAACCCTGAAAGTATTGTTTGCACGTCCTTGTGTTTTGTTAAGGCACTTAGCAATGTGGTGTTTACTTTGGGATGGAATGAAGTCATTGTAGGAAAGTTCTTTTAAGAAAAACAAAGTTGTGGGGGTTTTTTTGTTTGTTTGTTTAGGAAGGTAGAGATGTAGGTATGTAGTTAGGTAAGTGGGTGGATGGTTGGTTGGTTGGAATGATGGATGGACAGATGGTGAATGGATAAGGGCAGGAAATGAAGAAGGATGAGAGAGAAGAAAGGGAAAAAGGGAGGAAACGGAGGGTGAAAGAGACTGAGTGAGATCACTGGCTGAGTAAGACAAACCAATGGGTTCCAATTCTGAATCTACCATTTCCTAGCCCTAGCAATTTGGGTAATGTATTTAGCAAACCTCTTTGACTTTCAGGTTACTTATTTATGTGGAAACTGTAGATAATAATTTCTGCTTTATTGGGTCATTATAAGGATTATAGGTAATGGTAACTTTTTTTAAACAATAAGAAAATGAAACAGAAAGATGCATATTTTTAAAATAAAAAGCCTCTCCCCACCAAAGCAAATATGTCCATGGTCCTGTCATTAAAATTCCAGGTTTTAGTTTTACAAAAAGTTCATAAAAGACAAAAAGACAGTTCCCTGGTCCCAAATAAATATGTGGGAATTTATGTTAATAACATTAAAACGTGAGCTTCTTGTGACAGTAGTGACATTATTGGAACATAAACAGCAGCTCAGTCAGCATCTCCGTGTAAGTATATCAGAGAAAGACAGTTGTAGCTTTGTTCTCAGTGTAACCTACTTGAGGTTTGGCTGCTTGTTGATGTATATTATCATTTTTAATGTCAGTAAATAAATGTGATGTCAGATAAATGACCTGTTTCCTCTCTGTGGTATAAAGCTCATTTATCTTTAGGGAGCTTGAGTGAGTGGAGAAATCTGAGAAGGAACAACTGTTTCTGAATGTGCAGGATGGGAAATATCGTATTAATCCTACTTAACACGAGTACCAGGCAGTTGAGTTCAAGTCTAAATGTATGTCTGGTAAATCAATGAAAGTATATACTTTTACCATTAACTATGTTTTACTTATTGAAGAGCCACAGAAAGTAAACATTTTTTTTCAACTTGAAGAAAATGATGCTACTCACAAACATTACTGTGCAGCTTATATCTAAGAGACATCCCTTTGCATAACTCACATTTGCCTTAGTCCAATGTATTGCTGCTTTAAGAAATCATAATGGTATAAAATCAAGGATCACAAGATGTGTTTTATTTGACTTTACTGCTACTAGCTTTGAAGATCACAAAATAAGAAATATAGTAGAGTTAAAATGTTCTGGAATTATAAAAAGGTCACACGATTTTGATTCCTGGGCTATATTGTGTCTGATTCCTTCCTAAGATGACCACTGAAAAGCCCCCATCTTTCGTTTATGAGGATGAGTTCATCTCATGAATCTGTTGTCTATTTTTTTGTGACAATACGTTTAGCTAAAACCATTGGAATGCCATCTTTTCTGTTGGGAGATTTAGTCAGAGCAAAATGAAGACAATTTGCTTTTCTGGAGACCATCAAGTAGGTGACAAACATCTCACTAAGTTTTTCTAAATATAGTGAAGATCACTTGGTGCATTTCCTCAACAGCCCTCTGGAGCTTTGGAGAGCCATTAATGGAATCTAAGAGAACCAAGGCTGGAAGCTTCTTTAGAGACCATTTAATAAAAATGCCTTTTTTTTTTTTCTAATGAGAAATCAGAGGTAATAATATACAGGGTGAGTTTGCAGTGTAGGAGACTGAGTACAAAGACATTTTGTCTTTATTAACATAAAGTTGTTTTGTCACATAATGAAATGTCCAGTAACGATTTGATGATTTAAAATCTTTTTGAAAACTTTGCAGATTTATCTTTATCAGTTCCATTAAATTATAGAGCTAGCAGGGAGTGTAGGGTGTGTATTTATTTCACTCTTCAATGAATAGTGCTCAAAGGCAGTCTTTCCATCTGTTTATCTAGGATAGGGGTTGGCACACTAAAGCTCATGGGCCAGATAAGACTAGTGGTCTGTTTTTGTACATCTGAGTTAAGGTTGGTTTTTACATTTTAAAAGGTTGTTAAAACAACAAGAATATGTGAAATATGTGAAGAAGATTATATGTGACCCACAAACCTAAAGTATTTGCTATCTGTCCTTTTACAGAAAAAGTTTGTTGATCCCTGGTGAGAATATTCAGAGAAGGAGGCTCTGTGACCTTCCTTGTGGATCATGCAATATTCGTTCTGTTATTTTGTATTTTTAAGATAAGTGTTACAGACTGCAGGAAAATCAACACTCAGTTTTAAAGAATAATGTCTATTTCGGACCAGCTTTAGGAATAATTTTTTTTTGTTCACAGGAATATCTGCCTGCTTTATGAATTATAAATTAAATAATGAGCTGAAACATGGGCAAATCTGTCTTTTCTTCCACAGAACTTTTGCTGACATTTTAGCCACAAGATTTTGAATTATACAATTTCTCACCAAAACCACATCCATTTCCTGAACCACCTCAAAATAGCTATGAGCTCCAGGAAAATCTGGTTAAGTTGTTCTCCTGCCACATTACTGGTAACCCATCTGGGTCATGCTGGATTCTCATGTACATCCCGAGGCCTCATTTTAGGGTCCCTACAGAAAATGTGCCTGTGGGTAGAATTATACGCTAGAGCCTCGTGACGTCAGTTTCCAGAGCTGTGCACTGACAAACTTCAGATTCTTTGCCACTACTGTTTGAACACTCTGTTCAAATAATAAGCATTATTCTTGGATTTGGTGAACTTGGTGAACTACGTGATGGTATTTGGCAATTCGTTTGAAACTGGTATGGAGTTTAATGTTTCAGAAGTTTGAGTGCAAAGATAGAAATAAAAAGAAAGAAAGAAGACCAATGGTGGATGCAACCATGTTCTAATAGTGTTCCCTAACAAGAACTGTGTCTGTCAAAAAACAAGGTTTTTCTTTTTTCTTAATTTAGATTTTAGTTAACATACAATGCAATATTGGTTTCAGAAATAGAATTCAGTGATTTATCACTTACATACGACACCCAGTGTTCATCAAAACAAGTGCCATCCTTAATATCCAGCACCCAACTAGCCTGATTCCCACCCACCTCCCTCCATCAACTCTCTCTTTGTTCTCTATTGTTATGAGTCTCTTGTGGGTTGTTTCCCTTTCTTCTCTTCTCTCCTTCCCATATGTTCATCAGTTTTGTTTCTTAAATTCCACATATAAGTGAAATCATATATTTGTCTTTTTCCAATTGGCTTATTTTACTTAGCATAATACATTCTAGCTCCATGCATGTCATTGCAAATGGCAAGATTTCATTCTTTCGATGGCCAAATAATATTCCATTGTGTGTATGTATATGTATACATACATATATATGTATGTGTGTATCTATGTGTATGTGTATGTTATACATACACACACATTAATACACCAAATCTTCTTTATCTGTTCATCCATTGATGGACATTTGGGCTCTCCTTAGTTTGGCTATTGTCGATAATGCTGCTATAAACAGTGGGCTGCATGTACCTCTTCAAATCTATATGTTTGTATCCTTTGATAAATACCTAGTAGTGCAATTGCTGGATCATAGGGTAGTTTTATTTTTAGTTTTTTGAGTAACCTCCATAATATTCTCCAAAGTGGCTGTACCAGTTTGCATTCCCATTAAAGAGCCTGGAATTAAGTCCTCCATTAAGAGCAACCTGCACATAGTCCTAGTTCCAGGAAAAGCTTCAGCTGAAACCACCCTCCGAGCAGCCAATCAAAAGAAATGTATAACATTCCTGTGGTCTGAGTCAGGGCTGGGAACTGCACGTAGTTACTCTGTACAAACTAGCCCATCACTCACCGCTTGCCTAAACCCCATGTAGGCCCTTTGAGCTCACCTCATAATTGGTCATTTTCAAAGGATTGTCAAAGGTCATGATTGGGTCCCACCAAAAGTAACAGACGCCTCACAGACACTGAATGGTCAAAACTGTAACCATGGGTGCTATACAATTATGATTGGTGCTTATGTGATGATGCAATACGTACAACGTGTGCACTGTGACATCCCCGTCCCTTACTCCATTAAAACCCTGCTCGCTATTGTTTAGGGCTTCACTTTGCTGCTGCTGCGCCGGTAGACAGGTGAGCACCCTGCTCAAGCTTGTAATAAAGACCCTTATGTACTTGCATCAGTGTCAGCTCCTTGGAGGTCTCTGGGGACACGCGATTTGGGCACAACACCATCAGCAGTATGAGAGGGTTTCCTTTTCTCTGCATCCTCACCAACACCTGCTGTTTCTTGTGTTAATTTTAGCCATTCTGACAGATATGAGGTGGTATCTCATCATGGTTTTGATTTGTATTTCCATAATGATGAGTGATGTTGAGCATTTTTTCATGTTGTCTATTAGCCATCTGAATGTCATCTTTGACTGTCTTCTGCTCATTTCTTAACTGGGTTATTTGTTTTGTGGGTGTTGAGTTTGATAAGTTCTTTATAGATTTTTGATACCAACCCTTTATCAGATACGTTGTTTGTAAATATCTTCTCCCACTCTGTAGGCTGCCTGTTGGCTTTACTGATTGTTTGCCTCACTGTGCAGAAGCTGAAAAAGAGGTTTTTGACACATTTGTTTGTGCTGAAAATGAAAGTATGGCATCAGAAATTCCTTTAAGAAAGCATATAATGGACAGTTGTTAAGGAACAGAAAAAATTCATCTATGTATTTCTTACTATAATCATGTTTTACTAAAATATTCAATGTAAAGTTATCAGATCTACTTTCATATCCCTCTTCCCCACATTCTTCTGCTTCACATTCTTAAAATTTGATCTTATTTTAAACATTGGCTTTGGGATTCTAAAACATACGCTTTCCATGAGATTTACTATTTCTACTTGGTGCCAATGCATAATATTAGAACAAAAATGATGTGAAATGAGAATGGCATTTGCTATATAGATACTTTATGAATTGTGGAGGAAATAAAGAAATCCAAGGAAGGGAAAAGATAACATGCATCTTAGAAACCATATCATGGGGAATTACGAGCTATTGATAGTCAGTCTCCCGTCCCATATAGTAGCTCCTTCCAACCTACCTCATAGTAATCATAAAATTATTGGCAGGAGAATTTGGTACAAATACCACGATTGGATCAAATATGGTGCTGATAGGATTCTTTGACGTAAAACTGGATCTTGTTTCTACAGCTAACCATTTTTCACTGTTTTCAGTTCTCAGAATAATTCAGCCCAAGAAAGTATTGACATTTACATCTGAATCCATTCTGATTTCTATTCGGTGAAGAAAATTTCTCTAATACTCTTAAGCCACAATCTTTGGAGCCTCTGAAATATTCTTTCCCTCACAGATAGCAGTGATTTTCCCACTGCCTATGCTTCTGCAGCTTCTCTTTTCTATTCCACTGTTGGAGCAACCTTTCTATTAAACAGATCGGAAGCTGGTAGTAGGGCCAATGGTTAAATAACTGAGGCTCTATATTAGCACTTCTGATGAAGAAGGATGTGAATCTATGTCTTGGGAATTTTTGTCAGTCATTATCTGGGAAGGCTCAGAACCAAAGCTGGTTTAATCTCTGTGGTTGGTCTGTGGAGATCTAGTTACAGCCAGAAAGTCCTCTTGGATCATGGGTCTTAGAAGAAAGCAAGCTCAAGGTTCTTAAGGTTTTAGAAGTTAGTGGGAAATTATTATATATAATAATATATTATATATTATATAATATATAATATATATTATATTATGGGGCTATTATAGCCCCATTTGGCTGGTAGAACTGGTAGATTCCAACAAATGGTCCTTGATAAAAGTCATTTCTGATAGGACAGTTCATCAGTGTGTAATGCTACCCCATGCATTCTAAGAGGTCTTACCTCCTATTCCTGTCCACTAACTGTAAGTAGTACTCCACAGTCATTGGAACTACAAAAAAAAAAAAAAAAAAAAAAAAAAATTCCCCACAATGGTTTAGTGACCTCCTAGTGAAAAAATAATGTGTCTGGTTGAACACCACTGTTAGGGTTTTCAAAACCTCACCTCTGGATGATGGCTCTTTTGCCAGTGAAGTTTTATGTAGCCTTTGCCTAAGGATATCCAGAGAGGGAAACTGAAAGGAAAAATAATCAAGGAGTTGGGCTACAGACTTTCAACCATTTGTTTGACTGATTTTGGTGCTCATAGAAATTGCAGATTATTTTATTCTATGCAGGGCTCAGCAAGGGACTGGGGCTGCAAAATTAAGGCCATTCCTCTACCAAAGAGTCCAGTAACATGTGGACTAGACTGGCCAATGTGTTTCTCCTGAGTCTGAAGAAAACTAAAATTGATTTGTTCAATCTACCACACACTGGAGGGATGTCTTGACAAACAGGCACATCCTCAAGATGTGACCATGTATCTATCTTCAAATGTATGCTAAGGCTTTTTGTTAAGTTCCTAAACATTCTTGGTTAGGTTCTCTGGGCCTAGTCTCCAAGAGATGTAGTGAATTTGTTTATAGCAGCTGTTGGTTTATTAAGAGTGAGTGCTAGAGTTTAGGCCCTGCTTCTACTAACCAGCTCTGAGATCTTGAGTGAGTTATTTTACTTCTTTGAGCCTATCTCAGTTTTTCCACCTGTAAAGTTCTGATAATATGACTAACAGTCTCACAGGGTGGTTCTGGAATTACATGGGTTAAAACATATGCAATGCTTAAAAAGAGTACCTGGCACTAAACATATAATAAATATTAGCTGTTATTAATGTACACACTAAATTCAGGACAAGATTAATACTTAGTTTTGTCTCATACATGGAGGTACATTTGCTTCCTAGTTGGAGACAAAGAGTTGGTGCTGCTTTGCACAGCTACATCTGTGCCTACAGAGAAAAGCTGATTTTAAAACCTTTTATCCCTAAGTTTGTCGTTGAATGGGAGCAGTAGCCTGAGTTTTTTTTCCTCTTCTTTTTTTTAAACATTTTTTTAGAATTGTGTTTAAATTTTTAATGTTTAATTATTTTTGAGAGAGAGAGACAGACAGAGCACAAGTGGGGGGGTGGGGGACAGAGAGAAAGGAAGACACAGAATCCAAGCTCTGAGCTGTCAGCATAGAGCCTGATGCAGGGCTCAGACCCACAAACTGTGAGGTCATGACCTGAGCTGAAGTTGAATGCTTAACCAACTGAGCCACCCACGCACCCCTCTCCTTTTTAAAATGAGGTATTTTTGTCCAACTTGAGCTACAGTCAACATAGAACACTGCATAAGTTTAAGGTATGTAAGGTTGATGTGATACACTTATATTTTGCAAAATGATTAGCACCACAGCATTAACTAATACCTCCATCACATCACATACTTCTGTGTGTGTGTGTGTGTGTGTGTGTGTGTGTGATGAGAACATCTAAGATCAACTCTCTTACAACTTTCAAGCTTATGCAATTGTCCTTCCCACTACTTATCCATGGGGATACATTCTATGACCACCAGTGAAAATGCCTGAAACGACAGACAGTACTGAACCTTATATATACCATGTTTTTCCTATAAATACATACTTACTATAAAGTATACTTTATAAATTAGCACAGTAAGAAATTAACAACAATAACAATAAAATAGAGCAATTATAATAGACTTGTGATAGAAGTCATCTGAATGTGGTCTCTCTTTCTCTCTCAAAATATCTTATTGTACTGTGTTTACCCTTCCTCTTGTGATGGTGTGAGATGATAAAATACCTACGTGATGAGATGAAATAAGGTGAATGACATAGACACTGTGACATAGTGTTAGGCTACTATTGACCTTTTGGTGGTATGTCAGGAGGAGGCTCATCTGCTTTCAGACTATGATTGCCTCAGGTAACTGAAACACCAGGAAGTGAAACTGCAAATAAGAGGGTGCTAGTGTGATACATTGTTGTTAACTCCAGTCATGGTGCTGTGTGTTAGAGTCCCAGAACTTCCTTGTCTTCTAACTAGAAGTTTCTTCTCCTTGACCAATGTCTCTCCATTTCTACTGGCACTTCCAGCCTCCACTCAGCCTGTGGTAATCATCATTCTACTGTTTCTTCGAGCTTGGTTTATTTTAGTTCCATATGTAAGTGATATCATATAATATTTTTCTTCTTCTTTCTGACTTATTTCACTTTGTGTAATGCCCCCAAGTTCCATCCATGTTGTCACAAATGACAGACTTTCCTTCTGTCTCATGGCTGAATAATATTCCAGCGCCTATGCGCGTGCTCACGTGTGTGTGTGGTGTGTGTTTAAAGTATCTTTATCTATTCATCCATTGACAGACACTTAGGTTGTTTGCACATCTTGGCTCTTGTGCATAATGCTACAGTATATCCTTTGGGTATATTCACAGAAGTGGTATTGCTGGATCTTATGATAGTTCTACCTTTTATTTTTGTTTGTTATTATATTCTTAAAATTTTTAAACGTTTTATTTATTTTTGAGAGAGAGAAAGAGACAGAATGTGGCCAGGGAAGGGTCAGAGAGAGAGGAAGACACAGAATCCAAAGCTGGCTCTAGGTTGGAGCTGTCAGCACAGAGCCTGACACGGGACTTGAACACACAAACTGTGAGATCATGACCTGAGTTGAAGTCACCTGACTGAGCCACCCAGGTCCCCTCTATTTTTTATTTTTTGAGAAACCCTGATACTGTTTTCTGCAGTGGCTGAACCCATTTAATTTCCCACAAACAATGCAAAGGAGTTCCCTTTTCTTTGCATCCTCCCAATATTTGTTATCGCTTATCTTGATAATAGTCATTTTAACAGGTGTGAAGTGATATTTCATTGTGCTTTTGATTTGCATCTCACTGATTATTAATAATATCAAACATCTTTTTGTGTATCCATTGACCATTTGCATATCTTCTTTGGAAAAATGTCTGTCCATTTCCTCCACTGTTTTAATCAGATATATTTTGTGATGATACATCACATCAATAGAATATAAGAAAAATCATCCTCTAATTTGATGCAGAAAAAACATTTGGCAAAATACAATATCCTTTCATGATAAAAACACTTAACAAATTGTGTATAGAAGGAATACACCTCAACATAATAAAGGCCACATAGGAAAAAACTACAGTTAATGTCATACTCAATGGTAAAGGCTGAAGGCTTTTCATTTAAGGTCAGGAATAAATCAAGGGCGTCCACTCCTATGACTCCTATTCAAGATAGTACTGGAAGTCCTAGCTAGAATAATCATGAAAGCCAAAGAAATAAAAGGTATCTGAATCAGAAAAGAAGAAGCAAAATTGTTTTTATTTATAGGTGATGTAATGTTCTATATAGAAAATTTTAATGACTTCACCAAAACAAAAACCAAAAAATAAATTTAAAAAACCCCTGTTAATGAATGAATTAAAGTTGTAGATTACAAAACCAACATACAGAAATCAGTTACATTTCTCTCTACTAGCAGTGAAATATTTCAAAAAGAAATTTTTAAAAATCTCATTCACATAGCATCAAAAACAACAAAATACTTAAGAATAAACTTGACCAAGGAGGTAAAAAATCTATACACTGCAAGCTATAAGACTTTGATGAAAGAAATTAAAGAAGACACAAATAAATAGATATCCCATGCTCATGGATCAGAAAAATTAATATTGTTAAAATGTCCTTATTGCCTAAAACCTTCTATAGATACAATTCAGTGTTTATCAAAATTCCAATGGCATTTTCCATTGAAATAGAAAAGAAAAATTCTAACATTTGTATGGAAACTACAAATGACCCCAAATAACCAAAGCAATCTTGAGAAAGAAAAACAAAACTCAAAGTGTCACACTTCTTCATTTCAAACTACATCACAAAGCTATAGTTTAAAAAAAAAAAAAAGTGTGGTACTGGCCTAAAAATAGATGCATGGACCAATAGAGCAAAATTAAGAGACCAGAAATAAAACCTCCACATATATAGTCAACTAATATTTGATGAAGGAGCCAAGAATGCCCAATGGGGAAAGGATAGTCTCTTTAACAAATGGTGCTGGGGGGTGGGGGGGGGGCCTGGGTGGCTCATTCAGTTAAGCATCCAACTTCCACTCAGACCATCTTTCTCTCTCTGTCTCTCTCAAAAATAAATATTGAGAAAAAACCAAATGGTGCTGGGAAAATGGGATAACCACATGCAGAAAAATTAAAATAGACCCCTATGTTACACCACTCACAAATATTAACTCAAAGTGGATTAAAGACTTAAGCATGTGATCTGAAACTGCAACACTTCTAGAAGAAAACATAGGAATCAGATCTGTGACATTCATTTTGCCAGTGAATTTTCAGTTATGATACCAAAAGCACAAGCAGCGAAAGTGAAAATAAGTGGGATGGCATTGAACTACAGATAGCTTCTACACCGAAAAAGAAACAATCAGCAAAATTAAAAGAGTTTATGGAGTGGAAGAAAATATTTGCAAACCATATGTTGATAAGGTGGATTAATATCCACAGAAGCATGGCTTTCATGTTGTACTTGCCTTTAGATGATGTGTCTTTGGGCCTTTCAAGAAGGAAAAGAAAGGAGGCCTTCACCTTCATGCTTCCTGAAAGTAGTTATGCTGGAATTAATAGGAGGTTTGCCAAACTCATTGGTGTGCTCATCCCCTCCACTACCCATTGCTCAGGACTTCACTTTCAAACTAGTTGGTGAGTGGAAAAAGGGAGGGAGAAAGATTTGAAATGACTCATAAACAATGAGTCCAACAGGCTGTGGGTGATCCTTCAAGGAGGTATGTCCCTTTTGTGCATGGAGCTGAAGTCTCCTTCATAAGTATATCATAATAACTGGGCAGGGGGACTTCTATTGCTGGCCATTGAAGGTGTAACTGGGACTGTATTTACCCTCCTGCCCTACAGAATTTTAAAAACTGGACGTAATATATGAAATGACAGTTTGCACACATTGGACACTTGGCAGCCTGGAACGTAGATCCCCCAAGAAAAAGAGAATAGGGTAAATCCTATAATTGCCCCACCTGCTCTTTGGAGAGCGGATGAAGGCAGGGGCATAGGGAGCGCCAACCGAGGCAGAGTCTGCTGGTCTCCTTCAGTTGAGAGAGAGAGCTGGGAATTAGGGAAGCCCAAAGTGACTAGAATCCTAAGAGAAGAATACCAGAAAGGGAAGAGTGGATGGAGAGAGAGAACTGCACAGAGACAAAGCTCCAGAGATCTTCATAAAGGATTCCTCTCCTGTCCTCAGAGCAAAGTATGAGGAAACTACTAGAAGAAGGGCAAAGAACCACTGGAAAAGAACAGGCAGAGAAACCCTTGGGAGCTCATTCATATATTACCCAAAATAGTGCTTTTCCCGTTAGCTAGAGTATAAAAATTATAGTATATAAAGTATCCAGTAGGGTGCTCAGGAGAGTGTTGTCTCAGCAGCAAGGCAAAATTAAAAGCTGCTCTGGTCCTACCTATCAAAACTAAAAAGCAGTCTTCAAAATGACCAGACTGTTTTACAAGCAACTTTGTCCTGGGTGAGGGTGGAAGTGGGGGAAGCAAAGCTCAACAATATTTAAATAAATACAAAAATATCCAGCCCCCAGCAAGATCAATTTCATAATGTCTGGAATCCAATGAAATATGGGAAATATGACCCATAATGAAGAGAAAAATCTGCCAGTAGGAACACAGATGATAGAATTAGCAAACAAAAGTTTTAAAATATATCATTATATTCTTTATGCTTACAAAGGTAAAGGAAATCGTAAGTGTGTTAGGAAGAGATATATACGATAGAATATAAGAACTAAAGTAAACTTCTAGAGATGAAAAATGCCATGTCTAGATGAAAAATACACTGGGTGGGATTAGCAGCAGTTTAGACAGTAACAGAAGATTAGTGAACTTGGTGTTATAACAATAGAAATTCTTTAAAATGAAACACAGAAAGAAAAATCACTGAAGAAAATGAACAGAGAAACCTTGAGCTATGGGACAACTTCCAGCAGACTAATATGGCTATAATTAGAGTTCCAAAGTTACCAGAAGAAAGACTACAATAAAGGTACAAGCAGAAATCAATGAAATAGAAAAGAGGAAAACCAAAGAGAAAAATCAATGAAAACAAAGCTTGTTTTCATAGAGGATTAATAAAATCAATAAACATCTAGCTGTACTAATCAGGAAAACAAGAAATAAGGCAAAATTACCAGTATCAGAAATGAATAAGGAAATATCACTGTTAAAAAGGTAATAAAGAAAGATTATGAACAACTTTATGCCAGTAATTTTGACAACTTGGATTAAATGGGTAATTTCCTTTAAAGACACAAACTACCAAAACACTTTTAAGAAGAAATAGATGAATAGTCATGTTTATTTTTTAAATTAATTTTTATAGTTAATCTTGCTACACGCACACACACAAAAAAAACCCACTCCAGATTGAAGTAAGACTTTACTGGTAAATTCTACAAAACATTTAATAAGGTGGTAATGTCAATTTCTCATAAATTTTTCTAGCAAAATTGGAGAAGAGCAAATTCTTTTCTATTTATGCATTAATAGTCAGCATTACTCTTTTTTTTAATGTTTTATTTATTTCTGAGAGAGAGAGGCAGCATGAGTACGGGAGGGTCAGAGAGAGAGAGGGAGACACTGAATTTGAAGCAGGCTCCAGGCTCTGAGCTAGCTGTCAGCACAGAGCCGGACCCAGGGCTCAAACCCACAAACCGTGAGATCATTACCTGAGCCAAAGTCGGACACTTAACCAACTGAGGGACCCACTTGCCCCTAGTCAGCATTATTCTGAGAATTACCCAGGTGGCTCAGTCCAGTAAGCAACTGACTCTTGATTTCAGCTCAGGTCATGATCTTACAATTCGTGAGTCTAAACCCTAGACAGGGCTCTGTGCTGTCAGTGCAGAGCTTGCCTGGGATTTTGTCTCTCCCTGTATCTCTGCCCCTCTCCCCAGCTTACTCTCTCTCTGTCTCTATCTCAAAAAAATAATAATAACAACATTCTTCTGATACCAAAACAAGAACAAAATAATTATGAGACAGGAAAACTCTGGATCCTCGTGAACAAAGATACAAAAACTTTTTAAAGATATTTTACAAATCATATCCAGCAATATATGGAAAGAATGACAAAATGGAGTTAATCCTCAGAATGCAAAGTGGTTTGAACATTCTAAAAGTGGTCAGGGATTTTTGAGTAAAAGGAGGACGTTTTTCTTTTACATGTTATCCTCATGCTTGCAGTGCATTGAGCTTTTAACTGTGACAAAGAAAGACCTTGAGTTCTCAAGGACCTGCTAATGCCTTAATCAGAATGTACCTGTTTTCATGTCCTCAAGCTTGTAAGCCATAGAATAGCATGATAACAATGATCTAGAACCCATCATCCCTTGTGAATATGGGAGACATGGTACTAGTGGAAACAGCATGGGTTCTAGAGTTACAGAGGCCTTGGTTTCACACCTGGATTCACCATTTATTGAAAAAATTACTTAATATCTTTGAGTCTTAGATATATTACAAGGGTGAAGATTGTGCTGAGGCTTAGAAGCGAAATAGGGAAACCACTTGGCATGGAGTAAGCACACAGTACATATGGTTATGGTGCTGGTTTATCACAATGGTTATGAGTTATGGCTTTGGGCAAAAACAGCTTGAATTCTAACAACAGCACTGTTATGTATCTTCTTTGTGAGCCCTTACCTAGATTCCTAGCCTGTGAAATAGACTAACCGTATTACCTATCTCCAGGAGGTGTTGATGGGGGGGTGGGGGGGGGAGAGGTTCCTTTGATTTGATACATGTATAGCTCTTGAAACAGTGCCCAGTACACATTAAGTGTTCAATAAGCAGTAGCTATTATTATTATAGCTAGTATTGTTTCTTCTGCCACTGATATGGTTGCTATTGTTGTTGACAAGCCATCTAAAGCTTTGAGATCCCAACAAGACTTACAAACAAGGTAAGGACCACAGGTAACAAAGTTCTGGAGCCCTCAGGTATGCTTAGCCTCCAGCTGAAAAGAGACCTGCCAGGCCCTGACTGAATGGGGAGAAGTCAATAGCTGCACCTAGGGGAATCAAGCCTTGGAGGGTCAGAGCAGGGCAGGCCCTGACAATAATCTATCTTGGAGATGGGGATATTTTGTTAGAGATGTGTCTGGTTGGTGTCGGACCTTTCTGAATGGTAATAGGATGTGGTGTGAATAGAGACTGGACTATCATTGAGAACCACGTGGCCCTGTCAGCAGGTGATGGCACCTGAATGACAGTGTGACAGGGAACAGAAACAGGGCTACAGCTAGCCGCTCTGTCTGCCATGGTGACAAGCACTGTGCAGATTTCCACCCAGCCAAGCCTGGGGAGGCCTGCCAGACGGTATGCTGTGTGCTGCCGATTTCTTTCAGCACTTCCTATTTTGCCATTCATAGGCTCTTGCTATTAAGTAGACAGAACAGCTCATATCCTGTGGACAGATGATAGAGATGTCATATCTCTGAAAAACTGTTTGTCTCCCACAGGTGTATGGTCTTCCTTCTAAAGCCGGCAGGTCACATGACACTTTTCAGCACTCTCTTCTGTACCAGCTTGGCATCCAGAATGTATCAAAAGAGAAATCTTTCACAGGCAATTACAACAGAAAATAAAGGTGATGAAGTGTTGTGTACCAAGAAGGGATGAGATCAAAGACTAGTAAAGAAAACTGATTACAATAGCAGGGCAGCTTCAACTCCAGAAGCTGTGCAGAACTGCTTAGAACTTGGCACCGCATGGGGGCACACACACTGGCACACCCCAGTGTACACAAGAAGGAACAGCTGCAGAAAAATCTCAGACACAGCTTCTCTTAGAACAGTAAGTTACCGGGGTTGACTGACCCAAGAGGAGTTATGGATAATATGTAATTATGTCAAAGCCGTTGCTAAGGCATCTTTTTCTCAGTAATTCACGCAATACATGTTCCTTCCAATTAGTGGCACCACTTTAGGCCTCCAAATGTCTAGTTTTCACACATGGAGACTGGTTTTCCAGGAGGATCTTCCAGACAAGCCCCAAACACCCAAAGGCATGTTGCTTCTTCTTGAACTCTGGGAGGTCAAGGGAGAAAGCACAGCTTGTTGAAGCTTATGAATGAGGCTGCTTATCATTGGAACCTTCACACTCCTCCAGTGTGGCCATCTCAGTGGCACCGTTTTAATGGGAGAAGAATTTCTCTACCTACAAAGCCCATTTCTTAACAACAGCCATCACCTTGAAAGCATGTACCACATGACAGCATTTCAAATCCCAGAAAAGGGTTTGGCCAGGCCAATTTAGCGAAGGTTTTGGGTTTTATAGCCAATGTCTTACTTTGGAATATTATGGAAAAAGCCAACTATTTTAAATTAATTGTGGGTAAACCAGTCTCAATTGGTTAAAAAATAACACCTTCTTAATTATAGATTACTTGAAAAGAAATATAATTACATTGGTTCTGTAATTGGTAAGTGTAGTAATTTAAAGGAAGCTAACAAGGTTTTGTCAAATATCTTTCCAAGTTCTTGCTTTAATGAAAAATTAAGTAGAGTTTACCAATTGTAGTAAATAGATACTTAACTATTTGAAAATTGCTTATTTTTCTACATAGGTTTAAAATTCTTCCTCTTATTTAATACATTGGGTAAATTAGTAACCCTTTTCCCTCTTCTACAAATATAAAATAATTGAGTGCTCAATTTCATAAGTAATAAGGCCTACATCAATGAGGGTGGGAAGATAAGGAAAGGAAACCAGCATTTGGTGAATGTATGCTGTGTAATTTAACTTCATCTTCACATAAACCATTTGATGTAGGTGATATGACCATTTTTCAGATGAGGAAACCACAATACAGTAAGCTGCTCAGATGGTAACAGACCTGGCTTTGAGTGGATTCCGGTTTATTTAGCCCCTAAATCTGGCTTTCTGTGACCTTAACTTTTGCACACTCCTTAACCCACTTTGGCTATTTGTCACACTCTGACCACCTCTAAACAAAGGGTGCTGGTCTAGTAGCAGCACCTAGATGCTTTTGAAAAATGTTTTTTGTTACTATCTGTAATCGAGATTTCTGAATGAAATGTCACTTTGCTCCCCAGAGGAATAATACCACATAGCAAGTGGCCCTTGCAGCTCTGTTTTCATAGCCCTCATGGGTTCTATATTGGAAATATAAGCAGACATTCACTTGAATTCTCCATAGGTCTGAGTGAGCAGTGTGCCTTGCAGAAGACTTTCTGGTAACCCAAACTGACCATGGTGAGGACTGCATGATTACCTTTGAGTGAGTTGGGATATGTGGTGGTCAGAAAGGCTTCCTGGTGTAGATTCTCACTCACATTGGTTGGTGTGGCCCTTAATTTTACAGCCATGTCCCCATTGTGTCCACAAACACAGTACCCAGCTATAATTGGATAAATGAATCTTGGGGAATTTTCACCCATTAGCACTTAAGTGTGAGGTAAGTCATTAGAATAGAGCTGTGTTTTGGAGGTGGATGGGAATGGACTCAAGAAAGATGAATTAGAAGAGGAGCCATTAGCTGACAAGGGAGATTCCAGAGGATGCTAGAGAGTAGTGGGAAGAAATGGGTCCTGTGAACTCAGGGAGGGAATAGGGGTAGGAGTGTTGTAAAGAAATGTTTCTTACTTGACAATTTTGCCTAAGGCCAGCTTTGCTTAGTAAACCTCATGGGATCATCCTGCTCACTTCAAAGAATCTGGCCCACCAGAAGAACAAAACAATATTTCCCTCTGTGGCAACTTGGCATTGCAGCTGTCATCACAACTGTATCCCAAAAAGCGGCTTATTCAAGTGGCAGCTTGTTCCTTGAGGCTTGTCTCATCTTTGAGAAATGCCCAGTGACACCTCTCAGAGGAAATCTCTCATTCCAGGGCTCTGTGATATTTTCTGCAGGCGGCAAGCACTTTAGGAATATGTTCCTAGGCATAATGAGCCCTCAGATGGTGTTCGCTGGTGTCTGTTCACAAGAGAACCCAGCCAGGGTTTTGTTGGACACCAGACCAAGCTTCCCACATACAGTTCCAGGAGGCACTGAAGAATTTCTGGTTATTTCATTAGACTTTTAAGAGCTGTTGATTGAGGACTTCATTGAAACCAGCTTTTATGTCCCCAACCTCCCCATTTCCTTTTCTCTTTAACTGAAAGACTGCTGTTTACTGTTGTAGAGTGGAGTGGGTGACTGATTTAAAAAAAATGTTTCTGTAACCTTAACTTGCATGAAGAGACTAGGGTGCCATCAAACAGAAATGGGTAGGGAAGTAGAGAGGACATTTCCCTGTTCTCTCTCTTCTCTGAAGCCTTAGACCCTAAAAGGGGCTTAGACCCTGAAGTAACTGGCCTAATTCTCCAAATAGAGTTCTTCCTCAAAGAGGAAGCTGAAGACTATAGAAGTCCAATAGCTTGTCATTGAGTAATTCTATAACTGGAATACCTTGTTCACATCTGCAGAAGCTGGTTTAAAAGGCAGGGACACACTCACTAGAACAGGATGACTGGTTGATCAGGGGTTATATGTGGTGTTTCTGAAGAACCTGCGGTGTTTGAGCAGCAAGGAAGAAAATCCATCAAGAAGTCATAAAAACCATCCTCAAATATCTGAAGGGCTGCCACACTGAGGTGTGAGATTTATCCTTTGTAATGGCTGACAGTCTGGCTAAGATCCGTGAAGTATTAATAGAACACGTTTGATGTGTTCTCAATAAGGACCATATTGATCCGCCTTCAATAAGGGCCTGGAATACTTAGAGTAGTGAGTCTGCTGCCTTGGAGGAAGGGACTGTCCAAACCAAAAATATGTTCAAAAGAGTTTCTGTGTTGGGAATATTTTTTTCAAAACTAAGTTTAATTAACAAGGTTTCCATGAAATCCCAAGAGTCCCCATCAAATATAGGAGAGAATGGAAGTAAAGCATACCTTTAATGTGTCTGGTTTTGATCATGGCATATTATCTACTGAACAATTTATTATTCTAGGTCTACCATGGCTTTTGGGGTCATTAGTCTTGGCTTTGGTATGACCCAGAAAGGGGGTTGCTGTGAAAGGAGGGCCTGATTTGTGGGTATTTTTTAGGCTAAAACTAGAGCTGTGTTGGTTTGTTCTCAGGTAAACCTGGTGATAGAAAACAAAATGTGGGAGACCGTGGCAACCATGGCTGGGGTATCTACTATTAGTCTAAAGATAGAAAATCATTCCCAGGTTTGAAAGACTCTTATGAAACCAGCAGAGACCAGGCCTCAGAGAGGGCCAAGGCCATGGGAAGTAATCTTCCAAAGAGACCTTTATAGTTAGCTTTGGAGACTTAAGGGCCATTAAGAAGTGTCCCAGGCATTGGAAGCCCGGAGCCCCAGAGTGGTCTGGCGTGCCCTCTGTCTTTCTGCCTTATTTACTTGAAAATCCTCTCAGGCCCAAATTCTGAGCTGTAACTTGTCAGGTCAAGTATATCTTAATT
The DNA here is from genome assembly GCA_017311185.1 of Proteles cristata cristata. Classification (NCBI taxonomy): domain Eukaryota; kingdom Metazoa; phylum Chordata; class Mammalia; order Carnivora; family Hyaenidae; genus Proteles; species Proteles cristata. The sequence goes on along the minus strand of JAESUZ010000173.1, from coordinate 992,426 downwards.
GAAATCTCTGATGCTTGAATCGTTTTGTACCAGAAATCTTTCTCTGGCCCCATCAACCTGTATTGGAGTCTCCTGCCTCTGAGTTCATGGGCAGGAGACGGGTGAAAGGCCATTTGTCAGGACACTGGGAGGTCTCCAGGATAACTCTGACTAATTGAGTCAGTACATGGGTTGAGTTCTGTCTAAGGTTCTCTCTAGTTTCCATAAAAATGTCATTGTTAGTCCCTTTGAAGTATCTTACCCTTTGATTCTTCACTTTTCCTAGTCGTGCTTCCTTCTAGGATGGAATCTGATCTCAGTCCCAGTGGAGGAAGTTATTCCTAAGTTTAGGAGAACACAGTCTCTTCTGTCTTTTTGTATACATTTCTCAAGGACCCACTGACATCTTCCAGGTTAGTAGTGTACAACCCAAAACCTTGGGCTCATCCTCATTCAGTCATTCAGTACATGCTCTGAGAGGACTGACTTTGTCATTTGCTCTGTTTGTACTTTTCCCCCAGTATCTTCATTGGCTTTAAGGTGTTTCACTCATTTTCAGGGTTTCCTAATTGACTCCTGAAGGCATCAGCAGTGTTTTGGTTATTTGACCATCAAGCATCCCAACTGAGTTGCTCATGAGAATGGGAAAACATTGATCTATCTCCACCCCCTCTCCCCAACTTGGGTATGACTTGTTGGCTTGTAAATCTGAACTGGAAGAGTGATCTTATTTGGAAAAGCTATGAAGTGCTTATCCTCAAAGAGTGTTTATGTTGAGGATAGGAGGAGAGTTTCTGTACCCACAAGTACCAGGATCCAGGACCTGGGATCAGGCTAGAGGTGAGAGATAAGGAACTCCTTCTAATCTTTACTGCAAATGGAAATAGTCAATAAATCAAAACTATTTATTGAGTGCCTACCATGTTTGAACAACAGAGCAGTGGGAATTTGTAGAAACAGATGAAGCCACAGTAACTGAAAACCTACCAGGTACTTCTCATTTGTTGGGGACCTTTGGGATTAAATTACGGTAGTGCTACCAGTTGTTGAGAAGTCAGAATCACAAAATCAGCCTCCTTCTTGGGACTGGGAAGTCCTTGTGATTTTTATTAGATGGCACTGCATCTTATGATGGCAGAGATGAAATCTTAGCTTTCTACACAGCACTTTTTATGCCTCTTGACACTTTAACTTTTTGAAGCCCATTTTCTCATCTACAAAATGAGTCTATCAATACTTATGTAAGACTAACTCTTGAAAGGAAATAAACCACTGTATGTTAAGTACTTAGCACCCCAGGGACATCTGGTAGGCACCAATGAATGAATTGTGGCTGGACCATCATTGCTGGTAACCAGTATGAAGAAGCCAGGGAACATATTGTTTGTGTTATAGCCTATCTGCTCTCATGGAAAGTCCTGATTTCAGGTTCTTTTATCTCTACCAAATTTCACCAGATTTTACAAATCTCTCTAAGAGAGCTATGTGGGCTTTTGTGTTAATTAAAGCAGCAAGGAACTGTAGGAGTAATGCAAAGTTATGACTATGCTTCACACAATCTCAAGGGTGAAGACTGGGTAGGAAAGACTGGAAGAGAAGGAGGTGGTCCCAGAAGAGAATGCTGATCAGCATCAAGCTTAGTCAGAGTTGAACTTGAGTGAAAGATAAGCCAATTACAAAATAGATCAACTGAGGCATTGAGGTACCACATTCCTTCTAGTCAGACATGGGAAACCATGGCCTAGATTCTGGGTGAATTTAAAGAAACAGTCTGCCCATCTCTGAGCAGAAATCCTCTCATTTTTCTTGTGGATGCTTTCAATTTAGGTAGATAGCCCCTCAAATTTCTTCATAAAGCAAACTTGTCATCTCTCCAATCATGTGCTTTGCATATACAGTAGTGCTCAAATGGCACTAATTCTTTGAAAATCCAGAAACTGTTATTGTGACAGCAATTTGCTCCCAAAGAGCAAAGGCCATGACAGGCTTGCATTATCTATATTTTTTCCATGATCCCCTCATCAAAAATAATAATAATATTTCAAATGGATTGCATTGTGGTTAATGAGATACTTACAATGAAGATTATCCGAAGTGGAGAGGCCTAGACATTTATACTAGTTGACTGGAAAGATTAACCCAAGGCACTTTGACCCACCTTTTGAGAGAAAAAGACCTCTCTAAATTCCAAAGAAAAAAAGGATCATTAACTTGCATCCAGATTATATTTTTAAAGTTAAAAAACTGAAATTAGCCTCACACATAAGACCCAGGTCACTGCTGGGAAGAATGAGATAGGCCATATATTTATAAATGCCCATAATGGCTTTAAATGCACAAAGATTTATATGAGTGCAGAAGTGGATCTAAATATGCTACATTTATGGATTTTCTATTTGAATAAAGAATCAGATTACATTTTAAAATACTGAGTTAGCTGTCCTTAGGAGTGAAGCACTAGGTCTTGCTTCCTTGGTCCCATGAACAGAAGATAAAGCAATAAATGGCCAATTCTACTCAACAAAAAAGGAGAGAATGTATTAGACACAGAAAATCTTCTGTTAGAACAAAATGACCTCTCCTGACTTGTCCTATAGCTTTTGCAGAAGTATTTAGAAAGTGTGGAAAAATGGAGCAGAAAAAGCAAGATTCTGTGAGAAGTTGCAGAAGAGTGTACAGATGCTGGAGAGTGGGTCTGGGTATGGAGCTCACACTCTTCAACTCCTAAATATGCTCCAATGGCCAGTTCTCAGGTAAATGCATTGCAGTTTTCAAGATGTTAACCTGTTTCTTCCCTTAATGTTCTAATGTTCCCACTAGGTACTTTCTTTTCAGCTCCCTGTTATGTGTACTAATGACCCAAACAAGAAAGAGTTAATGATGGATGGCGTTCATTTAATTGGCTGAAATTGAATGATGTGCACTTTCTGAATCCTGTTAATTATTGGATCTAATCTACATATTGGCAACTTGTCATAAGAGACAGGTTGCAAATGCTGAATCAAAACTTTTCAGGGCTTGGCAGTAGTAAGATGGCAATGTGTTAAATGCTCTCTTAGGAGATTAGAAAGGAACTTTTGTGTAAGAGAAATACAGTCATGGTAAGATAATGGATTAAATAGCTTTCTTTAAGATATTGACTTTGTATATCTTGTATATTCAAAAATCAGTCTTTGTGATATTAATGTGACTCTTTAGGCACAACCAAAACAGACAATGGTCAGTGATGAGTTACTGTGTTAGTATGTGGAAATGTTTGCAGCCTATTCTATGCAACCAAAAAGCAGTTTGCTTTTGGGTTTCCTACTGAAATTCATAAGACTTCATGGCTAAACTTCCCTAACTAGGGTTAGGACTCCTAAAATTTAGGAGAAATCGAGGAAGCTACTAAAATTTGTCTCTTAAAATGTGGATCATGATACTTTGTTTTTCACTCAAAGAGATTCTAAGGACCAGACAAAATGGTGGCTTGAAAATATTTCATATACTGTAAAGCCATACGGTTATTGTTGTTTTGACTATCAAAAGTTCTCCTGGTTTGTAAGAAAATGCTTTCCTTCATCTTCCCCTGCCTTCTTTGACCCATCATGTATACCTATCAATTCTTAGCATATTTATCCTGGGGATATGTGAAAATCTCATTGTCCTTTTGTCCTTGTGTTGGGGACCCAGGCTGGATGACAGGCATATTGTTATCCAGGCATCCGTTAGATGTTTTGAAGTGGGTCTGGTAAGAACCAAAGCTATGTTTCCAATTATTTTTTTAAGTGCACAATTTGCTCAGAGTACATTAAAAGAAAAGGGGAGGTTCAACAATAAAGTAAGGCTTGCTGCAATTCAACTGCCAGAAATTTGGGATCTCTATGGGTTTCACTAATATCAAAAGCTTCTGTTTAATATGATTTTGTATTAAAGTAGGCCTTACTGTCAACTTAGAAAAACCTCTTGTTTAATCTCAAGTTTTGTGTAGTTTTTATTAATCCAATGTGCATCTGTTAAAAATAACTCCAGATAATGTAACGTGTGATTAAATGGAACTTCTTAATACAGCCATTAGCTGGTGGGATTTTTTTTTCCATTTACGCATTCCAAACAGAGCCTGATAAGATGGCACTACCATTTAGCCTGAGGTGTGGAATGTTAATCGTGGGATCTCAGACAGTTTGTTTATTTTTTATTTATTTCCTGAATGTGCCACTCAGAGCAATGTGCCAGATAGGGGTCCTGGAAGGCAAAAGTTCTCTGTTTAGTCTTGGAGCCTCAAGAAGCTGGCAGATTAGCCCCTGCCTCAAGGGCAACACCAGTGTGGTGGAAGAAGACAGAGGAGTAACGTTAAGCCAGAGCTGACGTATATTTTTGTTCTGTCAAGAGTTGCCTTTCCCTTCAGGGCTGCATAAGTAACATGTCGAATGAGGGCAGAGCAGTGAACAAGACAGGTTTGGTCACTGCTATCACGGCCCTTGCTTTCTAGCTTCTAGGTGGCCACTATTTAAGGATGCTGCCTGTCTTGGTTTTATGATTTGATCTCCACTCTATTGAATTTCAGCTCACTGAATGGTGTTTATGCCCTGTTGGCCACCATTTGGCCTTTAAAATCATTCTTTAATGGCATTTCTACCATGTACATATTAGTTTTAATTCCTTAAAGTTAGGGATTTTGATCCATTTGATTTAATGCTTATTTACTAATTACTGGTGATGTTTAACACCCTGCATTTTCACTGTTCTTCCAGCCTCTCCCAGGATGGTTAGGCATAAAGTAGTGCCTTCTTTTAAGCCTGGCCCATCCAGAATCATGAAGGAAGGTCGGTCAGGAAAGTGCTCTACATGATTGTGCCACATCAGAAAGGTCACTGTCTACATCATAGAGATAAATGGTAGATTTGTACATTTAAAATGATCCTCAGGCACGTGGCAGTGTCTGGTGTTCTAAGAAAAGCATTATATATTAAATATAGCAAAATTTCCTCACATATCAAATGAATCCTGTCAGAAATACCTTTTTGAGATTAAAAAAAATTTCGTTAATGTTTATTTACTTTTGAGAGAGAGAGAGAGAGAGAGAGAGAGCAAGCATGAGGTAAGAAGAGGCAGAGAGAGAAGGAGGCAGAATCTGAAGCAGGCTCCAGGCTCGGAGCTGTCAGCACAGAGCCTGACTCAGGGCTCAAACCCATGAACCATGAGATCATGACCTGAGCTGAAGTCAGACACTCAACCAACTGAGCCACCCAGGCACTCCAGAGATATGTTTTTAAATTCGCCTAAAAACACTTTATAAGCCAGTGAGCCCGTTGCTCCTATCCTCATCATGGCAGGGACTAGGATAATTCCTCTGATTAATTAGGGCAGTGGAAGAAAAGGGACTAGACTCAGAGTGGATTTAATTTCTAACTATGCAAGTCAACCAGCTGTGGAGCATCAAGCACATCCCATAACCATTTTGAGCTTCAATTTCCTCATCAGTAAAATGGGGATTATCCCCATACCTTATGGAGTTATTAAGACCAAATAAAGCAATTCTGGGAATATGCCTTGTTCCGTGTGCTTGGGTTCAGTTAATGTTATTTCAGTCTGGTGGCTGGGATGGGGACGTGGGTAAAGAAGGAAAGTGAGGCATGAACCTGCCAGGAGACTTATGGGAGGCAGATTTTCATTCTGTGTCTTCTGGGCGACTGTGCGGTGAGGTCAGGAGACCATTTTGTCTGGGGAAGGATCATCACTGGCCCTGAAACTCCCTTCATTTTTAGCCACCCGGAGAATCGCATTCAATTTTCCTTATTTCCGTCTTGGGGATTGCAATCTACATTTGCAAGAAAATGAGGGTGTCATTTTCCTAGTTTCCAAGCACCTAGGGTGATTCATTGTAGCATTAGAAGTAGTTAATGGCAATTGAGGTAGCAGCAGTTTTGGGCGGCAAGCAGGACCCTGCCAGAGACCCTGGGTAACTCTCAGGTGTTATTAGAACCTGTCTGGCTTTCTGTTGTGCTCCCTGGTTTTTCCATCAAGTTATCTGCCAGTCTCCTGCTTTCATTTCCTGGGCAGAGATTTAGAGGTCAGCCGGAAACCCCTTTGCACAGCTACAGAGGGGGCTGCTGCATTGATTCTTGTATTTGGTTCTGATCACAGATTGAAATTAGATTGTTTCCTCTCCTGGCTTGGGTTATGATAGCACTATGTAGTTTAAGAAAATTTATTTACTGTGCGTTTTGTTTCTTGAAAAGCCTGGTAATTTGTTTCTGTCCTCTACTCAAAGAAAATAGGTCAAGGACTGGCCAGGATCCAGGGGTAATGAGGTGTTGGTGAGAAAAACACCACCAGAGAAATGGATCTTTATTAAACTCTTCCTGTGGTGATGGTGGCAATATTGCAGCACTCAAGGTGATGGGTCTCTATTTCCTTATGGCTTGACTGGAATTGGCTGATTCCCTCTCGAGGGGCCCCTGCATCCCAGATGGCAGAATATGTCTAAGTTTGGCGACCCACATTCACCTGATGGAATAACACTTCCAAAGTGTTTGTGCAACTGGGAAGATGGAGGGGGCTTAGCACTCAGTTGTGAGCCATGTGTAGATGTATGTATTCATTTTCAAGTTGTCCTCAAACTCCTCCGGGGAGGATGAGTGGATGGGGAAGTCTGCTTTATCTGTATTTATAGAGAGTTTCCTGAGGCTCCAAGGCCAAAATCCTGAGACTGAAGCTTGTTACAAAGCAAAAAGAAAGAAAAGGTATTCGAACCCAGGAGGGCAAGGATGGTTACCAAACTTTCTCAGTTCATGGTGCCCTTTGTGTCTCAACTATCTTCCATGATATTTCTATGTACACAGACACACACACAGTGATAACACAGAGTTTATCAAATAGTTACATTCAAATTGGTATTTATGTCCTAACACTTAGTGGTCATTTAGAAAAAAATATACATACATTGAAAGAAAATATGTTTATTCGTAAGTAAGCACAATCACTGCCAATGCGATATGTACACCTGTTGGGTACAGCACAACTTATCATATCTTGGACTGAGATTGGATACCACTACTCTCATCTCCCGTTCCACACTGATTTGGCCCTGTGGGGCTTTTCTCTTTAACAGCATAACTTCACCCTCATAGAGAATGCAATCTTTTCGAGAGTTTCACAGGCTCAAGATGGATATAGATTCTAGGTCCAAAAGCTCACGATTCATATTTCACATTGATATGAATGCCGGATAATGGTTTTCTTTCCTTGACACAAACTGGAGGAATCAGATGGAATTAAATATTTCTTGAATGTAATTAATGAAGTTACCAAAAAAGGTTTCTTTTTCCAATCCCCACTTGGATCTTACCAAAACAGCACCATTTTCAAACCCAGCAAGAATAAGCTACAAGTACAGACAAGAATTTCTATGCAAATTGCCAGCAGAACTCCTAAATGCAGGTTCTCTGTTCTGAACAGTTAGGGATCAAATGAGGGTCATTTAAATAGTAATGGAACACTTTGCATGCAGTGGAATGAAATTCTTTTTCCACATTTACATTTGTAATGATGTTGGTTTATCTTCATGTTAAAATATGGCTGCCAGTGACTGGACATTTTCCTGGGAAGGCGTAGGGCCTGCACATATTCTGTCAAGTTTATTATCCAAGGAAGAGACTCCTTTCAGCCGCAAAAGGGTGTGCAGTAGCAGGTGGGAACTGCCACTGAAGAGTTGAGAGACCCTAAATCTCTTTTCATCAGATCTGAATGTTGGTGGCAATATAGAAACGCATTGAAGTGTTTCTAACAAAGCTGCCCTCCCTGCCTGGCATTCATAGAGGGAAAGAGGGTATTTTGCACCATGACAACAGGTGACCTCTATTTGGAATTGTCAACAAACATTAATAGGCCTTCTAAAACACATATGCTGTAATGTAAGAGACTGGCTGCCTGAAGGGAAGGCTGGGTATTCAGCAGTACTAAGGCAGCTCTTACAGGATGTCAGCAGACGTGGTTAATTGGTAATGATTAGGGCTGTCTGAAAGCTGATTCCCTGAGTTTGGTGAACACATAATTGTTGTATGTAACCCAGAGCGGCTTTGCTCTTTCATCTATATGAAGAGATCAGAAAAGAGAGATTTACGGCTTAAGTTGCCCCAAGCACACATAGCAGGCTTAATTTTCCTTTCCAAGGGAATTTGAAGACTGCTGTTGTGACTAGTTCTCTGTGGCTTATATGGCATGTTGAGGTCACCTGCAAGTTTTGTTAAATGATTGATTGACTGAAATTAATGATTCTGTCAGAGCTGTAATGGAGGTAAGATGGAGGAGACTGATAAATACAAAAGCTAAAGCAATTCTTATAAATGCACTTATGTCTCTTTCTATTTAAATAAATCAGACAGACTACATATATCCTGGATGGTGTTGGGTATCCCCTCCCCATTTTCCTCTCTAGCCCTAAGCTGTTTTCTTTTGAAATCTGAAGCTTTGAAATGAGTGGCCATTTATTCACCTCCAACTGTAGGATATTTGAACCCTTTGTCACTTCATTCCTTCTAACCTTTCCCCAAACACCTCAGCCCCTGATAAGGGGCTGATTCCACTGACTGCCTTAGATTAAATCAACTGAACTCAGCAAGTTGTGTTTGAGCTAATGGCTAAGCAACTTGGGGAATGTAGCTGGTGAGTTGGGGAGTGGGTGGAAGGCAGGTGTTTGCTTCTAAATGTCAAATTTCTGAGGCATGGAAACCACCCTGTAAGGTCCTTTTAGGAAGGCAGTGAAAGCAGCTGTTTAGTGACAGACTGATTTAAGGTTGGGTTCTTAAATCCCATGAAGGGAATCCAGGGGCCAGTTAAGAAAATGCCAAAGTGACTCTTCGGATTACCTTTCAAAGGGCAAGAGATTTTTTTAATAGGTGATTTATCCAACTTACCTCCAAGTCACAAAGGCTAACAAGAGCCACCTCCCACATGGGTCCTGAGCAGCATATGCATTACAGGACCTCTTCCTGAAGTGGCACCAGGGTCAAAACTAGCAAGAAGATATTGGAAGCAAATTGGCCAGCGTACTGGAGGTACTGTGCACTCAAAGTATTTCTCTCATATTGTGTGTCTTTTGGTGAAAATAGGTATGGATTGTAACTGTCTAGTCATATGCACAAGAAAAGCCTGCAGTAATTATATCGATGTCCTTGCCAGAACCATAGCCAATACGCACATATTAGAACTGAGAGATACCCAGCAGTTACTTGTTTCATTGATTCATGGATTCTAGTGTGCCCTTTTAGAATCATCTGGCATGCTTGTTAAATATTCACATTTCTAAGAATAATTTCCAGCCATTCTATCTAGATATGCCACAGAATTTGAGGAATCTTCACTTTTTTGAAACAAATTTCCAAGGTGATCTTCGAGTTTGTCCCCAGCTTCCAATTCCCTGGTTTAACAAGTGATAAGACCAAAAGAAGAAATTAAAACTGTTCCACTTGACTGAAATAGCCCTCTGACTGGCCTATGACTAGTGTATAGGCAGATCATATATGGAAGTCTTTGAGTTTCAGTAATTTTGGTCATTTGAAGCCATGGCTATTTCAATACCAGTCATCTTAAGGTATCGTAGCAGCTGAATGCATGGTCTCCCAAGTATTTTAGAAATGATTCAAATAGGTGAGGTCTGGGAAACTGTTATTTCTTGATGATAGTTAAAATTTCATTGTCTGCATATAATTGAAGCAACAAAGCAATATTTATGTAAACTGTCATCAATTGAGTTAAGACATTCTATTATGGATGGAAATTTTAAATATTTTTCCCAGAAATGTTTAAAAAGGGTAGGACTAACTTGGAATTCTTTATACTCATTCCTGCTAGGAGATAAGAAATGGTGTTCCCTCACTAATTTATAAACCCATGATTTAATTAAGCAGAACTTAAACTTGCAGTGCTTCAAACACAGTGTTTGTGGGCTTACATTTAAGGTGTGTGTGTGTTTGTAAGATCATTTTATGAACTTATGACCCTTGGTGCCTATAGCATATTTAAGAGCAAATTAAGGAATTTATTAAAAATTGTTTTATTAAAGTATCCTTCTCCTCTTTTAAAATATGTATGCCTTCTATAAATGCCTTTTAAAATGTTTTGGAAAGTGGTCATCACTGAACTAAGGCTAAGTTGCGTAAATATTTAGTTACAGATATGAGCGTGTTTCTTGAAGTTGTACATATGTCAGAGTCTCCATAGCTGTTTCTATAAAGCAAAGCCTATTAGCAGTGTGGTGGAAGATAAAGAAATAGTGAGGCTAGATAGATATATATACTTGCTATTTCCAGGGATAGCAGTGCATTAAATTATCACTGTTCTGGTTCTGTTCTTAAAAAAGCTAAACAAATCTTTGATGGGAGATTGGTTTTGGTTGTCATTTTAAATAATAATTAGTTCCCCTGATCTAATCAGTCTCTTTTAAGGTGGTGTTAAAAGTTCATGACTAAAAAGATACTGTATTTACAGGAGAGGCAGTTACTAGGTCGACGACTGGTTGATTTGATGTGGCCAAGAATTTCCTCAGAAATTCAACTTGAGATTCTTTGACCATTTCAGAATATTGAGTTTTGCTTTATTGTTGTTTTTAATTCCAATTATACTGATTTCATATTTTCTCTGGGAAGAGAGAGAGTTAAGTAAGTATGTATATTTTTATCTACTTCCAGTAGCTGCACAATCTTCAGGGGCATTGAATAGAATGTATAACCATGAACCTTACACAGAAAAGGGTGATATGTAATTGATGAATAAAAATGTATTAGGATTAGGGGTACCTGGGTGACTCAGTTGGTTAAGCATCTGATTTTGGCTCAGATCATGATCTCACCATCTGTGAGTTCAAGCCCCTTGTTGGGCTCTGTGCTGACAGCTCAGAGCCTAGAGTTGCTTCCAATTCTGTGTGTCCCTCTCCCCTGCTTGTACTCTCTCCCTCTCCAAAAATAAATAAACATATAAAAACTTTTTTAATGTGTTAGAATTTACAGTGTACTGGGCACTGTCATAAGCACGAGGCTTCAAAAGTAAATAAAATGTTGCCCTAAGGAATCAGAGGTCTAAGTAGACAATCACAGTAAAATGTGATATAATGCATGTATAAGAGGAGGCCTAAAGAAGGAGGAGCTAAATTCTAACTGGAGCTTTCATGTTCAAACTCATGAACAAAGAGGAAGAGGATTCATAAGAATCCATTGTTTAGCTTGAGAGTTGTAACTTGCATCAACCGTTATTGATATTTTGGTGGTAGAGAAATAAAGGTGGTAATTTAGACAGAGGGTAGAACCTGTTCATTTTTTAAAATTTTATTTTATTTTATTTACATTTATTTATTTTTGAGAGACAGAGTATGAGCAGGGGAGGGGCAGAGAGAGATGGAGACACAGAATCTGAAACAGGCTCCAGGCTCTGAGCTGTCAGCACAGAGCCCAATGCAGGTCCTGAACCCATGAACCCGTGAGATCATGACCTGAGCTGAAGTCTAGTGCTTAACCGACTGAACCACCCAGGTGCCCCAGAACCTGTTCAAAGGTACAGAGATTTGAGAGGATGTGGTCAGAAAATTACAGGTGTACAGTATTGCTGGAGCATCGTTTACAAGGAGGTTGGGATTGCTACTGAATAGGATCACAAGCTTGACTTTCAAGTAGGTTCACATGTCCATGTACTGACATGCTACTTCAAGAGCTCAACAGAACTGAAGGGATACAGAGATTCTGAAAGGTACAAGGTTGCATGATGAGTCTATGAGGTTTAGTTCCTTAGCTTATGAGGCAGTTGGAAAACATTAGGCCTTACTATCTCAGAAGCTTTAGTTACTCACAGGAGGCAATCTAGTTACCAAATAATCTGTCCCTGCAGATGAAAATGGGTCAATCACCTGGATAAAAAGTCCAAGAAGTACTTCATCGTTCAGGTAATTTAGGTATCTGAAGGGTGTCATATAGAGGAGGAGCTCCTTAGAAAACAGTTTTAGGAAAACTAAGAAAGCTTTCTTCCTCTTGGGCTTCCTAAGTCTTTAATGTGCCAAAGTGCAATATGGAATCTCCAGGAGGACAGTAGATGGAATATGGCCTCATTTCCTGAAATTATTTGTTGGTGAAAACTTTTTTTTTCCACAGGTACTTATGGGAAACTAGTACTTTGGTGCTAGAATGCTCTTTTAGTAAACATCCTTTTAAACAGACTTCCTAATTGTACATCAAGTGGAATTTGCTTTCTCAAAAGTTCTGCCCGCTCAGTCCCTAAACTGACAGTGAAGAAGGGGTGAGGACCAGTTCATTCAGCAAACACTAAATGTGCTTCCTACTAATTATTTGGCATCATGTTGGTGAAATATAAAGGGTTGCATTCCTCCCATCCTAACTGGTCACTTTTGCAGAGACACAGCACCAGACCTTGGTGAGCAGCATGGGGTCTGCTGGGAAGGTTCCAGCAAAATGCAACTCTTCTTGACCTTGTACCATTTAAAGTCACAGAACTATTTAAGCAGCAACCAGGGCATTCAGAAGAGCTGTGACTAGGCATAATGTGCCCTTTGAGGGTGACCGTTCATTTGTTCATCTAATTAGCACTCAGCACCTTTGGCTGCCCCACACATCTTTTAAAAAAAAAAAAAAAATCTCCAGCATGTGGGACTTTGGTGCTGGGATTGCAGGGCTCACATGAAAATCAAGGCCTGGACTTGTATTTATGGAGGTTTCTTCTTTCCACTACGTCTTACCTATTTCCTCAGCCCTGTTCTCAGTAATGCCTGCCACAAAGAACCTCATAAATTTAGCATTTGCAGCTATAAGTTTGTCATTCTTTTCTTGAAATAAGATCAGGGCACTATTATAAAACAGCAGAAGGCTGAATGTGAAAGCAGCCAACATATTGTTGACTGATTCATCTGGGGCATTTAGTTCTTTAAAATGGAAAAACAAAATAGGGTCTAAAAAGCAAACACAGTAAATTAAAAGAATGTTATTCTATGCATAGAACAGCTGTTTTAATACTTGCTCGGTAGGGTCATATGACTGACCCACTTCTTTTAGGATAAAATATGTCTTCCTTTAAGGTTATTATTAAAGACACATGGAGACATTTACTTTGGTCTCATTGTCAGCATTGTGCCATGGTTTTTTTTTCCCCCCAAGAAAACCTCACTATTTGAATTTGGTTTAGATCCATTATTTGCATGAAAATGATAGTTAATTGTGTCCATGTGATGATAATTAGTGTTTAGCTAAGAGGACTTTGGCATTGTTAGCCCGAGGCTAGGCATGAGTTACAAAAAAGTGTACTGGTGGTAGCTGTTTTTCTTTTCAGTAACTGCACAGCACTGTCTGTTTTGCCAACTAGGAAAATAAATTAACAGGAAGTGAAAGATTACAGTGTCTACATGAAGTAGGATATAGTTATCCACTGTAAGGGAAGAGCTTCACATTGAGCCCTCTTTTGCATGACGGATGCTCATTATCTCATTTCTTCAGCTAGTACAAAATGCCTATTCTTTTAGGGTCTGGACTGTTCATTATATAATTAGAAGCTCTGGGAGGGCAGGGACACCACAGTAGTGTAACTGAAATCCCTTCTAGTTTTAAATAAGAACCAGAGTCTTCTTGCTCACCTGAGACTTGTCCACGGCCCCAAAGCTGCTACATGGCAGGACAAGAGTCCAAATTTTCCTTTTCTCCAGCTTTCTCCACATGCTACTTCCTTAATTTACTTTGCTTGGCACCATTCATTCAGCAAATTCTATCAAGTGACTAGAACAGAGTAGAATGCTGGGTCAGGTGTCCCTCCTGTCTCACTTACTGTGTCTTGGTCATTGTGGATTATCCTGGCAGCCTCTTTCTCTCTGAATACCTTAAAGGCCAAGACTAATTCTATTTCATCTTAGAACATGCATGTAAATATATCAGACATGTAATAAATATCAAATGCATAAATGATAGAATGAATGATAATGTTGTAATATTCTAACTCGGGCCAGGGTCCATTCCACCTTCTCTGTGACATGGGATTATCCACCCCTGTCATACATTGTCTCCTGGTGACGGGGTCCTGGCTAACTTATAGTGCAACCTATTTTTCTGTGGGCATCTCTGACCACAGAAATGTACTCACTCTTCTTAATCCCCCATCTATTATAACATCCCAGGCTCTATCTTTATACAGAGTAGATCTGCTTCCTCTTTCACATGGTCCTTCATATATTGTAAGATATCTGGCATATGTTTCTCATCTCCAAATTTAACATGACAGTTCCCTCAGTTATTCCTCATATGACATAATTCCCTGATGTATCTCCATATTGGATGTTTTCATATCAACATAGTTAATTTAGACAGGTTTGTTGTTGTTGTTGTTGTTAAGTATGGGGCCAAAGCCTAATGTAGTATTTATTACAAGAAGGAATGATGAGAGCATAATAGGACCATAACATTGCCTTTGTTCACCTGAATTTCTACTTACATTATTCTTTTTTTTAATTTTTTTAATTTTTATTTATTTCTAGGAGAGAGAGAGAGAGAGAGAGAGAGAGCATGAGCAGGGGAGGGTCAGAGAGAGAGGGAGATGCAGACTCTGAAACAGGCTCCAGGCTCCGAGCTGGCAGTCAGCACAGAGCCCGACGCGGGGCTCAAACCCACGAACTGCGAGATCATGACCTAAGCGAAAGTCAGATGCTCAACCGACTAAGCCACCCAGGCGCCCCCTACTTACATTATTCTTATAGTTAAAGATTGGGTTATGTGTTATTTTATTGTATTTTGTTTCTAGCCATATGTCACTGGGTTGATTCCTATGAGTTACTGGTCATCTGAGCCAGAGGTTTTCTTTCTTTCTTTTTTTTCTTCATTTTTTTAAATTAATTTATTTTTTTAAATTATTCTTTTTACAGATAGTTTATTATCAAGTTGGTTTCCATATAACACCCAGTTGAGCCAGAGGTTTTCAAATAGGCATTATTTTGTCTCCCTAGGGATAGTTGCTAGTGACTGAAGACCTTATTTATTGTCACTATTTGCAGTGGGTGGTGATACTGACAGCCCTGTTAGAAGCCGTGGATACTGCTAAAACCCTACAATGTGTAGGACAGCCTCCCACAAAAAAAGAATTGTTGGGTTCAAATGTCAGTAGTTCTGCTATTGAGAAACTCTGATCTAAGCTACCTAGTCCTTCTCCTTGGCACCTCGTGGAACAGTCCTTGATCTTCTGCTATGTGAAGCCTCTTAAATCTTTGAAAGTGACTCAGTAAGATCTCTCCTGTCCAGGTGAAATCTTCCCAGGCCTGCTGCCAACCATTTCTAAGACTTCCAGTATCTTAACCCGCTAATCACCTCCCACTTTGCAGTTAGAGTACTGTTCCCAGCACTGAACAACACTTTGGTTGACATCTGAAACCTAGGACAAGGCTTCTCAAACTTTACTATGTGTAGAAATCATCTGGGAATTTTGATAAAGTCAGGCTCTGATTTAGGAGGGCTGAAGCTCTGCTGTTCTAATGATGGTAATGATGATGCAGAAGGCCAGTGACCATACTTTGAGAAATAGCAAGCTTCCTATTGGCATTATTTGGGCAAGGGCTTCTTCTGGTCTCTTGAGGCAGAATACAAGTATTTGAGGCTGGGAACCTTTGGCTACCACACTTGGCTCTGGCCATGTGGCAAGATAGAACCAACCAAGCACCATGATACTACAGTGCAAAGGCCAGTGGTCTGCTAATTGCCAGGAAGTGTTTATAACTTACAGATCCTTGCTGAGTAGAAACAACAGCAGAGCAATAATCTTCTAAACTGAGAGCTGGAGGTGGGAGTGAGGGGGGGAGATGCCCCCAATCACAAATGGAAGAATGTAATATTCAGTTGTGAGTTGGTTTCTCCAGATATGCATATGTTTATAAATTATCCTAGGAGTTCCTTTTCCTCATTCGCTTTATTGTAGAGTGTATTTCTTTAAAGTGACAGGTTTAATTTTTTTCCCCACTCTGTGTAGATTTCATGGATGATGTAGCTTCATAAATCAAACTGATTTCCACCATTGTATCAAGACTCTTTAATCAGTTCTTTGAATTAATGCAATCAAACGGTTGAATTCTTACATTCATCTCTATATTTACGGCTCTGTTGTGCTTTTTTATTGAATTGGAAGAGGAATATCTTCATTCACAGATGAAATAAAATAAATCTAAGCAGGTTATCCAGTAAACGGACTAGAGTGTAGAGTGGTGTATGTGTGTGTGTGTGTGTGTGTGTGTGTGTGTGTGTGTGTGTACGCGTGCATGTGTGTGCGCACATGTGCACACACACACGCATAAAATATATAGGGTCATTAGCAGAGTTCCAATATTAAGTTTTCTGTTGTGACTTCAGATTCAGCATTGTATCAAGCTCTATCATAATGGTTCTATTTTACAAAGTTGTTAACCCAGGGCTTCTCAAATATGTTCAGGGAGCAGAATATTTGCAAATCATGGTGATTCTTGAGTAATGTCCTGGATTTCTTATGTGTTCTACTTAAGAGCACAGAATCTGGAGTCAGACTGTCCAGAGAAAATCTCAGTTTCTCCATGAACTGGCTGTGTGACTTTGTGCATATTACTTCATTGCTCTGTAATTTCCTTCCTAAAAGACGTAGGGATAATGGTGTCTATCTCATGGAATAGGCGTGAGGATTATAACCATAGATATTTGGACCCATGACAGGTACATGGCAAGAATTTGCTATATGGAGACTATTATTAATATCACTCCAAACTTAAAACAGCTAAACATGTCACTTTCTGCCAAATCAGAAATGCTGTCTTACAATATGTTCTCTCAGAGACAACAGTAAAAGGCAGTAAGTATCTAAGAAAAATTACCAGAGGACAGTCATAAGTGGCTCTTTTCCTCCCACAAACTGGGGAAGTAATCCTAGTGTTGAGTTAGATTCCAGGAACCCGGGAAGCACAGAGCCCATGTTTCTGCTGAGATACACTTTGTGCATCAATCCTTCCTTAACTTACTTCGTCTTATGCTTTGCAGTAGTTTGAGTCCACAGGGCAAGACACACACTGAAACCTCTTTCTTTCTGATTTTAAAAGATTGGTGTGGCGCACTGGTCAATTAAAAATAATCTCTGAAGATGTGTGGAGTAAGATCCTGCTTTTTTAAAAGGTGGAGTGCATGCATGTAAATGTGTGTGTATTTAATGGAACTAATGATAGATACATTAGAAAGTGATTATTCTAATTACTAAATAATTCACAGTAGGGTTTCCTGCAATAGCAAATGCTTTCCATTTCTACTTTTTTTTTTTTACCAGTTTATAATGTGGTTCTTAGATATAAAATCTCTGTATCTTAAAATTCTGATGGCATTCATTGATCAAGATGTATGAGTTTTTGTTCCTTGCACAAGACAAGACTAGGTTAGGATGATCACATGGATATATAGGCATATGGAAACACCTTGGTGTTTTAAAACCTTATTTTTTGAGGTTAGGCTAGTAGCAACAGCCCCATTATTAATCAGTTTCATCATAAAAATTACACCTGATATTGTATAGCAGTATCTTATTTATCTACATATAAATCACTTTCATGTGTATGTAAAAACATCATTTGTAATACATTTTATAAATGTAAAAACATTTATTTCTCACAAGACTTCTATATGTTATCTTTTAGTGGCCTAAGTTGTTTATTGACAAAACAGAGACAGAGGTAAAATGAATTGTCAAAAGTCACAGGACTTGTAAATGCCAGAACTAGACCTCAAACCAAATTGCTGTCCCTCCAAATCCATTGGCCAACTTGGATATGTCTGATCCATAGTAGCCACTTAACCATTCTTCCCACGTAACCAACCAACCACGTAACTATCTTAAATATTCTCTGAGTGGAACTCAGCACGTGCTACATTGTTTCCATATTGAAGCCCCATCTTTTATTTGTTGGATGCATTTTTCATGATTTGCAAGGATGCTAGTGGACCTTGTATCAGATATCTTTTCAAGGAAGAAGCTTCTCAAATCTTGGAAATGATATGGTAATCTACCTAAAACTGATGGGTTTGTTCTCATTGAGAGTTCCAGAGATGCTGTTTCTATCAGCTTTTTCTGAGTAACAAACCATCCCCCCAAATTAGTGGCTTTAAAAGCAAGTATGGGGGCGCCTGGGTGGCTTAGTCGGTTAAGCATCTGACTTTCGCTCAGGTCATGATCTCGCAGTTTGTGGGTTCGAGCCCCACGTCGTGCTCTGTGCTGACTGCCAGCTCAGAGCCTGGAGCCTGTTTCAGTCTGTGACTCGCTCTCTCTCTGACTCTAGTCTCTGACTAGTCTCTCAACTGGGTACTGGGATGGGTGGCATTACTGGGATCTCTTTTCATGTAGCCTTTCCTTTTCAGCAGGCTAGTCCCTGTCTGGTTCCCCTGGCAGTTTTAGAGTGCCAAAAACAGCAAGAGGGCAAGCCCTAGTGCTTGAGAACTTTGCAAATCTCTGTTTGCATCTTATTTGCTGTCATCAAAGCAAGTGCCATGACTAAGCCCAGAGTCAGTATGAAAAAGAACTACCTGGTGACCTAGAAATAGGGGGCCATTACTGGAGTAGTCTACTACACTGCCATACCAAGTTTTTCTTTCCTTCCAAACTTTTGAGTGAAGTGTTAATGCCCTAAAAAATCAGGAGGTTCTTTCTCTTCACTGAGGTGTTTCCTTGTAGTTACTCGCTCAAAACTCTGTCGACTCAGTAAACTTGGCTCTTTACAAAGCCCTGGCTTCTTTCAGTGGTGCTGTCCTGCTTCTCTCCCACAGAACAGCTTGGCATTAATGAATTGAAAGATTGTTCTTAGTCAGGGCTTTTCTGACTTTTTAATGGTGTATATGTAACTTCTCCTTGTCAGCTTTCCTTTTAGAAATGCATACGTTTATTTTGAATCTGGATGCTTTTCTGTTTGGGGAAGAATTTTAATGAAGCTTTATCAGGTGTGTTCACCAAAATAAAGAGGAGTCTTTTGTGCCCAGAGAAAGCTATCAGACAGTCAGGAGCTCCTTTAGAAAAAGGACTGCAGAATGAAGGAAAGCTAAACCCTTCTTTAATGATTTTTCTCTTTTTAAAACATAATACTTTGCATGAAAGTTTGTGTCAAGGAGTTTACCTCATGGAAGGGAAACTTAATGATGTGCAATCTGGGGGAAGGAGCGGACACTAGATGATAATTCCCAAGCAGATGAAAGAGAATATTTCACATTGCTGAGACACATGTGACTTCTTTGGATGCAAATAACAGAAAGGATGATGACAGTTATACCAGTTCCCTGCTTTGGGGAGAAATCACCAGCTTAGCAGCACTAAATGGCAAGGCATTTGTGGCTGAATTCTTTCCCTGACTAATTGGAAACACATCTCTCTATTTTCCTGTCATTGAGAAAGAACTACCCTTTGGTAAATGGTATTCAGTGGTGTACTTTTCTAAAAACTCAGCCCTGTGCTGGGCTCTTGGTCCCAAGAGAGACCAAGAATTAAAATGCTTTCCAATGCCAGAGAGCATGGATTTGTATTTACTTTATCTATCTGTCTGTCTGTCTGTCTATCTATCTATCTATCTATGTGGAGAAATAAGACATTGGAAAGTGATTGGTAGGTTTTCCCATCTTGGTAGAATCTCACCAATTATGACATTATGAGCTTATCAACTTGAACAAACACCTTCCCCTCTGGTCTCAGTTTCCTCACTTGTAAAATGAGAAGGAGGGAGCAAATGACCCCAAAGTTTTCTTTCCTGTCAGAAAGGCCTCTAATTTTGAAAGATATACAATTGCTGTTTGCTTATGAGTTTGGGATAATTGATTCAGAGAAGGCATTGTGAAATACTACAATTATGTCAGAAGATGCTGTAAAACAAAACAAGAAAACACACACACACACACACACCAAGAAAACAAATGTTTTTCTAGTGAAGGTTGTGCCACCCATCTGTTTATGTGCCCATCCTCTCATCTATCTCTGTACCCATCCACCCATCTATCCAGTCACCCATCCACCCATCTGTGCATTTACCCCTCTCCCCATATATCCATGTAGCCATCTACCCATCCACCCAGGTACCCTTCCACACATCTATCCAGGTACCCATCTATCCATGCAGCCATCCACCCATCTTTCTAGGTACCCATCCACCCATCTGTCCATGTGCCCATCCACCCATCTATCCAGGTACCCATCCACCCATCTATCTATGTAATTGCCTACTCATATATCATGTACCCATCCACCTGTCTACCCAAGTACTCATCCATGCATCTATCCAGGAACCTGTCCACCTGTCTTTGTACCTATCCACCCATCTATCCACATACCCATCCACCCATATATCCAGGCACCCATCCACATATCTAGTGCCTGTCCACCCATCTATCCAAGTACCCATCCTCCCATCTATCTATGTACTTATTCACGTATCTATCCATGTACCCATCTACCTATCTATCCAGGTACCTGTCCTCCCGTCTATCTACCACTTTCTTGTTTTTGGAGCAAAACTAGAACTAATTTCCAACTCCAGCCCAAAGGCTCTTTCCCTATTATGTGCCATTTCTTTGTGCCTCTTCTAAATGTCCTAGAAAACCTAGAGCCTGGGATCTGTTTCCTAAGATTGGGGTAGTGTATGGCCATTTCTAGGGCTTAATCATTCATGAAAAAAAAGATAAAGCCCCTTCCTCCCAGAAAATGTTATTTGAGCTGCCATCTTCCAAGGCCAATCAATATGATGGATATTTTTGAGTGCTCTGGGCTGAAAGAGGGATGACCTTATGGGAAATTTTTTCCAGAAAGATTGGGGAAGCCCCTGTCTTCTACAGTTTACTGGCAGTCTAATGTGTTATAGAAGCCCATGAAAGTGATATTTTGATGAATGAGGGCCCCACATAGTTAGTAGTAGTTCCCATAGGACTTAAGAAAACAGAGAGAGGCCCATAACAGCCCAGCATCCTCTAAATGCAGATTGACCTTAGCACCCAAGAGAATATTTACAAAAGAGAAGAAAAAACACCTGCTCCTAGGGAACTTTCTCTGGAGAGCTATGATGTCTCTCCATTGAAATTCAGAAAAGAAGTTGTTTAACATATATAAGCATATTTCATATAGAGCTTGGGGTAAGAAGGCAGACCAGAGGGGGTGCCTCTCTCATCTTTCTTTAGATAAAGATACATCCTGGGTTTTGAGGTAGATTCAATTCTTTAAACAAACACCACCATCCACCCCAGGCAGTTTTGTTAGATCCCAAGTTCAGTAATGTAAAGCAATGTGAAGGAAACTTTCCCAGACTTAATGGCTTAAAATGAAAGAGAATCATGTTTTTCTGTCTGAAACTGGAAATCCAAAGAGTTGCTCAGTCACATTGTTCAGGCTTTTACCTTGTGGCTCAGCTACAGGAAATTGGGAAATTTGGGGTAAATGCTTCATTCACATTCCTAGTTGATAAAGAATGGTAAAGTTTCAAGAATTGTCTGAATCACAATGATACTGAGAGGACTAGAAAATACAGGATTAGTTTTCTATAAATTACCTTCAAGAAGGGGGTGGCAATGGAGAAGAAACTGTCAGTATACTCTCAGTAGAAGGCTTAGTCTAAGTGCTTTATTTTAATGATGTCAGTAGGTTCACTACACAGATATAGAGATGCTGGTCCTCACTATCATGAAGTAAGTCTTGGTAGAAACTGATTGATGGCAGGATATTCAGATCTTTGCTACTTAAAGTGGGATCCATGGGCCAGCAGTATGGGCATCACCTGGGAGTTTGTTAGAAATGTGGAGTCCTAGGGACACCCATCCCAGACCTGCTGAATCAGAAATCATATATTCCCAAGACCTCCAGAGGTCTCATCTGCACAGTAAAGTTTGAGAAGCACTGGCCTGGATAATAAATTCATTGGGATGATTCAAGACATATATCCTTTCTAGATTCCAGTTGATTGAAAGATGCATATCTGGATTAGGTTCTTGATTTTGTGGATGTTAGTTTAGGAGAAAGTAATTTTAATCTCCAGGAACTGAACCCAGCAATGGGACACCACAGCCTACCACTTCAGCCTGACTACCCAGTTACCAACCATTGGAGCCACCCTGACTTTTGTACTGTTGCCCAACCTTGTTAGAAACTTTCACAACTGTGTGCATTTCATGTGCTCTACACACTGCCTGTAACGATTTTTGCCTCCTTCCCTGATCATCAAACTCCTGTCACCTCTCATAACCTTGTTCACTTGTTATCTTTTCTGGGAGACATTCTGCATTTTTCTAGGTGTGATTAGCACACTATTTTTGTGTACTTATTTCCCTGTTAAATTATAAGTATAAATATCTGTTTCCTCTTCTTGACCATGAACTCTGGAGAATCTTGAACTCCTTATTATCTCCTCTGTGTCTTTGGTACCCGATACAGAGCACTATATAACCCATACTTTTGTTGCATAACTAACTAAAAATATGGATAATCTGACTGGGAATATCCTCGTGGGGCATTCTAGAAATTTCTCATTCTTCCAGACAGTGACTTGAGTTGTTTGTGTAACTGGTGTCTGGATCTCTGAGTCTCCTGTGTTGTGAACTGGGTCAGCACTGAGCAAAATCATCAAGTGGCCCAAACCCATCCCAGCTTCTCTCAGTACCTGCTTTCTACTCTCAAGCCTGGCACCCTTATGATGCCCCATGATTGCCCCAGACTCATATGTAGCCCCTATCATAAGGCCTGGACAACATCTCATGTTGCCAATTTCCACCCCTCCCAAATCAGAGCCTACCTGTCTCCTTAAAGTGTTGGCTACTATTTCTCAAAGACTTACTTGTGCAAAATGCTCTATGTACATGAGAATATTAGTTTCTGCCACAACTCTTTAAACATAGATTTCCTCATTACTGTTCCATATTGAGGAAACTACAGCTCATGATGGTTAAATAAGTTGCTCATACTAAGGTGGTCAGGCAGAGCTGGGACTCAAACTCAAGCCTGTCTGACTTACTAATTGGTGCTTTAAAATGCTGCTCTGTACCACAACAAGGGTAATGAATCAGCTAGAGAAACCCACCAAGGTGTTAACCTACCAGTGTATGTAATTGATCAAAACACTTGTTCTGAATGGTGCACTGTTTTAGATACACTTTACCAGAGGGAAGAAAGTAATTACAAGTGACCACAGTAGATTCCTCTATCTGGTCGCTTTTCACTTTCTCAAGATCAGATGAGTCTTTAGGGCGTTTTGTTTCTAAGATTAAGGGCTGCAGCCACCAAGCTGGGTAAACATCTTGAAGACCTGTGAAGAAGATCAGTCTGCCATTTTGCCTTTAATTTTTTCCTTTTCATTGAGAATTATGCCACATTCGTATTGAGTTTTGTATTTATTTTTGGCTTGGCAAATGGATGATCACCTATAAAACAGTGCCAAGAATGTGTGTTACTCCCTCACATGGACTTAAAAGTTATTTCATATTTCACATATATTTCATATAAGCTCTCTTTAGCCACCCCCACCCATCCAACTTCTTTGATTATCCCACCTGCATATTCCCCATTAGATATACTGACTGGTGTCCACACTCCAGTAAGGAGGCCACTTCCCTCTTGTACATCCATGCACTTCTGCCTCACCAAGATGCAGTGGTGTCTATTCCAAAACTCGTTTGTATCAGTTTTTCCTATATGGTATTTGTAAATATAATTTTATTAAATATTATATGAATCAGTGATTATCACACAAAAGGAGCAGTTGTTTTATGAATACCAACTTAAGTGTTTTGAAAGAGTTCATAAAGAAAATTTACTTAATGAAAAAAAGTTAACAAATTCTTTGAGGGGTGGCAAGAGAGCTGAAAAGAAATTCTAAAGATGTCTGTGCAGTTTGCCTTTCAAGGGTTTTTAAGTTCCAATCCTTTTAAAGAAACCCAACCTGGGAATTTTAGGTAACATTCTATAAATATTGTGGGTTAAGAAAGATGAAGCAGGACTATATCAGAAGGCAGCTGACAGGGAAACGGGGACTTAGATCCTAGGGTCCAATGGAACTTGATTCTGCCAACAACCTGACTGAGCCTGGGAACATATCCCCCCACTGGAGCCTCCAGAAGAAAACAGCCCAGCCAGCACCTTGATTTTGGAGACGAACAGCAGACACATCAACTGAGCCCACTGAACTTTTGACCTACGGAACCATGAGATAATAAGTTTGTGTTGTTTGAAGCCCCTAAGTCCATAGTGAATCACTACAGCGTTAGAACACCAAGTTGTGTTAGAATGTACAGCAACCATCCACTCCACCACCATTTGTATATTATCAGGATCCTGTGCCCGTTTTTTTTTATCCAAGACTGTTCCTTACACACTCCTGGGCTGGGCATTTTTGGCTCTCTGCACTGGTGTTGGCTCAGCCCACCTTTCAACACTTACCTCCAGACAAACTTTCTGCCCTCATTATGTTCTTGGCCTCTCAGCTGCCTGCGTAAATCTGGCCTGTCTTTTGAGGCACATCTTGACAGAGGTGCAGGTCATTTAATTTCCTTTGGTCACCAATGCAGCCTCCTGTGTTGTTCAATCAGCCTTTGTCCTGTCTGGTAGGGCTGGCTCTTGCCTCTGTTTTCTTCTTCTCTCTCAAATTGATGGCACGCGTTTTAATAGCAAGGAGCACGTGCATGCACGCTGATGTGTTTTGTTTCCTCTTTGTGTCCAGCACATGAATCAGCACATCCTACATGATCGAGTAATTGGATTATACATGACAGAGCCACATGAGCTTCATGAATGCCCACAGAGCTCTTTTGTGAATCCCAGTTAATTTCTGGGGCCCTTGCCTCTGAGTATTGACTCCTTTGATATCAAGACAAAAATTTGATATATTCTTAAAGTGTCTTTTTAAATGACTTCTTTAAATGGTTTTGGCATCCCAGCAGTTTGGGTTCCCAAGGTTGAGTCTCCCCCTAGACATGAAGCCTAGCCCTTGGGTACCATGGCTGCTCCCAATGCTGACATGTCATCTGCAGCACTTCAAGAATATTACCTTGTGTCCCCTCTGAGCAAGAGTGCCCCAGCAGCACCAGCACAAGAGGACACCACCCAGGGAGAATTGGCAGAGTGTTGATGTGGGGAGTAGTAGCCAAGGAATATATTGAAAGCATTTGATTTTTTCCACTGTAGCTATCTGTTCTTCATTCCATGCTAATAGGATAATTTGATCATTGAATGCGCTGGGAAAAGGCAAGAGATGCATAAAAAGTGTGAAAGCGCACAGCTACAAATGAGTGGGCAGATTTACCACCTTCTCCCCAGAATCAAATCTGTCTGCCATCCGCACTGGGTATGAGACAGGCAGATCCAAGCTTTGGCTTAATTACACATAATTTGGGTGACAGCTGAAATGCAAACCTAAACATTCAATCAGTTAAAGATACACAAAATTAAGCATTTCACACAGTGTCCAACCCCTTCAATCTTTATTAATACTTTAATTATGTTAATTATACCATGGTTTCAAGCCCTGCTACTACAACAAGCAGGGGGTGGAGGTGGGGGAAGAGGCAGTCCTCTGAGCAATACAGCTAAGTAATGAGTGCATTCGAATTAAAAGTATGAATGGAATGCAAAGTAGCAAAGAATCACAAATACATAATTCAGCAGTTTACCCACCCTGTTCACACTGCTTTCCTCCATAATGACTGGCAGTATTCCTGGAGGGGGAACCCACTGTCTGACTCATTCTCTGAGTGTACTGTACATAGTAAGTGCTCAGTAAACGTCTGTGAATTAATCTAGAACCAAAGATGGTGAAATTGTATTAGTACAGGTAAAAGGAAGTGAGCAGATATTTGGGATATATTTTAAGATGACAATGACCAAAATTATTGCTGTTGTTTGTGGGATGGAGGCAGTGGTGGAGGGGTAGAGGTGGGAAGAAGAGTGATGGGAACAGAAAATGACCACTTATACAGAGGTTCATCATTGCTTCTTTCAAGTCACTTTGGTTCTCTGGACTTATTTTTTTTCCCCCTCTCATTCTGATTAATGAAGAGGAGGAGATTGGGCCTTAATGGTTGTTTTCCAATTCTGTGCTCTTGGATTCTTCGAAGGAATGTCAGGGACTGCACTGTGTATGTGTGTTGGGGAGTTAGGGGTACATGGAGGAACAACTCTGCTTTTATAAATGTATTTTATGTATTGGATATCTAAGATTTTTTTTTTTTTAGTGAAATGTGTTAAAAAGTAGTTGAGAGGTCCTGGATTTAATGGTCTTTTCAAGGTCCACCCCACCCACTCATAGTCTCTTGCATCCCACCTGTATTGAGAATCTTTCACCATTGACCCAACCTTTTAAGTGCCCTTCATCCTGGGAATGTTGATTCTCTTGGTTCGCCTGCCTTTTTAGCAGCCATGTGACTTTTACATCTCATCTCCGATGCCTTTGTTCATCTTGTGCAACCTACCCAAAATGCTCTTCCTCTCTCTTTGAACTTATGGGCATCATAGTTCACTAAGCCTGATCAGAGCTTCCTCTGATCAGGGAAGCCTCCCAAGACTGCACTAGTCTAGTCTGTGGTACTTTCTCTTCTTTCTGAATTCCTATGGCTTTCAGTGTCTGGCCTGCATTCTCCCCTCACCCCACTTTTTTTTTTCCATGTGTGTAAGTCTTTCTGACTAGTTTATCAGTTTCCTGGGTGAGGAAACATTCTGTCTTCTTTTGTGGTTTTCCTTCCACTTTGCCTCAGACTGACATACAGATGACTTTTCAAGAAGTTCTATTTATCTTACACATCTAAAAAGTATTTGAAAGGGGTTAAACACATAAAATCAAGTGATTCTCTAGCCAGAGAGAATTCACTTGCCCAAACTACAACAATCAGTAACTGTATTCAAACTTTATAGTTTGCTGAGCTGAAAAAAAATGTCATTTGAATGACTTGTACAAGGTAGGTTTTTGGGCTTTGGGAGGCTGACATGTACACAATCATCAGTTGTTTGGGGTATCCTTTTAACAACATCAGAGAAACATTGGAGATAGGTAAATCTGAAATGGAAACATGGTACTTTTTTCAGAGAGTAGTTCTTCAATTTTGTTCTGGTGAGAACTGCTCTGTGTCTAGCCCTCTTTCCCAGATGGCCTAAGCCAAATATCTTCAGAGCTACTCCTGTCATTCTCCTATTCTTTGACAGTTGCTGGTATAATTCTTCCTGAAGCACAGGATTAGCATTGTGCCTCTTCATGGAGGTCTTGGTAGCCAACCCAGGACCCAGGTTACTACCTTTTCACTTCCTTTCTTTTTTTAATGCCTATTTATTTTTGAGAGAGAGAGAGACAGAGTGAAAGTGGAGAGGGGAAGAGAGAGAGGGAGACACAGAATCCAAAGTAGGCTCCAGACTCTGAGCTGTCATCACAGAGTCAGACACGGGGCTCCAACTCATGAACTGTGAGATCATGACCTGTGCCAAAGTCAGATGCTTAACTGACTGAGCCATCTAGGTGCCCCCTGTCTTATCATTTCTTAATTGTGAATCCCATAGGTCACTAGTGTAGGAGCTAATGTTAAAAAAGGCACCACCTTGCTCATTTCTTGGTCCAGAAGCAGAAAAAAGAAGGCTCTTAATGTCACATGACCCCATGGATTATCAAGAGGAAGCATGGCCCAAGTCCATTAACCAACAATTAGGAACTCATTATTATTTCAAGTCAACTTTGTGTTTGTCAGAGTGGAGAATATGGAAGTAACATATGGCATGGTTTCTGCCCTACAGTTTTCTATGGCACAGAATTATAAACAGAAAAAAACTGTAGAATAATATAAAAAATTACGAAGTGCTAGCTATGTTTCCCAAATACTATAAGAATTCAGAAAGGAATGGAAGGTGAGAAAGGGTGAAGCTGTTGGATCCAATTTTTTTCTCATTCAAAGTTTCTTTTTATTACAGCATATACTCATGAGCCTCCACAATTTTGGGATAAAATGTCTGCCAAAGTTCATTGACTAATCAATAATTCATTCACACCCTAATAACAATATGGATACTGCCACCAATTAGTCCTACTGGCAAATAAGAGAGAGATAACCAGAAGGTCCATGCTGAACTAATGATAATTTCAGCCAAAAAGCAAAGAAGCTTCATACTGTCATTAGACTTTGTATCTCATTGTACCTGAATATACGATTGGTTGAATATGTTCAGACACTGAGATTAGCTTTGAGAAAATGTGTTTATTAAATTTGGGGGGATCTACAATCCATATTGGGGATCCTACACCAAGAACTATGTTAATAACCATGGTAGAAGTTGATACAATAGAAGATCAAGATCAAAGTAAGGGAAAGTGGCATAGGCCTTCCAATAACTAGGACTTGGTCTAGCTTTGGGTGGGGTGGGCAGTAGCAATGTCCCTAAATTCAGTCCCTTCATCCCCTGTCACTGAACTATTCTAGGGCCAACCATCTGACATTCTTCTTTCCTTCTCATGTTGTGAGCTCGTTCTTATCTGTATAAATGGACCACGGTGAACCATCATTTTCTGAGTTGTACTGTTTTGCATCTCACTCCAAAAATGTACCCTAATATTAGCGTATGTGATCTTCAGTAATCTTTGAGAATTTTCCATCCCCTTAATGTCTTCAGTTACAGCCATGGTTTTAAGGGGAAACAAAGGTTATTTTGAGTATGTTATTGATAGTTTGAAGACCTATTTTGCATTGCCATGTGTACCACTCATTACCACAGGTATATCCTTCCATCAGTGGTTATGCAGAGTACAGTAGGAGGTCTTGGAGTGCACCTTAACTGCATTGGGTTGTGAGTGGAAGATCCTGCCTTTGTGATTTTACCCAAGACCTTGGTTGTATCTTCTTAGTAAAACTAGACCAAGTATCATTTAGAAAGTATAAGTAAGTATCTCTATTAGTTGTTATCTCCTCAAATTCAAACACATGATATCAGTATTCCTCCTCAATGGTGAAGTTATAGACTTGGTGGTTAATTAAACATCTTTTCTAATGAAATTAGCTTTCATTTCCTAAGTAGAGGTTTTTAACCTGAAAGTGGCTTTGAGACATTGTTTCTTTCAGCCATCACCTTTGAAAGGAAAGATAATGTCCCTTCAAAGGGCTTCTCTAGTAATGAATAATTATTCTTTGTTTGACTGCAAATGCACATTCCTGAATTAATATATTCGTAAAGTTTCATCAATTATTTCAAGATGTATTAAAGAGCATTGGAAATAGTTCTTCTCCCTACAGGAGGTTGCCAAGAATAAGTTTTGTCCTTTAAAATTTGAAACAAATTATTATTCACTGGGGGAACATCATTGGAACTTCCCCCAGCTCCAGCTGACAGGGACAATTTGAAGTAACCTGTTAATGGCAAAGCTTTAAAATTTACAGATTCTCTAAGCGGAGCAATTTTTAAAAATTAAAACCATAGTTAGGGGGATTGCTTTGGAGGTCACACAAAGTTAGGGGCACTGCACATTTACCTGGATCATAGCTTGGATTCCAGCTGCCTGGGATGCATGTTACATCATGGCTCTGTGGAGGTGAGGGGGACTGATACGTCCCTGGTTGAATTTAACCAAAATGCTTCAGGCTTAATTCTCCTGAGACTTTCAACTTGGCCATAAAATATAGCATAACATAGCACAAAGGCTACTGTACTAGAGGTTAGGAAAATGGGGTTCCAGTCCCAAAAGTCACATAACATGAAAGAAAAGAAAAATCCTCACCTATAATGAGGGGGTTGGTTTAAATAATCTGCCTTGTCCCTTCTAACTTTAACATTTTGTGTTTTATTCTGTAAGATGTCCCCTGTACTGAATACTTATGGAGTGCACGTTTTATGTAAACTATTTACTCCACATGACTTCTACCAACTAAATATCATTGTTGTCTCCTTGAAATATCATTTCTGTCAGTTTTTGTTTTGGTTGGTATGTAATACCTAAATTGCCAAAGATTATTAAGTAGGGTGGTTGTGACATCGAGGAAGCCTCATTTGCTCATCTGAACTGAGATCTTTTTGAGTAAAGCAAGAAAATGAGAGGGCAAAGGAGACTAACACTGGTTTGGGCACTCACAATGTGTCAGGAGCTGTACTTGGTGATTTCATAGCTTTCATTTTCTGCTATTAGAGTCAAGTACAGTGCTGAGAACACCAGAGCCCTCAGTAAATGCCGCCTGGATTAAACAGAATCACCTGCAGCATAACTAATGGGGCCAGAGCTTAGAAAGAAAATCATTTTCTTTGCACCTGTTTTTAGAACCTACCTTTCTCTCTTCTTTGGAAATCTAATTCTAAATTATCTTCTCACAGCCAATTAAAATGGTAAATAAGAAGCACTTGGGTGGGAATGGTGTATATAAGGTGATGGTGAGGGGGACATAAGCCAGGACCCAAAGATGTGAGCTTGAGCTGTTTCTCTCATCAGTCTGGTATATTATGCATCTGAGCATGGGTGAGAGTGCATAGGAGCAAATGACATTGTTTTAGGCAGTAAGTTGAACTTGTGAGGTTTTGGCATTTCCTGTGTCCCCAGGAAATAGCAAGGTTAGTCTTGAGGGATGGAAGAGGATGTACCTTGTGCTCCCTGAGATGGCAAATGCAAGGCATGCATGCTGCCATTCACAAGCCCCCAGCAGCAATTATTAATTGATCATGACTCTCTTTCTAACTGAGCTCAAACAGCTTCAGCATCCTTTGAACAGAGCTCCCTAGATGGCCATTATCAAATGATAGGTATTGACACAAAAGATGACATCTATTTGTCAAGATATGGGCTAAGTAGTAGATTCTTTTAAAAAATGGTGCATCTGTCACATTTTTTGGTAAGTCAAAGCCCTTTTAAAGTGCACAAAAGGACTTTATGAAAGTATACAGTAATCATTTTTCTTCTACCTCAGAAGTTAGCCACATCCCAATTTACTTAACTACTGTGTTCTTGAGAAAAGGGAAATTGGAAGGAAAGTTTTGTGAATTGATCACATTGTAAATTGCCTGGCTTATAAATGGGCCTATGTGAGAGTTGTTGATAAAATGTGGAGGATGTATATCCAGGAATATCCACAGAAGCAGTGGCAGAGTAGATGTATATATCACAACACAATGAATCTTGAAAACATAGGACTTGAGTGAAAAAGAAAGATGACACATATAACCATTTGACTCACATAAATTAAAAATATTTGAGCACAAAACAACATTAAGGTTTCTTTTAAAAGACGTCAAAGTATTGACTATAAAAGATTGCTAAATATTGGTCTACTAAAGTGAAGAAACGTGTTAATCACAAAACACCTGAAAAAACAGAAAAGACAAGTTACAAATTGGGAAAAGATATTCTGGGTATACACTGTTGATAATGGATCAGTATTATGAATATATAAAGAACTCCTATACGTCAAGTAAGAAAACTACAAACGGCACCTTAGAAAACTGGACAGAAGGTAGAGATATTTTGCAGAGGAGAGAATATTCATAGTCAAGTAACATGGGAACAAATATGTTTGACATTATTGATTAGGAAATTGCAAAGAAAATAAGATTTTTTTTTCACTCACTTGACAGACACATGTTTTCTGACATACTGCTTACAGGAGAACATATTAGTCCTATACTTTGGAAAATTATTTATCTAAAGTTGAACATTGGGGCATCTGGGTGGCTCAGCTGGTAAGTGTCCAACTTCGGCTCAGGTCATGATCTCACCATTCATGAGTTTGAGCCCTGCATCAGGCTCTGTGCTGACAGCTCAGAGCCTGGAACATGCTTCAGATTCAGCGTCTCCCTCTCTCTCTGCCCTTCCCCACTCATGCTGGCTCTGTCTCTCAAAAATAAATAAATATTTAAAAAACAAATAAAGTTGAACATTAATATGCCCCCATGACCCAGCAATACCATTGTGACACATATATAATAGGAGACATGTAAAGAAATTCCTTGAGATTACTATTTTTAATAGCAAAATCTGAAATCTTCATATGTACTTTTATTGGAACATTATACAGCTGCCAAAACAAATGAAGTGATGTGTAATAACATGGGTATATCTTGCAATATGATATAAAGTGAAAAAATATAGTTTTTTAAGAATTAATATGGTAAAAAGATCCACATGGATTAAAATCATTGCCTTTGAGGGGCAAATGAAAGTGGGAAATGAAGATGGAAGGAAAATTTTTTAATGTATACGTATTTTTATTTGTAAATACAGTATTTTAATATGATATAAATTATCTTACTATATATTATAAGACTGTATTTTTTTGTCTTCCTCTTGGCTTAATTGCATGACTCAGTTGAGATATAGATGTACTTTGGTAATATGATTGAAAAGATTTCACAGAAGGACTCCATGGCCCAAAATTGCATCCCAGATATATAGAAACTATACCTTCAAACTCAATATTAACAATTAATTCTTGGAAACCAATGCGTTGTGTCTCTAGGAGCAGCCTCTCAGTTTGCTATCACACTAGGCCTTCATCAGGTCATCTTTGGCAGCAGAATACAACTTGGAGGACATGGGGATGAAAGTGATGAGTTCTGGCATGAGGCAAATCCAGAGACACATATAGATGGAAAGCATTGGTAGAAGACAGAACATGGCCTCCTTGGTGAACCTAGAGAAATCCTAGGACATTGACACTCTGAAGGGTCTGGGCAAGAAGGGGATTTTGTTTTCTATTACTATTTTTATTCCTTTACCATGGATCAAGGGAAAATAGGCTGGAAAAAAGATTTGGGGAGACAAGGAATAAGGATAAAAAGTTGGGAACATATGAAGGAGCAATTTTACCTTTTCAATGAGCTTTCACAAGATTCACATGCTCATTAGGAACCTCATCAGTTTTTATTTTTCATTTTAGAATGCAGATGGCATTATCCCTCTCCTCTCACGGTTGTTACCTATGTCTGTAGGGTACATGATGTCCAGACCTCTTAGGGGGCATGTTGGCTCTCCCAAGATTGCTGTTTCCAAACACAAGAATTTCAGAGCTCCTACCAGAGTCCTTAAGAAACACTATCTGGGCATAATGATTAGAAGGAAGAGCAAAAGACACTGATGTGCTGCCATCTTTGTTGCCTTCCCTTCCCCCAGAGTCTCTCCCTACTCACCCTGTAGTTTTTCATCCTGACGGGATCCAATCCGGGGACATTCAGTGGCAATCGCTTCTGGAGTGGGGGGCCTGGCAGGCGCTTAAAACGCCTGTATTTGGAGTGGAGTTGGCTATTGTAATACTTAGTGAATGGAATTTCATTAGGTCCTTATCTGTGTGCAGTGAGGAAAAGAGGTCCTTTTACACAGTGCTTGTAATGGAGTGGAAAATTGCATTTCCCCCTTGCTCAAACAGTGCCATTAGTGGGGAGGCAGACTGTCTGCAGAGAGCGGGAAGCCACCTCGGGCAGTGAAGGGCTGACAGCCCAAATGATGGCAGTGCTGAGAGACCCGGAAGATATTAAAATAAAAACAGGTTGTGTTGTTCTTTTTGTCCTGTAGCAGTTCTCCCCTGCAATGCAGGGCGTGATTGGATTTGAAGCACTGAGAAAAACATGTTAAGTAAGAAATTGTTTAAATAAAGTTGTTTGAGGTTGAAAATTTCCCCCAGGCATGGAGGGGAATGTAGTTAGCTACCTACAACTTATAGATATCCAAGAGGCAGTACGTTTTCGAGCCAGCCACGTAGGCCAGACACTTGAGAAGTAAAATATACAACTGAGGTCTCTTCTTTGATCGTTCAGGTGCATTCCAGCCCTACTAGGCGTATGCAGGCACTCAGATAGCCAGTCAGTGGATTTTCCTTTTCCCTGGGGTCTGTGAATTGCAGGTGAGAACTGTTGGGCACAGTGCAAAAACACAGCAGGGAAATCCACTAGCTCTGCAGAGATACTGTTCTGGATGCACTGGTAGCAAGAGAGTTTCTTTCTTTGAGAATGGTGTCAGATGTAGCCCCATGGAAGCTGCTAACGGGTTGGTGGAGAGGTGCATGTGTCCTAGGGCAGTCCCAGGCCACAGAGATGACAGACACTATGCAACTCCTGGGCACAGGTGAACAGCAAATGCAAGGTGGTCCATGCCAGGTATGTTGGGAGGAACTAGTGAGAAAGCCCTTTGTCGATGTCAAAGGGCACTGGGAAAGTAGAAGTAGAAGTGGTCTTCTGAAAAAAAATGGAATCATGGAACCATGAGGATAGTTGATATTTGAGCTGCATAAGACCTGCAGAATGATCTACTCCAATTGTTTCTTGTAAGGATGAAGAATTTCTTTCTCGTGAAACAGAAATACTAGGTCAGAGTTCCCTGAGGCCCCTTCTACCACCAGCTACTGTACACATCCCTTCACTCTTTTCTGTGTTCACTTGGCTACTCTCTACTCCAGTCCCACTCTCTTTAAAGAATTTTTTTTTTTCTTTTCGGTCTGTCCCTTGACCTTAGCCTCATGCTTCTGCCTGCCAGACATTGAAGATTTGGGGGGTATCAGCTACCTACCAACCATTCTGTTCTTTTACATGTTTGTCCTCTAATATCCCTTATGTGTACATAGATCAGAGTTTGGAAGACCTGACCTGTGCATTAGTAGGGCCCTGCTCAGCATTAACACAGGTTGCTGAGCCCTATCTTAGAACATTGTCAAGTATAATTTTCAAAAAATGAAAAAATCTGACTTACACAAATGCTATATGAACATATATATCATTATTTCAAATTATTCATATACTTAGGTCAGTAATGAGAGTACTAGTAAAGTGGTAGACCTGGTTCCTTTTGAGGAACTGGTTATTTACAGGCACTTAAAAAAAAAAAAAGAACAGGGCCACCTGGGTGGCTTAGTCAGTTGAATGTCTGACTTCGGCTCTCGTCATGATCTTGTGGTTCATTAGTTTAAGGTCCACATTGGGCCTACTGCTGTCAGCCTATAAGCACAGGGCCTGTTTTGGATCCTATGTCCCCATCTCTTTGCCCCTCTCTTGCTTGTGCTCTCCCCAAACTAAATAAACATTTAGAAAAAGAAAAGGAAGTTAGATGAAGATTTGCTAAGTTAGATACAAAACTGACCATTGTGCCTTAGAGCAGTATAGTCATAACTTTGGGGAATCCTTTTCTCTTCGCTTCGCTTCGCTTCTCTTTGCTTCTCTTCTCTTCTCTTCTCCCTTTTCTTTTTTCCTTTCCTTTCCTTTCCTTTCCTTTCCTTTCCTTTCCTTTCCTTTCCTTTCCTTTCCTTTCCTTCCCCTTCCTTCCTTCCTTCCTTCCTTCCTTCCTTCCCTTCCCTTCCCTTCCCTTTCCTTCATTTTTGACTGGACAAATCTACAATTTAACATGTGACTTCACACTCTGTCTGGGGTATAATCAAGTAGTGAACCGTGAAGCCAAACTTAAGTACAGTCTCCTGAAGAATTAAATAACCCTTAGGAGGACCTATCCTACAACACCAATGTATGCTATTGAAAAGATATTCTGCCCATTTTAGACCCTTTGATCCCTTGTTTCCAAGTTTTGGATACTTTTTCTTAACCTAATCCTGTGATTTAAATCTGTATTTCTTTGAAGTTCACCAGCTTTGGTGTGCCTGACTCTGAAGACTCTACCATGGAGGAAAGTCCCAACTAGTATGTTAGGTTAATTAGATTAAATTATTTTAATTAAGTAATTATAATTAATTAGGTTAGGTTAATTAATTTAACTTTCAACACATTTATCCTGTTGTCTGTATGTGCTAGAAACTATGCTAGACTTTAATGTACATTGGTGAATAAAACAAGTTTGTGAGGTTCAAGATAAGAGAAATGCATATACAGATGGGAAAAAAACAAAACAAAACTATAGAAAGCCTATCACATTGTCTGTCCCTGGTATCTGAGTCACAGGAGGTTATGGCTTCCCCAGGCCTCTGCCTGGATTCGTTTAGATAAGTAAGAGTTGATTACATTCCATCAAATTTGGTGAGATGAGAATGGCAAAAAGGAATTTGGTAGCTGTTCATGGGCTGTCTGACCTTGCTTACTGCATGCCCCTTGGGTTCAGTTATCCAATGAGTGCTCAGTAGAGCTGTATATATATATATATACTATATATATACTATAGTATATATATATATAGCTATATATATGTATACATATTTATGTATATGTATATATATGTATACACACTATATATATACACACACATATGTTTTTAACATCACAAATATATATAATATGTAATTATATATCTATATACAGATATCTGTGATGTTAAAAAACAAAATTTAACTGAATAAATTTTAAAAATCTTACTGGCTTCCTTTAATGATTCATGAATTAGGCAGCATTCAGTCTAGCAGACAGAAGAAGCTCTAAGGATCTGTACAAAATGGAAAACCTTTACAGTCAGAAGGGAGCAGAAACAAGGAAGTAATACTAAGCAAAACAGTGGATTTATTATTGTAAGGATATTTTCCTCTAGGGGTTTGGCAAGGTTGTATCAAGAAGACTACCTAACTAACATATCAGTTAGTTAGTCATATTAGTCAGATTCCTGACTGCTAGTTTAAGAATCCATTTCTGGAAGAGCTGCAAATGTAAATTAAGTCTCATTTTGGTGACATGGGGCTTAGCATAAGTGACTCCATTTGAAGCTTATTGTCTTGTTTTTAAGAGTCAAATATACTGAACCTTGTTGGCCATGGATCTTTTCCATTTATTTGTTTGCTTTACTTGTTTATTTAATGACTTCAATAAATATTCTAAATCTATTCTTAGGCAAGAATCTTAGAGTGGAGTATATAATTTCTTGTTTTTTCCCCCCTCCCCATACTCCTCCAGTGTGATTGACAACTAGCTTCCTACCAGGGGCATACTGTACCAGTGGTTACCTTTCCTTAAGAAGGGGTATTACTTCTACTTCAGATCTTCAGCCTTTGGAAGGCAGTGTGGGCCTTAGTAAATTTCTGAAGGCCTAGAAAATTTTAGGATGATTTTTGTTTTTCAAGAAGCTCTTGGCCAAGTTACAAAGCTATCCTTGTAATCATCTGAATTTCTTCTCTGAGATTATCCCTAAGGAGGAGTAGCTAAATGAGGGTGCTGGCCAAGGAATTGCTGGGCACAGCTGCCAGTCTTCCATAGTGAGAGCCAACAGTGGCTAATAGAGAAAGTGGTTGACTTTAATATCTAATTGGCATACACAGTATTTTGGTTAAATACTGGCCAAGTATGAGACACTGTTAGGCCATAAGAGGCATGTAGAGGCATAAAAGGAGAAACTTGCAGTGTGTTTAAGGGGACAAGAGATACCCACAAAGCACTTAGCTACCTGTATAAGAATATGTATGCTGAATACCAGCTGGGTGGTGCAGGCTACCTGTGCTCCAGTTCAGTCAGCGTGCTTCGTAGAGGCAGGAAATGTTCTTAATGGAAAACGTTGGTCATAATTTAATCCATGAAGAATAAATTTAGTCCAGATTTTATTTGGAGGGATGTGTTGAATATTCTAAGAGGATAGAGATGGGTCATTGGAAAACAAAAGCTTTGGACAACATTACCAAGTGTGTCATTAGGGTGAGGGTATGGTGTCCAGGGTGGATTTAGGATTGCATGAATCTCCTCTTCGATACCTCCCTCTAGAGGTACTCTAGATGTCCATCAGTCGCCAGTCTTACAACTCCCAGTTTTAGGTTTGTTCTGAGTCTGCACTAACTGTAAGAGTTTGAATTACTTCCTGAATCAAGCAGCACCAAGCAGAAGCAGGGAACTTGCCCCTTTCAGAACAGATGAACTGTTTTCCATTAATGCTGTTGCTCCCACACAAATTAAAGCTTGTATCAGAAATTAAGCTGTTCACCAGTTTTTTAATCAAATCCTAAATATGGCATCCTTCATGTATGAGGTAATTGTGTGTGCGTATGTAAATTCTGGGAGAATATATCTATTTGGTTATAAATCCAACTATAGCTTTTGAAAAAAGTAGATAGAAATCTGGAAAAATGAGTAAACACAATTAATTAGATGAGATATTTATCCTTAGTTTAAATTAGAAAAATTACTTAGAGAAGCTATGAAGATCTCAGTTAAAACAACCAGCCCGATTTTATTTTTCACTGTTATAAGGGCAGAAAAAAATGCATGAGTAAAATAAATATATATTTGGGGATGACACCATCTTGGCATTTCCAGGCATTCTTTTCTAAATATATTCTTTATCTGAGCTGTCTTGCAATACTTTTAATATAATTAAAAGCACATAATGAGTGCCAGACTTGTCAATTTCAACAACAAAGTGCTGAAATTTGCAGTGAAACTGAGAGATCCATCTCCCACACATTGTAATGAATAGGTTCATAAAAGGAAAATAGTTTAATTACATTTTAGTTCATGGATTGTTAATAGGCTGGAGTATCTAAATTGAATAATGTGATTCTGGTAATAATTATGTGTAAATGAACTTGTTTAAATGATATTTTACAGCTTCTTTATAAAATTACAGCTAGAGGCAATCCAGTGATAGACAGACAAAGGCCATGCAAAAATTATCATAAACTATTAGCTTGTTTGCAAAGGGTTTTATGTTAATCTTTTAGTACTTAAAGCAATCTGCAATTAACATATCATGGGGAGCTGCCTCGGAGCAAAGGCATGCAAATTGAAGTGCTTAGATAAAAAGCCATTCACGTTGGGGGGAAAAAAAAGAAAGAAAAAAAAAAGAAAAAGAAAAAAAATCAAAGAAAGGGTGGCAAAGTACTCAGAGGGTGCTGGTTTTATATTTGAGATTAAGGAGGTGTAATGATTGTGTTATCTAACTATGGCTATAATTAAAGCTTTTCTCCTGCAGACATGACAATAGATACTGCATTGATTTCGGTGTTTTAATTGTGAAAGTCATTTTATTTCAGGGCAGAAGATATGAATAGCCTGAATCAAAGGGCTAGAAGATTGCTTTGTTGATAGTACTTGTTCAACAGCTGCCTAGCTGCTTAATACACAAGTGTGGAGAATACAGAGAGACCCAGGGAGGTGCTGGGTATTGTAATTCTCCCGCTGGTTTCCTTTCCTTTTATGAAAAAGGCGAGGATCTGCGTACTGATTGTAAACAAACAGCCTTTTCATACCTCACTGATGTTTTTCCTCCCCAACTTTGTAGAACAAAAGGAGTCATAAAGGGCCTTGAACTAACTTTACTACTGCTCCTTTTAAGCTACAGAAGTTTATGCAAAGTAATAAAACCATCCTTGCTGGCCAAGATATCACCCCTCTAATGGAGAACAAGAGTCTTTGAGTGGCCTCCGTAGTTATCACAAATAGCCTATGACAGAAACAGTTTGTTGGGGAGAGAGTGGA
Source organism: Proteles cristata cristata (assembly GCA_017311185.1). Lineage (NCBI taxonomy): Eukaryota > Metazoa > Chordata > Mammalia > Carnivora > Hyaenidae > Proteles > Proteles cristata. The sequence goes on along the minus strand of JAESUZ010000173.1, from coordinate 953,159 downwards.
TTATTTACATTAAGGGCATATCCACAAAATCTCACACACAGTTAGTTTGAGATTAGGATTTATCAGTTTTTATATACAAACTGCAGGGGGAAATTAAGTGAGGAGAAAACATACAATCCTAGAGCACAGAGGATTCTAAAGAGAATTCTAGGAAAAAAAAAAGAACTCTGTGTGGACTTTTTACAAGTATCATGTTCTTGGCTATTTTTTCCTTAACAGTTCAGACTGAAGTAAAACCCATTGATTCCTAATTATTTCCATTATTTGATAGATGGAGCTCTTCTTTGTGCTTTGAAAATATTGAATGTGTAGTAGATTTGGTCTGAATAATAGTAGATTTGGTTTCGGGGGGACATTTGCCAGGTTAAGTGATACGGTTAAGTGATACTACACACCAAGATGTTGTGGGAGAAGGAAAGTAATTTTTCCTCTACGTTACCGTTCTAGGTTTTGGATGAGACACCTCTGTGATAAAACAACAGCAACAACAAAACTCACCACCAAAAACAAAAAGCAGATTAACAGGAGAAAAACAAACAGAACTTTAATAACATGTATGTCTCCTGAATACATGGGAGACACCCAGGAAGATTAACTCCACCTGAAATACCATTTTCAGCTAAAGATTAAAAAAAAAAAAGTTGGGGGTTAGAGGATGTTAACTAGGAAAAGCACGGTAAAGGATAAGGTTGTTATTACAGATTGAAGTCTTGGGATTCTCCATTGATCAGAGTTTCTAGAGATTGAATCATCCACCTCTTCCTGGTACACAGAGAGAGACACCCTCACACTTGGAGATTTGCTTTAGAAACGTAAATGTTCCTTACAAATGAGAACTGTTTCTTGGTTTGCAGAGCTTCTCTGTCTGCAGTTTCCTAAATTACCCAACCTAAAATAATCCGTATGCCAAAGAGGTATGTTTTTGGGTGACAAATTCAGCTACTGTTCTGCGTTACAAATCTAACAAGAATAACATCAATAATCATTTACCGAGTGCAGCACTAATCTTTTTTCTTTAAAGTACATTACTAACCTCTCACAATCACGTAAGAGAAGTTGATGGCATGATCTCCACTTGAAAAAAAGAGGAATCTAAGGCTCAGAGAGACCAAGTAAATTGCTCAGTCACACAGCCAATCAGGGACAGAGGCTGGTTAGAACCTAGGAAGCTGGCTCCAGAGACTGTATGCTTACCCCGTGGATGAACTATGCTAAAACCAAAGGCCAGAGAAGAGACACCAGCAGTGTGGATTGCAAACAGCCAGCTATGAAGTCGTAGTTGGAAGGACTCTTGGAGATCCAGGCTTCTCAACTTTTTTGGTGCCTTGCATGCCTTTAAGAGTTTGGTAAATCCCACAGACCCATTCTCAGACTAAGGATTTTCAGATGCACAAAATCAAACGAAGAGGATTACAATACAAATTAAGTATATTGAAATACTATTGTCAAAACATTTAAAAATCAAATTTATGACTTACTAATTTATGTGCTTCTTTTTTTTTTTTTAAATATTTTTATTTATTTCTAGGAGAGAGAGAGAGACAGCGTGAGCAGGGGAGGGTCAGAGAGAGAGGGAGTCACAGACTGAAACGGGCTCCAGGCTCTGAGCTGGCAGTCAGCACAGAGCCCGACGCGGGGCTCGAACCCACGAACCGCGAGATCATGACCTAAGCGAAAGTCGGACGCTTAACCGACTAAGCCACCCAGGCGCCCCATAATTTATGTGCTTCTTAACATAAATTAATGAGATCTAAAAGTGAGTCTAACATCCACAATAATTACAAAGTAGTGGTGAATGTACACAGTATTTCAGATTTCTGCAATCATGATTGAAAAACACTGAAATTTTTATTGATGATATTTTGTTGCTTACATTTATAACCAAAGAAAATGTTAAATCCCTTTTAGAAGTTAGTGGAAGCAAAAATATCCCTTTATTACTTATACAGCTATATATACATATACAGCTATATATTTATATATGTAACAATAATTTCATTCTCCTCAAAGTTCACAGGCCTCTGAATTCTATAGGTGTAAAAGGCTCAAGTTAAGAACACTTTTGATTTTACACATGAGGAGGCGTGAGGCCCAGAAAAGGGAATGAGTCACCCAAGGTTATTAGTAATTCTTGATAAGATATAGATCATGATCATAGATTATAGATTACACTTAGGGAATGTAAGGGAACTTAAAATCCTCTAGGTTGACTTTTATACATTCTCTCTCTTAGGACTTCGGTAGCTTTTGCCATCATGCTCTTAGAGTGCTGAGCCCTTCTTTGTCTTTGCAAAATTGTTTTTCAAAGTGAGAGCACCAGGAAATTGCCTTGACCCTTTCAGTCATCTGTTGGCAGTTCCTACCTTCCTCTAGGGCCTTGATGAGTGCCTTATGCTGCTGCCGGTGGGCAATGCTGGGTGGAGACCAGAAAGTGCAGACACAGGGGACTGTATCCACTGGGGACCCCAGGAAGATGGCCTATGATACCAACTGAAATGTGAAAACCTGCCAGTTAGGGGACAAGAATGTCTGTTGATTATATATAAGTTTTTGTCAGTCCAGGCTGTTATAACAAGATACCTTAGACTGGGTGGCTTGAAGGACAGAAATTTCTTTCTCACAGCTCTGGAAATCCAAGATCATGGTGCCAACATGTTCGGGTTTTTGTGCAGATCTTTTTTCTTGGTTTCCTCTCACTGTAGAGGGAGGGAGGCAAGCTCTCTAGTCTCTTCTTATAACAACACAAATCCCCCTTATGAGGGCTTAACCGTCATGTTCTAATTCCCTCCCCAAAGACCTCACCTTCAAATACCATAACATTGGGGATCAAGCTTCGCTGTATGAATTTGGTGGGTGGAGGACACCCACATTCAGTTCATAGCAAAAATTTTCCTATGCACAAACCATGTACATCCTCTTACAGGTAATACTTGGAGAGGCCTGGCTAACCATCTCTATCCCATTCTGGAGAGGAAGAGAGGCACCGGCGGTGAGCCAGCAGCCAGACTGGACTCCATCTGTGTCCTTCCAGCCTTTTGAGGCAGGTGCCTTGGTCCTCATTTTCTTATCAGGAAACTGAAGCTGGAAAACATTCAGTAAGGTGACCAAGCTTACTGCTCACTAAGTGACAGAACCAGGAATTTCACTCAGTTCTGTTGCCTCTAATGCCCATTTTTGTTCCTGGATCCCATGGCCCTTACATCAAAGGGGTGCTCACCACCATTCTTTCTCACCCAGGTGCTTTTAAACAGCTGTTTATTGCAAAGCTTTTATGTACATAATGCTGTCCCTCCCTAGTAGGCATGGAGGAGGGAAGAGTGGAGAATAGAGAGAAATATATAAGGATATCCTTACCCTTGAGCTTACTTTTCTAACTCTCCTAACTCTACAGATAGAGCTAGCACAAAGGGAAAGAGTACACAGAAAATGTTCATTGACAAGCATGCACAATACCAACAATAGAATAATAGTAATTGTGATGAAGATGATCACGGCTAACATTTATTAAAGGCATAATATTTGAAGCATTTGCATTAAATTATTTCGCTTGATCCCACACTCCAGTAAGTGATACATGTGGTGACAACACCACCCTTGCAATTGGCAAGAATGACCCTGCCAGAGGGCCCCACATACTACAAACGGAGAAACATGGAAATATATGTTTCCCTTCTTGATTTTATAATAACATTAGTGGTAGCCTTGAGCTTGACTTGAGCACACAGGTATTACAGGAGAGGAGGAGTGAGTTCTACCAACTAGGCTAGCTCCTCAGGGGCCTCCATAGGCAAGTTTTCCTTCAGCACACCTTACTTTGCTGACACAAGTTTTAGGCAACTCTAATCTGTTCTCAAAACTATACACCCTGAGGAAAAGGAGTGCATTTTTCTCCCTGAATAATTACTTTGCATGATTTGAGGCACCCAGCTTTTGATAAAGCACCTGCTTACTTGGATTTCAGGGAAGAGGCCATGATTTTTTTTTTCTCCTTCCTCCTAATCTTAGCTGAGATAACATCTGCTTGTGCCCTACATACCTCACTAAGTTTCTCTAACAGATAAAGACCATATGCACCTTAAATGCGATCACCATGCAATTATCTCAATAACAACAAATAATGGGCATATAGCTGGCTCAGTCTGTATAAGATGTGACTCAATCTCAGGGTTGTGAGTTCAAGCCCCACAATGACATGGAGTCTACTTTTTTTTTTTTACAAATAGTTTATTGTCAAATTAGTTTCCACATAACACCCAGTGCTCATCCCCACAAGTGTCCTCCTCCATGCCCACCCCTCCTCCCCCCCCACATCCATCAGTCCTCAGTTTTTGTCAGCATTCAAGAGTCTCTCATGGTTTGCCTCTCTCCCTTTCCCCCACCATTTCCGCCCTTCTTCTCCCCTTGGTCCTCTGTTAAGTTCCTCCTAATCCTCCTATACGTGCACACATATGATATTTGTCCTTCTCTGCCTGACTTACTTCTCTCAGCAGAACACCCTCAAGGTCCATCCATGTTGCTACACATGGCCAGATTTCATTGTTTCTCATTGCCATGTAGTATTCCATGGTATAGATAAACCACATCTTCTTGATCCATTCATCTGTTGATGGACACTTAGGCTCTTTTCATAATTTAGCTATTGTGGAGAGTGCTGCTATGAACATTGGGGTACATGTGCACATGGAGTCTACTTTTAAAAAATTAGTAATTCCATACCATTTTCTAACAGCTGGACCATATTCTAATTTTCCCAATTGTCTCAGAATCATCTTTCTGCATGGAGTTTGTTTGAATAAGGATCCAGACAAGGTCCATACATTTCATTTGGTTTGCTACATTCTTTGGTTTCTTTTATTCTCTAACAGTTCCCCTTGCCTTCTTTTCTGTCTTTTCTCTCTCTCTTTTCTCTATCATTACACATTGAGTCTTTTTGGAAGAGTACGGTCATTTGTGCTTGGGAAAGAGCCACTTTCTGGGCCACTTTTTGATTAGTTGCTTCCTTACAGTGCCTTTTACCCTGTTCTTCTATCCTGTATATTTCATTTAATCTGATGTACATTGAAAGCATGCTTATATTCAAATGCATTGTTTTGCATGTGGTGCTATATGCTTCCCCTTGCATCAGATCACCAGACACATAATAAAATCTAATCAGTATATTCAGATGGTTTCAACCTGATTCTTTTGTAAAGTTCACAACCAACCTCTCACCTAGTGATTGATCATCTTTTGATGATGGCGACCTAAATCCATTATTTCATTACTGATTCCAGAATGGTAATTTTCTAATTCTACCATCCCTTCTGCAGATATTACCTGCAGTTCTTCTATGGAAAAGAACTATCCTCTATATAGCATTGATTTAAAAATGTTTCTTCTAGTAGCAGAAAAGTTGGTTTAAAGATATCTCATGTGAGAACTGAAAATACAAAACATAAATGTAGGGGGTGCCAGGTAAAGTAGAGGTGGGATACTGGGTGAGCCCTGCAGTCACTGGCTTCCCTTCATCCTCTATACCTGTGGCAGGGGAGCCCTGGGGCTTTGGGCAGCACAACTGGGGAATGCCTGGTGAATGACACCTCTATGATCCTGTCCTCATCAGGCTTACAGTGTGTTGTTTTGGGGAATGAAGTGAGTGCCTCCAATACTAGAGAGGCTTGACTCTGGTACTGTTAGCCTCAGTCAACCTTGTGTCCTCATTTGTAAAGTGAGAATAGGAGTGCTAACTTTGAAACTGAACGAATGTGGGTTCTGTTACAACTTTATAAGACGTTTGTGAAGATTGCATGTGCTTAATGCTTACAAAATGCTTGGTCTAATGCCTGCTAGATAACAATGCTCAAAAATGTTAGCTTGACTATTCTTGTTGTAATCAATTACTGTATTGGTTTTCTAGGGCTACCATAGCAAAGTGCTGCAAAGTGTATGGCTTAAAACAACAGGAGGGGCACTTGGGTGGCTCAGTCAGTTAAGCACCTTGGCCCAGGTCATGAACTTGCAGTTCATGAGTTTGAGCCCAGCATCTGGCTCTCTGGTGACAGCTCAGGGCCTGGAGCCTTCTTCTGATTCTGTGTCTTTTCTCTCTGCTCCTCCCCACTCACACTCGTCTCTCTCTCTCTCTCTCTCTCTCTCTCTCTGTCTCCGTCTCTCAAAAATAAGAATAAACATTAAAAAAACACAGGAATTTACACTTCTATAAGCCACAAGTATAAAATCAATGTCAGTAGGCCCACGCTTCCTTTAAGGCTCTGGGTATAGAATCCTTCTTTGCCTTTTCCTAGCTTCTGGGGGTGGCTGGAAATTCCTGGTTTTACTTCACTTGTGGATGCATCGTACTATCTCTGCTGCTATCACTACATGATTGCCTTCTCCCTGTATGTCTCTTCACATGGCATTCTCTCTGTGTCCTCACATCATCTTATAGAGACACCAGTCTATTGGATTAAGGACTCACCCTACTCCACTATGACCTCCTCTAAAGAAATTACATGTCCAATGAACCTATTTCTAAATAAACTTATATCCTGAGATAGAGTTTAAGCCTCCAACACATCTTTTTTGAGGGACACAATTTAACCCTTAATGATTATGTAACTATTCAGTATAAAGTTGTGCATCTTAACGTATGGTAAGGGTTCCTTTTCCTTTACTGTTCGATATGGCAGAGTTCAAATTTCCTGAATTTTATTGTGTTCCCACTGATTTTCTTTCAGATATGTGATGCAGTGTAGTGCAGAGTAAGGGTAAATAAGCAATCCTTCCACATTTGGGTCCAGAGAGGACAAGGGGGGAGCACACAGGGTGGGAGCAGAAAACACAGTCAAAGCACTTCCTGTGAACAGAAGCAGAAGAAACACAGCTTTAAACACCCACCCACATTTCAGAATTTCAGGCGAGCAGTGCCCTGGCAGGCGCCCAGTGATACTCCCTGCTGTATCAGGACAAGCCTTGGAGTGAACTGTTTATTTATCAATTCTTAATTGAGTTGATGTTTACTCATGATTGCAAGCAGATGATTAATTTATTGTAGAGTTGGAAGAGTGAGATAGTGAGGAGATCGTTATAAAGAGCGATTATAATAGAGTTCTTTGCACTTGTGTGTCTGGTAATAAAAGATTGATATAATTAGATGGGGCTTGGTAACAAATGCTATTGCATTATGTCTGAATCTTATTTGAAAGTATTGGCCTTTTATCTTAAACTTATTAGGAGGTGGCTATAGGTTAAGTTGACACCTGATAGCTCTTTTAGTCCAGGAAAAAGGAGGGCTGAACTTTAGGAAGGAGTCAACTGTTTTGATGTTTAGAGGCAATGACAAAGTATTTTTCAGGGGGAAGTTTTCCCTCTTGGTTCTTAGAACAGTAGCAAGATTGGGAGGGGCTTAAATTTCAACACTGTCAACTAAGATTCTGGATAACTCTGGGTCATTGAAGGACTGTGTTCTCTCTACCCTGTGTGGCTACCTGGGAATTGTTATCCTGGCCAAAGCTATCCTTGTGAAAACAAATAAAGAAAAGACAGGGAATAACTTGACAGTATGATGAAAAAATGGGCTATAAGTAAGATGGGTCTCAGTTTGAAACCCAGCTATAGTGGGTTGAGTGGTGCCCTGCCTCCAAAAGGATATATCTTCATCTTGACTCAAGGAACCCATGAATGTGATCTGATTAAAATAAAAGGGGGTGGGGGGGCCTTTGCAGATGGAATTAAGGATCAGGCAATGAGATGATCCTGGATTAACCAGGTGGGCCCTAAATGCAGTGAGAAGTGTCCTTATAGGAGACATCCAGAGGAGATATGGAAGGAGAAGAGAAGTCTATGGGAAGATGGAGGCAGAGATTAGAGTTAGGCAGCCACAGGCTGAGGAATGCCTGGCACCACCAGAAGCTGGAAGATATAAGGACAGATTCTCCTCTAGAGCCTCTGGAGGGACTGGGGCCCTACTGACACATTGATTTCAGACTTCTGCCCTACAGAACTGGGAGAGAATGCATTTCTGTTGCTTTAAGCCACCATGTTTACGGTAATTTGTTATAATAGCCGTTGGAAACTACTATACCAGCTATACAACAAATTCCTTGTTTGACTTTGGGCAAGTCTTTTAATCTTTCTAAGCCTCAATTTTCTCATCTTTAAAACTGTGGTTATTATGCTTATCTCAGCATTGTGAGGACCAAATGCAACAGGCATGAGAACTCACCCAACCCAGTGCTTGGTACATGAAAGGCATTGGAAACATACCAGATTCCCTCTTCTGTCCCATCCCATCCTTTTCCATACTTGACATTTCAACTTGAAATCCCTTTCATCTTCTCCTCCTCCTAAAATGTCTGCAAAAACCAATAGCCCTCCCCTGAAGAATGTCCTATTCTTCAGGAGCTGTTCTTAGGACTGTCAAAGGAGAGGCAGAAGCACAGTCCAGCTGGTATTCTTAAGGCAGTTGGGTGGGAGCCATGTAGATATTAACATTTTTTAAAAATGCAGTTCACTGAACACAGCCCTATAGTGTAGCAGCTGAAGTCCGTATTGGAGTCACAGTGTGGTTGGCCAGCTGGGGTCTGTTTCCTTCACATGAGGAGGTCTCAGGATACATTCTCAGACCTGCAGAACAGACAGCACAAGGGAGTACATATAATACTCTGAGCTGCAGAAAGAAGCTGATGTAAATGGCTTTTGCTGGATGTGTTCAGTTCACTGATTTTAGATCTAGAAAGTCATGACTGATTGTAACCCACCCAATATGGGCTAGAGAAATCAGTGTTGGAATTTAGAGTATGTCTTACTGGAATAAATGCTTTTGTAAGCCTGTGTTCTTCTGAGGCCTCAGAAGGATGAGAAATTAAAAAGCACACAAGTCTACATTTCGTGTCAGTCCTTGATCAGCTGCAAAGCCTTGGGCCAACCCCTTAACTTCTTTGTGGCTTTATCTTTATGGTGAGGTTGTTGGAGCAGCTCATGTTAGCACTAACATTCCCTGGTTCCATAAAAACTTGAGGTGACCCCCATGAGGTCAGTCCCTAGATCCACATCTTGTGTCTGGCATGCTTTCTAAGGATAGTAGAATTGTGGGAAGGCAAGAAGGGAATAAAATTTTAGAGAGAAATGTAGGGTATTGTCTTATATATTCCATCCGGAGCCCCAGCAATCATCAAAGGGGAGAACTATGAGGACCCATGGATTTCCTAAGAACCTCCTCCCAGGTTCTCTTGAGGAACCTATGTTGATGACAGTTTTACCATCTGTAAATGGCAATGTGAACCCACTGCCTGGGTGTTCAGTGGGCAGGAGAGTTCCTGATGGGGAGTCTCTATTATGAGGTCAAGTGGTATTTGCTTTTGGGACATTGAGCCTCCTTGCTTTGCCTTTTCATCTAGGATCTGCTTTCCTCATAGTTCTCCATGTCTCCCAGCACTGATCTGCTCACTAATGGTGAGGCAGAAGGAAAAGGAAGGAAAGAAGCATGTTTTGATTGCCCATGTGAGTCCTATACTGTGAAGGATTTGTCTTCACAGCTACTTTCTGAGGCAAAACTTTATTCCCATTTTATACTTGATAAACCCAAGGCAAGGAGATACTTGGTAAGTTGAACTAATTATTAAGAGCCATGTCAATAACAACATGTCTCTCTTAGAGTCCGTGCTTCATGGCATCCTCCTCTTACACCATGATGTTTGGCCGCATCTGCCAGTCCTTACCCCCTGGTATGTATTGTATACCAGACCCTGGGCTGATGAAGAGTGGTAGTGTGTGTGTGGGGGGAGGAGAATGGAGATAAAGAAATATGAAAAATATTTATTATCTTTGCTCTTGAACTTATTATCTAATTAGATAAATGCAAGTACCATAAAGGAGGTACATAAGACAAGTTAACACTTTTTATCAGCAATATAATAGAGACATGATGACAGCAGCTGACACTGTTGTAGTTACTATGTGCCACATACTGGAGCCTCTACAAGTACTTTGTCATTTGATCATCACCACTATCCTGTGTCAGTTTTTTATAGTCCAGGAAGCAGAGGAACGGAGAGATTGAGAAACCAGACCAAAGATCCCCAGCATTTGATTTCCAGTGATGGAGCCAGATTTCAAATCCAGGCAATTGATGGGCACCTGGGTGGCTCAGTGATTAAGTATCTGATTATTGATTTTGGGTGAGGTCCTGATCTCGTGGTTCATGAGTTCAAGCCCTGCATTGGGCTCTGTGCTGGCAGTGTGGAGTCTGCTTGGGATTCTCTTTCTCTGCCCCTCCCCTTCTTGCTCTCTCTGTCCCTCTCTCAAAAATAAATAATTAAACTTAAAAAAAAAAATTAAAAATCCAGGCCATTGAGTTCCCAGTGTTCTGCTACTAATACTATTATTCACCAAGCAAGAGAATGGAAGGCCCACTTAAGATTCATGGGCAGGAAAGAAGAGTTTGGTGGGAAGAGATCGTGGGAGATTTCAGTGAGGCACTGGACCTTCAAAGGCCAATTTGGAAACTGCCTTATGTCATATCAAAGAACACATTTCTAATTATGCAGGTTCCTACCAGCTCAGAGCGGGACCTTGCAGTAGTTGCTGAGCTTCTCCAACTCTTCCAATATCATATTTCAAGGCAAACAGCCTATTTTCTTTAGACTTCTGACCTGAGATTCCCCACTGAAATGAAGGGGGTTGAAATCAGATATTTAAGGAACATGTCTCCCCTGGGGGAAGCAGTTCTTGGAACCAGGGGCCCAGGGAATGTTACACTAATCCACAGCTAACTGTGGGCCATGATAGGATCTTGGTGTCAGGTCTGCAGCTTTTCCAGAAGCACTGATAGGGGTGAGTGGAGCAGAATTATGGGCCTGGATCACTCCAAATGGTATTTCTTATGTAAAAGCAAGAGCTTTGTCAATTGTAACCCCACTTTAAGGGGTGTGTGGGATTGAAACAAGATGCTATGAAAGAAGGGACTAGTGTCTGCAGTCCTTTTTTTTTTTTTTTCTTGCATTGAAAGTGAGCATCCCTTTCCTGAAGACCAGAGGGACTTGATAACTCCATGCAAATTTGGGTACAGTGGAGGCATGTGGGGAAACAGATTGGGAGAAGCAGAAAACAGAGCTGGGTAGGTTCTAGGAGGTGATCTTGTGATAGGTGGCAGTCGAATCAGGTGCCAACATATTTTAGGGAAAACCGTGAATTTACTGCAGTGAACAAGCAGCACTCTCCAGGTTCCCACATCCCTCACACTGTGTTCTTTTTCACCAGCCAGCTTCAACTGATTGACCTCACCCTTTTTCCTCTTCTCCCTCTCACTCCTGCCCCAGCTATTCCAGAGTAATTAAACTTCCTGATTTGCAAAATTATTACTTGGAGAGAAGAGACTTACCCAAGTGGCTTACACAGTTTGTTCCCGAATATAAAACCACAGTTCCTGACTCCTAGTGTGATGTTTCCCTGCAATGCTGTGCTGAAATCTGGATTTCCCTTTCTTCAAGGAATGGAGAAAATGGAAGTAGTCTTGAAACTTCTTCCCTGAACTTGAATTTGAGGCAGCATCCCTAACTTTGGATGAGATGGTTGGCTATTAACTATGAAACCCTTATGGAGTGAGTTTGGTAAAGGGGGTGTTTTAAAGCACAGTGCCTCTGTGACAACAAAAAACATTTACTGTTTGGAAAACGAATACATATCCTTTTGAAATGTTCAGGTGTGGATAAAACTGGAATACTCTGTCTAGAAAAACTTGATGGGAAATCCACTCACTTAGTGTGATAATATAAAATAGCCACAGTGTTTCCTATCCCTGTGTTCATATCCTTTTGAAGTGTGCCTATACTATCCCTCCCAACAAGAGTGAAAATTCTCTATCCACCCCTCAAATTTAGATTTGACTTTGTGATTTGTTTTTATCAGTGGGCATTAATAAGCATGATATATCAGACGCTTAGGAAGTATTTGTGCATTGGGGCTTACCCTCTTATGGAACACCCTGAGACTGCCACACAAACAGATTGGTTTGTTTACCGGAGGCAGAAATAAACTGAAACAGAAAGAGACCATCCCACAGGAGACCCCTTGGATCAGTCAGCCCCCAGCCAAACTACCCCCTCACTACAGTCACAGAAATGATCTCAGGTGACACCCAAGAACCATCCAGCTGAGCCCAGCCCAAATTTCTGACCAAAAAAAAAATCATGAATGAATACAATGGCTGTTGTAAGCCACAAAGCTTGTGGTAGTTTGTTACAGCAATAGATAACTGATATGCCTAGCATTTCTAGCAATTTTCTTCTTAGACATTAACTCAGTTTCACACGAGTTACTCAGTAATAATCCCAGTCTAGACTTTTCTCCTCCAAGTTTAACTTGGTGTGGGAGGAGAAGAGAAGGAAGAGGAGGGAACTTTAAAAAAATGTTTTTGTGTGTTTATTTGAGAAGTTTTTCCCTCAGCCTAATTTATTTCTCAGATTCATCTAACTTTCATTCCCCTTCCTGAGTCAGTCTGAACTGTATTCAGTTGTCTTTACAGTTGAACTTGATAGTTATGTTGGTCATTTGTCTGTTTGCTTTCAAATCCATTCTCAAAACCTGCTCTGCTCAGTATGTGTCACAGGGGCTTATCCTCATAAACTGTTTCCCAGGCTCCCTGTCCCCTGGACTTAAGCCAGGTTCAGCCAGTGAGAGGCACTGGTGAGAGATTGCAGGTGGGCAGACAATGGAAGATGCCAAGGTTTTTCTTTTCTGGATTCTCTGTCGAAGATTGTCATTTCTGGCAGTGGCTAGGTCTCTTCTATAGCTCCATCTCTTGCAGGAAGCACTTTCCACCATGGTCCCAGCCCCCATGGACTATGCTAACCTGAGGCCAGCTTCTTCCAGAGAGCTTTGGCACCCAGATTCTAGTAGCCTTCCTTTTCACCCTTCCATATAGGGTTGGTGGCAGCTTCCTGAAGCTGCTATTCTCTGGGTACCCTTCTCATCTGTTACTTGTCATTTCAGATCCCCTAATACCTTTGAATTAATACCCCATATTGAATTTTCTCTTTTTGAATTACCTCTCCTGGAGTTCAGTTTTCTTAACTGAACCTCTAATTCATGTGGTTGGATTCAAGATCTCTACAGAAAGAATGAGGAGTATAACAAAACTTATCATCTAGAGAAATATTTAGAGGAGATACTATTTTCTTTTTGCATGTACAGGGATTGATTTAACTTGAACCTTAGAGTCAAGGCATGTTCATTTTGGCTAAGAGTTGAAGGGTGTTGTTATATATTCAGTCCTATCATGTTTCTGAAATAATAGAGTAAGCCATTTGACACACAACAATATGTGCTAGTGAATCCAGTCCTCTTTATGGGAAAACACATGGCCCACAAAGATTCATCAGCATGGACTTTCCCAAATAGTATAGGCTAGTGTTTCTCAACCAGGGCAGTTTTGACCCCCCTCTCCCCCCCATCATTTATTTGTGTGTAATTTTTACTCCTGGGACAGGTGTGTGCTTTTGGAATCCAGTGGGCATAGAATAGAGATTCTGCTAAACATTCTACAATGCACAGGACACAACAAAAAAATTGGTCCAAAATATTAATAATGTTACGTTTGAGATACACTGGTATAGGAATTGCTGATTTCATATCAGTTTTTTTCAGACTTCCTTGGTATATGTGGGCACTACTTTACCTGATCTCAGTCAAGACCAAGTACTCTTGTAGGAGTCCTGAGAATGTTTCTGTGTTTTAAGAGATGCCTCTTTTGTTTTGGGTCAAGGAGATTGTTTCCTACTCAAAACACATTTTTTCTTTATTATTTATTTTTTGAGAGACAGAGAAAGACTGAGCAGGGGAGGGGCAGAGTATAAGGGAGACAAAGAAGTTGAAGCAGGCTCCAGGCTCTGAGCTGTCAATACAGAGCTGGACTTGGGGCTCAAACCCACAAACTGAGATCATGACCTGAGCCAAAGTCGGTTGCTTAACTGACTGAGCCACCCAGGCGCCCCTGTTTCCATCTTTTTAAAACACCTTCCTCACTCAATCTCTTATGCTCATATTACAGAGAAGTAGATGGAATCTTTCAGAGAGGGACCTAACTCAAGGTGGGAATCAGATCTTAATAGGGCTGAATTTGCAGAAAGTCAGGCTTTGGTCTAATTTTTGCTTATGGGCTACAAAGATGGCTATCACCTCTCTAAACCTTTGAGAATTCTATTTTCTAAAGGTCTCCTGGGAGAGGAACATCATTCCAACATCTGCCACAGCTGAAGGCTTTGTACAGGGTAGTGTATCATCAGCTTAAGAACAAAGTGAGCATGTGCAGATGGGCCTATAATTTTTAATATGACATTGGCCATAATTTATCATGTCATACCACCCACTCACAACAGGCCCATCAAATGAAATGCTAAATGCCTTTCTTATCAACACTTGATGGGAAAATGTGTCCTGGCAGCTTTCTCTAAGGGAAACAGAAATCCACCCATGTTCTTTGCAGCCTAGAGCTCTGTACCCAAGATCAGATTTGTTTTTCTCCTCCCCAAATTTATAGACATTTACAAGGAAGCACATCCTGTTTGGTATTTAGAGGGGCAATGGAGTGAGAGAGAATTATTTAATAAGTCTCTTTTTTTTGAAATTTGTGCAAGCTGTTTTATGACTTAGAAACCTCATATATTACTTCCTCTTTTATGAGCTGCTTGTTGTTTTCTATTTTCATTTTCCCCACTGACTTTTTGTGGCTGACCCATGTAGCAATTATTAGAACTCCTCGGGCAGTGGTTAGTTCCTCCACAAAATGGGTATAGTCATAAAATATCGCCCCCAGATAAAGAGGGCTTAATTCTCTGGCCTGGGGTGAAGGCCTTGTGTTTCAGTCCTATTAAGTTAAAGATCCAGTGTTTACTGTGAGTGCCAAGACTGGATCCTAAATTTCCTGCTGGTGGTACCTCTTGATAGTGCAAACTTTGTGCAAAACTTGGATGTCACCCAGTTAACCAGGGCCTGGCAGGGTGGTCGGATTGAAGGATGAATATGCTTTTAGGGCATCAGAGCTGTGTGGCTCCTCTCAGTGTGAGACTGAGCCCAAGAGCCAAGAGAAAACCATTTCTCACATTTGTATGAGGTTGATAATTGCAAGGGAAATCTTCAAATTCTGAACGTTTTAAGGAAATGGAAATGCTTCTTCCTTTTAAATATCTTCTGGGTTTGACCCTTTAAGAATTTTAATAGGTCACAGTAATACTTTTCTAGGTGGGGTCAACTAAAATGCATGGAAGATGGGTCCTGGTTAATTTAATTTTCTAGTTAATTAGGGGAAGTCACAGATGATGATGATGATGATGAAAATGCTTCTTTAACTTCTTTCTCCTCCTCTTCCTTCTTGTTCTCCTCTTCATCCCCCTCCACCTTCTTCTCTTAATTTATTTTAATTTTATTTTAAATTCCAGCAAAATTAACATGCCACAGATTATTTTTGATTCAACCCAGTTCAATATGATTTCTGTGACTAGCCTTCCCACTGTTGAGTCATCCTTCCCACATCCTTGGGAGGGGAGATGGCTGGGCGACCATGCACTGATCCCCAAATACTCCTGATGTTTATGAAGCATTCCTAAAAGATAAATGCTAGGAAAAAAAATCCATGGCTTCGACTCTTTTTAAAATTGCATTCCTGGGGTGCCTGGGTGGCTTAGTCATTTAAGTGTCTGACTTTCGCTTAAGTCATGATCTTGCGGTTCATGAGTTCAAGCCCCGCATCGGGCTCTGTGCTGACTGCCAGCTCAGAGCCTGGAGTCTGTTTCAGTCTGTGACTCCCTCTCTCTCTGACCCTCCCCTGCTCACGCTGTCTCCCTCTCTCCTAGAAATAAATAAAACATTAAAAAATAAAATAAATAAAATTGCATTCCTATTAATTTGGGGTTGGTTGTGACGTTTAAGAGGACATGATGAGTTACAAAGTCTGACCCATCGCAAGCTCTCAGTAAACGATAGTAAGTCACGGATGTTACTATACAAATGCATTTTTACTTTTAAGCAATTTTTTTATAAGAGATTACGGTACATTTCAAGGCTGACCTTGAAGTAAAATACTAACACAACTTTGTAAAACCAAAATGTGAATGGGAAAGGCGTATCAATTTCTTGTCGTGAGTAGGCTTCAAATCTCTTTATTTGGAAGATTTAAATGTAAGTTTGAAGAAGTAGGACCGAGGTCACATCTTCCCCTGTTGGACATTCTTTCTGATGAATAAGTATTAAAACTGCTTTGAATTTGGTTTCCCCCTCAGATAAGGATTTATTTTTTCCATACGGTCTTCTCTTTGCACCTGAAGGAGCATTGAGGGTGAAAAATAGAGGCCTGTTTCCTGTTCCTAACTGGAGCCCTCCGAAGGTTGTCAAACCAGAGCAACAACTCTGTGGGATTTATGCCTGGGACCTGTCAAAGTAAAATTATCATAGCAAACCCTCTCTGCTATCAATCAAAGGGGTATTGGGGATGGCAAGGACAGGCATTTTTCAAATTTCTTTACTGTACATATTTAGCTCTGTGCCTGGGGGAGGAAGAGCTCCTTTGAACACTTCTTGTGGATTTCTTTTCCATCAGATGGCAGCTCACAGAACTACTTAATCTTCCCCAAAGGGCTTCTCTCATTGGCCTGCTGAGAATACAGCCAGGGAGGAAAGTTTGGGCGGGCTGTGTGGGGAGACCGGGACAATCCAGGAGCTAATTCCAGAAAATAAGGCATTCTTTTTAAAGGACACATGATGTGAGTCTGGTCTCTCAGATGTCATGCTGTAGAAAGAACGCTGTCTGTTTCAGGTTATCTGCTCTCACTTCTCCAAGTGTCACGTGGCCATTTGCAATAACACCACAAAAGCTGACGCTGCCATCATGTGATGTGAGTATTCTTCTTCGTCCTATGCAGCCATTTCCCGCATTTGTCAGGGAAAAGGTTGAAGGGGAATGGACAAGGAAATGGGTTCCCCATTCATTCCTGTCTGTCAGAGATTCACTTTGTCATGATAACATTCAGGGAGCGTACTTATCTCTCTGGCTACTGGAGGTTAAGGCAAGGGTAACAAAAAGAAGAGAAGAAATCCTGTTTGAAAAGTTTACAAATCCTGCCATGAGGGCTGTAAACAGAGTTCAGCCGGTGGTGGAATGTGTAAAAAATACTGCCACATTGATAGGGACCCATTTCCCCAGCACGAGGAGCCCACTCGTGTAAACAGAGGAACAGTTGCTGCAAATCGGGTCTGTTTTGGCTTAAAGTCTGAGGAACACATTGCCTTCAAAGTGAATTCTTAGGTGTCACTTCCCATAAGTTATGGCAGAAGATTACAAAGCTACTGATATAACATATTAGTTTGATGGACAGAATTATACCCCCAACGCTTCCTGCTCTCCCCAATGACGCACACTAACTTAGTGTGCTGTGACAGCTGCCTTGATTTACCACCAGTCCAGGAGGCCAACCGGGAGAGGGAACATTCACATGGACACAGGGCCTGAGACTGGCCCAGAGCCTAGTTTATAAAGCTGCCCTGTAATTCACCACAAATGTGTCACCATTAAAAGAGGAAAAAAGGATTGCAGATAATAAATACTCTCTAATTTATTAGCTAACAACAAAGAGATCAGAGCCAGTTGTGATGTGATTGTTTGACATAATATTGTCAAGGAGAAAAAAAAAAAAAAGCTAAGTTGACCAGAGAGGTAAATTACACATTCAAGCAGATGCATCAACTCTTGGCTTGTCACAAGCCCAGCTAAACAAAACACCAAACAGAGGAGAGAACTGGCAAAGAGCAGAGTCATTTATCTCTGAAAGAGACATATTCAAGAGCGAGTGAAATAAGACATAGTTCTTTTAGACTTGGTCAGAGGCCAGGTTTTAACTGTTATAAATTAAATGTTTTGTATATCGGATTTGGCAATTCTAGTCGCTTTTGTCATGGGAGGGAGACGTTGGATTTTTCTGCCTGTCTTAAACTGATGGTTTGGTCAGCTGGGATGTCTGTCTTTGCAGCTAGTTATTGGAAGGCCAGTGCATTCTAGTAATTAGAACAAATATCAGAATGACTTTTGTATGTAGGCTATTATACAATCAGTGGCTTTAGAAAAGGTTTTAATCACCTTCTTTTTGTGTGATTTCCTCCTTTGTGGTTATTTAATAATAATCATATAGGACACCAGGCAGGGATTCATATTCATAGTAGAGTCAGGAGCTCTTAGGGTTGGAAAAAACATGTCTTCCCACATCCCACCCAGGATATGTACATAGTTGGGTAGTGTTGCCTGGAGGGCTTCCAAGGATGCAGAGCATCTGCTGCAGGTTACTACAATAGAGCTCAAAGTCAACCAGGGCCCGCTGGGCTTTTCTTCTTACAAAGGCTACTGCCCAGAAGAACTCTCCCGTCCCTCACTTGGGAAGCTGAGTGTTCAGACCTAAATGGGCACATTTGTTTTGTCTCTTGTTTTATTTGTCCTTGGTTTTAGCCTCTTGTTAGAACATAGATTTCTAGGTTTTATTCAACAGTCTGGAGGCGAGGATGGAATACAGTGGAAAGGCTGGAGGAAACCCCATTCTCATTGGCATTGATTCAAAGAACAAGAGTTTTTTAGTACATGTAGTTGATCTGCAGTAAATTGACTAGAATCTCTCTTTTTTTCTTATTTTTCTTTCCTTCCTCCTCCTCCTCCTCCTCCTCCTCCTCCTCCTCCTCCTTCTTCTTCTTCTTCTTCTTCTTCTTCTTCTTCTTCTTCTTCTTCTCTCTCTCTCTCTCTCTTTCTCTCTCTCTCTCTCTGCGGAACAATATTGTGAGATGTTTTGTTAAAATCGGTATGTCAATGTTCTCAAGGATCTACCTGTTTAATAGCTGTTTCTAAAAGACCAGAGAGGAAGAGGAATGGAGGGGAGAGGTTGATTTGGCCTGGATCATCCTAGATGAAAAGGCCCTGGCTCTTAGGAATTACTACTGTCTTTCCAAAGTGCTCACATATCATACATTAATATAATCTTTTGCATTTTTGGTGGGAATCTGATTCTCCATCCTTAAAAAAAGAAAGGATTTGCCTGAACCTGCTTTGTTTTCTGTGATATTTGAAATATTATAAAGATATATATTGTAAAGATTTCCATGATCAAAGCTATATAATTTTTTGTTGTTGCTGTTATAAAGTAAAATGCTTTTTGTCTGGGTCTAGAGACCTAGGTTTTTAGGTATCTCTGAAACTTTCTAGGGTTTTATTCTTTATCTTTTTTTTTCTCTTTTATATCTTCATTCATCTTTCCATCCTGAAGATAAAATTTCAAGATGGAGAAAATGACAACAAAATGAAACCTTAATAATTCTGGCTTCTGTCTTTTGAGTTTTTTTTTTTTTTAATTTGCTTTTCTAACATTAGACTTGTTTCCTTCCTTGGAGCATTGCTTTTGTAAATGACTTCTTAAAATCTGAGTTCATCAGGATGTTTCCCATGCAGTCATATTGTTTTGATTTCTTTGGCCACTTGCTCATTCTTCTTCCTTCTCCAGCATTCTTTGTTGTCAGTTTTCATTAATTATATACCCAGAATTTTATTTTTAGTGGCATCCTTCCTTCTTGAGTTTCATGCCCTATTTAGAGTCAATATGGAAATACTGTTTTTATTTTCTCTGGTAAAAAAAAAAATAAGTGCTAATTATATCAAGAATATTTATATGTTTATGTTCCCAAATTTCTCTGTCATTAACTCCACTTAGGGATGGTCACTTTCTCTGAGGGATCTCCTTTCTTCTATACTATCGGCCTTTTAATTTTGTATGTTTGATCCTGCTAGTATTTGTTATTGTTTCTAATCTATTTTCTATAATGTTATTACCTTTCTAGTATGTTCACTAAATGATTTTCTGTTTAGTTTTCCTGGTTTCCAAAAGCAGACTTCCCTGTCTCCCCCATCTGCTTTTCTCTTTCCTTTTGATTGGAAATACCTTCCTTTTGAACAAGCTGTACTCTAGCATTGTCACATTCTGGGCATGGACGATCATGTGCCATCGTGAGTTTATTTTAAGTTCATTTTATTTCGAGAAGTTTTGACTTTTTAAAGTAGGAACAGTGTACTCCTATCATGTCGATCCCTCTCTTTGGAAACTTTCTGAGACTTCTTGCACTAGGATATGGCCACAAACCTGGTTTCCTAGGTCCCCTTAACGTATTCTCCATGGACCTTTTCAGCCTTACCTTCTAGGATTCTTCTATATTATCTCTTTGGCTCCTCCCTCAGACCTTTTCCTTTTTTTTTTTTTTTTTAACATTTACTTATTTATTTTGAGAGAGAGAGAGAGAGAGAGAATGCTAGCAAGGAAGGGGCAGAGAGAGAGGGAGAGAGAGAATCCCATGCAGACTCCATACTCAGAATGGAGCCCAATGTGGGGCTTGGCCAACTGTGAGATCATGACCTGAGTCTGAGATCATGACCTGAGCTGAAACCAAGAGTCAGATGCTTAAGCAGGTGCCCCTCCCTCAGACCTTTTCAAGTCATTTTAGTGAGATGACAAATACCAAAAAGGTCATTAAAATACAACATCTTTCATTGCTTTTTAGTTTTCTCTATTAATAATAAAATAATTTCATTGTGGACAATGAACTTCTGAAATCTTAGAACATGCAGTCTAGGGCCAACCCAAATTAAAAGTGACTCCTAATTGATACTACCAAAGAAAGCAACTTCAGCTGTTCTTGAAATCAACAAGGATTTATAAGAGAGGGCTTGGGTATTGTGGTACTGCTTTACATCTGTTGGCAATAATACCTAGAATTTCAGAAGCATCTATTCAGAGAGAAGACTTTGGGATACTGAAGACATCAGGAGCCTGCAATTACCCTCCCAGCATTGAGTACCTGCAATACACTGACATTCCTACACCTTCCTACACATCATCATCATTATTCACTCTGCAGCCATTTCCAGGATAGATAAAAAGCAAACAAGATTTTACATTAGACCAAGCTAAGAAAGCACATCTTTCCTCAACCAAGAAGATGGAATATGAACCAGATCACATCGCCCAGTGGATGGGACTGGTGAGGAAATGGATAGGGCCTACAGTAGCTTGAAGGTAGTATCAGGCAAAATAGATTTAAATCATTCTAAAAGAAATAAATCCTAACAATGGATATATTGTGCCAAAAGAAATGAAGCTCACAAAAGAATTGATTGGGAAGTATACCAAACAGAATAAAATGTAGCAGAAAGGCACATATTGGAGAGAATAAAATATGTTTCAGTTTGAAGGGTATTGGATTTACTAAGATACAACTGACCAGCTATAAACCAAATGAATAAAATAAGTAGTCAAGTCAGATGTACAGTCAATGAGAATAGGTTAATATAGATCAATGGTATCATGTGATCAGTTACATCTTTACAGTTATATTACTCACTGTGTTATTTCTTTAGATCTTCTAAGAAAAGCTGGGGCCTTACATGATTCCTGATAGGGGAAACTCACCTTAAAGTGGGTATTTGATTAATTGGAAATTAATTAGAAATGGGATATTGTTTGTTGGCATATCTTGGTCCAGAGAATGTTAATGATTTTCTGGAATTAGAAGTGGATTTTACTTTAAACTGAAATAGAGTATCATAGTGCAAGCTATTTAATTAACTTTTTTTTTAATGAAAAGTTAGTTCTACCTTATCACTGTATGAAAAAGCTCAAAGCCATAAATTATCTTCATTTGTCTTTCTAGAAAAGTTGGAAATTTTAGGTCAATATTGAGACAATTAGGTCCATCCCTAGGAATTTTCTCTTCCATGCAAGAATATTCACTTAATACTTCTGGTATATTTTAGTCAGGGTCCTTTGGAGAATTTTCATTTTACATATAATTCTCAGCTTTAATGAAGGTTATTAACAGTGCTGTTTGCAGTGGAGTAACAAGGGTGGGACAGTGAGTGTTGTCTCTAGAGAGTTTTAAAACAAGAACAAAACCAACGGAAACTTAGTCTATATTTTATCATCACCATATATGGCAATTCAAGCAGTCAATGTGATAAAATACTCCCTTCTAGAAAAAAAATTAAAAAACACGTTTTCAGTCCAACTTCTAAATAATTGCTATGAGTTATACTATATTTTAATAATATATGTTCACTTTAAATTAGTACACTTAAGGGGCGGTTGGGTGGCTCAATCAGTTATGTGTCTGACTTCAGCTAAGGTCATGATTTCATAGTTCATGAGTTCAAGCCCCATGTCAGGCTCTGTGCTGCCAGTTCTTTTTGCTGTTTTTTTCTTTCTTTCTTTTTTTGTAGAGACAATTCTGTGGTTTTATTTTTTTTCTTAAATATTTTATTGTCAAGTTGGTTTCCATATACCACCCCATGCTCATCTGAACAAGTGTCTTCCTCCATGCCCATCACCCCCCTTCTCCTCCCCCCACCCCATCTGCCCTCTGTTCTCAGCATTCAAGAGTCTCTCATGGTTTACCTCCCTCCCTCTCCCCAAATATTTTCCCCTTTCTCCTCCTCCATGGTCCTCCGTTAAGTTCCTCCTAATCCACCTATATGTGCAACCATATTGTATCTGTCCTTCTCTGCCTGACTTATTTCGCTCAGCATAACACCCTCAAGGTCCATCCATGTTGCTACACATGGCCAGATTTCATTGTTTCTCATTGCCATGTAGTATTCCATTGTATAGATAAACCACATCTTCTTGATCCATTTGTCAGTTGATGGACACTTAGGCTCTTTCCATGTTTTAGCTATTGTTGAGAGTGCTGCTATGAACATTGGGGTACATGTGTCCCTATGCATTAGCACTCCTATATCCCTTAGATAAATTCCTAGCAGTGCTATTACTGGGTCATAGGGGAGTTCTGTGAATTTTTTTGAGGAATCTCCATACTGTTTTCCAGAGGGGCTGTACCAGTTTACATTCCCACCAACAATGCAGGAGAGTGCCCATTTCTCCACATCCTTGCCAGCATCAATAGTCTCCTGATTTGTTCATTTTAGCCACTCTGACTGGCATGAGGTGGTATCTCAATGTGATTTTGATCTGTATTTCTCTGATGATGAGTGACACTGAGCATTGTTTCATGTGTCTGTTGGCCATCTGGATGTCCTCTTTGGAGAAGGTCTGTTTATGTCTTCTGCCCATTTCTTCACTGGATTATTTGTTTTTTGGGTGTGGAATTTGATGAGTTTCTTATAGATTTTGGATACTAGCTCTTTATCTGATATGTCATTTATAGATTTTGGATGCTAGTTCTTTATCTGATATGTCATTTGCAGCTATCTTTTCCCATTCCATCAGTTATCTATTAGTTTTATTGATTGTTTCTTTTGTCGTGCAGAAGCTTTTTATCTTGATGAGGTCCCAATAGTTCATTTTTGCTCTTGATTCCCTTGCCTTTGGGGATGTGTCAAGTAAGAAATTTCTGTGGTTGAGGTCAGTGAGGTTGTTTCCTGCTTTCTCCTCCAGGGTTTTGATGGTTTCCTGTCTCACATTCAGGTCCTTTATCCATTTTGAGTTTATTTTTGTGTATGGTGTGAGGAAATGATCTAGTTTCATTCTTCTGCATGTTGCTGTCCAGTTCTCCCAGCACCATCTGTTAAAGAGGCTGTC
The DNA here is from genome assembly GCA_017311185.1 of Proteles cristata cristata. Lineage (NCBI taxonomy): Eukaryota > Metazoa > Chordata > Mammalia > Carnivora > Hyaenidae > Proteles > Proteles cristata. The sequence goes on along the minus strand of JAESUZ010000173.1, from coordinate 929,577 downwards.
TTTTTTTCCATTGGATGCTCTTCCCCACTTTGTCAAAGATTAATTGGCCATAATTTGTGGGTCCATTTCTGAGTTCTCTATTCTATTCCATTGGTCTATGTGTCTGTTTTTGTGCCAATACTATACTGTCTTGATTATAGCTTTCTAGTAGAGGCTAAGGCCTGGGATGGTGATGCCTTCCATTTTGGTTTTCTTCTTCAACATTACTTTGGCTATTCAGAGTCTTTTGTGGTTCCATACAAATTTTAGGATAGTTTGTTCTAGCTTTGGGAAGAATGCTGGTGCAATTTTGATTGGGATTGCATTGAATGTGTAGAATGCTTTGGGTAGTAATGACATTGTAACAATATTTATTCTTCTGATCCATGAGCATGGAATGTTTTTCCATTTCTTTGTGTCTTCTTCAATTTCCTTCATAAGTTTTCTATAGTTTTTGTCATACAGATCTCCTATATCTTCGGTTAGGTTTATTCCTAGGTATTTTATGGTTTTTGTGTGCAATTGTGAATGGGATCAGTTTCTTAATTTCTCTTTCTGTTGCTTCATTATTGGTGTATAAAAATGCAACTGATTTTTGGTCGTTGATTTTGTACCCTGCAACTTTGCTGAATTCATGGATCAGTTCTAATAGGCTTCTGGTGGAGTCTGTCGGTTTTCTATGTAGAGTATCATGTTGTCTGTGAAAACTGAAAGTTTGAGTTCTTCTTTGCCAATTCCGATGCCTTTTATTTCCTTTTGTTGTGTGATGGCTAATGCTAGGATTTCCAGCACTATGTTAAACAACAGTGATGAGAGTGGACATCCCTGGAGTGTTCCTGATTTCAGGGGTAAAGCTCTCAGTTTTTCCCCATTGAGGATGATGTTAGATGAGGGCTTCTCATAGATGGCTTTTATGATGTTTAAGTAAGTTCCTTCTATCCCGACTTTCTTGAAGGTCTTTATTAAGAAGCGATGCTGTATTTTGTCAAATGCTTTTTCTGCATCTATCGACAGGATCATATGGTTTTTATCTTTTCTTTTGTTAATATGATGTATCACATTGATTGATTTGCAAATACTGAACCAGCCCTGTAACCCAGGAATGAATCCCACTTGATCATGGTGGGTAATTCTTTTTATGTGCTGTTGCATTCGATTTGCCAGTACCTTGTTGAGGATTTTTGCATCCATATTCATCAAGGATATTGGCCTGTAGTTCTCTTTTTTTGTTGGGTCTCTGTCTGGCTTGGGAATCAGAGTGATGCTGGCTTTGTAAAATGAGTCCAGACGTGTTCCTTCAATTTCTATTTTTTGGAATAGCTTGAGAAGAATTGGTACTAACTCTGATTTAAATGTTTGGTAGACAAGGGATACAGAAATGCTGATGCATAGGGGCACATGTACCCCAATGTTCATAGCAGCACTCTCAACAATAGCTAAAACATGGAAAGAGCCTAAGTGTCCATCAACGGACGAATGGATCAAGAAGATGTGGTTTATCTATACCATGGAATACTTACATGGCAATGAGAAAGAATGAAATCTGGCCATGTGTGGCAACATGGATGGACCTTGAGGGTGTTATGCTGAGCAAAATAAGTCAGACAGAGAAGGACAAATATCACATATTTGCATGTATAGGAGGATTAGGAGGAACTTAACTGAGGACCATGAGGGAGAAGAAGGGGGGAAATGGTAGGGGAAAGGGAGAGAGGTAAACCATGAGAGACTCTTGAATGCTGAGAACAAACCGAGGACTGATGGATGTGGGGGGGAGGGGGAAGATGGGCATGGAGGAGGGCACTTGTGGGGATGAGCACTGAGTGTTAAAGGAAACCAATTTGACAATAAACTATTTGTAAAAAAAAATTTAATTTAATTTAATTTAAAAAGTTAAATAAATAAATAAATAAATGTTTGGTAGAATTCCCCAGGGAAGCCATCTAGCCCAGGACTCTTATTTGTTAGTAGATTTTTGATAACTGATTCAATTTCTTCACTGGTTATAGGCCTGTTCAGATTTTCTCTCTTCCCATGTGAATTTTGGTAGTGAGTGTGTGTTTAGGAATTTGTCCATTTTTTCTAAGTTGTCTAGTTTGTTGGCTTATAATTTTTCATAGTATTCCCTGATAATTGCTGGTATTTCTGAGGGATTTGTTGTAATAAGTCCATTTTCATTCATGATTTTGTCTATTTGGGTGCTGTCTCTTTTCTTTTTGAGAATCCTGGCTAGAGGTTTGTCATTTTTGTTTATTTTTTCCAAAAACCAACTCTTGGTTTCATTTATCTGTTCAACTGTTTTGTTTTTGTTTTTGTTTTTGTTTTGGATTTTATATGATTTATTTCTGCCCTGATTTTTATTATTTCTTTTCTGCTACTGGGTTTGGGGTACTCTTGTTGCTCTCCTTCTAGTTCCTTTAGGTGTGCTGTTAGATTTTGTATTTGTGCTATTTCTAGTTTCTTGAAATGGGCCTAGAGTGCAATGTACTTTCCTCTTAGGACTGCCTTTGCCACATCCCGTAGAGTTTGAATTGTATTTTCATTTTCATTTGTTTCCATATATTTTTAAATTTCTTCTCTAATTGCCTGATTGGCCCATTCATTCTTCAGTACGGTGTTCTTTAACCTGCATGTTTTTGGAGGTTTTCCAGACTTCTTCTTGTGGTTGATTTCAAGTTTCATAGCACTGTGATCTGATGGTGTGCATGGTTAGCTTTCAATTCTTTTATATTTATTGAGGGCTGCTTTATGACCCAGTATGTGATTTATCTTGGAGAATGTGCCATGCACACTTGAAAAGAAAGTGAATTCCATGGCCTCAGGATGTAGAGTTCTAAATATATCTGTCAAATCCATCTGGTCCAATGTGTCATTCAAGTCCATTGTTTCTTTAGTGATATCTCTCTAGTTGATCTATCCATTGCTGTAAGTGGAGTATTAAAGTCCCCTCCTACTAGCACATTCTTATCCATAAGATCGTTTCTGTTTGTGATTGATTGTTTTATGTATTTAGGTGCTTTCATATTCGGTGCGTAGACATTTATAATTGTTAGCTCTTCCTGATGCATAGACCCTGTAATTATTATATAATGCCCTTCTTCATCCCTTGTTACTGCCTTTACTTTAAAGTCCAATTTATCTGATATAAGTATAGCTACTCCAGCTTTCTTTTAACTTCCAGTAGCATGATATATTTTTCTCCATCTCCTTACTTTCAATCTGAAGGTGTCCTCCAGTGTAAAATGAGTTTCTTTTAGACAGCAAATAGATGGATTTTGTTTTTTTTATCCATTCTGCTACCCTATACCTTTTTACTGGAGCATTTAGTCCATTTACATTCAGTGTTATTATTGGAAAATATGGTTTTAGAGTCATTGTGTTCTTTGTAGGATTCATGCTTTTGGTGGAGTCTCTGGTACTTTGTGTTCCTTGCAACATTTCCCTCATAGAGTTCCCCTCAAGATTTCCTGTAGGGCTGGTTTAGTGGTGATGAATTCTTTCAATTTTTGTTTATTTGGGAAGACTCTTGTCTCTCCTGCTATTGTGAATGACAGGCTTGCTGGATAGAGGATTCTTGGCTGCATATTTTTTCTGTTCATCACATTGAAGATTTCCTGTCATTCCTTTCTGGCCTGCCCAGTTTTAGTAGATAGGTCTGTCACCACTCTGATAGGTTTCCCTTTGTATGTTAGGGCCCTTTTATCCCTAGGTGCTTTCAGAATTCTCTCTTTGTCCTTATATTTTGCCAGTTTCACTATGATATGTCTTGCAGAAGGTAAATTCAAGTTATGTCTGAGGAGAGTTTTTTGTGCCTCTTGGATTTCAGTGTCTGTTTCCTTCCCCAGATTGGGAAGTTCTCTGCTATAATTTGTTCAAGGACTCCTTCAGCACCTTTTCCTCTTTCTTCCTCTCTGGAATTTTATGATACGGATATTGTTCCGTTTGATTGTATGACTCAGTTCTTGAACTCTTCTTTTGTGTTCCTGGCTTAGTTTCTCTCTCTTTTTCTCGGCTTCCTCTTTTTCTATAATTGTGTGTTTTAATTCACCTTTTCTCTTCTCTGCCTCTTCAATCCATGTATTGGATGCCTCCATTTTATTATACATCTCATTTATAGTATATTTTAATTCATTACAACTATTTTTAAGCTCCATAGTCTTTGTAGCTACAGTTTCTCTGATGTCTTCCATGCCTTTTTCAATTGCAGCAATTAATTTTATGACTATTGTTCTAAATTCTTGTTCAGTTATGTTGCTTATGTCTGTTTTTGAACAGTTCTTTAGCTGTCATTTCTTCCTGGAATTTCTTTAGAGTTCTTCCATTTCATCATTTTGGCTAGCTTACTGTCTCTTGTTAGTAAAAAGTTTGTTATGCACTCTGCAGCTGCAAGTATTGCTATATTAAGGAAGGCTCTTTGACTGTCCAGGGCCTGTCCATTCAGGAAGTGTTCTTTGAATGGTTGTCTCTTGGTCTCTCTTGTTGAGACTTTGGTTATTTTATTTCCCTACTCATAGTGGTACTTGGGATTCTCCACCATGTGTACTTTGGCTTGTTTCTTTTCCCTGGAAAAGAAAACAGACAGACAAACATACATGGAACAAAGGCACACAAACACACAGACAAATCCAACAAACAAGCAAACCGAAAGGGAAAAAGAAAAAGAAAGAAAAAGGAAGGGAAAAAAAAAAGAAGAAGAAAAGTTGAAGGAGGAAAAACAAATGATAAAAATTTAAAAAAAGAAGAAAGTAAAAAGAAAAGATCAGAAAAAAGAAAACAAAAACAAAAAACAAAGGACAGTCTAAAAGCATAAAACCAGAATTCCCAGCTACAAATAAAGAGCCAGGTGTATACAGTGCTGATGGAAGAGCATATACAAAGAGAGAAATGACAGGATGGGGAGAAAGCAAAATTGGACAGTGACCAGGCAGAGAGACTAAGAGGTTTAATTCAGAGAGATAAAGAGGAGAATTTGGTAAGAGGTGAGGAGAAAGAAATGAAGATAATGTTACTCAGAGAAACAATATAGTCTGATTACTCCAGAGAGAGAAATAGAAAGGTAGCACTGGAGGTGTAGAATATACATCTAGAGAATGGATTAAATGTGACTGTTTAAGCTAACCAATGACCAGAGTGCCCATTCCAGCAGAGGGGCAGATGCGAAGGATACAAATGAAACAATGGAAAATATATCTGAATAGAAAGAATTGATCCAAAATTAATCACGTCAGTTCATCCATGTTGGTCTTGCCCCAGGCTCTGGTAAAAAAAAAAAAGAAAAAAACAACACAGCGCTCTAGCAGGGATGGGCATGGTTTGGTGTAGACAAGTCTTAGCCTTCACTGAGACCCATGGGCCGCTCCCTGAGGTCCCACCTTGGTGGTTGTGGAGAGAAAAATGGCGCCCCAGTCCCTTCACCAACCAAGCATTGAAAATCACTCTTTTGGGTCCAATCTCCCTGTGCCTCTGTTTCCAAGGTGGGCCATGTTTTATGTCTCAAGCCACACCTCGTTTCCAGATCTTAGTCCACACACTTTATTGATACCACCCAAAATATAAACCCACAGATCGAGTTCTTCCAAGCAGTTTCAAGCCAGCCACTTCCCCAGTGGGGATTGAGTCCTCTGTGCTGCCAGTTCTGAGCCTGGAGCCTGCTTTGGATTCTGTGTGTCTCCCTCTCTCTCTGTCCCACCCCTCTTGAACGCTGTCTCTCTCTCTCTCTCAAAAATAAATAAACGTAAAAAAAATTTTAATTAGTACACTTAAAAATTATCTTTTAATACATATTCTAGTTTAAAGAACTTCCAGCTGCACAGGCAGCCTCAGTACCCATGAACTCAGCTATACATATTTGAGAGGAAGTTCTTAGTGGTTTGGTATCTTTGGGGGTTATTTGGGTTGGTCAAAACCCTAGTAGTACATATTCCTGTATCTAAACAGTGGATCTGAAATAGTCATAGTTCAGTAATTGAAAGTTAAAGAAATAAGTTTTGAGTTATTTCAATCTTGTCATTCTATGAGACCATTTGCAGCATCTATGTTTTTAACATTTAAAATGGCTAAAATAGAGGACAAACCATAAGGAGTATGACTTTTCTTCAGTCATTAAATTTTCTAATGCATTTGAATTATATCTTCAATTTTAATTTATTTTTCTTTTCAATTGTTATTTTAACCAAAAAAACAAATTAAGAAAAAATTATTACTGGTTGTTGTATGATTATAACCAAAAATAATTTTTTCTTTCCTTCTTGTTTCTCAGTGGAGAAGGGGTGTTAACTGTAATCTGTTCCAGGTATCAAATATGCTAGGTATGGTACTGGGTAATTGTATTTTTTTGGATATAAGTGATAAAAACTCCATTCAAATTGCTGAAGAAACAAATTATGTGATTTAATACTCTATTAATTAGCTTTGCTTTGTAATAAACCAATATAAAAACTGAATGGTTTAGAATGAAAGTTATTTATTAAGGCACAAACCTTGGGTTGGTTAGGTGGTTCTTTCTGGGCTGGCTTTACCAGGGTGGATAGTCTCCCTGGGGCTTCAGCTGGATAGCTGGACTAGTTTTTCACATGGTCTTTCTTCTGGGAAGCTAGCCTGGGCTTGTGTGCTGGTGGCAGAAAGGTTTCCCTCACGGGAGAGTGCAAACTCTAATGCTCAAGTGTCTTTCCAGCATTTACTTATATTACATTTTTTATTGACTCCTTTTCCAAAACAAGTTGCATGTCTAAATTCACACTCCAGAGTGGAGAAATAGATTCCACCTCTCAGAGGAGTAGCAGGGTCACTTTGCAAAGTGGAGTATATATAGGGATCAAAGGAATCATGGCAGCCATTTTTATGAATAATCTACCACATACCCATGGGTTGTGCGAGGTTTAGGTGTTCATATAATTTTGTCAGTAATTTCTCTCTCTATGTCTCAGCTTGTCTCTCAGCATGTCTCATGTTTTCCTGTGTAGTTCAGGTAGGGTTTTTGTTTTTGTTTCTTTAATGGCTTTTGGCAAAATAGCCAACATCGGCTAAAGGATTACTCTGGCCAACTTAGTGACCTCCCTGGAAAGAAAACTTTTTTTCCAGTGGTTCAAAGTTGCAAGACTGACTTTTGTTGGCTGGATTTGAGTTGCATTTCAATCCATGGTTCAATCACCAGGGTCTGGCTCAGACTGTACCAGGAGATGGGGTCTGCCTCATCAGAACCACATGAAATGAGAGATGGAAAGTACTGGTTTTCCAATGAAAATTGTGTTACTGGTTGTCACCAGGAAAGAATGAATTAATGCTATGCAATCAAAGCAAAGGATCTTTGTGTTTTTATTTTATTTTTGAGAGAGAGAGAGAGAGCAGGGGAAGGGCAGAGAGAGAGGGAGACACAGAATCCAAAGCAGGCTCTAGGCTCCGAGCTGTTAGCACAGAGCCCAACATGGGGCTCTAACTCATGAGCTGTGAGATCATGACCTGAGCCAAAGTTGGACACTTAACTGACTGAGCCATCCAGACACCCACCAAGAGCCTTTGACTATGTTGATATTCTTAAGTCACAGCTTCAAGGAGAGAATTAGATTTTGGCTTGTCTACTTAGGTTTGTTGAGGTTGTTTAAACTCCATTCTCATAAGCCTTGAAAAGTAATACACTTTCCATAAAAGGTCTGTAAGGTGAACAGTAAATATTTGTGTTGCATGCTTTTTTTCAAAGTCATGCGTACAAATACTTTTATAACAAATTTACAAAGGTAGATAGCAACTTTGCAAGATGAATCTATCATGTAAATGTACTGGTGTGTCACCTGAGCACAGATATGACCAAAAATTTAACCCACCCCCAAAAATTCAGAAAGACATTTGAGAAGTATACAGAGATTTACAGGGTTGTTGGGGAAAGGAAAATGTTAGTGGAGAGCACAGATTTGGCTATGGAGTTAGAAAGTGAATTCCAAATGCCTGCCTCTTAGAGTCAGGAATTGCTTGGGCTCTCAGTGATTGAAATCCTCATCACCAGTATTGGTTTAGGCCAGCCTCATGCTCCCCATGTGCTCCACTCCTGCCACCAGCTTCTCATTGATGTGCTTTATCATTTGTGGACGATTCTCCATGAAGAAGACTGAGTGGGGTGATAGAAAGCACACTTCCCGGTATTCAGGTTTAAGTTCTGGTTCTGCTACTGCATGGACTGGATAAATCCCTTTCTGGGCCTCAGTTGCATTATCTATCAAGTGAATGATTAGGGTAACTGATCTCAAAGAACTCTTTTGACATGTGTGTTTTGGCCCCTACACCTTCTCTGAATGGTCTTCGGTCATTCATCTCTTCTCTGTGTAACTTATTTAGCCCTTGGCTTGGGATAGTACCAATGCATAAATTACATATATATGCATAAATATTTGTATATTTATGAATAAACCTGTGGATTATATCCCAGGTTTCCACATCCATGGTTTTTGGTTCTTAAAGTCCACTGGTCCTCTGGTCTCTCCCCAGAGGGAATCCCCTTGTCAAGTTTATGCTTTCCAGCAAGTTTATTGGAAGAAATATTGTCAGCCAGTGAGATTTGTGACCCTCTAGTGGCATGCTTGGCCCTGGCCTGTGTCTTCACCTGGGACATTCTTGCTGCCTTCGTCCTTCCCTGGATCCTTGATACCCATTCTATCCACAGAATGTATAAATGTGTCTTTACACAATATCTTCCATAAACAAGTAGAATCATTTTTGTGGAATTTTACGAAGATGTTACTCAGCATTTGGGGAAGTCTTCTTTATAGTTGTTTCTCAACTCTTTTTCAAAATTGAAAGAAAAAACTCACATGTCATTCTTTTGAAGGATACCTTTTAAACTTCAAATGATTGATCTTGACTTTGGAATGTACCTCTGAGGTCTTTCCCACAACATGAAGTTCATTTCAAGGCAAACTTGTTTGTAATGAGTGTTTCAATTTGTTTTATTATAATCTGGGCCTGAAAAAGGAAGTTCCCAAAGAAGTGGTTGTTCATGGTCCTTGATTCATCTCATTCATTCTCTGTTTTGGGCTTTTGCAAAGAATCATTTAAAAGCAGTGTGGAATTCTAAGAGAACACAAAACAAAAATGCTACAGTTTGAGAAATGGAGTTGATTGGTTATTTGAATTCAGTGATGATTCTGCTGAGGTGTTGTTTTCCTAGGTTCACATAATGGTTACTTTATCATTTTGCCTTTTAGGCATCAATAACATGTTCTTCCATAACACATTGCTCAAGTTTCTGCATAACTTGTCTCACATATGGACAGTGTTTTATCCCCTACTGGATTGTAATCCCAGGCAGCACCTCTGCCTTGTCTATTCCTGAATATCTTGCACCCAGCACGGCACCTGCTATGTGGTACATGCTCGCTATGCGCTGCATGCTACTCTGTGCCCAAATAGAAGAATAACACATAGAGTTGAGATGTATCTTTTGAAAAGGCATAAATATTGAAAAAAATAAGTAAGTGGATTTTGGTAATAGGTGATCCTGAGATAGTTAACATTGTAAACTCGGAGGCCCTCCTTTGTTATAGTGGCAAAACCACTATGGGCTCTGATACCTCCCACAGGTTTAAGAGGAATGGAAAGCTCTCTTCAGCCATCTCAGACTCATCTCTCATCATAATGATGGATTTGCTTTCATCACAACCCACTGACAGGTAATCTTGCAAGGGCTGAACTTCTTGCTGCCATTTGGAAGGGGCCAATTTACTCCAAAGGAAATCTGAGAATTTGGTTCATTCATCCTTTGTTCCCCCTTTTAGCAGTGATGTGTGCCTTTACCTTTAATGCTGGAGGGAAGTCTGTTGAAATGTGTTTTTCATTTACGGGTAGGATGGTTATTTAGTTGGGGGAATGCAGTTACAAAGATTTGAATCAACCTGGTTGCTTCTCATGATGTCTGCCTGAGTGGCAATTCAGCATTTCAGATCTTTATTTTGCAGAAGCTTTGGCCCATCAGAGAGGTGTAGACTCTTATTCCTTGCATCTGGTCTATTTTTATTCTTTGGGAGAGGAGTCCTGAGTAAAGAAGAGCAAGGGACACAGTGTAAAACATAAAATGTATTTTCAGACATATTTCAGATATGAGAAAGCAAAATTAATGAGACATTATAATAATACAGGAAATGGTGAGAGGTAAGAATCATGCCCCATGCCTAACCTTTTGGTCTCATCTTTGCCAATTTCTAAGTGTGGTTTGGTAAATTAAATAAGCTTTCCTTAGCTCAGAACAGTCTCTAATAGCATAACCCTTCATCATGGTATCACAGACAGACATTGAGCTAGCAAGACAGGAACCTGACACCTTTCACAAGTCAAGGAACCTGTGGCAATTTTACACATTCCAACCATATTAATTCCTGTGACAGTTATCCTTTAAGTCACTTGAAATGGATTCTCTCTTTTCAACTTTCAAAATTTATATTTGATCCTGGTGACCTCTGGGGCCTGCATAGGGGTACTGCGTGTGTGTGTGTGCGTGTGTGTGTGTGTGTGTGCGTGTGTGTGTGCGTGTGCATGGATAGAATGAGGCAGAAACAGAGAAATAGCTCTGTTTATCTTAAACAGAGAAATAGATCTAGCTCTATTTATGTCTCTCCTCACGCCTTGGGTTTTCCCTGAATATACTCATGTTTCTATGGAGAAACCTCCCATCTCTAAAAGAAAGGCTGAGGGGTGTAGAGTTCTTTATTTGAGGGCAATATTTTTATTATTGTTCTTCCATGTGGGCTGAGAGTATCATCTGTCAGGCTTCAGTGATGAGGGTCTGTGATTTCATCAAGCATCATTGACCCCTGGGCAACAAAATTGCTTCCCCTTACTGTGCTCACACTCAAGGCAGGCGGTGTCTGCCTCCTCTATCCCAGGAGCACTCAGAGACATGTGCTCTTCTCCAACTTGGCCCAATGCCAGGAGGTGCTCCTCACTTTGTACATGAGCAGGAGACTTGAATGTCTATTACTTTATAGAGTTGTTGGAAAGATTCAAAAAGTATAGCAAAATGCCTGGCACATAATTAAGTGTTCAATAAATGTTAATACTAGTATTAGTAGAAAACTAATTGTTTTTCTTTTAAAACATGAGAGGGCTAGTGTCAAGCCTTGTGTTTGTAATTAAGAGTGGGCTGTGGGGAGAGGTCAGGCTCTTTTGGGCTCAAGGTGACTGGACATTGATCACTGTGATCGAAGAGTCACGTCTTCAGCTTTGTATGTGTATTGGTTTGATGTTATTAGTTCATTAAAAAGTTAGAGGTGACTCTATTACTTCATCCAGAACCTGACTTACTAGCCAGAAAACTAATGTTTTATTTGCACTTGAGTGAGGGATTGTGGTCAGGGAATGACCAGATTGTTCACATCTGTTTTCTAAGGCCCCATTTTTCTAGTATCAGTTATAATTGGTAAAGTATATGAATCATCTGCAAGATTTGTAAGTGAGCATGGATGAAGGCATAGTTACTAAGGTATATGGGCCTGACTGCCTGTGTTTTGAATACTGGCACTAACCTTTAATCCCTGTGTGATTTCAGCCAGTTACTTACCTTCTTTAAGCTTTGATGAACTGATAGGGAAAAGGTGATACTAAGAGTACTTTATAGAATTGTTGGAAAGATTCAATAAGATAATCAAAAAGTATATCAAAATGCCTGGCACATAATAAGTGTTAAATAAATGTTAATACTAGTATTAGTAGAAAACTAATTGTTTTTGTTTTAAAACAAAGGCAATCGGATGTTTTCTTCAGAGTATTTTATCCTATAATGATAGAATCTGGAGAATTATACTTGCTTTTTCATGGACTACTTCTTTCAGGGACAGGATTACTGGCTCCTTGCTAAAGGCACATTAACAATTTTTCTTACTTTTTTTCATAAGATTTTATTTCTTTAGAGAGAGCGTGAAAGCACATGTGCAGAAGGGATCGAGAGGGAGAGAGGGAGGGAGAGAAAAAGAGAGAGAGAGAGAGAATCCCAAGCAGGTTCCCTACCCAAAACCCAAAATATAGTAACATAAAACTTGGCATCCTAACCATTTTTAAGTGTACAGTTTAGTGACATTAATTACATTCATAATGTGCAGCCATCATCACGGTCTATTTTGAAACTTTTGTCACCTCAACAGAAGCTCAGTAACTGTCATTCTCTCTCCCCAAGCAACTGGTAGCCTCTATTTTACTTTGTATCTCTATGCATTTTCCTATTGAAAATACCTCAGATGAGTGGACTCTTGCAATATTTGTCTTTTCGTAGTCAGATTATTTTAGCATCAAGTTTTTAAGGTTTATCTATGTCATATCATAGTCTGTATTAGACTTTCATTCTTTTGAATGGCTGGACAATATTCAGCATATACATAATATTCTTGAGTAAAGTATGTGTTCTCTACATGACTCTTGCTCTCCTGGGGAAAGTAATCAGTTTTGTACCCAGGGTTTCATTTGACACAGTCAGCTTGGAAAACTCATTGAGGATATTTCTAGAATGGTACTTCCCTATCTGTAGTCACCAATATTAGTGTTTACTTAATGTTTTTCTTTAAATCAATTCACTTTTTTCTTGATACTTTGGATACTTATTCTATCTTGTCCTAAGTGATGTTCATGAAATCCACCGACACAAACAGTGTATGTTACTAATTGAAATGATTTACACATATTTGGCTATGTAGTTCCTGAAGTATTTTCTTTGTCTCAGCCTGGTATATGATGTAAGATACTTCCCTCACTGCCAGACCTGTAGGGTGGACTTTTATGTAAGTAATAGTGTAAGTGTGGACACCCCCCCCCCCATGAAATATGAAACATGATAACCCAGGATCTGGACTAGAACTTAATTAGAAGGTTCAAGTTCTGGGACAAAACTGCCTTCAATTACTTCTGTGATCTTGACATAGTCCCCTGTGTCTTGGTTTCCTCTCTGTCTTAGAAGGTTGGGATAGATCCTCTTCTTTCTTCCTTCTCACTCATTTTTGGGCACAATGCTTCTTTATTCTCTTATGTTCAGGAATGACTAGGCTGGCACAGACTTTTGTATTTCTGTTCCATTGGACTGTACCAAAAGGATTTTTACTTCTTGGGCTTTGTAGTATTTCTATTCAGTCCCCTTTTGCTTCCCTCACCCCTATTATGTTAGATCAAACTCAATCTGATGTAACTCTTAATGATTTCATTCTTAAAGACGACATTAGGAGAGCGTGGATCAAGGACATCACTTTTACCTTCATTTAGAACTGTGGGCATCTGCACTGTGTCCATTTCTAGCAGCGATAAAATGGCAGTAAATCAGAAAAAATGCCACGCTCCTTAGAGCTTTGAGAATGAGCTTTAGAGCATTCTGCTTACAGCAATGTCAGCCTATTGGTGAGTAAATCAGGTCTGTCCTTAGACCCCATTGCATCAGGGAAATGTCTGACATCGTGGGATGGGCTTGATTAGTCATTCAGTCTCTCTTCCCCCACAGTTGGAGGTAGAGAGTGTATCTAGCCTGTTTTCTCCCAGCATGTTTAGTGAGCTTATTGGCCCCATAGGTTTTATAGCCAGCCACAGCTTTGCCCTTGTCAGAGAGATTATTATATGAACCCTGGGTGACTTCTGACTTCAGAAGGGCCCTAGATTTACATTTTTGCATTCCAAAGTCAGGAATATAAATGACTAATGGAACACTAGGCCACCGAATATTTATATATCTATTTTGAAATTTACATTTCTCCCTTTCTTATGATGGGGTTTGCTGCTCCTGAGGTCATAGTTGATGGGCCAGTAGCATCCGTGGTGACATAAAGCAATCATCAGGGAGAGTACTTCCTAGCCCGGGTGGCACACTGTGATGTGCTGCAGGTCATTATGCTGGCAATTCAGCAGTAACTGAACCCCCCATCCTCTTGGCCTTCTCTCCGCTTCCCTTTTATGATGTCCAATAAATTTTACATGCTCCAATTTGCCTCATCCACCAACCTAATACTGTTTGAATTAAGAGTCTCTTCCGTAGCTTTCAACAATGCAAACTTTGCTTTTCCAACCAAATTATTCATAAGGGCCACTCATGAGTATGCCAGAAATGGGGCAGGGCTATGCAAATATGGGCAGTGCAAATTTACTGGTCTATCCAGAGGATGAGGTTGCTCGGCTGTTGAACTTGTCAACTACATGATATATTGAGATGGAAGAGAACATGTATAGATACACACTGTTATCTTGGATGAATAATAGACTGTGTTAGATTAGGACTTTTTAAAAAAGTGATGCATATCCTTGAAGGTTCCCTGGTCCCTACTTTTCATGATGTGTGGTAAGAATTAATTAGAGCAGAAACAACAGCTATCACTACGTTTAAGCTTTTACTACAAGGCGAATTATTCTAAGCCCTTGGCATACAATTTTTAAAAGTTCTAGGGGCACCTGGGTAGCTCAGGTAGTTAAGTGACTGACTTCGGCTCAAGTCATGATCTCATGGTTTGTGAGTTCAAGCTCTGCGTCGGTCTCTGCACTGACAGCTCAGAGCCTGAAACGTATTTTGCATTCTGTGTCTCCTCTCTCTCTGCCCCTCCCCTGGTCATGTTCTGTGTCTCTTTCCTTCAAAAATAAATAAACATTAAAAAAATTAAAAATTCTATCCCTATATTGTCCTTTTTGTAAACTCATCTATAGAGGTAGAAACTGAGATCCAGCGAGGTTAGTAAATTGCTCAAGGTTACACAGCCAATAAGTGACACAGCTAGAGCTGGAGGTCATATTATCTAATGTGTGTTATGAACACTACCCAATATCACCATGTGGAGTAGGCCAGAAATAGAAGCCATGAGGTAAATGGTGGTTTCCCGTGTACCCAGTCCACTACCCATTATTAGTTTTTTTTCTGTTCATATTTATAGATCATTTACTATAAGCAGGCCCTGTCCTGGACACTGAGGATATAGCAGTGAGGAGGGCAAGTAGTCTATACTTTTGTATAGTTACTATATTAATAGGTACAGTTAGAGAGTAAAGATGCAAACAAGTAAACCATAACATTGGGTGGTGCCTCAAAGAAAATACATTAGCAGTGCAATGGAAAGCATCCAGATGGGGAGAGGGTCTCTTTTAGCTAGGAGGGCCAGGAGAGGGCTCCCTAAGGACAAAGCACTTAGGCTGAGGCGTACATGATGAAAATATGTTTGGGGGTCGAGTAGGTTTCAGGTCAAGGAAGGTCAGGTGCAGAGATGCAAGGAAGGAGTCAGTGCCTTGTATGAGACAGCTACGAGGAAACCAGTAGGATTGAAGTAATATTAGCCATGGAGAGAGGGTATATCATGAAGTCAGGAGGTTGGCTGGGCTCAGATCTTACAAAGCAGGGCAAGGGGTTTGGATGCTGTGGTGTTTTCAGTCTCTTTCAATCAATATTTTACTGCCTGCAGCCCATTTTCTTTTATGGCCTGTCTTCTTTTCCTTCAGTTGTGACTCCAGTCTTACCTCATAATGGGCATTTTAATCCTCTCTGTGATGCAACTCAATGCTTCTCACTGGGCATCTTGCTTTGTTCCGGTTCAGAGCAGCATTAAAAAGCAGCAGAGGAAGTCTCCAGCCGAGAATGGCTCAGGAAGGACTGCAGGTTGCAATCTAAAAGCTCTAATTAAATCAATGCCATTGCACATCCTGTCCACAAAATTGGGGGGCAGTTGCATGCTCTTTACTGACGCCATGATAGACACTTAAGAGTTGTGTGAGCTCACAGAAGCAATTAACTTGGCCTGTTAATCAGTGGTAAGGCCTCCATCAATAATAATAATTTTTTATTGATTTGATAAGTGCAGTGGAAATAATCACAAAGAATAGCTATCATTTTTCTTCTTGTCCTTTGCCCAAATGCTAAACACTAGGCTATCCAGGCCAAGTCAAGAGTGACCTCTTCAACAATCTCTCTGCAGATCTACATGTAACCAAGAATTCCTGCCTTATAAAAATTTCCATGCTTTCCAACTGAAATGGAAATCCCTTGCTTGATAGCAAAGGAATGCTTTCAATATGAGTGATTAAATATACATTTTCTCTTTTAGCCTTATCGATCTTCTGTATTATTTTCCTGTAGGTCAATCTGTGTTCTCATTTTGGCCAGAATTATAGGTTGGATGGAAACAAAATAGGGCCTGTACATTACGTAGTTGTGGATGCACACACAATCATATGGATGCTGGGAAATCTAAAGGAAGGTCTAAGTGGAGTCCATAGAACTTTGGAAGGTACTTTTTGCCCCAGGACTATTATTTTTGCCAAGTTCATTTCCTAAGTGCATGACCAAGGGAGAGTCATAGACTTAAAGTATACAAAATGGGGGTTTAGCCTTGGGGAAAGAAAGAATAAACTTAGATTTAGTGGGGAAAAAGGGGCCCCTAACTTATCTGTGGCCTCCCTTTGTATTCACCAGTGAGGACAGCTAAGATGTTTAGAGGCTCCACCCATCCCCCTGCTCCATCCCGGCAATAGGGAGGGACACTTGGTTTTACTTTATACTCCCCTAAGAGGATAGCATATCATCATTCCCACCTAACTTCACCTGAGATGGAAGTCTCAGGAATCCCGAGTGATAATCTCAGAGACCCCCTCAGATTTTTGGCCATGAAGGTCTGTCCAGGGGAAGAGGATCACAATATGTCCACTAACATTTAATCCTCTTGAGTAGAAGATGAGTCCCTTCATGCCAGGGTAGGACTTGTATGAGACATAACTCTCACCAGTGTCACTCAAGTGCTGCTTTGTTCCCAGATTTCTGTGGCTTTTCATAGAGCCTGGAAACCAAGGTCCATGAGGAGAAACAGTGTTGCAGTTTGTGTCAGATGTATGCCTGTGTGTACTCTGAAAAAAGGGTTCTGTCCTTGAAAGGTTTGGGAAATGCTTTACATTCTATTTCCATCTTGAACATTAACGATATATATTAGCATATGAGACTTTGATATCCTAGAGTAATTTTCAGCATTTATCGAACATAGTCAAGGAACTCTTTGTCAGAATGAACCTATTCCCCAGAATACCTCTTGGAAAATACTGATTTAGAGGACTACCTATTTTTCCTGTGGGCTTGCATATATAACCAAACATGGAGTGGGCATTCTTTGTCTTGGTCCTTTTGACTAAGGTCAAGTTTGACTAAGGTCAAACTTCTTAGTGGGAGATTCTATGACAGTGCTATATGAATTACCTGTATGTGCGTGACCTGTGCTCTGAAGCTCAAATATCTCAATATGTATATCTTTCATAGACCCAGAAGTTTCTAATCTGGCTTCATGGAAGGACTTAATCTTTTGGGCTAGAGTATACTATTAGATCTAAGAACTTTGCATTCTAGGATGTTTTCATCTGAGTTTTATGTAAATATTTAGAATATTTATGCCTTGACAACCATTGGATTTAAACTTATAAAACTCATACTTAACTGACATACATAGTTATTAATATCCTATTATCTATATTAAAGAATTATGATAGACACAAACAATTTCATTCAGCATTTTCTTAATGTGTATTGCTTTATTTGTAAATAGAATATCCAATCTGTTTTTTGTGTATTACTTTGATAAATTTTGCCATATCCCCATACAACTTGTACTTGGCTTCATGTGGCAGACCTCAGTGGTAGCATGCTCCAAAGAGTAATCTGGACATAAAGTCATGGTTCCTAAATTCTGCCCAGAAGTACTCTCAGATGGGAGGTGGGGGTTAAGCGTGGCTTACAACTACCTCTCTGGAAGTAGAGAGGTAGAGGCAGAATCCCATGTCCTCTAGCATGCCCCCCATACAATATTCCTGGAAGAGGTGAATAAAAAAGACATTAACTAATATGGATATATCAGGATGAAGTGAGACAATCCATGTTAGGTTTTTTTTTTCCCCTAAGTTTGTTTATTTATTTTGAGAGAGCGCATGAGTAGGGGAGGGGGAGAGAGAGAGAATCCAAAGCGAGCTCTGCGCTGTCAGCACAGAGCCTGATGTGGGGCTCCAAGCCAAAAACTGCAAGATTCATTACCTGATCCCAAACCAAGAGTCAGACGCTTAACCGACTGAGCCACCCAGGCACTGCACCCATTTCCATGTTAGGTTCTTCACAGAGGAAATCCAACAAGTACTCTATTGTTGTTGTGGTTTTTATGTTCTTCAAATATTTTTTATATCCTTTTATGGATTTCTATAAACTGTCCTTTTCTCAGCTAAAGCAAGATTTCTGAACATTTGAAGACATTTATCACTATCATTTGGATTTCGGACTCTACTGTCTTAATGGTATCTGAGTAGTTCATAGTGTATCATAAACTTTCAATATCAGAAGATTCAGGTGTTAGAATAAGTCATTATATGAGTCTTTTATGAAGATCTTAAAACACACCTGGAAGAGAAATATATTTCCACATATTTCCTCTTTTTAGTTAATCTTATCTAAACTTATTGCAGAATTAAAGAAATGAGTTGAGAAAATGGCATTTCTAACATCAAATTAGATCATCTGGCTATAATGGGCCTGGCATGCAATCTGTATATATTCATCCAAAAGTCAATTGGGATATTTTAGAGTGACCAGGTCTGTAGGAGTACAACCACTTCTTAGGAATAGGTAATACACAGCCACACATTAGAGGTGGATATTGCATGCATTTGTGTGTGTGTGTGTGTGTGTGTGTGTGTGTGTGTGTGTGTGTGTGTGTGTTTGCAGAGTCAGGTAGAACACTTTATATACTCCAAATACGTTTGTTCTTTCTAGACAGCTATCTTGTTTAGTTAGAACATAGGACCATAGTACTTTTGTTTAGTTAGAACAGATTTTATCCTTGTGAGAGCAGCTTTGCCATGTACAGAAGAAAGAAGGAAAGATGGAACACTCTTACTTTTATAAAAATAGGATTGATACTTCCTCTTCTGGTAGAATAGAGTATACATGTTTTGAAATGGAAACAGTTACTCTTTTTTTAACCATATATGCCAATTTTAGACAAGATCACTGACTATCTGCTTTGAGGGATGAAAGTTATGGCTCTTCTCCTACCATGCCCTGTACCTCTCAATTTTTGTTCATTATCTTTATATTGTCAGTGACAATTGTACTAACACGTATGCAACAGTACTTTCCATATTTGTTTAGTATTGATTTATATTTAAATGAACTCGGGACTCATTACCAATTTTTTGATCATGACTTTTCCATTCCTAAATTGTTATTTAAACTCTAATTGTCTGGATTTTCTTCTCAGGTTATTTTATATTTAATAAAGGCATACAAGCTCTGGATTCTTTAAGTTCTGTGTATCTGTTTTATTTGAATGATATGTGAGTTGGGTATAATATTTTTAGGATATACATTGTCTTAAAAAATAATTTGATAGATATCTCCATCTTCTTCTGACTTTAAATATGATGCTGGTTGAGTATGCAGTCAGTCTGGCTTTTCTTCCTTATCTAGATGTCTCTACAGAGTTTTTGCCTTGAGTTTCAGCAGCTTCATTAAAATTCATATAACTGTTGATCATTTTATGTGTGATTTTCTTGAAGCCTGGTAAGCTCTCTTAAGCTACAGATTTTTTTCCCTTCATTTTGGAGACTTTGGTAGCATATATTTGAATATGCTGTTTCCTTTTTTGTAGTAATACAAATATCATCTTCATTTTCTATTAGTCAAGATCTTTAATTTTTCTTTTTTTCATGTGCATTCACTGTGATTATCTCCATCTCTTTTTTCTGTAAGTAATTTTATCTTTAGTGTGGTACTTCTTTCATCTTCCGAACTGCTTTTTAGTTCTGAATGATTTTGTTTTGGTTCTTTAGGCTTTTTCATTCCATTCAAAAAAATTGTTTCTGAGTTTATCCTGTTGGGGGTTGGCTGAGATTCTTACGTTAAACTTTATTTTCACTAAATTGGGTAAGTTTTTGCATGTTATTTTTTCAAATCTGTTTTCTGAACAATCTCTTCTTCCTGTATTTATGTTATTACAATGACACATATGTTAGACCTTTTGATATTGTCAAAACCTAGGTTCTTAAGACTCTGTTTTTTCTTTCAAAAAATTTTTAATGTTTTTCAGCTTGGATAATTTATTTTTGTTTATCTTCACGTTTGTTGCATCTTTCCTCCATTATCCCTATTCTGCTGCTAACAGCCAGTGAATGTTTTATTTCACATGTTGCATTTTCCATTTCAAAAATTTCCAAAGTTTTAACATTTTATGTTTCTCTCTTGAGGATTACCTTTCCATTAATTTCAGTCATGTTTAACTTTACCTCATGAAACATGTTTATTTTTTATTTTTTTATTTTTTCAAATAGTTTATTGTCAAATTGGTTTCCATATAACACCCAGTGCTCATCCCCACAAGTGCCCTCCTCCATGCCCATCTCCCCTCCCCCCTACATCCATCAGTCCTCAGTTTTTGTCAGCATTCAAGAGTCTCTCATGGTTTGCCTCTCTCCCTTTCCCCCACCATTTTCCCCCTTCTTCTCCCCCTTGGTCCTCAGTTAAGTTCCTCCTAATCCTCCTATACGTGCAAACATGTGATATTTGTCCTTCTCTGCCTGACTTATTTCGCTAAGCATAACACCCTCCAGGTCCATCCATGTTGCTACACATGGCCAGATTTCATAGTTTCTTATTGCCATGTAGTATTCCATGGTATAGATAAACCACATCTTCTTGATCCATTCGTCCGTTGATGGACACTTAGGCTCTTTCCATGTTTTAGCTATTGTGGAGAGTGCTGCTATGGACATTGGGGCACATGTGCTCCTATGCCTCAGCATTTCTGTATCCCTTGGGTAAATTCCTAGCCGTGCTATTGCTGGGTCATAGGGGAGTTCTATTGTTAGTTTCCTGAGGAACCTCCACACTGTTTTCTAGAGGGGCTGCACCAGTTTATATTCCCACCAACAGTGTAGGAGGGTGCCCGTTTCTCCACATCCTCGCCAGCATCTAGGGTTCTCTGATTTGCTCATTTTAGCCACTCTGACTGGCGTGAGGTGGTATCTCAGTGTGGTTATGATTTGTATTTTCCTGATGAGGAGGGATGCTGAGCATCGTTTCATGTGTCTGTTGGCCATCTGGATGTCCTCTTTGGAGAAGTGTCTGTTCATATCTTCTGCCCATTTCTTCACTGGGTTGTTTGTTTTTTGAGTGTGGAGTTTGGTGAGTTCCTTATAGATTTGGATATTAACCCTTTATCTGATATGTCATTTGCAACTATCTTTTCCCATTCTGTCAGTTGCCTGTTAGTTTTGTGGGTTGTTTCCTTTGCTGTTCAGAAGCTTTTGATCTTGATGAGGTCCCAATCATTTATAATAGCTGTTGTGAAGTCTTCATTCGATATTTCCAGTAATTAGGTCATCTTGAGTTGATATCTACTGATTGCCTTTTCCCTTGCATATTGGTTACATTTTCTTTTTTTATTTTTTTTTATTTTTTTTTAATGTTTTATTTATTTCTAGGAGAGAGAGAGAGACAGCGTGAGCAGGGGAGGGTCAGAGAGAGAGGGAGTCACAGACTGAAACAGGCTCCAGGCTCTGAGCTGGCAGTCAGCACAGAGCCCGACGCAGGGCTCGAACCCACGAACGCGAGATCATGACCCAAGCGAAAGTCGGACGTTCAACCGACTAAGCCACCCAGGCGCCCCATGTATATTGAGTAACTTTTAAACTGTATCTTGGACATATTGAACATTATACATCTTTGATTTTGGACTGTGTAATAACCCTCAGAACAATGTTGATTTTTCTTTGTTCATTACTTTCAGAGCACAGATTCAGTCTTGCCTTGTGTGAGTTCCAGTCTCAATTCATTTGCCAGAGCCTTTACCATCCTCCTTTGATCTGTTTTGTGCATAGACCATCCAGGAGCTAGTACGGAACATGGGTGGTGGTGTACGGTCTTAGGTAACTTCTCAGAGCCTTACTAAAATGCTATGGATATGTCCTTCACATGCAGAGCTCAGAGATACACCAGAAAGTTGTGTGGTTTTGTATACATAATTGGAAGATTCCCTTCTCTACTCTGCACCATGGAATTCCCTCTATGCCTTCTAGTCCTCAAGGACCTCTTTCTTGCCTCTTCAGCTCAAAAATTTGGGGTAGAAATACAAAGAGTTTTAGCTTCCCATACTGCTACTCTATCACACAGCTCTCTTACTAGGGCCTACAGCTGGGAAAAGTCCCAAGGAAAAAAGAGAAATAAATCTGGAAACTCACTTGTTGGTAGGTAGCTTCTCCACAATATATCTGCTTTTGTTTATTTCTCAAGATCATCAGGTATTTTGTGCAGAGTTTTTAGCTGTAATCAGTGGAAGAGGAAGAGGTAAGGTGTAGTAGGCAGAACAGTCATTCAGTTAAATTGCATTCATGTGAGCCCCTCTTGTATTAAAGTCTTGTTCTCATTAAGTTGTTTTATAGCATGAGGCTATGATGATATTTTTCCAGGTCCTTGAGATGTTGGGTTATTTCTCTTTTGCGTGCTGTGCTTCCTCCTCCTCTTTCCTGGTTTTGTTGTTATTTTCTAGCAGTACTGCTTGTCTGCCATGCTATTTCTTTTCCCTCTGAATGTTTGAGTAGCTCTGAGAATCTGCAGTGGCTGGCTTCTTAATTATCTTTCCATCTTACACAAAACTAGTGTCTTTTACCATCAGAGTTCAGTTGGAGAAGTATTCCATGTTTTATCGCTTGAGAAACGGCTTGGTAAGAGAGTAGGTAGGCCGAAGGGGCAATGATATCTGTCAGAACTCAGCCTCAGTTCTCTGACATGACATTTTGTAATATGTCTTCCATCAGAATTTAGTTTTGGAATTTGGATCACTTCTTCAGTTCAGAGTGCTGTCTTTCAATCTTCACACCCCTGAGAATCTACTCACTTGGTAGTCTTCTGTATTTCACCTGTTTTTCCCAGTAGCTATTTAATTCATTACTTAGAAGGAGGAGATAAGAATATCTGTATGAAGTTTGCTTCTTTTTAGACTTGAAAGCATTAATAAGAATTTCTCAGATTTTGTGGATTCCCCTATAAAATTAGTGGTGACTGATAACGTTGTTTGGAAATGAGTTGTATATGCCTCTGCAGAACCCCAGCATCTTCTGTCTCTTTCATTAAATTCCAGTTTCTAAATCTTACTGTGCTAGCTTATATCTCTTGCTTTGTTTAGTTTCTATTTATGTGTTTTGATGGTTTATACTAGTTTTTTTAATTTTATTATGTATATGTATATTCTATGGCACAGTTTCATTTAAGAAATTCAAGAATTCTTTTTAAAGTATGAAAATTAATATACATAGGCTAATCTATATGCTAACAATGTAACCTCACCACCACCCCCTCCCTCCCTACTTTCTAAATTCTGAAGATTCTTGAAGGCCCAACTCAAATCCTCCATCTTCTATGATGCATTTCTTCAGTGTTCCACCTAGAAATCATTTCTACTGATCTGGAATTCAGCAACAATTACTGTACCTTGAACTGGCACTGTGCATAGTAGTAATTGTGATCTTTACAATGCATGTGCATTTTTCCCTTATCTAGCCCCAAGGCTCTTTGAATGTAGAGAACTGTGTATTAATTTGTTTCCCCAGGATAGTATCTGAGATGCATACTTAATTAATAAATCATCATCTCCTGTGTTTATCTGTTTTCATGTAGGTTACTCAACTAGAATAGCAATCTTTTCTTAAACTGTGGGCATGTATTTCTATAAGTGAAGTTTTCCTTTGCAGGCTTGGTTCATTACTAAATCTTCCACAGAAAATTCTTTAAAATCACAATGAGATAATGACTGTG
The DNA here is from genome assembly GCA_017311185.1 of Proteles cristata cristata. Lineage (NCBI taxonomy): Eukaryota > Metazoa > Chordata > Mammalia > Carnivora > Hyaenidae > Proteles > Proteles cristata. Next base: position 905,837 of record JAESUZ010000173.1, on the reverse strand, counting down.
AAAGTGCTTTATAAACTATGAAGCGTGTTACACATGGAAGACCATGATATAATCATCATGTCCCCTGTATCACTAGTGGTCAGCAGGTCAGCTTGGGGGATGAGCTTTCTTCACTGCTGCTTTGTTCCACTGTCTTATCCTGACCTTGACACTCTGGCAGCACTGATCCTCAGCAAGATAATCTGACAGTCAGTGGTGACTCACCATAGCCTATTACCTGCCTTTGTTAATAGCACTCAGTCATCAAATAGGTAATTCCCTGAGGGTTTTTTTTTTTTTTTTGGTCCATTTCTGTACTAAAATTTGTCTTTTAAAGAAATCCGTACTTTAATTTCATAAAAACTCTACCATGGAGCCTCTCTTAGCCACCCCCTTCTCCTAAAAACCCGTGAGTTCAAAACAAGTTTGAACTGACAAGCTAATTGAATTTCCCTAGAATATTCTTTTACTTTTTCTAAAATATTTAAGTAGTGATTTGGTGTCATGGTTATATATGCTTTTAAAAAACATTATGGCCAAGTGGAGAGAAGTAGGTATGATGGAGTTGGATAGATTTGATCAGGTTTGGATATTTTATTTGGGTATGATTTTTGTATGATGTTTCCTTGCTTTCACTGTAAGGTCCTTGATGATAGAAATAATGATTAAAACTGTTCTAGAAAAATGGAGGATGAAGGAGAGCAGGAACAGTATGAGTAGTATTGTAAATGGGAGAAAGATAGTGGTAAGGAGTTGCTGACCAAATATAGTAACAATAAATTGCAAAAGCATGAACCTAGAGTTTGACCAATTATAGCTGGATGACCTTGGATAAGTTACTTAACATTTGTAGGTCACATCTATAATTTGGATAATAAGAATATTTGCCTCCTAGGGCTATTGATAATGAATGTAAAGTGTTTACAGCAGGGCCTGGACTAGCACATAGGCAAATAATATTATCTGCTAACATCCTCCTCCTCCTCCACATCATTGTTTCATTGTGTTTATTAATAATGAAACTTCTATGAAGCTTCTGCAAGGTAAATGCAGGACATTTGAAAAGATATAGAGCTCATATGGCTTCAATTAAAAATATAAGATTTACTAGGCCAAGAGTTGATAAAGGCTAAGGATTAAAAAATCAATAAGTATTTCTTCTGGACATTGTTTTAAATTGTTACATGTGTTATCTGATTTAATACTCGTAACAATGCTGTGAGATTGGTATTACTTAGACCCACTTATAGACAGGGAACCTGAGGCACAGGAGGTTAAGTAACCAGTCCAAGGCCACATAACTAGTAAATGGTTGAGCCAAGATTTGAAACTGACCAGCTTGTGCATTTAACCCTTATCTGGGAATGTGTATGTGGCAGATAGATACTTTCATGTATGGCAGATCCAGAGTAGGATTATTGGTAATATTAGGTGTTTAGGCAATGTCCACATAATTAAGATCATTGTCAAGGAGGATATTTTGAAAAATATTCTCTTGTCAGAGAATCTACAGACTCATGGAGCTAAGGCCTGAGCCAGCCAAGGAATGCTATAATTTGATTCAAGGAAGATGGAATTAACTAGGAAAAATTAAAAAATAAAAAGTGATTATGGGGTACAATGGATTATAGGTCTGGGTTGTGCTGAAAAGAATACTGGGCAGGTATTTAGGACAGCTGGGTACCATTCCTTAGTGGTCACCTGCTAGTTTGGTAAGCTTTGGTGAGCATTTCACCCTTGGTATTGGAGGATTTGGTTTTTACATTGGTGGAATAGGGAATCATATGTGGTTACTTCTGGGTATATTTTGAATTATGACACTTTCAAAACTTCCTGCAGTGTCCACTCTGACTCTGGAAATCATCCATTCTGTGTATTTAGCATTTATTTTCTATCTTATTTTGTGTTTTGTACATTGTTCATTCGTTCACTTAGCCCTGTTTATTTAGGGCATACTGTGAGCTCCTTGTGTGACTTATTTTCCTTGATTAGAATTAATCTGGGACAGAATGTACTCTACTTCCTGGAATTCTCAGAATTAAAATAAAGCACTTTAAGGTGTTTTTCATATTGATGATAATGGTTCACCTAGAATTGAGCATAGCAAGTGTGAGAAAAATTCCATGAAATCATCCATAATAACTTTTTTTATAGAGAATCTGCTATGCTCCTCTCCTTTCTTTTTTAAAGTATTGAGGAAACTATAAATATGAGTGATATGAGCCCTGCCTTCAGGAAGCTTACTAACAAGGGCATAAATAATCATCATAGAATCAAGGTTCTCAGGGCTGAGAAGCCTTGACTGTTACTGAGTCCGACTCATGACACACTCATGGGATCCCCATTACAACATCCCCACCAAGTGGTTGTCTAATGTTTACTTGAACACTTCAGGGACTGTGAACTCACTACAGCTCATTCTATCCAGGATTGAATGATTTGCTCTCAAGTTTTATATAGGAGGAAATGTATTCTTGGAGAGCAAAGGTCTTTTTCTAGGCTGAAGAAGTGCCATGGCAATAATCTTAGATGTAAATTGGTACATGAAAGTACTTGGGAAAGACCTTCAATATCCTTTGCAGGAGTGAAGTTACAAAAGTACAAAAGTGAAGACACCAATGGTCTCGCTTGACTGTTTAACAATGGCAGATTGAAAGTAGGGAGCAGTGAAATTCGTAGATAGACTGGGGCTGTAATTGGAAGGCCCTTGAATGTCCTTTGCATTTGGGATAGATAATGGCCCTAAAAGAAGTCACAATGCTATATTCAATGGGTGACTGGTTGAGTAAATCACTGTTAGCAGCCATATCTCATGTGGTCCCCAAATCCATATCATTTATACTCACCTGGAGAATGACCCATACTCATGAATGTGCTTTAGTTCAGAGATAGGGTTAGAACAGGAATTATGAAGGGCCCTCTGCTGGCCTTATTTCCATGTAGATCTGTTTTATATGCATAAAACCCTAAGAGGAAGCTGTGTCAATCTGCCCCACCTTACAGATCTTTAAATCATCCCAATGCTGCCTCCACTATGGACATGTGCTGAGTAGCCACATCCTCAAAGAGAGAAAGCATCATGATTTTTTTGGGTGTGGAAGTTGCAGGACAGTGATAAACAGGTCTCTGCTTGTTTTTGTCTTCTCCCATGATAAAGAACCCGTCACTAGCATAGGAATTTAATGCAATGGTTTTTCCAAGAACCATCCAACCCCATTGCAGCCCTGTCTGAAAATGTAAATACACTTCCTGGGGACAGATTTGCATTTTTTGGTGAAATAAATTCATATATATGGCAAAGATGTCTCTGTAATTATAGAAAGTTTATTTCTGTCCCCAGATGTCAGCAATCAAATTCCACATAAATATATTTTGTGTAAATCTGTCGGCAGCTGGTCTCCATTCAGGTTTCTGGAGATATTAGCCTGTCTTTGAGTTTATGACAAAGTTAAAAATTATTCATTAAACTGACCTGCAGTATATTCAGTAACTGGAAAATTGCCTTGCAGTTCTATTTGGTTTGTAGATGTGATCACAAGTAAATTTTTAACTTAATTAATTGGCCGTTTCTGTTGACAAGAAATTTATGTGGTAATAATTTGCTCGAAATAGATGCCGACTGTAGGAAATGAGATATCCATCATAGGCTTGTGTTCCACCAGCTGCACAGTGGCTATTATGAAAGTATTTCAGCCTGCACCGACCCCAGTGTTTGTGCAGTCAAGATTATATATACCCACGATCCATAGCCTGCCAGAGAGGCGCTGGTGGAGGTCTATGATAACAAAGACTTTGTGATTTATGGCTTGCTGTGAAAGCAGAGCTTGATGAGATTAAACAATTTCATAGCACAAGTGTTTCTCAAGACCTGATTTGTAGTTGCAAGCTGATGGTAAATCACATTTATATATCTGCAAGCGTGCTCAGCAGAGGACTGCAATTACAGTTTAAGACAGCTACTTTTTATTTAATTTTTATCCTGGTTTTGTCTCTTTTATATCCCCTTCGTCTGCAAACCATTCACCTTCACAAGTCCTTTCCTGGTTAGAAGGCCAAAGATTGGAGTCCATGATGTTCTTCTTGTCTTTGTGCCAGCTTGGGAGAGAGGCTGGGAGGATTTTAGAGCAGCACAGACTGGTTCAAACTGGCTTTGACTGGTGTGCTCTCTTTGTTCAATTCTTTGTCCAAAGGTAAGTCTGTTTCCTGTTTTCCCCCCGCATGCAGCTGATACTTGAACTCCTAGGTGTATAGACAGAGTAAGAGGGGCCTTCATCATCTTGGGATATAGGGCAACTCTGAGTACATAAAGCTGAAGGGGTATGAGGATTAAATTGGTTTAGGAAGCTTGACTTCAAGGTTGCAGAATACCTCAGGGGTGTACAGCTGGCTCCCCTTTAATGTGAAAAGTGGAATTGTGTTTCCCCTGAAAATTTATGAGAAATAAACTCTGTAATCAGTTTAATTAATCACTTTATTGATTATCTACTATGGATACATCTCTACACACCAGTAGAGCAGCCCCCAAACTTCCTATCTCTGCCCTCAAGCAGTTTGTAATCTACACCTGGTTCTTACTGAAAAAATAACAAACTAGAAGTGGCAAGATGTACCATAATGTTCTTATATGGGTGGGAGACCTACTATTAGAGGTCAGAGGGGCGAGGGAGAGAGTACTCCCAGCTGGGAAGCACAGAAAATCTATAAAGCAAAGCCTGGAAAGATAAATTGGATTTCAAGTGGGGAAAGCATTCTGGGAGTTTTGCTTCTCTGCACTGATGGAGTCCTCCAAAATACCCAGCCACAGGTTCAAGTCCAGGCTGGGTGTCCAGTGATTTAATAAGTTAATAACATCATAATAATAACTTAAATGGAGTGCATGCCACAATAAATTCTCTATAGGTATCATCTTATTAACCCTCATAATAGACCTAGAATGTGAGTACTAGTGGTTTCCATTTTGGGAATGAGGAAAGTGAGGTTAAGAGAGCTTAGCTTGAACATATGCATCTAGGTGTTAAATTGAGTTGTTCTTAGACCTTGGTGTATTTTACCCCAAAGACCACATTCTTAACCACTGGTTTTCACTCCTTTCTGATACAAAATATGAATATTATTTAGGAGAAAATACCATGCTTTGCCTGCCAGTCATACTCCTAAAGCTCAGGCCATTTCTATTTCCCTCTAAGTACCTACAATTTGGGGCATTACATTTGGTCTTTGTGGTAGGCTGAATAGTGGTCAATGTTCTAATCCCCAGAACTGGTGAGTTTTACCTTACTTGGCTAAAGGAACTTTGCACATGTGATTAAGTTATGAATTTTGTGATAGGGAAATAACCCTGGATTATCTGGATGAGTCTGATATAACCACAGTGGTCCTTGTTAGAGAGATTGGCAAGTGTCAGAGTCAGAGGAGGAAGTGGTGTGATGAAGGAAGCAGAGAATGGAGTGAAGCTCTTTGAAGTTGAAGGAAGAAGACCCAGGACAAGGAAAACAGCTTGTAGACAAGAGCAGCCATGAGAAGCTAAAACTGGCAAAGAACTGGATTGTCTCCTCAGAACCTCCAGAAGGAAACTGCCTTGCTGACAGTTTTACCCTGTAATGGAACTCCTGTCAGCCTTCTGACCTCTAGAAGTACGAGACAATAAACTCATGTTGCTTAAGCTGCTAAGTTTGTACTAATTTGTCACAGCAGCAACAGGAAGTGAAGACAAACTTGGACAGATCCAACCAGCTCTATAGAGAATTTAACTCCAACTTTAAGGAGGAATTGAGGACTTTTTATTTGTTTGTGGCATGTACTTTTTGATTTCTGTATTCTTCCCATTCTCCTCTTTTTGTACTATAAGGGTAGTAATCATTTGTGAATCTCCAGTGCTTAGCACAGTATCTGACATGTGGTAGGTACTTACAAATACGCATTAAATGGATAAATGAGATGACATCACACTGTCTCCTGCATATAGGTGTTCAGTTTGTTCAGAACCTAGTTTCTTCCACAGCTCAACCTGCTGATGTCATAGCTTGTTCTCTATGAAGTCACAGAGGGAGTAATTATTATCTTATTGTCTATTAACTCAGAATGTATCTGTATTGAGGGGAGAAGTAGGGACAGTCTTAGTTTAAGAATCTCTAATAAGTGAGTATAAATGGTTAATTGTGCCAAATAGGTGAACCTTTATCCTGATAGCACAAAGATAGGAAAGTTTAATGAAGAGCATATGGTCTCTGGGACTCTCTTATGCTTCCATCCCTGTGTTGGCTTTGTCTTTTATTTGATAGTTAGGTAGTATTTTCTGTCTGTTTATTATTCCAGATTTTATGCCTCTGAGGGTCTTTTAGCTGGAGACTTATAGTCATGCTCCTGTCCATTGAGTACAGATGTTAAACTCACCCATGAAGCTCTTTATGAGGGGGTGAACCAGGCCAATATCTTTGGCCTGCATTCCAGAGACATGGTTTGAAAATCTTGGGAAAGCTGAGAGCTCCATTTCTCCCTCTAGGGTGCTAGTGTATTAGCCTCCCAATAAAAGTTAATTGAATTTAATTTTATGTTTTAAGTGTGATACATTTTAAAGTTCTCCCCAGTGCTAGAGTCCCTCTTGAAAAGGCAGTAAATTCATATTATTAAACTACCAAATGTAATTCAGCTCAAATAAGCATATTCGGCAATCTTTATTCTGGATATGTGGGACTGACCTTGTGTTGAGACTAAATCATTTCATCCCAGACAAAGTCTGTTGGAGTTAATTGGGGAAGCAATGTAGATGTGCAGTGGATCACCCTAAGCTTTTTATTCTCTTTCTGGCCCTCATTCAAAGAGCTGCTATAGCATACATTTCCTGATGCCAGTTCTCCCATCATTTAATAAACATCAATATTTGACACAATGTGGGAGGTGAATAAGACAATGAAGATCTTCCCATCTCCAATTCTTTATCAGACACACATCATATCATTTTCTAATGCCTTCTTGGCAGCCTGACCAGTAAAGGCCCGTGTGGGATGGGAGAAGGCACAGTGGGCTGGAACTAGAATGACTGGATTCTAACCCTTGTCCGACCATTAACCAGCCCAGTGACCTTGGGCATTTCTTGTCTTTGGGCCTCAGTTTTTCCACATTTTTAAAAATGAGAGCATTGGCAGTAGTTTTCCAACTTTATTCTAAGAGGCACCAGTATGTTGAGTTTCTTGGCATCTCTGCTGTGGGACCAGAGTGAGGGTGGGGTGAGTAGCAGCAGTAAAAGGTGAGTCCAGGAAAGAACTCCAGGTCTTCAGCCACCCACTCCTTAGTCCAGAGTGAGGAGCTACTTCAACAACATGAACCCCAAGCACACAAGTGAGTTTCCACTTAACTTCATTCATATGATTTTAGTTTTGTATTCCTGATCTCTGTCCAAAGTCATCCCCTTTTCAAGGGTTAGACCAAATTTCACCTTTTCTTAGCCACTCTAGATTGCACAAAGACCCTGTTATGAATTCTTTGAGAACTAGTTAGGGCCCCAGGTGCTCCCCTTATGTAACCCAGTGTATTGCTCCAGGCATTATACATTCAGTTATCTTAACCTAAGGTGCTCAGCAGTCTGAGGACAGAGATCCTGCAGTTCTATGGTATCTTCTGAAGTGATGAGCATTTAAGAATAAAAGTGAAAGTATTTATTAAAGTAAAATTGGGCCAGCCTGCATCTGTTAGGATAGGTAATACATTCTTAGTAAGCAGAAATAAAATGTGTTTTGTTTGGTCTACGTTTTTAGCATTGTGTTCATAAACATTCTTGGGTAATACCATTGTTAATTCATTTCCAAGGGAAGAAAAAGTCCTTGCTAACACTAAAATTCTGCTCTCTGAGCTCTATAAGATCAGCAAATAAACAAATCTCCTCTGGAGGAACCCCAGCTACCAACAGGCCTGACAGATCTATATGAGCTTTAACTCCTTTTGAATTTCTGTGCTGTGGTGGAATTAATGGTTTGGGATTAGTGTTTGCATTAGAAAAGGGAGAAAAACCCAGAAAGCAAGCCTTGAATCAAGACAGTTTCAAAGAACTCAGCCTCCTGGTATAATTTCCAGTCTATTCATTTGGGTAGAATTCTTCATATACTTGTAAAACTCTATGACCAAATTTGCTACCATCTTTCCTCCCCCCCAAACCCCCCCCCCATCCTGCCTTCCCAGCAAACTCCTGTCACTATAACCTAAGAAGATATTTTGGCTCTTACCAGGGAATCTCGGTGTTGAATAAGGGTAATTTCCCTGGTGTAATAGATAGAAAGACATTCTTGAAAATGTAACTTGAGATGTATAAAGTCAGAGTCAATCAAGAAACAAGATGATGGGTTATCCTCCATGAATATCAAGTGAAGCCATGTTCTCTGCCCATTGGGCTCTCTTATAAGAATAGATTTTCTCCAATAAGGAGACAATTATCGAGACAAACATAAAAGATATTTAATAAGATGGACATTCAGCAAGGGTGTGTTCAATTATTGAGAATGAATTATTTACTAATGGTTTGTCCAAGCTAAAGGAAAGAGGTTGTAGTGGTGGAAAACTAGAGGTGGGCTGTTGGGCTTGCATAAACTTTAAGACATTCATGGGGATCGCATGGGTGGCTCAGTCAGTTAGGTGTCCGACTTCAGTTTAGGTCATGATCTCACGGTTCATGATTTGAGCCCCATGTTGGGCTCTGTGCTGACAGCTCAGAGTCTGGAGCCTGCTTCAGATTCTGTGCCTCCCTCTCTCTGCCCCTCCCTCACTCTTGCTCTGTCTCTTTCCATCTCTCAAAACTGAATAAACGTTAAAAAAATAAAAAATAAGGCATTCGTGGGGTATTTCTTACAATGGGGATAACTTGGCCTCTGTAGTGTGGAAGTGGATGTTTCTTCAGCCTTCCTCAATAATGGGGTAATTTGGGGAAAATAAACAAAAGCTGGACATGGACTTTACTAAATTGTTTTCCATTATCAAGCCTTTAATATGTACAGACAGAAAAATAGTCTCTTTTTTGATGGTCTAAGTCATACCTGCCAAGTCATCAGGGTGGCAAAATTGGCCTCAGAGAATGTGAGGTCACCTTCTTTTATGGCTATTACAAAAAAATTACAAAGAATTTATCTTTCTCTTTTTTCAACTCCTTCTCCTTAATGTTTGTGATGCAGAAAACATGTAAAGGGCTCTACAGAAATGGAGTATTTGCCTTACTCTCTTTGGTGTTAGAAGGAAGTAGAGAGTACAAAGTCTTGCTTCCTTATTACAGAAGGGATTTGGATAGATTCAGTCCAGTTTTCAGAAAGTGCTGGACCTGATGTCTTCTAATTCCTTTAATTTAACCATTAACTGGTGGTTATTTTTCAAGTGTGCCATGACCGACAAGACAAAATGGATCAAGTATTGTCCCAATGGATGGATCTTTTATTACCTTTGTTAGCATGACCCTTTTGGAACAGCAGATAGATCCATGTTGTTGATCTCATGTATTACGTGTTGAATACTCTTTGAGAAACACTGTTCCAAAGAACCAGGCTAATCTAGAAAGGAACAGGGGAGATTTCACTCATTGACTCTGAGAGAGGAATTTTGAAGGGGGATATTTCCACCGTGTTTCTGATGCCTTGCCATTTTCACTTTTCCTGTCCTAATAGCATTTTTGTTTTAAAGTCTTAGGACAAAATTAAATTGTATCCATTGTTAACTGACTAGACCCATATCCACATACACCTACCCCTGCTTACATTGTCAGAAGGAGTTACCAACAAACGTAGCAGAATCACATGTGTAACTATAGGATGTCCTGAATACTCCCCAACTTGCTGACTACCTGTTATCATCTCATTAAGGGGCCTAATCCTTCATGTGAGTCAGCTAGTATGGATTTAAGTTAGGGATGTTAGCCCTAGAACACATTTCCCAAATTACTTAAACTTAAATCCTAAAAGGAATTTGTTTCCTTGGTCAAACTTGATTGAAAAGCATAGGCTTTTGCAAGTAAGACTGAATTATATATATGTTACTGATTTTTATGAGTATTTTATAAGCAATTATAAAAGTTAGGATCCTCTGCCTTCTGCATGGAATGGTCATTTGGGGCTGTGTCCTCTCTTCCAATGATGGTGGTTAGGTGGACTTCTCACTAGGGCAAGCTGCCACACTCCCTGAAACGGGGAGCTATACCTTCAAGGGGGAGACATGCTTTGCACATTTAATATGTAATACAAATATGAGAGATGACTTGACATTGAGAGTTGGTTGTGGGTATGTGCAACATGGAAAAAAAGAGTCATGAGCTACTTTTCTAGCTTTAGACATAAATTAAAACTGAACTCTAATTATAACCTTTCAATTAGCGCAGAGAAGAGCAGGTACCATGACATTTTAGGTGATGTTTTTCAAAATTATGGATTTGGGGTTACTTTCTTTTATATTCCATCTTGGTCCTCTAAAAATGAAACTAGGATTTTTTTCCCCTCAAGGAGCAGCTAATGAGTGTTATTTTGCAAAATGAACCTAAAGTCCTTCTCTGCCTCGGGAGGGATGCGGCATGCACAATTTCCACTTGGTTATCAGTTTTTTTCTACCTTCCTCCCTCCCTGTCTTTTGCTTTTGGGTCTCAAAGTAAATAACACATGCACTTTATCTTTAACTTCAGATAATCAGAGTCACAGTCATCTGGGATATTGTGATGAACAATGTACATTTTATACACATGGTGTCATAATAATATAAAATGTCATCTTAATCTATTTATGATCTTCTAATGACTGAAATGTTTTACAATTGTGGGGGATATTTTATAACTGAAATTTTAATGGCTGAATCACTAACACCTGGCTGTCTGGAATGCTTTTTCTTTTTCCAAGTTAGGCATTTAAATGCATTTCTGGAAGGCCCAAGGGGTGGGATGTGACATATAAGCTCTTAAAAGGAGGAAAATTAGTTCTTGATACCTTAATGATCAGTCAGGTGAACGTTTGCATACTTAGCATTAATGCTCTTAAGTGGAATAGCTTGATTAAGACCCTTGGTAGGTTTTTTTTTTTAATATAAACATCCTTTTTATGAGATTACAGAGGGAAATATTGCTATTGTGCCCATCTCTTTAAAAAAAATCTTAGATTTCCCACAAGGAAGAGTTTCATTTTATTCCTCTATTTATTTCACCATCTTTCTACTTTTTTTTTTTTATCTTTGACTGGTTTCCAAGATGAGCAATTTATGGTTTTATTAAGAGCTTATTATGTACTCTTTGCTTTACTGAGCCAGAATGCACATTTAGATATATTCCTGTATGTATACAGGTTCTTGTCTGTGAATGAGAACACACTTGCTTAAAGAAGACCACAAGTACGCACATGGAATCATCAGTGAACCGTACAAGCCATTGTGTAATTAAGCCCATAGCAGGCCCCCAGTAGCTGTTTACTGATGACGATAGTGGCACTAAATTATCTGGCACCGGCCAGGAGAGGTCAACACAAGGTTGCCCAGCAGCCTATATTAAACAATCACAGAGATAAGGCCGCGTTTTAGTTTCTTCTGTTTGTACAGCATGTATATAGCCTTCAAATGCAGTATCCCACTTAATTTTCATGGCAATCACTGAAGGAATTAAAAGGGATACTTGTAACCACAGTTTTAAGGAGAAAATGAAGGCTCAGAACCATAAGATGACTTGCTCCACCAAGTGGGAGGGGTGGGAGAGTGGAGTTTGGGACCCAGATCTCCAAGACTCTATCTGCTTTTTTCCCCATGGTTCCTGGCAGAGTGGCTTCAGGTCCAACTGTGGCTTTATAATTGGTAATTTGCTTGAAATGTAGCTGGGCATACAGTGTCTTTGTTTGTGTCATAGTTAGAAATGTAAAGGCAAATTTGTGTATATTTGTTTCCAATGAAGATTGAGTAGGCTGATGAAGTAATGGTAGGCTCTGCTTCCATTTTTATCAACTAATGGCACTCCTGGTGACAAGTGGCCATGATATGACTTTATGACTACTAATGCACACGCTTCTGTTATTCCTGCTTTGTAGGTAGATTCGGCTGATGTTTCTCACCCATTCCTGTTCTGACTGACCTCAGAAAGCCCTGTGTGACAATTGAATTGTACACTCATCATTGCACAGTGAATATAGAGAAGTTCCATAGTCTCTTTCTCAACAAGTCATCAAGCTGGCCCAGACATTAATGAACCTGGTTAGGCCACCTCTTCAAATCCACTCTTAAATGTTGGCAATCAATGAATTGGGACCTATGTGCTTGCAGATTTGCAAAAAGGAAAACAGGCTGTGTTTTCATCACTGTGTATCTTGAGGCAACTATTTTATATGTCTCTAGCTCCACGTCTGTAAAAGGAGAGCGTAACAGTTGCTTGGCATTGCTTATGGGGTTGGTAAGATGACCAAAAAAGGTAATTTTATTAAAACACTTACAAAAGGGTGAAGAATTATACAAATAAAGTCTCATGTTTTGTTTTGATGTAATTTCAGGCTTTTACTTGTAAGTGTCTCCTTAGTGGTGTCATTTATACAGTGATTATAGGTGATTTGGAATATGTTTGCAGCATCATAATTTAGCTTTAGCATCATAATTTAACTTGAATTTCAACAAGCGTATAGTTTAGTTCAAGTTCAAGCCTGAGGGAAATAAGAGTCAGGGTAAGGTTCTTTGTCGTTAGTCAAATTAATGTTACCCAACCTCTGGCAGGGTCATCTATGTTTTCTACAAACATTGCAAAATTTCTATGTTGCCATATCTCTTAGGTATATGATTCCAGCAGGGGTGTGAACAATGTTGAAGCAACTATCTGTCCCCAACATTTGTCTCCGAAGTGTAACTTGGAACCCTTACATCTCTTTACTATCTGCTTTGCGTAGCGTCATAGTATTTGGCTTCGTGTCACTTTACTCATAATTAGGCAGTTGGTGTTCATGTTCTGTATTATTGGTCATGGCAGCTATTCTTCAGCCAGAGTGCTAAGCTTGGGTTTGTTTTGGGTCTTGTTCATAAAAATACTTTTTGGAACTTCTACAGTAAATACCATCTTAGTAGTAGGGAGGTGAACAGGCATGGGTATTTTGGTGCATGTAGCAATCTCGTGGGAGAAAAACTCATTCTAAACTTAGTATCTTGTTCTTGACTAGTGACCAAGGTGAACTCTGTTTCTATGTGTATAGGTGGCTTTTGTGTTCATCTTTCCAAGAGTGATAGACTCATTTGGATAGTCCTCAGTTTGTCTTCTTAAATTTCTTGATTAAGTTGAGTGAGTTCACACTGGAAAGGCTTTGGTTTGCTAATTGCCCCAGACCTTGTACACATAGCTGTTAGACAGGGGAAAAAATTACATTGCTCATCTAAGTATTTACCTTTAAAATAGTGAAGTCACCTTTTGGTATCTATCTTTACCCTTCCCAAAGAATTTTTGAAATATCTTATCTCCCTTCCTAAGCCGTAGGCTTTATCCATGTATCTTAACTTCAGATTTGAATTTGTCCTTGTCCCTGACCTGGTAAACACTTTTATCAATAATTTGTAAGAAGCTAGAAAGGGGTCTTGTTTCTTAACTTTTGAAATACATAGTTAAGAGGTCAAGACATACCAGAGGTTTTATATCATAGCTCTAAGTGATCTCAACAAGCTAAAACACTGCCTGACACCTATCAGGCAAAAGTTACTAGAATTGTAAGTTTAAAGTTCTAGATGTATATTAAAAAAAAATCTGTTACAAAAGTATGTGCTTGATAGGTCTGGGTTGGCAGTGTTGTACATCAAAAACATTGTGATATTTTATTCGCAATGTGATGTGCATCACCGTTGGATAGAGCTTGGAAAAGTATTGCCAAGGTGTGTGTAATGTCTTCTTGAGATCTGCACAGTGCACACATCATCTATAGGACTGCATTCAGTGCAGGGTTTCATGTTTTAAGAAAAACAGAAAAACTAATGGAGAGGGACCAGGCTGTTGAGTGTTAAGTAAATACCTGGCCTAGAATAAAAAAGATTAAGGTGACACATAGGCTCTTCTTTCTAATAGCTAAAGCAGCAACATATGGGTGAGGACCCAGAGTTGCTCTGAGGACAATGCAGGGCCTGTGGGATAATGGTACAGGGAGGGAAGTTTTGTCACAATGGAAAAAGGAAATTTTATGAAAGGATCTTATTAAACAGGATGATGTACTGCATTGCACAAAAGTGAATGCTCACTGCACTGGATGAGCCAGGGGAGCATTTTAGCAAGGTGGTGTCAAAGAGGCATCTACAGCTGTGTGGGAAACTGCACAGGTCAACCTCACAGAAGGCACGGATCCTTTCTGACTCAAATGCCTTGTTGTGCTGAGAAAGACCAGGTTTTCCCACATATTTTGAGTCATCTCCTTGTTTGTATTCAGGTTGTCATACAGACTTCCCAGTGGAGACATCACATGGTCACTAACTTGGATACCAACCACAGGGTGATTTTGTAAGAGCTGAGCTGACTTTCATCCATTTCTCTGACCCTGTAACTGCTGTGGGCATGCCCTCTGCTTTCCTTTTACAGTAGTGGGGTAGGTTTGCACCAGTCAGCTCTAGCACTTCTCTCGTGTGGCCCTCATAGATCTTATAATCAAGATTCTAAGAGGACTAGCAGTACCCTTATTGTCTCTCACCTTGCTCTCTTTGCTTAAGCTGTCTCTGCCCAACCTCCCCCATTCTTCTCAGTCCCCACCTTGAGATGGTCTCTTGACCCTTAATCTTCTCCTTGCTCTTGACTTTCAAACGAAAGTGCAATCCTGTCTCCTTCCTAACATCCTCTCTGGAGCTTCTTCCCCCATCACTTTTCTTCAGGCTGCTGTGGATCTTCAGAATTGTACGACATAGTGCTTAATGGTTGTAAGATTTTCAGGGCTCTTAATTTTATCTCCCTCTCTCCACAGTATTTAATTTGGGATTAGGGACTTTGCCTTACTTGGTACTCAGTGAATACTTGTTAGTAACTTATTGATGGAATTACAACCCTATGTTGTGGGACCACAACGTAGAACCAACTGGCTAAAAAGGATTATACCTTGACTTTTGCCTCATTGGCACATGGTTGAAACCAGTTTATGTAAGTACTAAAAGTGTGGGGAACCTCACAAATCATATTAGTATGTTGAACAAGCTAGTTTACTTATTATTAACATATCCTTCTAAACCCTACCAGCCCCTTGTCGTCTCTGCATGAGGCTTGACTGACACATTAGAGGGAATCCTTAGAAGACTATGCTGCAAAGCCAGTAGCTAACTCTTGTTCTACTCTTGCAGATTCATTCAGAAGGTAGAGAGATGCCTTTCTGAGTCTCTGGCTTCTCTTTGTGGTGAAGTGTTTTGTCAAATTGTTCTATAGTTTAGAGCTATTCAAGGGGTTAACTTTGACTCCTTTGCTAAACCCAACTGTTTAATGTTTTTAATGGCATAATGTGTTAATAGCCATACAGCTGTTGTTTCTCAGCCTCTTCCCTTATTGAGTTAGGCATCATTTAGTAGGCTGAGTTCAAATTGTAAACAAATTATTTTTGCATATGGATCAATGGAAATTTAATAAAGTTTATTAAAACTGTATATTGGACCAAGGAGTGCTGTTTTCTCTCATGGATAGAAACCAACCTCATTAGGCTGACCCATATTAACTGAGTCACAGGGAAGAAAATATCCATGGGCATTTAAAGATGATTTTGGTTCAACAGATGGTGGCTAGCATCAGAGCACAGTTTTTCTTATTAATTCATTTGCATATGCATACGTGAATGATAGGGGTCATTTACCCAATATGCTTATTTCCAGCACCTCATATGATTCCTAGCACATAGTAGGAACTCCAGTAGAGTTGTCAAATGAAGGGTGGTAATCTCAGCTGCAACAGCATGGCATGATATGCTGAGAGCCCAGCAGCCGGGGAGGGGCAAACCAGTGATCAGCCCGGAGCTCTTATCACTCCAGTGAACTATCCTCCATTGATTCATGGCCTGTGAAATGTCTTCAGTGTTCCACAGATACCTTCTGCCTGTTCTCATGGCAATCTCAGTTTATGTTGCAATAAATGTTATCTTAATCTCAACTGATTGACGAGTTCTTAAAATAACAACATTGCCGAGGTTCCCACTCAGACTGTAAATCACAAATATTCTGCTCTTTGGACAGCATTTGGGGTGGTTAGCCAGTATTTCAGGAGTAGCTCTGGCGACCCAGTTGCAGTTGGAGGTATTAGAAGGGCCTTTTACAAGAAGGAATTAAATGTTGGTTCTTAAATAACTCAGAGCAGGATGCTAGAAGTTTGTGGCGGGGGGGGCCAGACTCCATGACACGAATACTTTTCTGTAGATTTCCAGTTAAAGCAGAAGAGAACAAAGATAGGCCAGCTCTTTTGGCCCCAAGTGACAGCAGGTGGGAGGAGAACCCATTGGGATGGTAGAACAAGTGTGGAGATGATCATTCCAACTTCTTGTGTCAGACACACTGGCAAGTGGAAGGCAGTTCTGTTTAGTTCCGGAGAGAACCTTTCTCTCTGTTGTTTCTTTTATTCTTCCTGGAAAGTGGAATCCTAAATATGGGCAGCTGGTTAAGACTGGAGCCTTGGTGACTCCTGAAAGTTATAACAAATGGAAGTCATTATCACCATTGCCCCCCTTTACCTTTGTGCTACTTGAGGCAGAAAATGATTTTTCCCCCGGTTTGTTTTGGAGTCTTTCATCCAGAGAGAAAGGGATTAGCCCATGGCTACAATAGTGCTTTCAGGGCCTTTTGGCGTGCTGCAAATGTTTACTTATCCAGGTACAAATAGGTAAAAACACATAGTTAAAGATCCCAGCTGCAAGGTCATTTACCTTTTTAAAATTCAGCCGCATGTGCCGACTGAAGTCGAGGGCTTGCTGGTATGAGCCATTAACTGCCTGTTGTACGTAACCTCTCCTTGTCTTACACACAGCTGCGTGCGAGTCGCTGGTGCCTGCAGCCAGCCCACCATGCATGCCTTGCGAGCAACAAAAGCAGTTTAACTTGTGATCGCTGATCATATGATCCACTTACAGGGTGCAGGCTCAGTCAAGTAGAACTGGTAAATCATTAAAAATGCGCCTCGGTGCTGTGCCTGCTGAGTAAAACATCATGCTAACATCTCTTCCCCCACCCCCAACCAGTTAGCAGCATCGGGAAGGAGCTGGCACCGGCTG
This sequence comes from Proteles cristata cristata, assembly GCA_017311185.1. Lineage (NCBI taxonomy): Eukaryota > Metazoa > Chordata > Mammalia > Carnivora > Hyaenidae > Proteles > Proteles cristata. Next base: position 888,681 of record JAESUZ010000173.1, on the reverse strand, counting down.
CGTGTTGGAGAAATCTCATGTCGCTTCAGCCTAGCATGGTGGGAGATTGTCAACTACTCCAGGAAGCACAGGAGAGGAAGACAGAAGTAATCTGAAATGGCAGCCATCCTCTCCCCTTGTCCATTACTTTTTAACTCAACCTGTGCTAAGTGCTGTTTGTGTGTCAGGCCCAGTACTGGTGCCTAAATTACAAAAATGAGAAAAGAAATAGATTCTGACTCAGAGGCTCCCATGGTCAACCAAGAAACCAATTCACTGCCAAGTATTTTAACATAGGCACCAACCAAGTGCCATGGATCCCTTAGAGGCCTGGGGAAGCCAAGGAGGAGATGATGCTTAAGTTGGACCTTGAGGGATGGACCAGATTTCATCAAGGGGACATCTGGTAGAGGAAGCAACTTGAGCTATGCCTTAAAGTTTTACTTTCTAGAATTTTTTCCTCCACAAAATATACCTTTTACTCACTTTCCCACAGGCCTTAGCAAATTGTTGTGTGACTCTATAATGGAAGGTCCCCCAAGTCTTCTCTTCTTATTTCCAACTCAGTGCTATCCAACTATACTATAAACCCTCCAGGAAGGTATCCTATATCCACAGCATGCTTTCATTTTTCATTTTCTAGCTCCAAAAATTGTTGAGGGTGCACTATTATTTGGTAACCCTCCTTTTATTTCCCAACCAATCAGTAAAAGGCCAAGCAAAGTTTCTATAGAGTAGGCAATAGGGCATAGAATGTTCCAGGTACATGTTCCTTCTACCTATACACCAGAACATCTGCTGTTGAAGGAGAGGGAAGGGAAGAGCCTTTTATGAGCATGTGTTCCATATGTGTCACATATATTATATGTGTCTACATGTTCTGAGATATTTGGGTCTCTCAGGAGTTCTACAGTTTGGATGGCTGATAAAACCTTAAAAAATTAATTGGACCTCAAGAGGCCCTAGAGAGTAAATTTAATAATATATTCATTCCTATCTTAAGCCATTTTATTTCATCTAGGTACACCATTTATTATCTTCCAAGTAACAAGTAATTGTATCCCATAAATGCCTTTGGTTTGTCTCTTTTGTTTGATTCACAGAGTTTTATCCAGAAGCCCCTTATACTACAACTAAACATTGGGAAGAGGACATATGTGGGATCCATACTCCCTTTTGTTTCCTTCCTTAGTCTGCTTGTGCAATGGTTAGTTACAGCACCTTTCAACCATTCCTTCCTTTGGTGCGAACCAACCCTGCAGACAGTCACTTCCTTCAGAATAGCTTCCTGATTTCTCTCATCAGGACTGTTATCTGGAGGCCAAGATGAGGAGATGGAGAGTTGGAAAAATTCCTTGAATCTCTCTGAAACCTGGTGTCCTTATTCTAAAACACCAGTAATAACTACCCTTTGGCTGGTTGTGAGGATGAATAGGCTTGTTCTTTAGAAAGACATCTACCTACAAAGAAATAGAGACCTGGGACTCAAGCTTTGTAGGATTAGGAGTCAGACAAAATGGGTCAATTTACTCAGCTTCTTGTTTTACATCTATATAAAGGAATCTATACTACTTATCTCTACCCACCTCCAACTCAAACTTCAAAGAACTTCATTCAAAAACCAGGAGGAGAAATCATAGCATTTTAGGTATAAAATATCTATTAAAACTTCATCCTCATACAGAAACAGCTATTTAGTGGAAGAATTAAGGATAAATGAAACAAATTAGTGTTTTAGTGAGAAATTGATGTATTACTATGTGTTAATGACCAATTTTGACTGGTGGCATTTAAATACTTGTAAATTTTTATAATTAAAAATAGGCTTTAAGGTCTGTGATCATCACACATGGGGTACCACTTATAAAGGCAAAGCCTTGTTTTAATTTGAAATCTAGAAAAGTTATAGAGCTACCTGTATACGGCTGATGGTCCCAAATTTTAACTCAAGCTGTTGTTACAGAGGAACAGAGAAAGAGCTCTTCATTGGGAAGGCATTTGAAAGTCAGGATATTATTATCATTGATCTTGGCAGGCAAGCAGGCAGGAAAGCTGTGTTCTACCCTGGGCGAGTCATCAATTCTTGGGAAAGTCACTTTGCTTCTTCCAGTCTTTGTTTTCTTCTCTAAGAGTGATGTTAATACCTTTCTAACATATTTCACGCAGTTGTGGAAATCAAATGCTGTACCAGGTTCTCTGCCTTTCTCCTAGAACAGATGAAATCTCTTCCATCCTTCAGTCCCTAAGGTGATTTTGTTTGGACTCCCTCTTGGAGCATCGGTTTTATTTGCTCTTGTTTCTGCAATTGTTGACTCATCCTTTTCCCTCCCGCTAGACTGTAAGGTGCTTTAATTCACAGCATGGTTTATTCCTCTTGGTATGTGCCAGGTAAGGTGCTTAAGTCAGGGTGACTTGACCGTACAGAATCAGAATGGAATTCCTTGGTTGGAACTAGGTATTCAGTTTCCTCACAGAGACTGGTGGATATATTTATCTACTCTACAGAGTTGTTTTGTGAATTAAATAAAAGTATACCAAATACGTACTAGACGCTCAGGGAACCCTGGCTTCTTTTCTCCTGTCCTCTGTACATAGTGGCAATTTAACACATGTTTCTGGACCAAATTATATTTTAAAAATGAGGAGGAAATTCATACCTTCCCCCCGCCCCTTCTTGTTAAGTTGTTCAGGAAAGAGACGGAGCTGCGCTTAGTTATGTTGCCTTCCCCCACTTTGCTTCCTCTCCGTCCCTCCACCCTCAGAATTGTATTGAAATAAAACTACAATTTCACATGTTGATATGAAGTACTCTCGAGGTTTTCAGAAGACATAATGCAAATTTTATTAAGTTACCATTATCCTTGCCAATGGAATTAGTGCATTTTCCTCATTGGCATCTTCTGCAATTACAAACAACAAGGAAATAACTCATGCTGTTATATGAAACAGCTTATAAATTTTTACATACATGTGAAAGGAATCGCTTGAAATCCAAAGCTGCCAAGAGGAATAATTAGGAGCCACAGAACAGATCTCGATAATGTGACAGCAGCTTCTAAAACATCCCACAGGACAGAGAAGCGCAAGCTGGCTTGACCTATATCTTTAATAATACAGACCATTGCCCTTGGATTGAATCTAAAGGGTAGGACCAAGTGCTTGCTTCATCATGTTTTAGGAAAAATTGCCAAAGTTTATTTATGAATTCTCCACACAATGGCCTCTTGCTTTGATTATGAACCGACAGAGCTTTTTAAGTAGCAACTCAGCATGCAAAATTAAAAGCAAAAAAAAAAAAAAAAAAAAACAAACAAACCCAAAAAACAAAACAATACCACCACAGAACATAATTTCTTATATTCTGTCATGCTTGGCAAAAAGTATTATGTAAGACCCAACTTAGACAAATGGCTATGTTAGCAGTAGAAATAACCTTTTGTTTAATTAGAAAATAGGAGCTATATGGGACAATAAAAATGGTTACTGCTGCCCTTCGTCACTGTTTAATAAATATGATCGTGCTAGAGATAATGGTAAGTGTTATTTATTTGTACAATATCACAGACTTGGTAATTGTTCATGTTGTTGATAGTTATCCTGTGTGGAGATCATAGTAGTTTCAGAATTTGTTTCCTTTGATCCAGGGAAAGAAAAGAACAAGTGTTTACTTAAAATGCCCCTGGCTTTCCTAGGCCAGAATAATGTATCTGCATATTTTTAGCCCCTTTGTGGCAAGCGCAGAATCTCTCTGGCAGCAGATATTGAGAACTGGTCAGTTATTTTGAACTGGCACTTTTTTTTTTTTTTTTTTTTGTCCCCCAGACTGCTCTGAGGTCCTCATTGGACATACTTCTCAGCAATGCCATTTCATGTTCAATTCCTATTTCCCAGCAGAACTGTAGCCTTGCTGGAGCGAAGAAATGGGGGAAAGTTTCCCACCTGAGGATATGCTCACAGGGAGAGGAAATTCTCCCCATTGCTTCCTCTTGAGAACCAGCATATGGGATGAAAATCAGACCGAAGTTCACAGCTTCTGCTTCAGTGTCTTCTGGGGATGGGGGGGGCGGGGGGGGAGAAAAGGCTGAAGGTAGTGGCCAGATTTCAGGGTCAGTTCCATTTTGTGGTTTACGATGAAAACTCTAGTTGTGAGACTATGAGTACTTGGGGTCATCTGGCTAGATTTATTTCATTGTACAAGGCAGTTCACTCTTGGATCTTTTGGGGGGAGTTTCTGTTTTCTTTCTTATTGTGTTTGCTAGGGTAGATGCTCCATTTCCTGCCTTTTAGAAAAAAAAATGTTTGTGGTTTGTGATTTTGGATGATTTATTATTATGATGACTTAAGGATTTTTCACTCTTGGCTTTGGTGAATATGAGATATTTCCTCAGACCCCTGAGCTTGTGTTAGGCTTTTCTTATAACTGAGAAACCCATGGCAGTGAGGTATGGCACAAATTAGTATAGGAGTATATTGTGTGATCACCTATTTCTTTGAGTCCTAAATAAGCCTTTCTAGAAGGTTTCCACATACAACCTTTATAAAAATATAGACAGTGTGTCAAAAGGAAAACACAGCCCAAGAAAACCCCTTTGCTTCACACAATTCATTTTAAGCTTCAAAATCCCCGAAAATCCCCAATCTCCTCTTGCAGTCTGGTTCCCACTCTCAAACTTTCCTCATCTCCCCCTGAAAGAAAGAAAAAAGCATTTCTTCCAGGGACTGATAAGTTGTAGGCCGATGCTTAGCAACAGCATTCCTGTGCTTTAAGTAGCTGCAAGCCCCTTGCTGAACTCTTTGATGTGACTGTCAGGGCAGATTTATTTTGTTTTAGCACATTGTCTACTTGTCCAGATGTATCAGGAGATAAAAAGGAGTCATGTTTACACTCCTCCCTTTTTTTTGGGGGGTGGGGGGGAGATGTAATTAAATCGTGTTTTTGATGAGTCTTGGAGAGCTCCAGTTTGAAGAAAACAAGAATTGGCTAGAGTAAAGGGAAAAAGGAAAACTCACTTGGTAGAATGGGCACCTGATTTGGTCAGAAAATAAAGTATAAGTACCAGCTGGCTTGGTGCTGTGAAACTGGAGGATTTGATCTGATTCTTTTCTCCCACTTTTATGGAAGTTCAACCAGGAGGTAGGGAAGAGTCCCTCCAGTGCTCACTTCCTGTGGCCCCTTCTCTCTAAAACCTTTTTGTTTGTAGTGAGTAGTCTCTTCCTTCTTTCTTGCTGTACACAGCCACACACAGAGGATCTTAACTCTCTCTTCCTTCCCTTCCTCCCATCTTCCTTCTTCCCTCCCTTCTTCCTTTCTGCCTTCCTTCTCTGTCTTTGTCCCTCTCTCACTTTATCTATTTATGTATCTATCCATCCATCTATCTGTCAGTTACTGGGCAGTAAGTCTGTGGTAGACAGTTGTTAATCCAAAACTAATAAAATTGTTGAACAACAGAGATCTTGAATACATAAGTCACAGAGCCGAGTGAGTTGAATTACCTCACAGTGGGATTGCCATTCCTCTTTTTCTCTTCTTTCTTTTTTCTTTTTCTTTTCTTTTCTTTTTTATTTATTATCAGTTTTTTTAATGTTCACATTTAGTAACACCAGTCTGAGTTCTATTAGTGACCTGTGGTGAGCAGTGACAAGCAGAAATCCAACATTTAGTACTGCTGAGGACCTGCCAGGCAGTGGCTTTAATCTGCAGCCCAAGGCACTTCATTTGCATCCTAAATAGGTTACGCTGCAGCGCCCCCTTCTGCCCAAGGAGCCCTGTAACAAGAGGGCTACACTACCAGGCAGTTTTCTCTTCTAAGGGCCCTTGAGGACCCTTGGGCAGGACATCGCTTGAGTGTGTCTTGGAAACTAGAGGCTTGTGTTTTGTGTTCCCCATTTGAACCAGCCTGAAGTACAGGAAGGAGGTTTTCTTTGTTCTAAACTGCCTTTGGATGACTCCTCTTGGCCTAAGTGTACCTTGTAACTTAAAGCCCTTTACATATGGGGACCAGGCTAAGGTTGAAATGAGCATGTGCGGGAGAAGCTCCTGGCATCGGGGGGACCATGGTTCCCACCTTTTCTGATGTAGGAGCTCTGCTTTTGGAGGTCATCTCAGAAGATCATCTCAGAGGTGATTAGTCTGGGAAGATGTGTGCTATCATTACCTTCAACTCTTAGAGGCTGGGGAATGCTGTTTGTTCAGTCTTTTATATTTATTTCACTATTTAGCAAATACTTATTAAGAAGCTACTATGAGCCAGAGTTTTTGGAAGTATGGAACACTGCTCTCAAGGAACAAACTGTTTAATAGAGGACACATTGCTTGAATATGCTCCTAAGATGTAATTACATCCTATGCCATGTCCCCAAAAGGAAATACAGGGTTCCTGGAAGTATGTATGAAAGTGGGACATCTTTCTAAAATAGTAAGGCATGGGCTAGTATTTGAAAGGGAAGACTCTTGAATGCTGACAAAAACTGAGGACTGATGGATGTGGGGGGAGGGAGGGACGGGCATGGAGGAGGACACTTGTGGGGATGAGCACTGGGTGTTATGTGGAAACTAATTTGACAATAAACTATTTGTAAAAAAAAAAAAAAATGAAAGGGAAGAGCTTAACTAGGCTGAAAATGTTGGGGATGGAAGTTAAGAAGAAAGACTGGTCTGTGCAGAAATGTTGGCAGAATGGGGACTGGAATGCTGAAAGAGTATGGAGAAGGCCATGTGCTGGTTTCAGGGTGAGGGATGAAGGTGAGAGATGGCCTGCAAGCCCAAACAAAGGCCGGGGCAGTGGACCTACTAGGCTGCAGATGGTGCTTTTGACTTATACCAGAACGAGGTAAATCATTACATGGTTTTTAAGCAGAGAGAGGCATGATCACAATCTGTTTTTAAAAAGTTCTAAGGATAGTCACTTTGGGTAGGACTTTCCAAGGAATTGAGCCCTCTCTAAAACCAGTTCCCTTAGTTGATTGAAAGCTATAGTAATTCTCTGGTACTAGTGAGAATGGGAGGGAAAAGGGACTGATTTTAAAATACATGTTTTTTAAAATATATAGTGAAGTTTGCTTCATCCTGGCCAAACTATAGGCCCACATTCCCCAGTGAATCTTTTTAGAGCTCTTTGCTCTCAGCCCTTTGCAACCAGGCAGGTTGCATGTCTTCGTTTTGTTTCTTACCAGAGTGCCGTTAACCTTTCTGTAAACTGGCTACAAATGTGCAGTGGCAGGATAAACACAGGTGCTGGGGAAGAAAGACCTTGGTTTTTGTGGCCATGTTTATCTTTCAGAGTCTAGGAATTGTGGATGGGAGAAGAGGGCAAGGAGGGCTTGTAGAACATATGTCTCATAATAGGTGCAAAATTTAGTTGATATGGTAGAATGCAATCCAAAAAAATGGTGGAAAATGGTTGAATGGATTTCTCAATTGAGAAAAAAGCATCAAAATTTCTTTTTTTCCTTTCTCTTCCTTTCCGATTTCCCTTATCCCTTCTTTTCTCTCTACTCCTCCCTCTTCCTTTCATCATTAATGTTTGGCACTTGGACTATCCTAAGCAGTACATATACCTGAAATAGGATTTACCACTAAGGTAAGTTCATGCCATCCTTGTCTATAACTGAATCATAATAGACAACAATGTGTTTAAAGAGTTGAAGGCTAAGATTTTTAGGGGTGCATCATGGTGTTTCTTTAGGAAATGAACCTGTGGGTCTTGGATGCATTCAGGGCAAACATCTTTGACATCTCTTTTATTTTATTATTTTTTTTTAATGTTTTTTTTTTTTCTAGGAGAGAGAGACAGCGTGAGCAGGGGAGGGTCAGAGAGAGAGGGAGTCACAGACTGAAACAGGCTCCAGGCTCTGAGCTGGCAGTCAGCACAGAGCCCGGTGCGGGGCTCGAACCCACAAACCGCGAGATCATGACCCAAGCGAAAGTCGGAAAGTCAGACGCTTAACCGACTAAGCCACCCAGGCGCCCCTTTGACATCTCTTTTAGAAAGAGGTAAAAAGAAGGCCGAGTAACCTAGTGGTGGAGAAATGCCTTTGGAAAATGAAAGACATGCATTAGAATTTATTTTCCCAGACATTTGAAGTTTATATAGATCAGGATAAAAACCTTTTGGAAGGTTCCCATGGCATGTACCTGTACTGCTCATTCATACGGACTACATGTTCTCTTGTGGTATTATCTATGTGTAGACAAAATGGGAATAAAATCTCATCCCAGGTCTAATGCTACTAGCTGCCTGATATAGGAGAATCAGTAATTGAACATGCTATGTAATTCCTGACCTCTGCAGGAAATATTAAACTGAGTTTAACTTTACCCCACTGATGTGTATGTGTGCGGGGATGGGCAATCTGTTGGGTTGCCATCACTTGAGAGCTATTGTGATATCTGGTGGTTCAGTTCTTAGTCTGTATTCTTTGTCTCCTTTATCCATGTTGTACTCTGACCCCAGCAGCTGCCCTTGGCCTTTCCCTCAGGCTGCTCCCTTTAGATGGCTGTTGTTGCTTTTAACCTTCTGTGGGATACCCAAGCATGTTTAAAAATTACTGCACGTTAAAGCTGTTTGGTGCCATCTGAGAACCTGAAAAGTTTAAGATACGTGATGTTTGGAAGGCCTTGTGGAGACTTTCTGCATGTGGAGGCCTTTCAATGATGTTGATAGGCCCTCAGGATGGGTTCTTGAATAGCACTTTCAGTTTTGGCCAGGTGATGATATGTTTTGAACGTCTGATGTGCAGTGAGGAGCTCCAAAAGACTTACATAGGTTGTTGTCCGCTTTTGAAGGGGAATTTTCTCTTTTGGCCATTTGGTGTCTATTACATTGTATTCTAGACCATATTTACCTGGGGAGCCACAACCCCTCCACCTTTAATCTATAGAGGTCTGGTGGGACCAGTCACTGACCCAGCAGTAGGAGTGGGCAGATGATCTGGGCTTGACCTCATAGAGAGTTCCTTCTCCTGGCCACGGAGATTCATTCTGCTATGGGCAGGTGTGTAACTCAGACCAGGCTGCAAATTCCCAGATTTGGCTTGGAACTTTTGGGAAACAGAAGCTTTTTATGCTGTTTTGAAGATGGTACGATATGGATCTGGAGGTTCTGGGAAGTCACCACATGGAGAAATCAGGGATAAAGGAGTACAAATCTAGAAATAAGAAGTCCTAATGGTAAGTTTGAGTATGTGGATCCACCCATACATGAAACTGTGTACCCTTCGACTCATTAGGACCCTCCTTCCCCATATATTTTTCTAGACTTTAAATTGAATCTCACCATTTAAAGATAGTCTTCTCTTCCTGAATTGTTTAATTAGAGAGATTCTACAGTCTACCTTGGAAATGTGGTCAGGTGCCCCAGTGTAGTCATAGTCATATCAGGTGAGAATTCTTAATCAGGTGGGACTTTAATTTCGTTTTCTGGTAGTCTTTCTAGTGTGCATGACAAAGTAACACCACCTCCTGAAAAAAAAATTCAAACAATAATCTGGTTAACCATCTCTTTATGAAGACATCTTTGTATGATTGAATATTGAAGCATTTCAATATTCAGTTGTCTCTTCCACCTCGACATTAAATATTTTGTTTATTACACAACTTCAAAATTATCTCCTTCCAGGAATGTAGGACAAGTTTAAGGCCTATCGAGCCATGATTTATATGAGAATTTGTTATACACCCATCACATAGCCTTTTTTTGAAGATTTTACTGTGAGTTCGTTCTGGCGTCTGATCCTGAAAGATGGCCATGGATAGTGAGGGGCCTGCTGAATGAGTCACATGGCACTGATCACTGGCCCTCAGGAAAGGCCCTGCTGGTTTCTCCCCTCAAGAACACTTTAATAGACAGGGATGGGTAACTACAGCTAAGTGACTGCAGAAGATTCCAGTAGAATTGGCTAATGTAAGTACAGTGAAGTCACTTTTACTCCACATCAGACTGCGGAACTGCTGTCTTCTCCCTCCTGTTCCCACTTTCACTCCTCTTCCCTGCCCCAGGATGGAACAAGGCCACAGCGAGCACCCACTTGGCCCCCATTCTCTTTCTTCCACACCCTCTCTCCACAGCTGTGTCTGAGTCCACAAACGACTTTGCTCCAATTAAGACATAGGAAGAAAAAATATAATTTCTAAGTCACTTGGCCTTGTGATATATATGCTGGGAAAATGAGTGTGCAGCTTTCCTACCCATCTTGGGCTTTGCTGCCAAACAAATCAATTCAGCCTTCAGAGAAGCATCCACTGCCTTGTGATTATGTTTGTGTAAAGTCTTGGGGTCTTTGATCAAAGAATGGCATTTCAGGCCAGGCCCTAATCTTTACTGCCTTAAGGTGTTTAAATGAGTTAAAAAAAAAAAAAAAAAGTTGATAACAGCTGGGACTTAAATTTGCCTTTGCCCAGCTTTTGTTTTGAAAGGGCTTCTATTATCCATGGCTCCCCTTTTCGAAGCAAAGATGGATCTTTGGGTAAACCAGAAAGGGAAAGAGGATATGGGAGGAAATGGGCGGAGACTCTGAATTAATCTTCTGAGGAAGAATGTTTGATCAGCGGGGAGGAGAGGTTGGAAGCCTCCGATGCTGACAGCAGGCACCTTTCTGACTAGGGTGTGATTGGCACCTTTGAAGCTTCAGTCAGGGGCCAGTGTCCAGTGGGTCGGGGCTTCCTCTGTCTGTGGGTGGTGGTGTTAATAATGTGGCAACGGGAAGGGTTAATTGCAGACAAGCAGCAGGATTACCACGAGGCCTCCTCAGCTCTAAAAGGAATAGTGCGAGGAAAGCCTCTGATCTGTCAGCCTTAGAGGAAATTAGTGGGAGCAGACTTGAGCAGGCTTAAAAAAAAGGCATTTAGGATATTAAAGCGTAATGTGAAGAAGGATATTGAAATAGGGCAAAAGGGATAGGAGTGCTGATCTTTAAAGGCAGCGTCCCCTTCTTCCTACTAGGAATTTCCGTGATTTGTTCAGATTTCACAGATGCCTTCTTTTGATAGTCCAGCAGAGTGATTTAACTTGTACTGCAACAGGTTAGGGAAGGGTTACACCCTGTAAGCGGGTGCCCCCAAGTTCCTGTGCAAAACTTGTTGGGTCTCCACCACCTGGCGGTTTTAGAATGTCCTGACGCTGAGGCTCTCAGTATAATTTTAAAACAAGTCAGAGCGTTACTGACACCCTATCTGCATTAGCTATCTATTGTATATTTTACTTCTTACCCTTCTGGTTCAAGTCGGGATGTTGCCAATAAATCCTGTGTTACCATTAAAGAGGCCATTCATCACGCTTCCTAATGTGATTAATCAAGATACACCACAGTACCCTTAAAATGAGATCATTTTGATAAATCATGTATGACATGAAAAGACTTTATTCCTTTTAAGTGCAATTTAGACTGTAATTTTTTTCCTCATTTATGATTCATGGGAGAAACATGGATAAAATTCCCCTGCACAGTTACACCTTATCTACAGCAATAACTCAAAACTGCTTTTAGATGAAAATTCAGGGTCTTATTCACCAAAGCTGAATGCCAGCTCATTATTTTCTGGCGTTCAGTAGTCCAAAAATAATGTCCGCACATTAAGCGGCATTCTCAAAAACTTGGAATTGGCCAGGCACCAGGTACATCAATTACACTCCATCATCCTTAATAAGGAAGAAATATCAGATGTCTTCTTGGAGTTTTTCTGAATCAGTAATGCTCAGCCTTCACCTTCCCAATTTGGAATGATTTGGAAACAAAAATGGTAGTAACAAAAAAGTATGGGACTTTCAGCTGCTTTACATGGCTGTTTTCTTCTGTTCCATAAAGCCCAGAGGAGGTATTTTTTCCCCCTCCCACATGGTTCATGCTTTCTTTTCCATCCCTCTTTCCTTGTTCCATAAATGAAACTACCATTTTGTTCGGTCTGAGTTCTGTTTCTAAGCTGCTGTGCGATGCGGGCTTTCCCTCACCGCTGCCACAGTCATTTGGGAAGCGATAGTCATAACCTCCAATAGAAAAATAATTTGAAAATGTGCCTTCTGGTGAGATCCATCAAGTGTAAGGTCACATTTTTGGTTAAAAGGCAGACACTGATGCTATTCATTAAACTGAAAAATGGCTTGTTTTCCACTAATATTGAAATAAACCCTGGATGAATGTGAAGGCATGCTGGCATGCACTTAGATAGAAAGCAAAAGGAAACACAGATATATTTAATTTGGACACGTAAAGTCAACAGAGTTTTAGGTCTTGCTTAAAATGGAATCAAGAAGATTGGCTGAAACAAATGTGAACAATTAGAAGTTCATTTGCCTCTTTCAAAGGATGAGAACATTTAAAGAAGGATTCAGAGTCCAAGAATTACAGACTCACTTTGTGTTTTGTCAAACACTGTTACCTGTGAATAAGGACTTGATCAACAGGTAATTTATTTCACTGATGTTCTTAGAGATTTATGCTGGGGAGTAGATCAAAACCCTGTGTTTGACTCTGTGCTTAGCCCAAGAATGCACATATCCTATTCATATCCTTGTAATACAACAAACGCAGCAAAGCTCAAGTTTCTCTGGTATGTCACGTTCATGCCAATGTTCTCTGTGCCTCAGTCAGATAGAAATCAACAGCAAACAAAGATTTCTTGCGTCTTATTCACATTTCAATGAAATTTCCCATGCTTTTATTTTTTCTAAAATAAAGAATGAATTAAGAATAGAAGGCCATTAAGGCTGAACTTGCTTTGTTTACGTTTCCATTTCGCATTTATGACTCTCTTTTTGCTAAAAAGATCCGTAAATTTAAAAAATACGCATGTATCTCATTAAAAAAGTTTCCTCGTTCTAGCAACACTCAGCAAATCTCCGAAGAATGCAAGTTTAGAACATAAATATTTTAAGGCCCCATAAAATTGGCAGTGAATATTTTTTTCCCCTCTAAGACCATGTTCATTTCATTCCAATTTACTACCATGATTATATTTTCCAAAGCAGCTTTTAATACAATACACAATTATTCCATTCAGGGTTACGTAGGTCACCTCATTAAGCCTGCGAAGATCAGGCCTCTTGTGATCCCCACAAATACCCTTGCATTTATTCCTAATTAAAATGGGCCTCCTAAAGTGTCTCAAGTTTATCAATACAAATAACAAGCTAAGCAAAATAACCGCATTTGGAAAGTTAGCGGGGCAAGGTGACCTGGTCCCCCACTTCTCAGAGCCAACTGTGGAGTGTCCGCAGCGGTGCCCTGCCACCTGTTGGCTTTGCTTACACATAACAGGATATTGATGTCCCTCACAGCGGTGCCCTAACCCTCTGTGACCCCTGTCCCAGTTCATCACCCCCGAGAGAAAGGAGGAGCCGTTCGAGAATTCCAGGCCTCCTGATTTCCCCCATCATTCATTTCCTTGGCCACATGTTTCTTCTACTAATGCTAAAAATTTATGGCTGAGCACATTAAGGGCAGTACAAGTCCTTCTCTTCTTCTGGATTATTTCAGAGTTTCCTGTCATAAGGAAATCCAAGACAACGTGTCCTCAGCGGATTGTATGTGACAGTGTCTGTTTCTATCTCAGGAATCTGAGGTATGATGGATAAACTGTCAGTTTTGAAGGATGATGTTTTCTCCATATTTCCATTATGAACTGGGCTGTCATCTCCTAATAAATTTCTTGCATTGGTATCAATTTATTTTTACAAGCAGAGGGTCTGATGTATTTGGGAAAGACACTGACAGCAGATCTGGCCTAGCTTGACAGAGCTGGCTCCACCTCATTTTGGAAAACTACTTTGGTTCCAAGGACAGAACCTGACCCGCAGCCCTCGAGACTAAAAACTCTGTGAGAGGAAGAGAGACACATGAGGCAAGTTCCTTCTTTTAAGCCAAAATAAATCAAGCCTGTAGGACTACTATGACATAATATTATTTCTGAGTTAACCCTACAAACACAGATGAGAAATGCCTATGCAGCTGTTTTCTAAAGATAGTTAGACCATCACAGTAATGCGGTGAACTTATGGATGGACTTACAACAAGCCTATAAAGATCTCACTCCTTTTGCCCTTAGAAGAGATCTCAGTAGTATATTTCTGCTTGACGAGTAAGGAGTAGAGTCTATTCATGTAATAAATACTTGATTACACACAATGTGCATGTCCCTGTCATAGCTACTCTGAAGAGCAGGAGAGGTCATGAAACGTTAGTCCTACCTCTCAAGAAACTTGAATCTACTTGAAAAGGGAAGATACACAAAATTGCAGGTTATACAAAATTAGAATGAAGTAAAAATAAATCATGGCGAATATTTAAAAAGCAATGCTATCATCTTTTTCTCTTACCTTACTTAATCTTCGCCTCTACTGGGAAGAGAGGCTGTGTAGCTTCATGGTTAAGACAGTGGCCACTGGAGGCAAGCTGCCTGGATTTGTATCCTAGCTCTGCCACATGCTGATATAGCCTTTCTCACTTAGTGAGACCTTGGTCAAATTACTCAGTTTCCCTGGGCCTTAATTTTCCTCATCTGTAACCCAGGACGGGGGGCTATGGCTGCCTCATGGAAATATTGTAAAGATTGAATAAATTAATATATGCAAAGTGTTTAGCATAGCCCCAGATACAAAGTAAGCATGGGTATGTATTAGCTATTTTTAATCATCATCCTCAGCCTCATGTCATAATAGCATGACCATTGTTATTACCATTTTATAGTTGAAGAAGGTGGCTTAAAGAGTGGAAGAAAATTGCTCAAGGTTGTATAGCCAGATTGAGACTGTCTCTAAATCTTGGTCAGTGAGGCATCTGAGCATAGACAACAGGGAAGTAGAAGATATCCAAGTTGTAAATAAGTCGAGGACAGATCCTTGAAGCTTAATTAGCTTTTTTTCTTACTATCCTTTCCATTCCTTAGCTATAAAATAGCCCTTTTCTACATACCCCCAAACTTAATAAATGTTATATGTAGTGGTATGCTGGTAAAGGTTTAACAACTAGCTCTCTGGGAAAAAAAAAAATTATGTATGTTTATGTGTACACAGTTATTATAATTTTTATGTGCTTAAAGGACAAGTAACTCACAATTTATAAATAAAAATTAAATAGGTAATACATTATATTACAAATACCATTCAGCCAGTTGATCTTCACAGAATACTTTTGAGTATTTTGGCAAAGTCTCATGTCCATAGCCAACCTAAGGTTGTAGCGGGTGAACAAGTGTAGTTTTGATATGAAATATCAACAATTTCCCCTTCTTGCTAAATGTGTCAGAACTTCCCTCATTTGTCAGTGACATGAGCTACGTCTTTACTACCTGGATAACAGGTTTTGAATAATGGAAGAATATTTCCTCATATTTTTATGCTGTTCACACGTATTGGGTACAGGCTCAATATTCTTTTTTTTTTTTTTTTTTTAAGTAGACTTCACGCCCACTATGGAGCCCAGTGTGGAGCCCAGTGTGGAGCCCAGTGTGGGGCTTGAACTCATGACCCTGAGATCAGGAACTGTGCTGAGATCAAGAGTCAGACATCTAACTGACTGAGCCACCCAGGTGCTCTGATGACACAATATACTTTTAAGTTTAATTTGTGTCATTAACATTTTTTTCTATCATTTGCTTAAGTTTAAGAAATCAATAAAATAACAACTCAATCCCTAATTTGTAGCACTTGGCAACTTCTGCTGTGATACTACCACCGTGGCAGTGTCAGGCTACTAAAGTGACATCACTGAAGAGTTGGAAAGAGATGCGAAGTAACACATCACCCTATAGTATTTCCACTATATAGATATAATAGACACAACTAATTTATTTTTTTTAATTTTTTTAATTTTTTAAATGTTTTTTTAAATTTATTTCTAGGAGAGAGAGAGAGAGAGAGAGAGACAGTGTGAGCAGGGGAAGGTCAGAGAGAGAGGGAGTCACAGACTGAAACAGGCTCCAGGCTCTGAGCTGGCAGTCAGCACAGAGCCCGACGCGGGGCTCGAACCCACGAACCGCGAGATCATGACCTAAGCGAAAATCGGACATTTAACCGACTAAGCCACCCAGGCGCCCCTAGACACAACTAATTTAAAGAGCATAAATAATAGTAAAATTTTGTAAAATAATTAGGAAGTGGTGAGTTATGGTATATATTACCTTTTAATATAACCTGTCCAATTACAAGTGTATGCCATTTAATTTTCAATAAAGACTGTGTTAAACAACCAAAACACAGAATTTCTGGAAAGTTAACCATTGTTTTTTTTGTGAACTGGCACAGGTTGACTCCAGACCCACTGGTTATGTCAACCCCAAGTGGCCACAAGATCTGAAGGACTCCTGTGTCTATACTGTATAGTCAATGAGTTATTAATAAATAACTTCATGGTTTTATTTATACGCCAGGCCACAAAACATGTTGCATATTCACATGAATTGAATCATCCATCACCACAAATATATTAATGCCTTAGTTTATATACTAGATGCAGGAAGGATTTTTCAGATATCTTCAAGCTTTAAGTTCATTGTACAGTTTTGGAACTCAAGCTATGGAATCAGGTAGTGATGGTCAGAACTCCAAATCCCACATATAGTAGCTGGGTGATCTTGTGCATGTTATATAACCTCCCTCAATTTCAATTGCCTTATCTATAAAATGATAATAATAATGGACCTTGTATCTTAAGGTCATTGAGATAAATTAAGCTCTGTGTGTAAAATGCCTGCGTATAATTAGTGCTCAAGAAATGGGACACACACACATTTGTATATACGCTCATTTCTTGAAAGTTACAACATTTTACATTCTGATTATGTTCTATGTTTGAACATAGGACAAAAACTAAATTTTCAGCAAGTATTAATAATAAGCAAATTATTAACTTGCATTTCATCATACTTCTGTGGACAAAGATGAGTATTTCTTTTTTTTTTTTTAATGTTTTATTTATTTTTAGGAGAGAGAGAGAGACAGCTTGAGCAGGGGAGGGTCAGAGAGAGAGGGAGTCAAAGACTGAAGCAGGCTCCAGGCTCTGAACTGGCAGTCAGCACAGAGCCTGACGCGGGGCTCGAACCCACGAACCGCGAGATCATGACCCAAGCGAAAGTCGGACGCTTAACCGACTAAGCCACCCAGGCGCCCCGAGTATTTCTTTATACACAGGAGATTCTGCTTTTAAAATTTCCCATGCTCTCTTTAGTAAATTCTCTCTCTCATTCAATGGTTCAAGAAATTCCTGTATTAGGGGCTGCAAGCCATTTGCTCTCAGCTTGGGTGTCGGCTCCTGTGCTCTTGAAGTCTACATTCCTACCAGAAAAGACCAGATAAGGCCCTGCTGACAGTGGTGTGGGGCAAAAGTGAGTGATGGTCAGAAGGGGAGTATCATAAACTTGGAGCCCCCAGTGTAGATCTGGAGTGGAATTGGGGAAACAAGTTGGCTTTGGGAAACTCTAGGCTTCTGACTCAGTTCCTAACCACACCATGGATTCTTGAGCTGTACAGTCTTGGACATATTACTTATCCTTCTTCTCTATTTTCTCACTTCTCAAATGAGAGTAACAATAGGACATACTCATGCACTGGAAAGTCATTAGCACTAAGGATATATTCAGTAAATATTAGCTCCTGTGCCTCATTTTGCCTCCTTTCTTTCCAGTCCCCTTCTTGTCCCCCCTTACCTCCTAATATCCTTCCCTCTTTGTCCACTGCTCCTTCCTCCAAAGGGAGACATTAGAGAGATACTTGATGAAAAAATGCATTGCTTCATATATGCCCTGATAAATAGCTAGGATTTTAAATATTTCAATTTTAAATATTTTAAATCACAAGAAACAATGGCACAATTATATAATTTGAAAAATCAAACCACTCTAAATCACATTAACAAAAAGTCTTTTAATCTTTGCCTATTAGCTTTTACCTATTGTCAATTTTGTATCATTAATAATCACAGTGTATGTACATTTTAATATTTAATGTGTTTACTTAATATTACTTAATATTATATCATAAAAATCTTGGCATGTTCCTCTTTTATATTATAGGTTTTTGTGGTTGCCATAAGAAATCAAAACTATTTCCATAATGCCCAATACTTATATTTTTTTCCTTTTGCTATGTGAGTGGCTGCTAAAAATATTTTGAAAGCTACTGCTCCAGATGATTTGTAAGGTCTTTTACATCTCTTACATTCTATGATTTCATTATTTATGAAATAGCCGACAAAATGCCCATGTCATAGTCCTTTCTTCCTCCCACCCTCCCTCCTTCCCTTCCTCCCTTCCTTTCTTCTACCTTCTTCTATTCCTGGTTCTTTTTTGTTTTTTTTTCCTTCCTTCCCTCCTCTCTCTTTCTATAAATATTTATAAACTACAACTCTGGGTCTGACGCCATTTTCGGCACTGGCGTAAGTGGACTCCTTTATAGCAGATAGAAGCAATGGGAAGCTCCAGGATGTTGCCTTCAAGGGGCTTCCTTATTTCAGAGAGGTCTTTGGCACCCTACCCGTTCTATGACTGAAATATAGCCTGAACTAGCCTTCAGCCCCTTCACTCAGCTGAATGCTGTGCTCTTACCCAGACCGTGCTCTTTGCCCTTTTGGGATATTTCTTGGTCTCTTGGTTATTGACTCAATCTCATTCATACCTTGCCATATTTTATTCCCTCCTAGTTTCATGACTTCTGGCTCTGACAATATATGACCTTTTCCACTCCCAAACCTGTCTGTCATTCCCAACACAATGCATCTGTCATGAAGGCTTTCTATCTTGCTTCACACTGAAAGGCATGGTGCCTTTACCTTGGAGCAGGTGGAAGTCTCCTCGTTCTGGCTGGTTCTTTGACTTCTAATTTAATCTTTCAGGTGATGACAAGTTTTTACTTCTGATTCTGGCGAACTACCTCAGACTTTTGTGGTGTCGAATTGCAATCGCTAGTTTTTTCTTTGAAATTAAAATATTTGATTCACTCAATCACCATCCATTGACTATTGTCTGTATTTCTGGCAGCATGTTGGGTACAAGGGTTAATAGTATAGTTAATCTCAGAAACTTAATATAGCTAATCTTGAAAGCTTTCTCTTGGTATGAATAAGAAACAAGCAAGGACATAATTACTGTTCCATGTGGTGATGTGTCATAACGGAGGTCAAGGACAAATTTCTGTGACAGTGCAGTTTGGGGGTCATGCTAAACATTGGTGACTCTTAATAACTAGTATTAATCATGGCTATCATTTTTTTTTTTTTTTGATGAGTCAGGAATGCAATCCAAATCCTCATTTTATTTTTCTTGGGATTCTCAGCACAGGGCTTGGCATATAGTAGGTGGTTATTAAATACTTGATAACTAAATGAGTGATGCTTTTTCTTATGAAAGAAAATAAATGTTTTTAAAAGAGTCAGCTTTATACCACAGTTTCAGGGAATGAATTGTGATGAAAAGTGAAGATTGCTTTTACTTGAAGGAGGCTGACAAATTTCCCAGACCTGGGATCACTTTATGCTGTGTATGATTTAAGGGTGAGTGAGCATGCCAAAGCTCTCCACTTGAGCTGAGTAATGGGGAATGAGTTGTGGAGATGCGGTCTTAGATGGTATTTTGTGAAAAATAGTAGGAGATTTATGGCTATTAAACAACTTTGTAGCTGCCCCCTTCTTGTTTTGAAGCCTGCCAAATCACTCCTCCTGTGGTCTGTATCATATTCCTTCAGGGCATCCATGATGTTCAGAAATATCCACTGGAACGCAGGTTTCCATGGAATGCACCCAATGGGAAGGGACTTGAATTTTACATACTCATCTGAGGACATTTGTTTTCTGCAACCACTGAGTGAAATTCTCACTTTGCAAGTCTCTCATGGAGTGTGCTGTACTTCCACTGACTCTTTTCCAAAAAGGTTGCCAAAATTCTGTCTTCCTTCCTGCACTATGGAAATTGCAGAGTGCAGTATATTAGTGACTATTATCGTTATTGTTGTGAGTTTAAAAAATTATCAGCAACTATCCATTTGTGAGTAGGGAAAGAGCACAGAAACCTTCAGTATGCTTTGACGAATCTTAGAAGAATTTACCAGGCTGGCATAAGCATTTCAAGCTTTGGTATGAAGGGAGAAGGGGGTACCTATTTACAATTATTTATCGGCTTTTTCTAGTCTATTGTCATACTCAGCAGCTTTACAAAAAACAGAAATGGGAATATTTCATTATAGAAGGTGAACAAGAAATGGCCTAAATTCATGTTGTCCATGTTGTGCAAGTACTGGGAAATTGTTAGACGAATTTCCTCTCATTATGGGTTCATATCAATATAGGACTGTATGGGTGAGAGAGGAAAAAGGAATCTTTGTTTTTTTCAGTTTTAATTTTTTTTTACAAATAGTTTATTGTCAAATTAGTTTCCACATAACACCCAGTGCTCATCCCCACAAGTGTCCTCCATGCCCATCCCTCCTCCCCCCACATCCATCAGTCCTCAGTTTTTGTCAGCATTCAAGAGTCTCTCATGGTTTGCCTCTCTCCCTTTCCCCCACCATTTCCGCCCTTCTTCTCCCCCTTGGTCCTCTGTTAAGTTCCTCCTAATCCTCCTATACGTGTACACATATGATATTTGTCCTTCTCTGCCTGACTTATTCGCTCAGCATAACACCCTCAAGGTCCATCCATGTTGCTACACATGGCCAGATTTCATTGTTTCTCATTGCCATGTAGTATTCCATGGTATAGATAAACCACATCTTCTTGATCCATTCATCTGTTGATGGACACTTAGGCTCTTTCCATGTTTTAGCTATTGTGGAGAGTGCTGCTATGAACATTGGGGTACATGTGCTCCTATGCATCAGCATTTCTGTATCCCTTGGGTAAATTCCTAGCAGTGCTATTGCTGGGTCATAGGGGAGTTCTATTGTTAGTTTCCTGAGGAACCTCCACACTGTTTTCCAGAGGGGCTGTACCAGTTTACATTCCCACCAACAGTGTAGGAGGGTGCCCGTTTCTCCACATCCTCGCCAGCATCTAGGGTTATCTGATTTGTTCATTTTAGCCACTCTGACTGGCGTGAGGTGGTATCTCAGTGTGGTTTTGATTTGTATTTCCCTGATGAGGAGAGATGCTGAGCATCGTTTCATGTGTCTGTTGGCCATCTGGATGTCCTCTTTGGAGAAGTGTCTGTTCATATCTTCCGCCCATTTCTTCACTGCGTTGTTTGTTTTTCGGGCGTGTAGTTTGGTGAGTTCCTTGTAGATTCTGGATATCAACCCTTTATCTGATATGTCATTTGCAACTATCTTTTCCCATTCCGTTGGTTGCCTATTAATTTTCTGGGTTGTTTCCTTGGCTGTGCAGAAGCTTTTAATCTTGATGAGGTCCCAACATTTATTTTTGCTCTTGATTCCCTTGCTTTTGGGGATGTGTCAAGTAAGAAGTTGCTGCGGTGGAGGTCAAGGAGGTTGTTTCCTGCTTTCTCCTCTAGGGTGTTGATAGTTTCCTGTCTCACGTTCAGGGCCTTGATCCATTTTGAGTTTATTTTTGTGCATGGTGTGAGAAAATGATCTAGTTTCTTTCTTCTGCATGTTGCTGTCCAGTTCTCCCAACACCATCTGTTAAAAAGGCTGTTTTTTTTTCCATTGGATATTCTTTCCTGCTTTGTCAAAGATTAGTTGGCTGTATACTTTTGGGTCCACTTCTGAATTCTCAATTCTGTTCCATTGGTCTATGTGTCTGTTTCTGTGCCAATACCATACTGTCTTGATGATGACAGCTTTGTAGTAGAGGCTAAAGTCTGGGATGGTGATCCCTCCCGTTTTGGTTTTATTTTTCAGGATTACTTTGGCTATTCGGGGTCTTTTGTGGTTCCATACAAATTTTTGGATAGTTTATTCTAGTTTTGAGAAGTATGCTGGTGCAATTTTGATTGGAATTACATTGAATGTGTAGAGTGCCTTAGGTAGTAATGACATCTTAACTATATTTATTCTACCTATCCATGAGCATGGAATGTTTTTCCATTTCTTTGTGTCTTCTTCAATTTCCTTCATAAGTTTTCTATAGTTTTCCTCATACAGATCTCTTGTATCCTTGGTTAGGTTTATTCCGAGGTATTTTATGGTTGTTTGTGCAATTGTGAATGGGATCAGTTTCTTGATTTCTCTTTCTGTTGCTTCATTGTTGGTGTATAAAAATGCAACCGATTTCTATACGTGGAGTTTGTACCCTGCAACTTGGCTGAATTCTTGGATCAGTTCTAGTAGGCTTCTGGTGGAGTCTGTCGGGTTTTCTATGGAGAATATCATGTCATCTGTGAAGAGTGAAAGTTTGATTTCCTCTTTGCCAATTCTGATGCCTTTGATTTCCTTTTGGTGTCTGATGGCTGATGCCAGGACTTCCAGCACTATGTTAAACAGCAGTGGTGAGAGTGGGCATCCCTGTCGTGTTC
Organism: Proteles cristata cristata; assembly: GCA_017311185.1. Taxonomy (NCBI): domain Eukaryota; kingdom Metazoa; phylum Chordata; class Mammalia; order Carnivora; family Hyaenidae; genus Proteles; species Proteles cristata. Next base: position 866,312 of record JAESUZ010000173.1, on the reverse strand, counting down.
CTGATGTCAGGGGGAAAGCTCTGAGTTTTTCCCCGTTGAGGATGATGTTAGCTGAAGGCTTCTCATAGATGGCTTTGATGATGTTTAAGTAGGTTCCTTCTATCCCAACTTTCTCGAGTCTTTATTAAGAAGGGATGCTGTATTTTGTCAAATGCTTTTTCTGCATCTATTGACAGGATCATATGGTTTTTATCTTTTCTGTTATTGATATGATGTATCACATTGATTGATTTGCGAATGTTGAACCAGTCCTGTAACCCAGGAATGAATCCCACTTGATCTTGGTGGATGATTCTTTTGATATGCTGCTGGATTCGATTTGCAAGGATCTTGTTGAGAATTTTTGCATCCGTATTCATCAAGGATATTGGCCTGTAGTTCTCTTTTTTTTGCTGGATCTCTGTCTGGCTTGGGAATCAGAGTGATGCTGGCTTCATGAAATGAGTCCGGGAGTTTTCCTTCGATTTCTATTTTTTGGAATAGCTTGAGAAGAATTGGGATTAATTCTGTTTTAAATGTCAGGTAGAATTCCCCAGGGAAGCCATCAGGTCCAGGGCTCTTATTTGTTGGGAGATTTTTGATCACTGATTCGATTTCTTCACTCGTTATGGGTCTGTTGAGGTTTTCTATTTCTTCCCGTGTGAATTTTGGTAGTGAGTGTGTGTTTAGGAATTTGTCCATTTCTTCTAAGTTGTCCAATTTGTTGGCATATAATTTTTCATAGTATTCCCTGATAATTGCTTGTATTTCTGAGGGGTTGGTTGTAATAAGTCCATTTTCATTCATAATTTTGTCTATTTGGGTGCTCTCTCTTTTCTTTTGGATAAGTCTGGCTAGAGGTTTGTCAATTTTGTTTACTTTTTCAAAAAACCAACTCTTGGTTTCAGTGATCTGTTCAATTGTTTCTTTGGTCTCTATGTTGTTTATTTCTGCTCTAATTTTTACTATTTCTCTTCTTCTACTGGGTTTAGGGCGTTCTTGTTGCTCTGCCTCTAGTTCCTTTAGGTGAGCTGTTAGATTTTGGACCTGCGCTTTTTCTAATCTCTTGAAATAGGCCTGGAGAGCAATGTACTTTCCTCTTAGGACTGCCTTTGCCGCATCCCATAGATTTTGAATTGTTGTGTTTTCATTTTCATTGGTTTCCATATATTTTTTAATTTCATCTCTAATTGCCTGATTGGCCCATTCATTCTTTAGAAGGGTGTTCTTTAACCTCCATGTTTTTGGAAGTTTTCCAGACTTCTTCCTGTAATTGATTTCAAGTTTCAAAGCATTGTGATCTGACAGTGTGCATGGTATGATCTCTATTCTTTTATATTTCTTGAGGGCTGCTTTATGTCCCAGTATGTGATCTATCTTGGAGAATGTGCCATGCACACTTGAGAAGAAAGTAAATTCCCTGGCCTCAGGATGTAAAGTTCTAAATATATCCGTCAGGTCCATCTGGTCCAATGTGTCTTTCAAGTCCATTATTTCTTTAGTGATTTTCTGTCTGGTTGACCTATCCATTGCTGTAAGCGGAGTATTAAAGTCCCCTGCTATTAGCACATTCTTATCTATAAGCTTGTTTCTGTTTGTGATTCATTGTTTTAGATATTTAGGTGCTCCCATATTCGGTGCGTAGACATTTATGACTGTTAGTTCTTCCTGATGGATGGACCCTGTAATTATTATGTAGTGCCCTTCTTCATCTCTTGTGATTGTCTTTAATTTAAGGTCCAGTTTGTCTGATATAAGTATCGCTACTCCGGCTTTCTTTTGATTTCCTGTAGCATGATATATATTTCTCCATCCCCTTACTTTTAATCTGAAGGTATCTTCCCGTCTAAAATGAGTTTCTTGTAGACAGCATATAGATGGATTTTGTTTTTTAATCCATTCTGCTACCCTATGTCTTTTGATTGGAGCATTCAGCCCATTTACATTCAGTGTTATTATTGAAATATGTGGGTTTAGAGTCTTTGTATCTTTTGTAGGGTTCATGTTTGTGGTGGTGTCTCTGGAATCTTTGTTCCTTGCAACCTTTCCTTCAGAGCATCCCCCTCAGGATTTCTTGTAGGGCTGGCTTCGTGGTGACAAATTCTTTCAATTTCTGTTTGTTTGGAAAGGTTTTTATCTCTCCTTCTATTTTGAAGGACAGGCTTGCTGGATAGAGGATTCTTGGCTGCATATTTTTACTGTTCATCACATTGAAGATCTCTTGCCATTCCTTTCTGGCCTGCCACGTTTCAGTAGATAGGTCTGTCACCACTCTGATGGGTTTCCCTTTGTATGTGAGGGCCCTTTTCTCCCTAGCTGCTTTCAAAATTCTCTCTTTGTCCTTGTATTTTGCCATTTTTACGATGATATGTCGTGCAGAAGATCGATTCAAGTTATGTCTGAGGGGAGTCCTCTGAGCCTCTTGTATTTCCACATTGACTTCCTTCCCCAGATTAGGGAAGTTCTCTGCTATAATTTGTTCCAGGACTCCTTCATCACCTTTCCCTCTCTCTTCCTCTTCTGCGATTCCTATGATACGGATATTGTTGCATTTGACTGTATCGCTGAGCTCTCGAATTCTTTCCTGTTCCTGGATCAGTTTGTCTCTTTTTTTGTCAGTTTCTTGTTTTTCTAGAATGGTGTCTTCTAAATCACTTATTCTCCTTTCTGCCTCTTCAATCCGTGCATTGGAAGCCTCTAATTTATTATGTATCTCATTTATCACATTTTTTAATTCTTCATGCCTATTCTTATTTTCCATTCTGTCTGTAGCCATAGTTTCTTTGATGTCCCCTATGTTTTTTTCAAGCCCTGCTATTAATTTTGCCATTATTATTCTAAAATCTTGTTCAGTTATGCTGCTGATATTTGTTTTGAGCAGTTCATTAGCTGTCATTTCTTCTTGGAGTTTCTTTGGAGGAGAGCTCTTTCGTTTCGTCATTTTAGTTAGCTTTCCGGCTCTTGTTGGTTTTAAAGACCTGTTATGCTCTCTGTTTCTATGAGCGCTGCTATATCCAAGAAGACTCTTTGACTTTCCAGGGCCTATCCTTTCAGAGATTGTTTTTTGAATGGTATCCCTCGGTCTCTCTTGTTGGGACCTTAGTTATTTTATTTTCCTATTCTTAGTGATATTTGGGACTCTTCACCTTGTGTACTCTAGCTTGTTTCTTGAGGTAGCCCTGGAAATGAAAACAGACAGACAAACACACAGGGAGCAGGAGCACACAAACACACAGGCTAATTCAACTAACATGCAAAGCCAGAGGGAAAACGAAAAAGTTAAGAGAAAAGACGGAGGAGGGAAGGAGAATAATAGGGAGTATAAAATACATAAAAGGGTCAAAAAGGGGAAAAGAAAAGGAAAAAAGAAGAAAACCGATGGACAAAGAATGGTTTAAAGCATATACTTGGATTTCCCAGCTACAGTTAAATAGCCGTGTGTATGCAGTGCTGGTTGAAGAGCATAGAGAAAAAGAGAGAAGGCAGGGCGAGACGAGGCAGATTTGGAAATAGAATGAACAGGCAGAAGGGATAAGAAGCTTTTTTCAAAGAGGTAAAGGGTAGAATATGGTTGGATAGGTGAGAGAAGGATGCTGGAATTATCCAGAGAAACTATATAGTCTAATTACTCCTGAGAGAAATAGCTGAAAAGGTCGGTAGGTGTAGAATTTACATTTACAGAATGGACTTGTTGTGATTGTTTAAGCAAGCTGGCTACCAGAGTTAATCAGGTCAGTGTTTTGGGGAAAAAAGCGAGAAAAGAGAAAGAAGAAGGAAAAAAGAAAGAGAAAAGAAAGGGGAAAAAAAAGAAAGAAGAAAAAAAGGAAAAAACAAAAAAAGGGAAAAAAAAGGAAAAAAGAAAGAGGAAAAAAAAAGGGAGGAGGGCACCTCTCGGGCAGGGATGGGCGTGGCGTGATCCGATGCCTCAGGCGGGGGTTCTGCCTTGACGATTGTGGGGAGGAGAGTGAAGGTGCTCCAGTCCCTTCTTGAACCCCGCGCTGCAGCTCGCTTTTTTTTTTTTGGCGTGTCAACTCCCCGTTCCGGGGACGCAGCCGAAGTTGGTTGCACTCTTCAACCCAGGCCAGTTCCAATCTCCAAATCCCAGTCCGCGCGCCCCGCTGAAGTTGCCTTAGACACAGCATCCCAGACAACCCCCTCGGGCTATTCCAGGCTCCCTGCTGAGCTCTGGGGGTGGAGTCAGGATCGCTGCTTCCTTCTCTGGGTCGGGCTGGTGCGCATGCGCGGGGGCTTGCCTGCCGGGTCCGCGTAGCCCGAGCCCGCTGGAGTGAGGAAAACCGGGTCCCTCTATGGCTCGTCACCTGAAACACGAACTCACAGGCAAATTTCCCAGTTTTTAGCTCTTTGCCTTCCCTCTCGAGTTCCAGCCAGCCAGGAGCGCGGACGCCCGGTGTCAGTGCGGCTCTTTTAGGGTCCCAGCCTCCCTGGAGCTACAATGGCGGCAGGCGCGCCACTGCTCTGAAATCCAACCTCCAGGAGCAGCACAAAGAAGCAGTTTGTGTGCTCAGCCTCCCCCAGGACCATTTGGCGCGAGGGGACCTGGTGTGCAGGTATTTGGCAAGTACGGTCTTTCTATTCACCGAGCGGAGGTTTTTTCCCCCCCGAGCGGAGGTTTTTCTGTTTCGGACTCTCTCCTTTTCCCCTCTCACTCCCCGTAGAGGGTAGAGGGGGATCGCCTCCCATCCTGGAGTCTGCGATCGCGGCCCGATTTTATCTTCCCCCGTTCGCACTCACGTTAGAAGGCTTTCTCAGTGGATTCTGCATCCTTTCTCTCCCAGTCTCTCAGGTTTTGTAAGGTTTCCAATGGCTTCAGATCTTTTCTGTGTGATGTATGGGCGCGAGTGCAAGTACGGAGCTCCTTACTTCTCCACCATCTTGCCCTCTCTCTCAGTTTTAATTTTTTAAAAATTTTTTTCAAAATTAAAATTTTGAGAAATTTCAAAAATGTAGAAAAGTAATGAACACATTTAACTAACATATAGAATTTGTATTTTCTAATATATTGACATATTTTTCCAAGTCTTACTTTAAATAAAATAAATAAACCATATTTATAATATATATGTATATATATTATATATATAATTGAAGTCTTCCCCATCTTGTTAGCCCCAATCCTTTTACCCTGCCTTCTAGCAGAGCCAACCATTTTCATGAATTTAGTGTTTAGCTTGTATAATTGTTAGATGTTTCCATACACATGTGGGTGAAGAAATACACATACACACACATATATGTGCATGTGTGTATATCACACACATACATATACATATACATACATACATACATACATATGACCATATTTGTCATTTTGCAACTTGTATTTTCACTCTGTGTTAAATTTTATTTATTTTTTTATTTGTTTTCTGTGTTAAAATTTTAGACCTATTCAACTAGAGATACATAAATCAGGTTTATTGCTCTTAAATGCTAAATATTATTCTCTCATACAAATATACAACATTTTATTTATCCATTTTCCTCATTGACAGGCATTTGAACTATTTCCAATTTGTTCTGTTCTCAATAATCATATAATAACACTGTTTTATGTTCCACTTTATAGACCTGAGTGAAATTTTCCATAGTGTATATATTTTAAATGAAGTTGCTGTATCAATTTTCAAATTTATTAGATATCGCTAAATTACTCTCCAAAGTAGTTGACCCAATGTCCATTTCCGCTGGCAAGGGATGAGAGGATAAAAGTTCATTTCCCTTCTTTCACCTTAGCCCTTGCTGTAAGACTTGAAAGTTGGCCAGTATGGTGGGTGGAAAAATTGTATCTTGTTTTAATTAGCATTTCTCTTTGGACTAGTGAATTCGACCTTCTTCTTTTTCATTTTTTAACCACTCAGCTTCTCTCTTCTTTGAATTTCCTGACACCTCCATTGTCCATATTTCTATTATATTTTTAATTATTTAGGGACATATGCATTCCAGATGCTAATATTTTATTGTAGCAGGAGTGATTAAAAAGTAAAATGTAAGAGTATAATTCTCTGCCATAGGTAGTTGGGAGGTTTGGCAAGGACTCAAAGATTTGAGACGATATATGGTTCTGATGATTCAGACTTACCCAAATTTCCCTTATTCCCATTTTAGGCATATCTTCTTAATCCAAATAAAAGAAAACATTTAAGTTTTTCCACTGACATTTCAGTCATCTCATACTCAATATACTATTGGTATGTTGCTTCAGTTTCAAGGGTAGTTCTTTATTTGAGGGCAGGTAGAAGGCATTGTCTTGTCCACTTGTTTCATATGATAATCATGCTTTTCTTAATTGTGCCTGTAACTGTAATATCCAGAGAACAAATGTGTACATCACTATTGAAAAAAACCACATGGACTTCATTTTGATAAGAGCCAAATCAAAGAACTGGTATTTAGAATCTAAATTTGTAATAGTTCCTTAAACATCCAGCCATAGACGCTCCACCAACAGTTTGAAAAATTGTTCTTTTCTGAGATTCTTTTCCATGACTTGAGTTTGTAAATGGGTAGAAAAATAATTAAATGCTAGGCATGGAATGGTGACTGTAAAACAGAACTCAAGCCACACCAATTTTGCTTTGACTACAATTGGAAATAAAGGTAAATAGCTATTTTACTGTTGGTTATAGAGCTCTAATGTTTTGCCCAGTCAGAGGTATTTGCTGAAAGGTAGTTTCTTCGAGTAATTTTAGGAAAAGCTGTCATCAAATTGTCAACAGCCCAAACTGAGATTAAACACACTAAGAAATATCACAATATAGCAACCTAAAACTCATACTGGAATTTTGGGCCTTTTTAGCATTGACGTGAAGCACAAACATTGACAAAGAGAGAAACTATGGCCTTTTACTAAGGAAGTATGGTAGATCTGTGGAAGATGGCCCCCATTACTTTACCCCGTATATTCTGCCTCTAGCATTGAATAAGTGCCATATTTAGAACACTGTCAGTGTGTCTCATTTATCATGTGGGATGGCAAGAGACCTTGCATGCCAAATGGAGGGACATGTGCTGACTTTAGTATTTGAAATTTAATCTAATTTCTGCAGTATCCTAAGTATCTAATGATATAGTATCGAGCAAGTCTTACCTACTTTTTAAAACATTTTTCTTAGTGACTGAACTTTGCTCTTTCTGGACCCAGTAACCTTGGATCAAGATTTAAACACCACATATTTCCCTTGGAGCTGGAGTGAAGTAATGCTACCTGAAATCTGTCTCTACCTTAGGGACACAACTTCTGATTTTGCTCCATTCAGAACTTTCTGTAAGTCTCCACTGAAAGCTGCTTAATCATCTCAAATGTCAGAAGCAGGGTTTAAAGGGTTTTTCTAGCAAGTAGTTCTAATCTCCTACTTAGTTTTGATTCCTATAATGTAGATAATCTCTTTGGAGAAAAGGCCTGCTCCAAGCAGAGTAAATATATCCCATAGAATGTATTTCCTATTCCAGAAAGAAAAATGTTGCATTAATGAAATTTACTTTTTTCTTGAAGCTTGGAAAGGTTGTAAGCTTAGGATTTTGATCCTAGCAGATGTTCCTTTTTGGATATTAAAAAAAAAATTAGTATTTGATTCAGAAGTCTCAGTAAGACTGGCAATAGTGATGCTTCTTGCTATAGTATCCACACTCTGAATGTGTCAGAAGGGTCATGGGTTCTGAGGGACAGCTGACTCTACAGCCATAGTCCTTTCTTCCTGGCTTCATTCCTATGGTTGTAGAGTTACAGATAAAGAAAGGTAGCACTTCTTACCCATATAGGTCACACTATATACAGTTTGATGATTAAAGAGCTGTTTGTGTACAATAAAAGACCATCTTCACAGATACATTTCATATCATTTTCTTTTAGGTTTTGGAATGGCAAAGTTTTATTGGTAACCATTATATGCCAAATTTCAGATGAGTTTTTCAGTGTGGTTGTTAAACTTAGCCAGAAGCCTGACTATACGGTGTGCAATGGTTTATATCCTTCGGTTCATGCTACTGAGCTTCTCTGTGTTTCCATGCCACTGGGCCCACGTAAACGGGCCCTGTTTTTCGCCATCTACCCTGGGGCAAAGCCCAGCATCTTTACTAGTTTCCATAGAAATCTATTCACAGTGAACATTGAATCTGTGGGAAGCACCTGAAGAAGGTCTCTGAACTTCACCCTCTTTCTTTCCTCCTCTTCACCTTTCAGTTCACCACAATAAACAAACCATCCCCTTGTTGCGGAGCCCTTTCTCCTGTACTGAGACTCCTCAAAGCTTCCTATACCACCCTACACTCACCAGAACGTTATCTCAGCACAGACAACTCTTGCTTCCTAAGAAGAGTCTTGGTTGATAGTATTTCCTCCAGACTCAGATCCCTAGGAGCCCTGTTTGGTAAAAGAAGGTATTTAGTGGTTGGTGTTACTTCATGTTGACATGTTCTTTTATTACACAGGCTTCCAGTGACCACGTCGAGGCCTCTCCAGAGCACCACTATACACCCCTTCCTTCTGCTTCCAGGGATCTCACCAATCACCGAGGTAGGAACTCAGCTTTTTATTGCTCTTAGTGCTTGCAGGGAGGGACACTTGGCTGTGCAGAGCACGGGGCTCATTATTGCTGCCTCCGCACTTTAGAAGGAACACAGTGCTTTTCAAGGCCTTGATGAGAAAACCAGACTTGTCAAACCTAGTGATTTTAACTCGTATTAAACAGAATTTAGTGGCAGTCTACTGGGAAGGCAAATAAATCCATGCTCTAATATAATTTTGTGTTTTGATTTTTTTCTTTAAGTAAAGAGATTATGGTACTTAAAAATTACTAAATAGATCATTACTTGCAGCAAAAGTGATGGGGAGAATTAAGAAACTCACTAATATCTGTAAAGGTATCATTGTTTGGAGAGAATAGTTGAAATCTATAATTTTAAAATGAATGAACCCTATGTTACAGCTAAAAGGAATTCCAGTTTACCTAACAACATTGCCCAGAATCAATGCATAGCTTTTCTTAAATTACCTGATCCTCAATACATTAATTTGGCTTACCCAGTGTTTCCAAAGACTTGAATTCTTATCACCATCTCTAGAGTCTACATGGAATATAATTTAAAAATGCCTCATCCCTTTGCTGGATGCTTAGGCCAAGGACTCTGTGATCACCTTTGTTGGAACTGGGAAGACAGAAGACCATGTGGTATAACTCCTTTACCCCTTTTATCCTGGTTATGACTAGTGCCATGTTTCCTAATTGTGAATCTGCCTCCCAATCATAAGTAAGAATAGGCTTTGATGGTATTCCATACTTTAAACAACATTTTCTCAAAGAAGAAATTCCCCTTATACATTCAGGGAACATTGAATAAGGACTGTTGCAGCTCTGTAATCCCAGCTTCTTTGCAGGATGGATGGGTATGAACAAAGCCTGTAGAGATGCCCAGAAAGTGGTGAAGCTGGCGCTCTGAGAAGACATGTGGGCTCTGGGCAAATGGCACACTTCTATTCCGCAGGCAATGATCAAGAGAGTGTAATGCAGGATTCCAGGTGTCTGTGACTTGGACCTGTGTTGCTTATTTGTTGTCTGGGCACAGTAGAACTTTTCCACATTTGCATGTATTTTGGTTCAATTAGGATTCTATTCATTAAATGTCAGTTTTGTGGAAATCAACTTTGCTCAAAGGCAGATAGAAAAAATAGCTACCCATATGCTCCATATGCTGTATTTTGATGGCCATCAATAGATCTCCCTCACTGAATGTCCTTCTGAAAGTCCTGAGCATATTCCTTTAGAGCCTGGTGTGTTTTATGAGCTTTTTTGGGAGTGCGGTGGGGGCCATGTGGGGAGCTCCTCTAGGCAAATAATATCATATCTAGACAGAATAACAAATTAGCTCTAGCATTATATCCTCATGGATTTATTTATTGGTTTCTTATATTTAAATAAAGGCATTTTAACTCTATAGACCATTGAGTACACTACATAGGAACTGAAGGTTTAGGGCCCTCAAGCCCATTTGTAGAAGTTGATCTAGCCATGAAATTGAGATTTCGTAAAAGCAGGCCATGATCAGATAAAAGATAATCCCCAATAATAGGACCATTTGTCACTGTAATAGTAAAACAAGAAATTTTGAACCTTAAAGAAATGAATATAACTATAAGTTGTGAAGGCATGTTGAGCAATATTTGGAATATGGAAAAATGCACAAGGCGTTTAGAGTTAAAACAAGTGTACTTTGATGACATCAGAGCCTGACATTATGGGAACATTATTATTTATTTATTTGTTTTTATTTTAATTTTTTAAATATAATTTATTGTCTAATTGGTTTCCATACAATATCCAGTGCTCATCCCGTCAAGTGCCATCCTCAATGCCCATCACCACTTTCCCCCCTCCCCTACCTGGGAACATTGTTATTTAAAGGACCCAGCAACAGATATCTCAGTTTTACTGAGGAATACCTTCCATTTAATGCACTGGTTGCTTCACTAGTTCTAAGGACCTGGTAGTGCAAAAAGTGAGTCAGCATCATGAAATGGTGACAAGATCTTTGGTCTTATGGTCTTATGGACATCAGTAAATAGAGAGAAAGCCAGAGAAGTTGATTAAGCTTGAATTATTATTGGACTGATCCATGTAGCGAAGCAATGAGACTGATCTGGTTTAGCTTGGCATGAATCATATGATAACAAGAGGGGAAAGCCCAATTTTTCAGCACCCAGAATGAAACCACTCAATGCCACTTTGCTTTATTATATTTAAGTTACAGAAATAACTCTATTTTTCTGATCATATAAACCACCAAACTATCTGAATGTCGTTTGTTAATACCTTTATGGAAACAGCTTACAAACCTTTATCCAGCGAGGGCTCTTTCACATTGTGAAGGCAAATTGCATCATTTCTTTCCCAAGTGAAATCCTCTATGATGTCTGAAACTTGGTCTATAAAATCTTAAGTGGAAGTTCTATTTGCAAATAATTTTTGATTCACCCAGTTCCCAATCTCTTTTCATTCCGCACCAACAGCTACATAAACTGGCGGGCAGTAGTTCATGTGCAAATTGCTATTTTTCTGTACATGCCATTTTCCCTTTGCTTGTCCTTTTATGTAACTTTCAATGTCGAGTCTGATAAACCCAAGATTCATGTCCTAAGGACTGTAGATTCAAATGCAAAGGAAATCTGGGCCCGGAATAAGTATCAGAGATGGGGACTCCATTTTTCCATCTGTAGTTTACAACTAATCCATGCATCATAGGGATAATAATGCACAGTACTTTTTGCTTCTTATAAGAAATTGTTTATGTTGATTTTTCTTCTTCCTGATATACTTATAATATTTGCTTCTATCTCCTTACTGAAATTGTTTATATTCTGCTTTGTGTGATAGAGGTGAGGTATATGTATGTCTTAAACTCTTCATAAATGGAAGTTCCCTGAGGAGCAGTACAGATTCTAATCCTTCTTCTCTTTCACATCACTGGATTCTGCTCATCCTTCAGGTATCACCTTAAATATCACAGCTGTAAGGAAGACTCTTCTGATCCTACCCCACACATTTATATTAGGTCATTGCTCTTTTGTTCAGGAACTGTCTTCCTGGACAGGCTGTAAGCTTTTGGAGGCAATGGCAGAGATTGTGTCTCTGTATCCATGCAGCTGTATCAGTAATCCCAGATGATACCTCGGGGCAGTCTACTTACTATATCCTCCGTGGGTATCCATGTTATGAAGAGTGTTGATATGTTAGAAGACTATTTCTTTAAATATGTGCATAGGACATACACCTGCCTGCCAGGTATTGGCACTCTTTATCTGGTAGCTGTTAGAAATGGAATTTTCATTTATATAGACCACTGTGTCTTTTGGGGAAAACATTTCTATTTAGTGAATAGACCATATCATCCTCAAGACAACCCTGTAAAGTAGGGAGGGTAAATATTATCATCCCCATTTCACAGAGAAAGGTGCCAAGAACTGCTGGGGGAAACTAAGTCACTCAGGGACAGAAGCAAGGAAAAAAATATTCAGAGTTCTGTGTCCTTGAATCCCAGACACCCCCTGACATGTGTCCTTCACATAGGACATATGAAGCAAATGCAGGACTGACCATGGCATTGTTCTGGAAGGAAGAAGTACAAGCAAAGAAATGGTCTGGAAATGCCCATTGCCTGGGGTGAATTTCCAAAGCCTTTGCTAAAGCTGCAGCAAAATATTATAGTATCCTTGCCTGTTTTTGTCAAAAGAATTGTGTTACTGTCCTTCCCTCCTTTTTTTAAAATTACAAGTCTATAAATTCAAGAGCAGAGAAAGTTTGAAAAACCCAAGGGGAAAATGCTATGGCATCAGTGTGAATTCAGATAGGAAAATAGAAGGCCCACTCTGTATTCACATCATGAAGGGTTTTAACGTAAGGAATGAGAGAGAGGCTTATTCAGTCGAGGAAGACCCCATTCAGAGTCCCAACCTCACACCGAGGCTGGTGATCCTCGAGAGCTTGCTGACATTTCTGCACATGTCAGGAATGCCTGGGAACTACCTACTGACATTCTCAATGTGTAGTGCCAATGTAGGAGTGGCTCTCAAGTTCAACTTGAACACTGCTTCAAACATTAGACCTACCCAGGCATTGCCCTGCTCTCTCTTTCTCTCTGGATTTCTAAATCATACTCCAGTGTCTATCTTTGGCCCACTCTAACATGGAATCATGCACCAAGGGAAGTCTAAGAAATGCAGTTTCTAATTCCTCCTCTGAGCTGCAGAGAAAACATTAGTAGAGCATGGTGGTGATGCCAGGTTAAAACAGACAATCCCACACATATCCCATAATTTGACATGGCCAGTAGCTACCACACTTAAGGCCCCATCAAGTGTATTTGTGTGCACATTTTACAAAGTCATTGCAAGTCTAATGAACATCCCTGAATTATTATTTTTCCCTGATGCTTATACAGTCCAGACAGTATGCCATAGTTACCTTGTTATCTTAAGCACTGGACTTTAAGTGTATGAAAGAAAGAATGCAGGAATCCAAGAGGAAATCTACGGAAACTTGCTTGAAGATGGTTTCCACCCTACTTCCACCCAACCTTGGCAATCTTGCTGTTATTTCTGACACATTTGGTAGGTGTTCATCCTCTTCTCCAGCCAGGACTTGTTCTATTTGTGTTTGAAATTGATTGCTGGGACTGCCATAGAATGATTTACATAGCAACTCATCATAATTAGTTATCATTTGCAGTCTCCTTAATGTGAGTTGCATTTCATGCTTAGGAATTGATTTTTCTGTATATCTCCATGAAGCAGTTCAATGTGTGCCATCCAAATAAGAAGAAAAAGAGAAAAACTGCAGGCATTTTTTCATTTTTATTTTTTAAACAGTTTTAGCATGAAATAAAATACATTTTCACAGAAGCCGTAAATACAGACCGTTTTGCTTCAACTATTTAAATAAGCCAAAATGAAATGAATAAAAGGAAAATGAATGAATGTGTGTGATGATGTAGTAATGTAGACAAAGATATTTGGGATGGGGATATATTGGCCAGAAAACCTGCATGCCAGTGAAGAGAATACTTCCAGGAGGGCTCAAGATGGGGCTGCTTGATAACCAAACTGCTCATTACGTTTTAGGCTTAGAGGATTTGGAGGCAATCTGTCTCTTTCAGAAAATTTAAAAAATTTTTCCTATTTTCTTTTTTTAATAGTCCTACCATCTTATTGTGTCATCCCACAGGGAACATGAAAGCTAAGTAGGTTTGATTGTTATAAACAAAATCTACCCAGAATAATAGCACAGACTCAATGAAAATAAATACATTTATTTAGGTTATATATTTTTTAATGTTTTATTTATTTCTGAGAGGGAGAGAGAGTGAGCAAGGGAGGGTCAGAGAGAGAAGGGGACACAGAATCTGAAGCAGGCTCCAGGCTCCAGGCTCTGAGCTGTCAGCTGCACAGAGCCCGACGTGGGGCTCGAACCCCCAAACTGTGAGATCATGACCTAAGCCAAAGTTAGGCGCTTAATCAACTGAGCCACCCAGGCGCCCCTGTTCAGGTATCTTAATAGGTCAGCATCAAGGTGTCTTTTGGCCTATTGCTTGTTGGTCCTCCTTGACCATTTAAAAAGACAAAATAAGCAACCTGATGGTTATGGTGACTTTGCCAGATAGGTCCCACCTGAGAGCAGACCCTATGACTAAAGCAGCCTGCTTATTTATCACTTTCTATCATCCAAAATATTTTGATTCATTTTTCAAGGGAGCTAACTATTAGATGATTTCTCAAAAAACATCAGTGAGTCATTGAAGATTCACATTAGCTTGGCAGAGCCAACTCTTCTTCATGGAAAGTGTATTTATTGAAAACTGGGAAAGAGAGAGAGAGAGAAGAAATGCTGACAGGGACGTGTCTCTTCTGTGGGTCCTGCTACATAAGTGCATGGCCTCAGCTCCCTTCTTTCAGACTCCATGCCATGGCTTTGCCCTGGCTGTGTAGAGGAAGAGTGTGTTGGTTCCTTGTGCAGAGCTATTATTAGCATTTTCTAATTATGTAAAATGCTTCCTCTGATGACATTTCAACAGAACCCATTACTTTAGTTTTCTTTCCTTCATAATGCTTTTATGGGCTTATAATCTTGGTGGAATTCTCAGATGCTGAGAGATGCTAAAGTTTCCTTTATTTAATCGAGGTGACTAGTGATTTGACAGTGGTGGTTGACAGGTTTATTTTATCTGCGTGGCAGTGGGAGTCTATTTTCAGTGTGTGCGCTCTGTTCCAAAGTAAAAGGACTTTACTAAGTGCTGAATAAATTGTACTTTCCTTTGATTCTAGACCTTGCTGAAATGGTTTAAAAACTCTAGTCTGGGTCATCAAATTCATCTCTTTGCTGCTTTGCAGGGTCAATAGCTTCACTCTGTACTGAGCGGGGCTGGGTGGATTGGAATGGAGGGTAGTGTAGATTAAAACTTCCGCATATATATAGATAGATGTGCATGTGTGCGCTCGCTGTCTGGGAAGGTGGCAGTGATGGAAGAGCAAGCCAAGTGGAATCTGAAGATGGATGAATCCGTTTGGCTATTACCAAGACTGGCATGGACTTCAGCCAGGAACTTTAAGCAACCTCCTTTAAACATTTGAAATCCATAGGGGTCCATTTCCTATCTTTTTTCTCCAAGGATGATTTTTCATTTGCAGTCTCTATGATTGCTTTATTTCTACTCTTTGGGCAGAATTGTTGTGCACTCATAGGCACAGAGGGGCTACGAATTTGGCTCTTCTGTTCAAGCAGCAAAGTAAGGAGGGAAAAATGGAGTCATGCCTCATATTCCGAACAGGAACAAACTTTACTTCTGCAAGATAAGAGATAACCCTTCCCCTAAAAAACAGTCCAAATAAAAAATGGTAGTGAAAGGGCACCTGGGTGGCTCAGTTAAGTGTTTGACTCTTGATTTAGGCTCAGGTCAAATCAAGGCACGATCTCAGGATTTGTGAGTTTGAGCCCCACATCAAGCTCTGGAACTCTCTGCTGCCAGCACAGGGCCTGCTTGGGATTCTCTCTCTCTCTCTCTCTCTCTCTCTCTGATCCTCTCTTGCCCCACTCTTGCCCTTTCCCTCTCTCTCTCACTCAAAATAAATAAACAGTTTTTTAAAAAAATGATGGTGAAAATGTGTCCCTCTGCCTTAAAAATGGAGAGTCTGGGCTTGACAGGACTGAAGATTCTAAATGTCTTGAAGTTTTAGAGTCATAGGCTATTTCTAATCCCTTTTACTGCAAGTGAAGAATTGAGACATGGTCAAATATGACTTATGCAATGACAGCTATTGCTCTGAGCACCTTCATTTAAGGAGTCTTTCCAGAATTCATTTGTCTTTACTTAGTATCCACTGTGTACAAGGTTTATGTTAAGGTTTGTGTCTTCTAAGAATTTATGGTTTTATTGAAGACATACCAAAATGAAGCAATGCCAACCAAACTAGATATTATATATTATATAAGTGAAAGTTGCCTTACTTGGCAAAAACCTTAAATGCTGTAAAAGTTTTAAAAGTTAAGAATCCATATAGGCTAGAATAGTCAGGCATGGCGTTTTGGCAGATGATGGCCTTAAGCTTTCAAGGACAAGTAGGGTGTGAGTAGACAGAAGGCAGAAGAAGGATATTCCAGAAAGAAAAAAAGGGATATGGGTAAAGAAGAAGCACAAACATAAGAATAGATAGAACTGACAAGAGGAAGAGACCTGGTTTTGAAAAAGTCAGAAATGAAGTTACATTTGTAGGATGGATCCATATTATGGCAGGCCTTGAATAGGCAGAAGTATCTAGATTTGATTTAAAGCTATGCTATGGGATTATTAATCTGCAAACTCTATGAGGGAGGAATTGGAAAGAAAAGAGTCAGGAATTAAGGAGGCCACTGTGGGATGGTGTTGAAGTTTTAGAGGCTTTGGATTTCTTGATGCCAAGCTATGTGACTACACACTGTACTTCCTCTAAAGAGCAGATTCCTAGCAAAGGTAATTTAGGAAACAACTTGGTAACAGATGGGAAAGACAGCTGGGGCCAGAGCAATGCCAGTGGAGCAGGGTGAGGGCGATGTAAAGGGAACCTTATGGACAGTATGGAATTGTTGATGGAACCAACCACTTGCTGATGGTTTGGTCACAGGGCATTTTCTCTGGCTCAGGCATCAGAGAAAATGGACAGTCAGTGCCTTTCCTCCTCACATTATTCAAAGTATTTCTGATGTTGGCTTTTGAAATGAAAATTTAGAGCCCAGAATCAGTGAGGATAATGTTGAAATAATCTAGCGTTGATGATGAAGACCTGGAGTGGCTGTCTGTCTGGAGGAACAGAGAAGAAGGATAGGAATATGAGAAACATTCACAGCAAATGCAACAAACTGACTTAATGACTGATCATGTTTAGAGATAGTACAAGAGAACAGAAGGCTTCGAGGATGCTGGCAGAGTATGTTGGAAGCTGTGGTCTCTGCCTGTATCCCACTTCTTTCTTCTCCCCTTGCAGGATGCTTTCCTACCACTCATGCATAAACTATAATCTAGCCTGTTAAATGGGAGTCTGCTGGAATTAATGTAGAGGAGCTCATAGTAACAGGAACAAACATATAATAAGCAGGCAAAGCAGCCACAAAAATTTGTTCCCATTCTGATCTTTGGCTCCAGAAGAGCTACATTCTTTAAAAAAAAAAAAAAAAAAAAAACCTAATAAGTATCCAGTGTTTTTTATTCCCAAATCTTGGGTTTCTGAAAGGAGAACTATTTGAAGCCAATGGTTTTAGTCTAGATTGTTCTGCTGAGAGCTCTGCCCAGCATTCACCTCCCCATCCCAGCTCTAATTCATTTGTTTCCCTATATCTCGTAGAAAACTTTACCCCTGCCCCAGGCTTTTCCTCATGTAGAGATTTTATGACCTTTTTGGAACAAATAAACAAACATCTGGAATCATGTGGTACATTTAATTAAAAAGTTTGCGTTTGGCCAGAAATGTAAAATCATGAAAAATGGCCTGTCGGTGAGCTCAAGAAGGCCAAACAATGACGTTGTTGGCTGCAAACGGATTGAAACTGAGTGAGGTGAACACCTGCTCAGTTCTGCCTGCTGTCCTCCAGCTTCCCCCTCCCAGCCATTAATATTTACTGCTCTGGTGCTTTATCCATTCTAATGAAATTTTTGGTTGGGGCTGGTCAAGGGAGAAGGGGCTGTTACTTTTCCAATAACCTCGGATTTGTTAGGATACGTATACTTTATAAAGGGTGCAATATTGGGCCTTTTGACTTTTCACTTCCCTTAATCAGAATTCCATATGCTTCAGGTCACTGCAGAGGCCCATTTCTGTTTCTTCGATCAGTTGGCCAACCATTTTTTTTTCTTTTGGGAGGAACCCTGCACTGGGGGTTGTGGGAGATGCACAAGAACCTGTGGGCTCTGCCTTCAGGAATCCTGTAGTCTAATTGTAGAAATGAGGCTCTGCACACAGAGAACAGAGGTCAAGCTACAAGAGTGCAGAGGAGGGAAAGTGAGCGAAGAGCAGAGAGTAGGGATGTAGCCTTGGGTGAAGATGAGAACTGAGTTGAAAGCAAATTGGTGGAAGGAGAAAGCTGGATTTATCGAATCACTTGGGAGTGGCCATTTCTCAGTCATCTGGCATATGGAAAAGGCCAATTCTGCCCACTCCCTACTTCCAGTTGTCTAAGAGTGCCTTCTCCTAATCACCACTTATAAACCTGCAAACCAAGAAAGAGAAATGTACTTGATAGAGAAATGCAATTTCAGAACAGATCCTCCATCCCCTCTGTCTCCACTCACCCATTTCCACCTAATTATTGCTTCTATGGACTTGCAATATAAAAAAATTCCAAAGCCACCCCTGCAATGAAACCATATGTATAGGTGATGCACCTGGAGGAAGTCTCCCTGGGTGGTTTCAGGGTGTGAAAGAGAATTTGGGAAGAGACCAAGTGGAGTTCTTGTTTAATTTCTGGCCATAGTCCAGCTGAGGGGTGTGTGAGAGAAATCATCTTAAAGCAGGGTTAGATATGATGATTTTACCTTTCTAAGGGACTTCTCCTCTGTGAAACATGCCTGTAGTAAAGTAAAATATGTCTGTTTGCATCTTAAGAGAAAAATGTTGAAACGATCTGGCTTTGGAGAGTGTAGTGCTCTGATATGTCTTCTACTTGAGGATTTATACCCAGGATGAAGTTATTCTAAGGAAAAGATGAAAAGTATTTCTTTTTGTGGGGAATACAATGGAAATGGCCAGCGGGGCTGAACTTACACTGGGCACCATCCAGGTTGGATTTGAGGAAAGGATGAGTATTGTTGAATTAGAGTGTCAATTGGCAAGGGAGGTTGGGAAATCACCATTCCCCAAAGGCTTTTACTGAAGGATATATGCTCATCTGTCTTTGGGAGTTGAATAGCGTAGCCTGAAGAAAGTAAAATGAAGCATACAGCTTTCAAATCCAATCAGGATTTGAAACCCAGAACCAGGGTTTTCCGTATCTATGCTAGCTTGGCTTTTTCATAAAGTAAAAACAGGGTTTCACTTTGAGCCCTTTGGATTTGCGCAAGCACAGACAGATATAAGAACATGCTGGAAAAACACTCCACTGTTGTCAGAGGTGTTCTTAGTCCTCAAGTCTTTATTATTCTTGTGCATCTGTTTCTTTAAATAGTCTCTGCAGAAGCATTAGCATGAAAATAAAAGAGTACAGCAACTTGGAATTTTCCATTTGTAGCTTCCTTAGTCTGTGGGGTCAAAGTTCTATCCTCAGGGATGCTAATGCAAACTCTATGTGCTATTCCAGGGCAACTGTTCTTCAACTAAAAGACAAGAGGGGGTAGGGAGCCAGGAAAATAATGCAATGCTAATTCCTAAACACAGGCTGCCTAGAGATTCCAATTTCAATTGTAGCTCCCCTCCTCTTATGCCTACCTTCCCCCAAAGGAAAAAAACTTTTTTGTGTTGTAAGGACAGACATCTGTGTAAGAGCAATAAAAACAGTCTTCTCTCTTGTGGATTAGCTTTTTATTCCGTTATTTACCTTGCTCTATTTCATCAGTTTCTCCAAAATCAAGAATAGTCAAAGATGAGAAGATGCAGTCCTTTCTTTGTTTTTGATTAAGGTAACCCATATAACCATCCTCCCCCACAAAGTCTCTTCTCAAGAGAGAGCATTCCATCTTATGGCTTATTTCTCCTTTTCTTCAACTGCTCCTTTGGAATCTTTCTGGAACTTCATATGTACAAATAGCCAAAGTCTGGAGAACAGGTTAGGCGGAGCAGTAAATGGTGGCATATCTGCAAGAGTGTAAAGCACAAGGAAAACAAAGGCAGTACAAGGAACATGTTCTCCAGCCTCCTTTTCTTCTTCTTCTGACTCCCTAGGTATTAATTAACTCATGGGGTATTTACTGAACACATACTATGTGCCAAGTGCTGCTCTTGATGTGGAAAACAAAGGTAAATGAAAAACTGAATTTTCTTGCTGTCTACAGCCCTTTGACCAGTCCTTGAAACAGGCAGAGTGAAGGGTGCCTGGGTGGCTCAGGCAGTTAAGCGTCTGACTTCGGCTCAGTTCATGATCTCGCGGTGTGTGGGTTCGAGCCCCACGTCGGGCTCTGTGCTGACAGCTAGCTCAGAGCCTGGAGCCTGCTTTGGATTCTGTTTCTCCCTCTTTCTCTGACCCTCCCCTGCTCATGCTGGCTGTCTGTCTCTCCGAAATAAAATAAAAATAAAAATTAAAAAATGAAGAAACAGGCAGAGTGACATTCCTCTAGGAACTCCACTCCTTCGATGATGATTCTTGGCTAAGGGCAAAAGGTAATCTTAGGTTAACATTATCCTGACCCCCCAGGATCCTGTAAGTCTACTTTAAACATTTTAAAATTCCTTTGGAAACTTTATTTATCTCTACTCCCTATCCTCCCCCAGGATATAGGTTGGCAATCATAGTCCAAGCTTATGGCCCATTGATATAAATCTGAAAGGTTTCATGACTGGGGTCTTACTGAACAGTAATAAATGACCTTTTCCTAATAGCTGCTAGCCCCTCAAGGTCCTGGAAACCTTGCTTCCAAAATTCCTTAGAGACTTACACTATCCCTGGCCCCCTCCCAACTTGAAGATATATAATCAGATATATAACCCGCCACAACCCCAGTGCAGCTCTTTCTGCCCATGGAACCTTTCCCTGTGTTGCAGGATATTTTACCTCAATACCTGGGGTATGTTACCTCACTGCTTTGAAGAATGAAGAGGTGGACACAATATGAGCAGCAGGCAAAAGTTGATTAGAGTATAGGGTCAGATAGGAAGAATAGCATGAAAGCTCTCTTTTATAGAGGAGGGCATTTGAAAGTAAATTCCCATGACTATAGGCAAGGGTCTGTTTTGGTCAGCCCACCCCTTCCCTTCCCCCTGATGCCTTCTCAGGTTCTACCCTTATTGGCTTGATAACTCTAGGTACTGGGCTGTCCATTCCTGATTGGCTTGATGCCATTGTGTGAGGAGAAGTTAGACTTCTCCCTGTGGGTCATATGTTTTCCGGTCTGCTACTCATTTTTAGTTTGGTCTTTTGTCAGATTCCTGAGGGAAGCCTCAGGAAGAGTTGGTGGCTCTGTTACATTCTTAAGAGGAACTGGGGCATCTGGGTGGCTCAGTTGGTTAAGTGTCTGACTTTGGTTCCAGTCATGATATCGTGGTCTGTGAGTTCTAGCCCCTGTGCTGATAGCTCAGAGCCTGGGAGCCTGTTTCAGATTCTGTCTCCCTTTCTCTCTGACCCTCCCCCACTCATACTCTGTCCATCTCTCTCTCAAAAAATAAATCAACATTAACCATTTTAAAAAGAGAGAGGGAAAAAGAAACCTTACATCTGAGAAATCTTAACACCTGAGAGAGGGTTTACCTTGGTTAAGCACTCCCAGCATTGTTCCCAAATATGTGTTTTTCCCTTGGGTGGGGACCTCAGGTCCTAATTTTTCCCTCTGTGCCTATTTTATCCTACCTTTTCTTATCATACCTGCACTTTAAGAAAGCACACCAAAGATGTCTCAAAAATTATTTCTTGGCCATCAGCTCCAAACCCTAACACTTCAAACCACATCACTCTGGGCATTAGGGATAAAGTGATGAAAACAGCAAAGATCTTTGCCTTCAAGGAGCTTCCATTCTAGTGAGAGAAGGGATGGATAGTTAAGATAGAAAATAAAAGCAGCATAGAGTATCATAAATACTAATATGAAAACAGAAGTAAGCAAAAGAGATGAAGGAGTATATGTTGGTAATTTGAGATTTGATAGCCAGGGAAGTCACCACTGGGAAAGTGGCGTTGGAGTAACTTGAAGGAAGAGAGAGATGGAAAACTGAGAAAATCTGAGAGAAGAGTGACCTAAGCTGAGGAAGCAGCATGGAACAAGCCCTGAGGTAGAAGGATGCCTGAAATAAATGAAGGCAAGCTAGAAGATCAGTGTGGCTGGAGTAATTAATCTAGCAGGGTAGGAAGGTGGTCAGGGAGGCATAGAGGAAGTCAAAACAACATGAGAAGCCAGACTTTATAGCATTTTATAGGCCACTTACTGTCCCTTAGGCAGAAAGCCATTTTAAGGTATTAACTGAAATTATAGAAATGATATGATTCTACTTTCTATAGGGGAAAGTAAAAACCAAAACCAATAATTAACTGGAAAAGAAGATCAGAACATATGTAGATTCTCTACAAGATAGGTAAAAGGATAGGATTGAAGACATTCATCACAGCTCAAAATCAATTGAAGAGATTTCAAAAATGTAGGTCCATCTTCAGAACTTTGCTAAGCACAGGGAACTACTTGGGGCAGAGGCTTCATAGCAGCCAACAAGTTAGACCTCCACAGTGGATGGTTACATGGGTCAGCCTATCTGTATGATGTGCTTGACGTGTTCGGGTTTGTTGTCCACAGCCAAAAAAGATCTCTTAAGACATCTTTGTTGCAAAAAGGTAGTTTTATTTAAGCATGGGGACAGGATCTGTGGGCAAAAAGAGCTGCACTGGGATTATGAGGAATGGCTGATTATATACTTGGGAGATGGCGGGGAGGTAAAGGCAAGGGGAGTTTCCAAAAGGCTTTTGTATGCAAAGAAAACTCACAGGATCCCTGAGGCCTATTGTCAAACTAAAGTTGTTTTCCCTCTAGCAAAGTATTAAAACAGCTCAGAGTTCCTAAACTCTGTATACCTCAAGCACAGTAAAACCTTGGATTGTGAGTAACTTGTTCTGCAAATGTTCCACAAGACACATTTCTTTTTTTTTTTTAATGTTTTTTTTTAATGTTTTATTTATTTCTAGGACAGAGAGAGAGAGCGAGCGTGAGCAGGGGAGGGTCAGAGAGAGAGGGAGTCACAGACTCTGAAACAGGCTCCAGGCTCCGAGCTGGCAGCCAGCACAGAGCCCGACGAGGGGCTCGAACCCACGAACCGCGAGATCACGACCTAAGCGAAAGTCGGACGCTAACTGACTAAGCCACTCAGAGCCCCCACAAGACACATTTCTAATGAATTTAACTTGATAAATGAGCGATGTCTTGCAATATGATTAGTACCTGATGCTGAACATCACATGATTACAACTGAGCCAATGGTTCTTGAAATTTGCTTTGTTGTACAAGTGCTTTGGATTACAAGCTTGTTTCAAGAACATATTATGCTTGCAAACCAAGATTTTACTGTATTTGTCAAAGGGCTGCAGGTTATAAGGAAATTTAATTTTATCTACATTTCTTTCTGCTTTTGTTTCCCACATTATGTATACCTGTCCCCACCCTTGGCAGACAACACTCAGCTGAGCTGAGTAAAGTCAGATGGCAAGAACTGGTACAAATGTACTTGTCATAATAAATGAGGATGAACTAAATTAAAAGAGTACTCCCAGATTTGATATAAAAGGAAATATAAATATAAAGTAAAATGCTTTTTAAAGAAATAACTACAATAAATAACACAGGAAGCTTAAAAAGTGCAGGAACTTGAGAAAAACAAAATAAAACTAGATATATGCTAAATTTGAAACCCAGTAATAACAATGTTAATATCAGACAAAGTAAAGCTCAAGATGATTACTTTTTGAAATGATGAAGAAGGATATGTTATGTAACTAAGAAGATAAAATAGGGAGCTATAAAAATCATGAAACTCAATACATCTAACAACATGGCCTTGAAATACATAAAGCAAAACTTCTAAAAATACTTGATAAAGTCACAATCTCAGATGAAAACTTTAGTATATTTCCCTTAGAAAATGACAGCCAGCTGAACAGGAATTTCATAGCACGTATGTTTTATTAAACAGAAAACAGAATGAACATTCTTTTGCAAGATATATAGAATAGTCACAAAACTATCCACAAATTGATTCAAAATGTAATATGTCCAGTTCAAATTTATTGGTTACAGCTCAATAAAATTAGAAATAAGCTTCACAAAGGAAGATATCATGGTGGTGAGGGAGAAGAGAAACAAGGTAAAGGAAAGAAAAAGCCTACAGGATTAGAAATAAATGAAAAATTTAGGTTTATGAGGAAATATAAACATAAATTACTTTATAAAGGAAATGGAAGTGACACCAATATAGTTTATTAAAAATTGTGAGATATAGACTAAAATGTAATTAAAAGATTTATTCCCTTGAAAATATAAAAATGAAACAAAGAATTAAAAAAATTTAGTGGGCTTTGTTTCTAAAAATCCTAATTAAGCAACAAAAAATCCAATGACATATGAAATGACTCAGACTAAAACTTAATAAAATGAAAACAGTATATAATATACTTTATCAATAGTACCAACAGATAGTTTTATTTTTTTTAAAGATGAATCTAGCAGATCTAACTAAGAAAAAAATAGAGATGAACACATCACATTAGGAATGAGAAGATTGAAAACTAGAGTTTTTATCAAATTTGAAAATCTAAAATAGGCAATTTTAAGGCAATGATAGTTACCGATATTATCTCAAGAAGGAATAGAAATTTAAATAGAGAAAAAGATTATAGAGGAAACTGGAAAAAATAGTCATATATCTCTCAAAGAGGAGAAACTTACTATAGTTTATTCCAGAACATGAAAACATTGAACATTACTCATGTCATCTGATTTGGTAACTGACCTAAACAAGATGATGAGCGCACATGAAAATTAAGCTGTAGGTCAATATCTTTTTCAAATGTGAGTAGAAGAATCCTCTGTGAGAAATTAACAACAAGATTTAGGAATGTAGTAATAAAAAAACTACTACCTCATGACCAAGTAGGATTTATCTCAAAATGGAAAGGTTAGTTCATTATTAGAACTTATCAGTAAATATCATATTGGCATTTTAAAATGAAAAAGAGAATATATGTGGTCATATTAATAAATGTAAAAGAAAAAAATCTCATGAAATTTAGTAACTCTTCTGTTATCTCTTAGCAATTAAGGAATACATGGAACCTTCTCTAACTTGATTAAAATTGTTCACCAAAAACCTACGCAGCCTGCATCGAGAAGAACAATGGGTGAAAAAGATTCCCATTACAGTCCTTCAATAAGTAAGGAAGAAATATTCTACGTTCCCCTGGGGATACTAGCCTAAGCAATAAGATGTACAACAATGACAATAAAAACAAAAAAGAGCAATAACGATTGTGGTAAATAGAATATTATTTGTAGTCAGTATTATAATTTACCTCAAGGATTAGCAAATATTTTCAGTAAAAGATCAGATGTCAAATATTTTAGGCTTTGTGAGACAGAAGATAGCTGTTACAACTACTCAGCTCTGCCCATATAAAATATAACAGAGCTAAGACCCATGATATGTGTAATAGAACAAAATGTAAATGTGCTTAATTCACCTATTTAAAATACCTTCGGGTTGAATCATAAGGCAAATTTCAATTCTCTGTGTTATGTAAGAGAAAAAGAAACAAATTGACTCAAAAGTTTAGATAAAAGCATAGAACCAGAGGTTACAGGGGTTGCAGGAGGGGTTACAATCTAAATACCACAGAGTAATATTTAAGCAAAAAGAGCGTTAAATGAGACAAATCATATGATAGGACAGGACAATGGTTTATTATGTTCAAAAATTCTGTGGGTCAGGAATTCTAACAGAAGACAGTGGGGACGACTTATAGCTGCTCCATAATGTCTGAGGGCTCAACAGTAGACTTGAAGTCTAGGAACTAGAATCATCTGAGAATTGGTATACTCATATGCTTCATGGCTGTTGCTGACTATCAGCTGGGGACTTCAGTTCCTCTCCATGTGGAAGTCAATGTGATCATCCTTTCTCTATATGTCTGGGCTTCCTCACTGCATAATGGCTGAATTCAAAGGGAAAACTATCTCAAGAAGAGAGTAAGAGTCAGGCATAAGCCATATTGTCTTTTATGACCTGTATCTTGGAATTCATACAAGCACTACTTTAACTACATTCTGTTTGTCAAGGCAGTCACCAAAGTCCTGCTCAGGTTTAAGGGAAGGAAAAATAGGTTCTGCCTCTTGTTGGGGAGTAGCAAAGTTCTAGAAGAGCACATGAGAACTGAAATATTGCTTTGATCATTTTTGGAGAGTATAGTCTTCCTCAATAACATAGTAGATCACAAATTTTAATATATTTCAGGAAGCAGAAGAAGTATAAAACCTGAGTTCACCAGGCAAGGAAACTAACAATTTATAACAACATACTGAAAAAGCCCTTCGACTCAAACTTTTTAAAACTCTTAAAAACAAGTCAAAGATAACATACAAGCTCAAATTGTAGAATAGCCAAAGAAATATGAGATAATGAAGCCATTACCTGTCAGAACCTATGAAATAAATTTGAGGCCATTCTGAGAAGAAAACAGAACATGTATTTAAGAACATATATTAAAAGCAAAAGAATGCAAAAGATAGATGAAGGATCTGACTCAAAAAACACTCAGCTAAGTAAACCAAAGGAAAGCAGAAGGGATTAATTATTAAAACTAAAAACAGATATAAATAAATTATAAAACAAAGAATATAATAAATTCAGGAGCTGACTGTTAAAAACCTGTATTAAGGAAAATTAAAGAAAATACAAATATACAAAACATAAAATGAAAAGTCACAGAAGAGAAAATTAAAAGAATTGTAAGAACAAACTTTGTTGAATTTTGTGCAAATATTTGAAAATCTAGATCAAGTGGATAATTTTCTAAGAAAATGAAATTTCCCTAAACTGACTCCAGAAGAGCTGAAAAATTGAAATGGATTTCCACAGGAAAATAAAGAAAATGCATAAAGACCTCTCACAAGCCCACACAAAACTATTAACTCCAGGTGGTTTTACAGGAGAATTTTACCAAACTTTAGAATAGAAGGTGATTTGGTGAATGATGATTCTGATAAATGTTTGGTAACTGGATCTATGTACGTGATGATGATGATGATGATGATAAAAAAATAAAAACACCTTGATCTGTAGTGTTTGCCAATTTCTTTGGTATAAATATTCCCACCATGACTGATTCCAAGCTATCTACAAAACATCACTCAGTGTGGAGTAGGGAAGAGATGTGCACAATTGACTCTTGTAAGTTGGTCTAAGCTGCTTCCTACATACCATGGAGGTGACTCCAAAGCTATTTAAACTGTTTGAGAGCATAGATAAAGAAGTGCTTCTAAAATCTTTCTTATGAAGTGCATAAAATATTTACAGAAAATTGACAAGGATTACAGAGAATATAACTACATACTCATCTCAGCTATGAGTATACATACAAAAATGCTAAATAAAATAATTATAAACAACAGCATGCAGCAACATAAACAGCAGAGCAAAACATCATGGTCTACTGAGATTTATTCCAAGTATCCAATGAAATTTTAATATTAAAATATCCATTTATTTAATCGTTTAGATAGATCTGAAGATGAAAGCCATAATCCCATAGATGTTGAAAGAACGTTGTCAAATGCAATAACCATCCTTGGTGAAAAGCATATAAAAATAGATGTATACTTCCTTAATGTGATAAAACACATCATCTCATTCTACAAGCCAATGTCAAACTTAATGGGCAAACTTAAGAAGTAGTTTTATTAATGTAAGGACAAGATAAGGTATCTGTTACCACCACTATTATTTAAGGTTATACTGGAAATACTAACCATTGTGATTAGACAGGAGAAAGTAACAACAGGCATGAAAATGGAAAGCATATGGTAAAGCTGTCATGCTTACAAGATGACTTTATTTGACTTGACAGTTGGAAACTCAGGAGAACCAGCTGAAAGACTAATAAGATAATGAAAGTGATGAAGTAAAGCATAAAGTTAATGTACAATCACTAGCCTTTTAATAGTAGAACAAAAACCAGTTGGAGAGCTGTCTTTGAATGAAAGACACCATTTATAGAAGCAACATAAAAGATACTAAGTTGAGAATATTATAATCCTACATTAACAAAAACATACAATATCTTAATGAAGAGAACATTAAAACCTCCTAAAAGGACACAAAAGGATATTTGAAGATGTGGACATACCTATTATATCATTTTCTATGAATACTCAAAACCATAAATATGTCAATGTGGTTGTTTCTGTTGTTATTAAAATATAAATTCATTATAAAATTATAAGATTATAGGGATTTTTTTTTTCCTTTTAAACTAGAAAAATTGAATCTGAAGTTCACATGGAAAACTAAGGAAAAATAATAGCTGGGATCATTCTGAAAAAGAATTATAATGAGGAGAAATCAGCTCTTTTGGAAAGCAAATATATTATAAAGCCTCAGTGGTTAAAACAGTGTGGTACTGGCACATGGATCACTCAACAGACTAATGGAATAGAATAAGAAATCAAGAACTCCATTATATGTGGGGATTTCGTACTTGATAAGGTGGTATCTCAGACTGGTAGGGAAGAGATGGATCACTCAATATATGTTCTTGAGACAAATGTGTAGCTATTTGGAAAAAAATTGGATTCATATCTCATGCCTTATACTCGGATAGATTACAAATGAATTAAAATTTTAGATGGAAAAGAAGAAACCATGAAAGAGCTTAAAGAAAACAGAGAATTCGTTTTTGAAAGCTGTAATTTTGAAAAATAAAAATTGAAAAATGTAACCTATTAAAAATACTCTTTTATTTTTACAAAATGTTTTACATAGAGAGGAAAAGACTGTAAGCAAAGTGAAGACAGTGAACATAAAAAATACTTGGAAATCTTATCACAGATGATGATAGATTATGTGTATTTCTGACATATGAAGACTCCATAAAAATCAGTAATGAAATGATTACCAGATTAGCATAAAAATAGACCAGCAATCATAATCCTAGAAATGCTTGCATATGTTAAGTGACATATATATACATATATGGCATTTATTAAGAGAGATGTGCTAGCTAAACACTAAATAGCCAAAGAGCTATCAATTGAGAAATCATTAAATTATGGTACATCCAATCTGTAGAATATTGTGTAACTCTGTCAAAAGAATTAGGAAGCTTCTTATATACTTAATATGTGAGTCTATGCAGTATATATCATGAAGGGAAAAAGCAAAATTCAAAACAATATGTATAGCATATTGCTATTAATGTATAAGAATCTATATTAAATAAAAACCTCTCAAAAATGAATGATAATAGCGCCCACCTATGAATGGTGAGAACCAGGTACATGGGAAGACTAGAATGGGAGAAAGGCTGCTCATTATACTCTTGTATTTACTTTAAAATTTTGAATCATAATTCAAAATAAATTGGATTTTTTAAGATTGAAATAAAATTCATATAGCTTATAACGTAACAATTATACATGTTCAAATGATAGTATATAGAATGATGTTCATTGAAATGTTTTTCCAGTAGTAAAAAAGAATGAAAAGAGGGACGCCTGGGTGGCTCAGTCAGTTGGGCAGCTGACTCGGCTCAGGTCATGATCTCATGGTTGGTGGATTCGAGTTCCATGTCCGGCTCTGTGCTAATGGCTCGGACCCTGGAGCCTGCTTCGGATTCTGTATTTACCTGTTTTTGCCCCTTCCCCACTTATGCTCTGTCTCTTTCTTAAAAGTGAATAAACCTGGGGTGCCTGGGTGGCTTAGTCGGTTAAGCGTCCGACTTTCGCTTAGGTCATGATCTCGCAGTTCGTGGGTTCGAGCCCCGCATTGGGCCCTGTGCTGACTGCCAGCTCAGAGCCTGGAGCCTGTTTCAGTCTGTGACTCCCTCTCTCTGACCCTCCCCTGCTCACGCTGTCTCTCTCTCTCTCTAAAAAAAAAAAAAAAGTGAATAAACCTTAGAATGGGGGCGATTGGGTGGCTCAGTGGGTTAAGCGTCAGACTTCCACTCAGGTCATGATCTCACAGTTTGTGGGTTTGAGCCCCGCCTCTGGTTCTGGGCTGACAGCTGACTCAGAGGCTAGAGCCTGCTTCGGATTTTGTGTGTGTGTGTCTCTCTCTCTGACCCTCCCTGGCTCATGCTGTCTCTCTCTCTCAGAAGTAAATTAAAAAAAAAATACATTAAAAAAAGAATGAAAAGAGAAATTATATGCTCGTCAGGAAAGGAATGGTTAAAAAGATATCGAATGCTACTTGTTGGGATGAGCACTGGGTGCTATATGGAAACCAACTTGACAATAAACTGTTTAAGAAAAAAAATGATATTGAATGCTATAGAGCAGTTTCTTAAAAATTAAGGTAAATTAAAAATAAGGTAGGGTAAATAAGATATTAACCCAGAATGACTTTAGGATATATTTTTGAGCAAAAAACATTCAAGTATAAAACATTTGTACACTACGTATTTAAGTATTTAAAAGCACAAAAACCTTTTGCATGCCCACTCGCACAGAAACATGTATGTGGGTACAAATGCATAGAAACCATTTTGGAAAGATGGACATAAAACCTCTAAAATGGTTACTTTCAGGGAATACCCAGAGTGGTGTGACAAGAATAAGAGGGTCCAAAGGATTGGCATTCTTAGTATCTGAATTTTTATTAAAATATGCTAATATTTTATTTACAAAATGTTATTAGTAAAAGTAATAAAGGATCTGAAGAGGTTAGGAGCTTTGGGTGACATGGAGACTTTGAAAGTTTGTTTCCCCAAGGACCATGATAAAGAAAGAAGTTTGTTTGAAAATGTTCCTTTTCTTCTTCAAATTTAAATAATCCACTGTTGTGAGTCCATGGTAGACTTTATATATGCTGTCAATGCTGCAGGCTGGGGTATTAATATGAATTAAATATTCTGGTAAATAGATAGAAAAAAGTTAAGAGGTACATGCATATATTGCATTGCTTACTGATGTACTGAAAATGGGAAGGAAGACGTTGGCATTAATAATAGCTACTATTTATTGAGTGATTTCTTTAGAGCTAGGCACTACGCTGGTATTTTATATATGTTTGTGGTCTCATTTAATCTTGGAAATATCTCCTGAAGCTGGATATTATTCCCATTTTATATATGAGGAAATTGAAGCTTAGAGAGATATTATATAGTTTACCCAAGATCCCAGGGCTAATAAGTGTCCTTTGTGAGGTTCAAAACCAGGTCCAATGCTGAGATCTGTGTTCTTCCCTCTGTTCTATTCTGCCCCCCCCCAATAAAATACACTTAACAACAGAACTACACTAAATGGATTTTAATTTTTCCTGATGATTCAAGAAAGCGCTCTAGCTTTTTCAGAATTTCAGGAATCCTGTTAAGAGCATCAATTATCAGAGCACTAGTGAAGCATGAAAATGATGGTTAATTGGGGGATATCCAGTTGAAAGAAAGCAGACTAATGCTGCACTTACAGAATTTAGTGCTTCTATTACAGATAAATAAAGGTATAGCAAAATAACTGGCGTGATTTTTGCATAGCCCCTTTGTTATTAATTGATCTTCATTTTCTGAAGACCTTCATCCCCTTATATACTGATTTCAAATATTCTGTCTTTATCTGCACCTAAATCAGACCTTGTGTGTCTGTTCATAGACCTATAGATATTGTTTAGATATGTGATACAGTTTCCCCTCTATTGGAACCTCATAGCAAAAGATCTAATCTCTGTAACTTGAATTAACATAAGCAGAGTTTAGGTATACTGCACCAATGGCTTCATAGACAACCCCTTTGGTTATAGATTATAAATGTCATTTAGAGAAAGCACAAGATGGCTCCTGAGTGTCTAGTAAACTTCAACAACCACCTGAGAGATACCTCTCTGTGACTGCATAAAATGGAAATAAAGAATGGCAAATAACCCATTGACTATGCACTTTCTCACCCGCTGAGAGCAAAACGCAATCCAATGCAATTTTAGTACTTACATGCCTCTGGGGAAAATAGACCCCTAAAAATCACTGAGTGCAGCACTAGAAAAATTTCTTAAATTTGTGCTATGCTTGGTGTTATAAAACCCAAGGAAGCTTAGGCTTTCTCCTTGAGTAAAATGGACTGGTAATTTTGTTTTGTTACATTATCCACCAAGCATAATGATAATGGGTCACATGCAATTTAGGAAAAAATTAAGTCTAATACGAAAAATCTCTAATAAATACTAACAGCATCTTATTGGTATTGTCGTTGGTCTAACCCTTCTATTAACATTTGTTTTTTACATATTAAATGATCTGTAATATGTTGAAAATGAAGAGGGTAGTAAAATTAAAAAAATATTCTTCTATACATTGTACAAATGTTTACACGCCTTTTCCCTCAGGCAGGTGCTGGGCGGTATGGTATATACAAGGAAGCAGTACTAAGTTATAACAGGAGATTCTTATTTTTTTATATGCTGAGCAGGGAAGTTGCTCACTATAGGGGGTAGACCCTATCATTAACCAGGAACACAACCAATTCAATGAAAAACAGAGATTGAATATCAGAATTCAGCCCTAAGTAAAGGAGAAAAAATATCTTCTCAAATCAGGCTTCTTCTGAGCCACTAAAGGAGGGTGGAGAAACTTAGGGAACCTCTGATATCCAAACAAAGGGATGGGGGAATTTTATGCAGTGTTAGATACCCATCATGGACAGTGTGGTAGAGTGGGATAGAACTAAGGAAGTATGATATTCAGGAAGCTTTGATTAGGTATGTGCTTCTCAAGCCTACATACGAATTTCCCAGGGAACATCCATCAGGCAAAGATGCTTGAGCACCTAGTTCCAGGAATTCTGATTTAGTGAGTCTGGGCTGACACCCTGGCATCTGGTTGGTGTTTTGTTTTGTTTTGTTTTGTTTCAGAGAGAGAGAGAGAGAGACAGCATGAGCAGGGGAGGGTCAGAGAGAAGGAGATGCAGAATCTGAAACAGACTCCAGGCTCTGAGCTGTCAGCACAGAGCCCCACGTGGAGCTCGAACCCATGAACCGTGAGATCATGACCTGAGCCGAAGTTGGAGGCTTAACCGACTGAGCCACCCAGGCATCCCTGGCATCTGTTATTTTTAATGAGCTATTCCGATGATTCCTCCACATACAGCACTTTGAGGACCACTACATTAAATGATATTAACAAAGAACCTCTTTTCCCAAGTTCTCTCTGCTCTCCTCTTAAAAAAATTTACATTTGAAGTGGAGATAACAGACAGAAAGTCAAACAAGTAAACAAGGTAAAATGTTACAAGTGCTTTGAAACTTGGGGGAACCAAGGACTGGGTCATTGGGTGAAGGATTGCCTAAGTCTAAATGTAAGGCTTGAACAAAGGCCTGGCCATGGGTGTAGAGAAGTGGACTTTACAGGACTGGTGTGGAGAAGATTGCATACTTGGGTGGTATTCACCAATTGGTTATAAATGGCAAATGGGAAGGAAGAGTGGGGATGACTGTCAGGTTTTTAGCCTGAATAACTGTGAAAGGTAAAGCCATTTTATGAGGAATGGCATTTGGGGAGGAAAAGATTGGAAGGGACATGTTGAATATGAGGTTCTTTGCTTACAAGTAGAGATGCTCTAAGTCATAGGTCAGTAAACTTTTACTGTAAAGGGCCAAATAGTAAGTATTTTAGGCTCTGCAGGCCAGGTGGTCTTTGTTGTGACTACTTAACTCTGTCATTGTAGCATGAAACTATTCATAGGTAATACATAAGTAAATAAGCATAGCTATGCTCCTAGAAAAAATTATTTACAAAAGCAGGCAGTGGGCCAAATTTGGCCTTTGGGCTCTAACTTACCACTCCTCCTGGAAATATAAGTGTGATAGCAGATAGAAAAATAGGCATATTAATATATGTCTATGGTCTCTTTCTATGTAGCCATAGACCCACACCTACTCTGTATAAACACTGCATTTCATGGTTATTTTGAAAGAAGAATTTCTTTCCAATGTGTTTAAAAATTGCTCAATGATTGTCTATAAAAAATTAAATATGGAAATGTAAATTAAAACCCTTACATTTTGTACTTACTGGTTCAGCAAAATTTAAAAATCTGGCTGTACTAAGTGTTGGAAAAGCTGTAGAGCAACAGAAACTGAAAAGCTATTTTGGTGGAAGTATGAGTTAGCATATCTGCTGTGCAAATTTGTTATTGTCTCATGAATTTGAATATATGCAGACCCTAAGATTTTGCAATTCTCTTCCTAGCAGAGTAACTCAGGAGAATCTATTGAACATATTCAGATCAATATGAACTATATTCATGCCATTGTCTGTAATTGCAAAACAAAAGAAAACAAAATAGACTGAAAATTTTAAAACAGCCCGAATAGGTTTTTTAGTAAGTTGGGTAACATTCATTATGACATGAATCTATAAAATGGGGAGAAAAGAGACTCACTGAGTGAGATCATTTATATAAAGTTCAAAAATGTCTATTAAGACACTATTTTAAAACAGTCTTTTCATAGGTGGCAAAACCAGGAAAAAAACCATGGAATGAAAAACTCAAAGTTCAGGGTTGCATTTACCCCTGGTGGTAAGTAGAGGCAAATAAATCTAATCTGAAAGGAAGAACTGAAGAGATTTCTTTATTTGTAAACTTAGTGATGAGTACATAGGTATTTAAAAAGCTTTTGTTCTCAATGCTTTTCATATGTTGTATCTATTCCCTTGTAATGAAGCAAGCATTGAATGATAATGAAAAGCAAGACAAAGCCAGAATTGTACCGAATTGCTAATTTTATATTTTCAAGATATACTTAACTTTTTCTTCTCTAAAAAAGAAAGGTTAATGTTGGGGACTGCTTATCTGACTTTGCTAGTCAGGTCACCTTTCCTAATGATTAAGGGCCAGCTGGCTTCCAGTGTTTCATCTGGGCAGAATGGGACAGTGGGGACCAGGGACAGCACAGAGGAGGGAGGAGGCTCTGGAGGCAGGCTGATATAGCTGGTGTAGGGTCATTTGAGTTTCCCAACTTAAAGAAGAACAAGCATTGTCTTTGGCATAGGACAGAGTGTGGTTAAATTCCTCCCTGCCTCCTTAGCATTCAGCAAGTGATTCCTTGCTGTCTTTGTATATCCCAGTCATCTGGGCTTACAGGGACACTGTGTAGTGGTTTTGTGGTGGAGAAACTATTGCTACCTAATTTTTAATTTCTTGAAAATCACTTTGTAGTGTCATGATTACATGACTTGGAAGAAGATAAACTCTCTGTCCATTCCAAGTATAAATGGGCACTTGAGATGAAACCATCTAGTTAATTTCCCCTTGTTGCTGGAGTTGAATCTGAATCCAAACCACAGCACCACCTCGCCCCTAAATCTCTATTAAAAACCACCTTGGGTAGTCTGGCAATGCTTTATTTAAAGTCAGCAGAGAATTATAAAGTCAAAAGTGAAAAATGGTACAACAAAAAAGAATCATAAAAAAATACTAGATCAGTTAAATGTAGTCAAAGGCAATTTAGTGTGTTCTGGCAGCAGTCCTTATTGATGCAAAGAATGTGATGTGTCAGGGGTCGGCAAGTGCACGTAGGAAATGCAGAATGAAGGATGCAACTCCATGCTCGATGCTGGAGCAGCCACATGAGGCTGTGAAGGATGCCTCACTGTCTTGTTTTTTCATCAGGAATTTCAGGGAGAATATTCTAATTCTCCCAGTCTGGACATCTTTTTTTTTCCCCTTTGATGTAGCAAATTTTTAAAATTATTTCTTTCATGGAAATAAGCTAATATTTCAGGAAGAATATTCTAATTCTCCCAATCTGGACATCTTTTTGTTTTTCCTTGATGTAGTAAATTTTTAAAATTAGTTTTTTTTTTCTTTCATGGAAATAAGCTAACCTAGACACTTTGTAGATTTGGTCAGACCTGGAAGGTAGCTATCTCTCACCAGTACATTTTAGTATCTGAGTATTGTAGTCTCTTAGGGGTCCCCACACTGGTCTGCTTTTTCATATCTATGTTCCAAGTTGTGATCATTTCTGCCTCTTCTTCTTTAGCTGCCTTAGTTCGTATTAGCTAATCAGATTAGTAATAACCATAGCTATGATTATTAAGCAACTACCATGTTTTAGGCGCTGTGCTGGGTCCTGCATATGCATTATCTCACCAATTCTCACAAAAGCTTCCTAAGATAGGTCTTAGTATCATAGTGATTTTACAGAAGAGAACAATTAAGGTTCAGAGACTCAGAACTCCTTTGAGGTTACACATTGAGTAGCAGAAACAAGACTCACCAAGCCTGGTGCCTAAGTGGGTGTTATGCTAGAAGGGTTGCTTTTCTTATCTCATCAGGAGTTGTGGGTGGGGACCAATAATTCTAGAGAGCATAGTTGCAGTAGAGGATCCTATCTTGGATTTGCCACTTACTGGCTTTTTGACCTTGGGCAAGTTACTTGACGATTCTGTCTCTGTAACTGGACCTAACAGAACACCTATTTTAGTAGTGTTGTTGTGAGGATCTTAGGAGTTGATATAAGTGAAGTATTTCAGAGAGTTCCTGGCCCATAGTAAGTACTTGTATACATGTTACTGTTGGTATTGCTCCTGCTTCTATTATTATTATTATTATTATTATTATCCATGTTGATACTATTGTCGTTTTTGATGTTTCTGGAGACAGAATGCCTTCACTGAAAAAAGTACCTATGTGGGGCCTGCTGTGGGTAGGGCCATATCCACTTTTGGTACATCCATTTGTCACAAAAGAAGATGAGGCAGAAATGATCACAACTTGGAAATGAGAAACCCAGATTCCTTGGGTACTTCCACTTGCAAAATGAGGTTCTAGGGTACCTCTTTCCCATCTACAAATTCACTTCTAGGAGAGAAAGAAGAAGGTTTGGTGACTCTTCTGGTAGGTCTTATCAGGGTCTTGGTTGTAGATTCAGGAGGAATGATTGGGTTGATGTAAATGCTTTAGAGGGTCTGAAAGAGATTAGAGAAACCTATTTCCAAAGGATAGAGGCAGGACAGGAGGGAACCATTAATCTCGCGGACATTCAATTCCCTAAGAACTTTTTTGGGAATGACCAGAAACAAGCCAGGCCATATGCTGTCCATTTGCAATCCGCTGAGCTGTGGGCTTTTTTATTTTTTCTTCGACAGATCGAGGCCAATGCCACTGCCTCATTTAAGATGGTTCTTAAACTTGAAAAGGAACTGAAAGGTTGAGACATGCATGCAGAGTCAACACAGATGATTTGATGAAAGTAGTCCTGTCAAACACCAGGGCTCTCCCGACTGTCAAAAACAGTCTGATGACATATTCGAAGCCTCCCAGACTGGCTTGCATTTTAGGAAATATGCACAATCAGGGAAGACATAGTTATGCTGTGGAGAGTTCTGAGATGTGGAGAGAACAAGTTAATTGTTCAGCCTCAACTGAGACCTTTCACTCAAGCCATTAATCACAGTGCACAGCCTAGGCTGCTGTCCGCTCCAGATGAAGGCTCATTCCAGGTGCTGGCCATTTGCGTTTTCCTCCAACTGGGCTGATTTATGAACCCAGAGATGTTTCCTGGTTTTTCCAAATTCTTTCCCATTACTTTGTAATAAAGGGTACATGTGATTTCTGGTTTTTTGCAGATCCTCTGTTTTAACATCCCTAATAACAAAGATTTTTTCAATTAGTTTGTGGCCTGCTTTCTGTGATCTGGAGGGTAGAAATGGTGTTCTGTGTTTTGAGTATTAAAGTTAAGAACTTTAGAGAGACTCTTATTTATTTCCCGTTTGGCTGGAGTTGACAATGCAAAAGTACTGCATGAGTCTTTGTGCCCACATTCAACATCTTGATGCAAATTAAGCTTAGTAACTTTAGTGACAGCAACTCACCACAGGTGTTAGAGTTATTCTCATCCCACTCCAGTGCCTATGGTTTGGAGTATAATATCAGGGGGCCTTCTGCATTTGGGCCAGGTCTCCGGTGACAGTGTAAGCCAATATTGAAGACTTCACAAGAGAATCTGAGTGTCCGAGAGGGACACTATAATATTGAGGCTGTACTGGGTGCTGCCGAGTGTTACCTGTTTGAAAACTAAGCCTGATCTTAGCTGATAAGGGACAACAGATCTCTTGGGAGTTTTCCCAAGTGGCTGAAATGTGTTACAGAAAAGTAATTGGAAATTGATATTTGACATGTCTCTTGGTTACTTTTTATTCCTGATAACACCAAAGGGTTTGGCCAGGAGTCACTAGTGACTAATACGTGAAATTCTGCAGTCTATTGCTGAAATGTAATCTTTTCTTGAAAGTAAGCAGCTGCTTTCTTGAGCCTTTGCTTCCTAACTAGCACTTCAAGTGTAGAGACCCAGGGGCTTAATTTGGGTGAAATGAGTGGTGAATACAGCCTTTTGATAATTCTCTGAAAC
The DNA here is from genome assembly GCA_017311185.1 of Proteles cristata cristata. NCBI lineage: Eukaryota > Metazoa > Chordata > Mammalia > Carnivora > Hyaenidae > Proteles > Proteles cristata. The sequence continues at coordinate 828,073 of JAESUZ010000173.1, read as the reverse complement.
AAAATCATCACTGACAATGGAATGCTGTCCTTAAAATGCAACTCAATTTAACAGGTTCTTATTCAGAGCCTGCTATAGGCTCTACATTGTGTTGTGTGCTGTGGGACATACAAAACAAATGTCAAACATGGCCTTTGCCCTTGAAGAACTTACAGGCTCTTAGGAAGGATGATGTGTTTATGAAACACATTTTACATGGCAAGATAAGATATCATGTATGTGCCAAAGTGAGTGGAATCTATAATAAGTATAACAGGGAGTCAGAAAAAAAAAGAGAGTAGGGGAGACTGGGGTTGTCAAGGAAGCTTTATGGATGAGGTGGGACAAAGACACCAATATTTCAAACCCAGAACTCTACCTTAAAAGAAAGAGCAAGGAGCACAGTATCAGATTACTTAAAGATTATGGAGTCTCCTTTAAGTGAAAGTAAATTTGTTCAATATGAGAATGGATTAATTTAGTTCAATAAATATTTATTGAGTACATCTATGTGCCAACAACTGTATCCAATGAGGTAGGGGAAGGATAATTCATACAAAAAAACATGTCTGGGTATCTACCCTCTCTTAACGTAGATATTTAAAGCTATTGCTGCTCTGTGTGATTCCAAAACCTGTGGTTTTTACCACTTACCATTCTGTCTCTCAAATTGACCTCATGCTTGCTTCAACAGTACATATCCTAAAATAGGAACGATACAGCGAAGATTAGCATCGTTCCTGTGCAAGGATGGCATGCAAATTCAAGAAACATTCTATGTTTAAAAAAAAAATAGACCTTCTTCTTATCCAGGATATCTTTGGGTTGAGAAGCTTAGTGTAACTTTTTGTGTAGAGGACAGAATGACATATCCAACGTCATAATTTATATGCAGTGTAAACAGTTGCATACATGCTTGTCATGAAAGGAAGACACACTGAGTTAGTGGAATATGGTCCCAAATTGTTAGGTTAGGGAGTATTTGGAATAGCATTTGAGAAGTCTGCTCCTGGCTCAAATTCAGGCCCATAAGTAGAGCCCAAGCACTCTGAAGATCAAGTTTTTCTTGGAATTTTCATTATTACCCTTGACAGCTACTGTGGAAACCCAATTAGTAGGGTCTTCCATCAGTAGAGTTTGAGACAATCTTACATTGGCTCTTTGGCGTTTGTGAAGTTTGAAATTAGCACCATCCAGATATATTGGTTAAGTCACTAAAAACTCTTTCTTCTTCCTTTCAAACAGGGGAAATCAATTTTTTTATCATCTCTTAAGGTACAGGTGTAACTGGGAAACTGTAAATTGTTCTAGAAAGAAAAGATGTCAGGATGATAATAGCAGTGGCATTGGTGGTTATCATAGACATGGTAGTCATTATTCTAAGTATCCACATAACTTTTAAGTAATAGAACCATGGAACACTAGTAAACCCTGGAAAGAATCTAAGATATCAAGCACTGAGGAGCAGAGGTGTCAGAGTTTATTTAGCTAAGCAATACCAGAAGAAGACTAGAAAATCCCCCTTACTAGCTAGCAATCATTCTCATACCACAATGAGACCTCTACTTGGTAACCCCTGCATATCAGCCACCCATGTGACTGCTTTTTGAAGCTAATTTAGGTATCAGATTAAATGGAATTCTGAGAAAACTTTTTTTTTTTTGGCCTGGAGGGAGTAGTGGAAGGAAAAGCCAGAAGAAATTTGAAATCACTTTTGATTCCTCTCATTTTCCTTAGCATTTAATCACGCTCTTCTGTTGAAAGGTTCGTCTTGGCCTCAATGAGTAGACATATACACATGTCCTCACTCGTTCATCTATATGCACGTGTATATATTGATATGCATTCCTCTTCATCATCTGCAGGCATTTTATAAATAATGGCTTGTGTGTGTGTTTTATCATCTTATTTTTTAAATGAAAATGACAACTTCAAAAATTTTTCAGAAATAGTTCTTCAATGGTAAAGAAATTCCAGCATGCAGGCTACGGTCATCTTTGGGTTACAAAATTCCACAGAGGAGTTGGCATGGGGAGAGTATAGGCACTGTGGCTTTGGAAGTTTTACCTTTCCATTTGGGGGCAAACAAGCAAAGGTGGTAACAAAAAAGTTGAATTAGTGGAGAACTAGTGTAGTAAAAAGTGAAATAGAAGAAAGGTAGAACAAAGTTAGTGCAAGCAACAAAGTTAGTGTACAGAGGCAAGAGGAGGTATGAATATGCTCCACCCCTCTCCCAAACTCGTTCTCCTCTCCGAGTTATTACTTGGGCTCAGGATGGAGTTGAGATTATAAAAGGAGTTTGAATTTGTAAGTTGTAAATTTTGTTGTTGATGAAGCTGTTTTGGAAGCTTTCTTCTTGAATAGAGCCTGGGCAATTTTATATAGTAAGGAGGATCAGGTGGAGCTCAGAAGAGAGGAGATAGACCATTTACAGGCTGATTTAGATTTTGGGTTTAAGGGTGAGAAAACACTTTCAGATTTCCGTAAATCAAGGAGACAAGTCAGCAGAATCAAAATATGGCTCAGGCTCTACTCATCAAGTTATGTGTCAGTAAATGCATCCACCCAGTGGGGCATCTTTTTCTAATTCAACCAGAGCACTCTCCAGAATAGTATAGTCCCTGGATATGGGAATTTTCAGTTTTCCTATAAGTTGTCCCCATTCATTCATGTACCTAGGGAAGGAACAGAGATTTAAAGCTGAAGTTCCTGAGAAAAGCTCTTTTTTTTTTTTTTTAATGTTTTATTTAATTCTGAGAAAGAGAGACAGCGTGAGCAGTGGAGGGTCAGAGAGAGAGGTAGACACAGAATCTGAAACAGGCTCCAGGCCCTGAGCTGTCAACACAGAGCCCAATGCGGGGCTCGAATCCATGAACCGTGAGATCATGATCTGAGCCGAAGTCAGATGCTTAACCAACTGAGCCACCTAGGAGCCCCAGAAAAGCACTTTTTAATGTACTTTTCTTGGGTAGCTGAATGTAGACAGTAAGAAAACCTGGTGGCTCATGGAGCAGACTAGCTGCAGAGATCACTTTCTCCAGCAGTCAGGGAAGTTTAAAAGGGAAGTGACCCAATAGAGTCTTGGATTTCATACTTTTAAGAAGGGAGCCACAAAGCTCAGGATGTAGACACCTAAATTTCCAGATTCTCTCACCTCTAATTTCCTTTGGAAATGCTATGAGCAAGCATCTGGCTTTAGTGGTTCCTTCTTTCTTTGTTCATAAACTCCTTGTCATAATTATTGTGCAGGTCCTTGTCCTTGGTGCCATATTGCCATGGTGGGGGCAGGGGGGGGGGCAGTGAGGCCTCTGGAAGAATGTAATAACATTGAGGAGCATAAAGGTCATTGTGAAACCAGGAAGACAAGCATGATTGTACTAACTGAAGTGTGTTACAAAGCCTATTTGACAACAGCTATAGGATATTGAAAAATCGGAGACCGGCATCACATATGGAGGGGTCTTCCCATATTCACCTCACTGGCTGTTTCTTCTTATTGAAGAATGAAAACAGTAAATGGCCTAAAGCAAGCTAAAAGCAAATCCCTTGACTTTGTACATTTCATGACTGCAGTACTTGGTGGTAATATTAGTAAAGGCCCTGGTAGTCCTCATAGGAGAAATGCCAGAAAAGAAGCAACTGAATGTTCATTCACCTGCTTTAAGTTCTTTTAGGGAAAAAAAAAAACATGATTTATGAAAGAATGAGTATCATAATTGTCAGCCAAGGTGTCATTTTAACTTTAGGATGTCCAGAAACAAAGAGATATTATATCCTTTGTTCTCAGAGCACCACAGATGCCAAATTATGCACAGGGTTCCCTCTTGGCATTGAGTGCTTTGGAGCCTAGAGGCAACCAGTGATTTCAGAAAGATGTTGCCTCTGGCGGTGTCCTCACCTGAATATCTCCCTGGAGCTATGGGAGAGAGCATGGCCCTCCTAGCTTCTTTGCATTCTGATAGAGCAGGCATTAGCAAGACAGACAGAAATCTGAGAAATGGCTTGTGGCTTGAGATAAACTGTCCCCAGCCTCACTCTAGGGAGCTTGACAAGAGTACCATTAATGTACTGGAGAAATAATTCATTACTTTTGGTTTTGTTGGTACATCAACATATGCCAACAGATGCTCAATTCAAAACATGAATATTTGATTAATGTAAGATCAGGCATCTGGAACAGAGAGCAGTGGAATTTTGGGGACTTGAGTAAGACTCAAATGTCATCCATTCTAACCACAGCTGTCCGAATGCGCGTAGTAGGCATTGAAAATAGTTGATGATTAGGTTTTCTTTGATTTGAACAACTTGGTTGCTTGGTTTTGAACCCAGATGTTTGGCATCTAGCCAGAGTTGTATGCTCTGCAGCCTCACCACCACAGAGGTGCATTGTCAAAGGGTGGCATTCTTCCCATCCCCGTGGTGAGGTCCCTTCTCTCTTCTGTCTCAACCCATGCATACTGGCTATAGGCCACAGAACACACTGCAGATGGCCGATGGAGCTGTTCTCCACACCTCCATTTTCCCCAGTGTCATTGTGGTTGTATCTTATGACAGAGAGCATTGGCATCTCCACTAACAGACCACAGCAGTGTTGGTGACAGGTACTTGAGCAGCTGTTTACTCATCCATTCTACTGGTCATTGCAAAAGGGTTAACTTAAAGGCCTATTAGTTCATAGAACTGACCTGAAACCTGAGGAAGAAATATGACAAAGCCATGGGAAAGGAGGAAGAATTTTAAAATATGGGTGGGATATGCAACATTTATTAATTCCTAGAGAACAATGACAAGATAGGGTAGTTATAAGAAAGGGCACTTCCTGATTGCATTAGTGCTGATAGCATGCACAACAGAGGGGATGGAACACTATATGGTACCGTGGATATATCATCTGCAGGTCAGCATTTCAGATTTGCCTCATAACTCCAGCATTTAGCTTTAATCTACGGCCTCAGTTCTGTAAAATAAAGTGAATGTACCAGGATATTCTTCAATACTATCCTTCTTTGACACTTTGATCAGAAATTATGAAATCCTCATTTCTCCATAATTTAATGTCTCCCAAATATCTAGGATTTATTTACTTTTATAGTCAAGTAGACCTCTAATATTCTAAGGACACTAGGAATGGAAAGTAGTGAAAGAAGGTATAGACTATGCCTTAATATCCTGGGAGGAAGACAGCAGCCTTTGAAGAGCTATGAAACTCACTTTAGATAAAACATAAATAAATACATATTTTTTATGGTTGGCAGTGGAGGTCTCATTCAAAGTGAAATCGTGGCAAGTTTTATCTTTCTTCTTGAAGCAAGTTCTTGGCTCAGTTATTGGTTTACATGGCGTTGGTATGACAACTTTGTTAGCAGGTACCAAATGACCTCTGTGGCTATCGGTAAAAGGTGTTTCTCTTCAGCCCATCCAAGAAATATGGACTATATTTTTGTGGATGGCTGAGAAGCTAGAGCTAGGATAACTAATCTGTAGTTGAACCCAACAGGTAGTGGAGGTGGAAGTTAGAATCCCATTCGACTGAAACAGTTTCACAACACAGGGAGTTTCTCATCTTTTCAGACCCCATTGAAGGTAGATTAGTGGGTTCCCTATATAAAAGGCAAAGCTCAGAATTCACTTAGAAACCTCTCACTTCTGCATAGTAATTTATAGTTTACTGACCTATAAACCAATTGGCCACTTATTAGTCAGATTGTTTTATCCCCACAATAATCTTGTGAGGTCACACTATGTCTCTATATTATAATAATACTATGAGGTAAGGGTTATATCCTTACATGACAGATGGAAACTTGAAGTATAAGTAGCTGATGGGAGTTTAGCTGATTATGCCATGGCATTTTTGATGGATCCTAGAAGAGCTCCTACCCTGAAGCTCCATGGTATCCCATCTTTACAGCTGAACTTCATCAAAAAATGACTCTGGGTACTGCTTTTTAAAATGTAGGTACCCCTGGGAATGAAATCACATCAAGGTTGCTATCACTTAAATATTTGCCTGGATGAAATCCTAACAATCATTTTTATCTGACCTAGTTGAGCACAGAATGTTATAATTCGGCTAAAATGAAGATGATTGGGATAGTTTTGGGTTTTGGGAGTTTCTTTGGAGTAACCATCCCGGTGGGAGTTTAATCATGAGGACCTCAAGACTCCATTTTTGAATGACGGGAGTCCTGAGCAGGAAATAGTGTGCAGAGCATGCAGCAAGGAAGAAAATGAAAACAAAGTAACTGTTCACATCTTGGGCTTGGTTAGCCTACCGGTATTAGACTCACCCTTGGCGAATGGGGCAGGATTGTGATAGATGGGGTCAAATCCGTTTGTTACTATTTGCCAAGTACCTGGCTTTGGGCATTGGTCCATTTCATATGTTCTCATATTCTGCTAACTACTTAAGGCAGAAAAATCATTCCTCTTTCTGATTGTAATATGTGCCAGTTGAAACTGAAATCCTCATCCTGAGCAAATGTACCAGAGAACACTCTATAAACTTAATGAGGGAGATGAAGAGATATGTGCCAGAAACCTAGAAAATTTAACACTGATGAGGTTATGACTATTATATGTTTAGTTAAATTGTTGACACTGACAGGACGTGGCTGAGGAAATCTACCATCCGTTTTCTCCTTGTATCAGTGATAATGGTTCCTTGGTGTGCTCTTCTCAGTTAACAAAAATATTCCTGAAAGTTAAATGCAGGGAGAAGAAGTGACATAAGAAATACTTTTATTATCTCTGCTCTTCAGGGAGTTCCCTCCAGGAACATTATTTAAAACAAGACTTCTCTTGCTTGGCAAAGTAAGTTTGGAGGGAAGGACTCATAGGTTCACAGGTGAGTGTGGATCCTCCTGAGAGTTATGGCATCTCCGAATCCCTCTGCTTATACACTTGCCCTGGCAAATCCATCTAGCACAATGCTGCCCTGGCCTTCCAGAAATACCTCTCTTCTCTTTCACATTTTCCTTCTTCTAAAAAACTGACCGAGGTTCCTTTGTCTAGTGAATAAAATCTCAATTCCTTAAGTGCCAGTTAGGGCATAAATGTGGTCATGAGTTCTGTAAGCTACAAAACACTACGTAAATATTAGCTATTTGAAGAGGCATCAGAAGGTGGTAGAAAGGATATTGAATTTAGAGTCAGAACACCTAGGTTTGAGTCGTGTGCTATTTGAATGACCTTGGACAGGTCATTTAAAGTCTCTGAACTTCAATTCCTTCATTTATAAAACAAGATTATTGTGATAATTAAAGTAATTGAAAGTGACATAGTAATTAGCAAAGAGTGGACACTCAATACCTGTTAATGAAGACATGATAACCAAAGGCAATTTAGTCTAGCACTTAAGAACCCTGGCTATGGGGACACAAGTCACTTATCTTCCCACGTCTCTTATTCCCTACCTATAAAATGGACATAAGATGGAAGAGTCAAATGAGTTAATACATGGAAGTTTTCCACAGGCCCAGCCCATATCAATCCTTCTGTAAATATTAAGGCTCCTTTTGCTGCTGTTGTCACTTTTATTATTAAACAACTTGTCCTGATTTATCTTTCTAGCTTTATTTGGTTGCCTCTTTTACCAGTAAAAAGAGGTTCTCCCCAAGGTCATGACATCTTTAAGTTTGGGACTGATTCTTACTCACCATTCACTTCCCGAGGCTTTACCCAATGCCTGCCAACTTATCATTTTTGTTGTTAAAGAAATGTACAAATACATGTTTGTTACTTCTCAGCATTGTACTGAAAGTTTTAGTCAGTCTAGTAAGGCAATAAAAAAAGAAAGAAAGAAAAGGCATCTAGGCTGGAAAGGAAAATAAAAACTCTCTTCGTTCATAGATGAAATGATCATCTATAGTGAAAATACATTGGAATTTATGAAAAGCCACTAGAAGTGATAAGTGAATTTAGCAGGTTGCAGGATAGAAGATCAATATACAAATCTTTTTTTTTTTTTTCAGTTCCTTATCCTAAGTATAGACAGTATAGTACTGACCAGTTTAATGGGAGCATAGGTTGAGTAAGAGGTAGTGGTGGTGAATAAAACTGGAAAGACAGGTTCATACTTAGTTTGATGACATGACTTGATACCATGGAATGCTTTGGCTTATTCTTTATGTCTACCACCTCCCTTTTTCTTTGTCTTTTCCTGTCTTCTTTCCTTCCTTTTTTCATTTGTTCCTTATTTTCCCTCTCCCCTCTCTTTCGTATTAGTTTGTTGATATAAACAACTTTTCTCCATGTACAGAGCAACAATTCTGTTTCTTAAAAACAAAAGTTTTTTTATTCATTGAGTTAAGTAAACACAGTGACCATAGCTATGTTGCATTGAGCCTACAGGGAACACTCTATGAAAGGAGCTACTGAAGACAGGGATTGTAATATCAGCACACAGACACTGGAATTCAGGGTATCTGGATTCAAGTTCTGACTGTCTTAGCTAGCTCTATGACTTTGGGAAGGTCATTTCACCTTTTTGAGGTTCAGTGTGCTTTTTCTTAAAAACAGGAAAACGGTAACATGAGCATCTTTATAGGGTTATAGTTAGTTCAATTGAACAACACTTTTTCATTTTCCAGGAACTGGATCAGGGCGTATAAATGGAGAGTCCTTCCCTTCAAGGAATGTTTAGTAAAAATAGGGGTGGAAATGACTCCAATGTCATAAGATAGTCACTAGTTCTGGCATAAACTACTGTTTTTCACAGATCTTAGCCTTGGTCCAACACATCACTTATGAGTTGTTGAATGTCTGATTGATGAGGTATTGAAGATTATTTAGAAATATAGGGGGAGAAAACCACTCTTGTGGGGCTTTCAGAAGAGGGGAGAAATGGAGCCAAGAACGTACCTATAATTTAGGGAAAAGAGCAATAATGAGGTCTCATAAAAATAACCATCATGTTAAATAGACTGCAAATCATTTGCGCCTTGAGGCTTTTCTTAGATTTTGTGCCTGTGGGGGGAAGAAAAAAAGTGATAATTGGCCTTGTGCTTTGTGCCTAAAGAGATGCTTGTATACAAGATTTTGTTTTAGTGTAACCAAAAAGCACCCCCCCACACACACATTCACTACTACCTAAAATTATTTAAGGGGAAAAAAACGAAATCCACCCAGCTATAAACAGCAAGCAGCCTGGGTCTGCAAAAAGGCTTTCATCTACTCTGCCTGGGGTCATACTGCTTTCTGCTACTCTTGACTGAAAAATCACTAACAGCTCCAATTATTTCAGTTTTATTTTCTGAGAAGTTACCAATCATGTAAGAGAAGTGGATTCTAGTGTTTGTAAGTGATCTCTTATCCTGCCCTTTAAAGAAAACAGCGTATATGTTGGGAACAGCCCTGCACAAGGGGTTTGGATGATAAGAGTTCTTAAAGCTAGAGCTGCCATGCTTGAGCTTTTAAAGATTAGCTCAGTCAGGTCCTAGATTTGATCCTCAGTTTTTCCTTCTGTAAAATGAAAACAGTCATACCTATCCAGCTACCTCTTAGGGCTGGGAGTGTCAATTGAAATGCTGAACTTGGAAGTGCCATGAAAATGCAAGGCGGTGCTTGCCTTTCTCCTCTTTGGAGTGGGGTTCTGGATCATAAAATAACAGGATGGCCTTCAGGTACTTTACAGGAAGCTGGTGCTGCCTGTAACAAACTATTGGTTTAGCGTTACATGGGAGGTTTAGCACAGATTTATTTCTTGACAACTGCCTTTCTAAATTCGCTCTGTAGGGCTAGATATTCCTTTGCTTCTGAATAAAATTTTGGTTGGTGCCCAGAGCTTGCTACTCACTTTGGTTACTTGAGTAAGTCATCTGGTTACTCATGTCTCCAAACAGTCTCAGTTCACTTATGAATATGAAGAGTCTAGGGTAAGAATAAACACTCTGAAATTCATCCACAGGTAATGCATCTTCTGTGTGCTTTGTAGCTTCCTCCTTTATTTTTTCATCTTCTCCCCATTCTCACACACCAGGTGAGTAGGGAGCGGAGAGGGGAGAGAATTGGGGAGGCTGGATCCAACTTGCTTGGCCGGTACCCATCTGCTGGCTTGTGCTGGCAGATGCTTAGCCTGGCCCTTCTCCTTGCAGGCTGTTTGAGGAACAGCTGGAGTCCTCTAAACTGCAGTTCTCTTGATGATAAATCCATCTCCCGAGGCTGTCCACCAGTGATTCCTTCTTCAAATCCTGGGCATCTGGAGACTTTTCTCTGCTGATGTCTCCTCACCTCTAACAGTGCAGGATCCAAGACTATCCTAGGTTGCTTTGTCTTGCACTGGTCACTCACTTCCCCCATGGAAATATGGGTCTTTGACTTACTAATAGTAGGTTAAAGTTATATCCTCAAGTCAGGCCTCCTTAAACTGAGCCACCTAGCAGGCAGCTTTAGCTATAGTCTTTCATTTGTTAAAGATTTTAGGTTTAAGTCAGAAAAGCATTCACTCTGACCATGAAAACACAGGGAGTGTATACTGAGCTCTCTATGTGGGCCATTGAACTCCCTGTCACTTGCTTAACATGACGGAAGTACCCCTAACCCTTCTCCACGTGGGGAAAGCATTGCAGGCAAAAGTAAAAATTTCTAAAATTCTTTGTAAAAATTCCCACTTACTCAGTTCCAAACTCTTATCATAGCCTAGCCAGCATCTTTTTTTAGAATACAAAGAGGTATGGACAGCTAGGGTTTGTAAATCCAATTCTTAGACACCTCTGTTACAAGTCCTGTTTGGGTGAGCCAATCATCTTGGCATGTAGGGCTAGTTGGTTCCTCTTGTCTTGGGACTTCAGATGAACCTAAAACAGAATCCTCTTTTAACATTTTGTTATATTTCTAGCAGTGTATCCCAAACTGTAGTTTGTGGAACTGCTTCAGAGAAGTGTCCCAAGCTTTTAAAATTTACTTGATCAAGTAAATTTGAATAACAAATGTGAAATTTTTAACTCTTAATTTGTTCAATGTACATGAGCCTATTAAAAAATATGTGGAATTTATAATAAGGAATACTGTTAGCCAGTTCTAAACCCAATATTCCTCAAATATATTTAACTATACAGTTTGTTAACATAGGGTGTCTATATTTTGGGAAGTGCTGCTCCAGATACAACTCAGAGTCTTCTTGATGAATAAGCAGGGGCAGTCCCTGGTGATACTTCCACTGAGGTTAGCTAAGTCTGTTAATACATTCCTCTAAAGTTTCCCTAAAAAAAAAAAAAAAAAAAAAAAAAAGTTTTATTCCTTACTGATAGAAATGGGCTCATTTTCAGAGGAATATCTTTTTGGGAAACAGCCAATCAGCATTGGGGTAAGAATTATTAGTAGTCCTGTTGCCCTACTTATAAACAACAACAACAAAATAAGATAGTTAAACCCATTAGGATAGGGATTTATAGTGACCTGATAATTGCTTTGGGATTTGAGAGCTTAGCTTTGATGATGTTTAAAGGTAAAGACACAGAGACTTAGACTTATTTTTTATCTGGACCAGATTTAGTTCCTCCTATATATTTTAAAAGTCACAATCATTGGTTGTGCTTGTTTGAACCATCCTGAATATCTTCACCTTTCAGTAGGTTCAGCTGGTCAGTTCTCAGACATCCCTTTCTACACATAGCCCATTTTCTTTTATTTAAAAATTTTTAACATTTATTTATTATTGAGACAGAGAGAGACAGAACATGAACAGGGGAGGGGTAGAGAGAGGGGGAGACACAGAATCCTGTGCAGGCTCCAGGTTCTGAGGTGTCAGCATAGAACCCAAAGCAGGGTTCCAACTCAAACTGTGAGATCATGACCTGAGTGGAATTCAGACACTTAACCAACTGAGCCACCCAAAATAGCCCATGTTCAAATATGGATTATGATTTCCCAGATAGCCTCTCTCTGGGAATAATTCCATATATTGTTTTATCATGTCTTGATAAGGTAATTGACTTTACGGTTCTTTTCTGAACTTTGCAAGAATTTATGCTGAATAACATTTGAGTCCTGCTAACATGAGCAACTGTCCTGGTTTTAAACCTGAGAGTCCTGTATCTCAGGAATTCAATTCCTGGGACACAGAAAATCTTATTTTTTGGTGATAGATGCCACGGTTTCAGGGAAAACTATAAAACCCATATGGCAGCCCAAATATAGATGCAGAAAGCAATGCTGGTTTTAATGCCAAATAGATAAAGCATAGATTATTTATCTTCCATAGTTGCTGTCACTGTTTTCTCCTTCTATTGCCAACCATGATTTGAAATTCACATTAATGAATCACCCGTTGTTGTCTCAAACCAGTTGATGTAACTTGAAAGTATACTTTAAGCACATTGTAATTATGAGTATTCACAGTCCATCTATCTTTGACTACTCTGTTTGTTGATTAGTTGTTGTGCTTTGTATCACCATAATACTACTTTGACATTATGAATATTGTGACTATATTTTCTAAGTGTTCAGATAATGAAAATGAGAATGATTATACTCCAATGCCAGCATGACCTAGAAATCCCAGAAAAAGGTTAAATTACTGTTAATTAATGACAGATGGAAGGACTCATGCCACTAGATTGGGGGAACTCAATAATCAAAAGAGAGCATCTTGCAAAATGTGCAGAAAATTGGATATGGTGGAGATGGCCGTGTGAAAGCACATAGGCAGGCTGAATCTCTCAATTTTAGCATGAGACACAAAAGAACTTCTAAATTAGCCAGAAGCTTTTTTGTCTCCTAAAAAAAGACACTACTGTTGGGATTCCTGGGTGGCTCAGTTGGTTAAGCATCCAACTCTTGATTTCACTTAGGTCATGATCTCACAGTTTGTGAGATCGAGTCCCACAAGGCGCTCGGTGCTGTTAGCACAGAGCCTGCTTGGGATTCTCTGTCCCTCTCTCTCTTTCTGTGCCACCTCCTCTCCCCTACTCTCCCTGGCTTTCTCTCTATCTCTTTCAAAATCAATAAATAAACTGAAGAAAAAAAAAGACACCACTGCTTAGTTGAAAATAGTCTCTGCTAAATTATCTTGGGTATACCACCCAGACAAGCAACATTATCTATCATATTGTTTCTCTTGATTTTTCTATGATACCGATTTAACTTACATTTCCTAATTTATAGGTTTCAGTTAAAATGTCCTGTAGGGAAATTTGGGGTGCCAAATATATTGCCCGCTTACCGAATAGAGTTAATTTTGTAAGATCGGACCAACAACCATGCTTTCCTTAGTATGTCAAGTGACTCCTTGAACCAGAGCAACAAGATAAAGTTCCCTCTAGCTCTTTAGTATTTGGACTTGCAAGATGGAGTTTCAAATCATCTTCTTGATTTCTATGAAGATTTTAATAAAATGCAGAAAACATAAAAGAAAGGATTGTTGATATCCTATTTAAATACAAGGTAGACTTTACTTATGTATCTTCATATTAGTAGAGAGTGGTAAGATGAAATCTTATCTGAAATCTTATCTGAAATCTTATCACCCTGTCTACAACACTGCTAAAACAGGATGTGAATTTGCTTACCTGTGATACTGAAACTTACAAAATGAAGTTTGGGGTCACTTTTAGCTTCCTCAAAATAGACAAAAAAGCACTTGGGCTTTTTGATTTCATAGAAATGGAAGGAATTAGCCTTTTTAGGCATGTGCCTAAAAAACAGCTATCAGTATTGAGGGCCATAGAAAAGATGTCAAAATGTTGGCCTGCTCTAAATCATATCTTCAAAGTGTGGGTTAAGAAGAAAGTGCTTCACTAATTTGGAATCCATTGTGGATGAGAATGGAGGACAGTATTATAGTGACAGAGAAATTTACTTGCTATTTCTTTGAAACTCCTTGGTGATCTGTGAAGAGGCCACAAGGAGCCTAGAAAATAATTATACCTGAGTTATTTGATGTTGTATGTAGGATATGAGAAAAACTTATACACAAGGGGGAAAAAGAGGCTCATTTTTTGGAAATGTCACCAGAGCTCAGCCAAGTCAAACAAGGCTTTCTCAATTTCCTTATTTACCAAAACTGTAATGCACGTGGAATCCAACTCTGATTTTACAAGTTGAGAAAAGTTTTGAATTCACAAGTTTGAGTTACCTCTGCTTTAAAATCATTTTCCTGGAGTAAAAGAATTTTAACTTATGATGACATCCAATATGCTGTGTAGTGTTTGGAAGGCAATGTCCATGTTGGGCATAGACAATTTCTGTGACGGATTTATAGATGCAGCAAACACAACTGACAAAGTTCTGGGCATGTATGTATGAAGTGGAGGAACATAATTTGGAGAGCTGGACCCTGATACCTACAAGTTTAAAACCCCTGCCCTTGCTAGTTAGTAAACTCCAAATTGTTCTAAGCTGAAATATTTTTGTTGATAGGCAGTTCAACTTGGTGTCACGACATTGGACTGACACCAGAACAGTGTAATGTGGGCTTGATAAGTAGTGAAACTACACATCTAACAGAATTTTACATTTGACTATATTCGGCTTTACCACCACATAAAGGAAGGGTGTCCTAGAGGCTGCAGGCAGTTCAGGGAAGCATTAATGGGGGAAAAAAAAAAAAAACAAGAGTAAAAATGCCCTACTACATCATGGGAGAGAATGAAATATTATTGTTGTCTTTTACTAAGTAAAGGTAATAATCTGTTTCTATTGTATTTTCATTTTCCCTTTAAAAAATCCTATATATTTTAAGAATATAGAGCTATAGAGTAAAATAGCCTTCAAAATGTAAATATCGAATAAAAAGCTTTAAGAGTTAAATTTATATCGGGGGATAGAAATGTAAAAAATAATGTTATATTTTTCTCACACGTATTATCTGTTTAGTCAGTCCTACCATTAATTACCATTTATTGCCACTGTTAACTAATTCTACATGTGTTTTAAATAATGGAATTTATGTAACTGAAAGGCAAATATTATAGAACAGCATAGATTTTAAATAAGACTTATATTTTATATTTTTATGTGAAATACATATGTATGCAATTATTTACCTTTTTTTTTGGAGGGAGTCTAGTATGGATGCACCCTGAGTTACCTTTTTTCTTTTAATGTTTTATTCATTTCTAGGAGAGAGAGAGACAGCGTGAGCAGGGGAGGGTCAGAGAGAGAGGGAGTCACAGACCGAGACAGGCTCCAGGCTCTGAGCTGGCAGTCAGCACAGAGCCCAACGTGGTCTCGAACCCACGAACCGGGAGATCATGACCTAAGCGAAAGTTGGACGCTCAACCGACTAAGCCACCCAGGCGCCCCCTTGAGTTACCTTTCTATAAAACTGGTTATCCTGTTTGCCACCAGTGTATTTTTCATGAGCCTGTCTTGGTTTAAGGCAGGAAAGCAAATTGGATTCTGATTAGTTGCACTTAACGTTGTGTAAGTAACCCTCCACATTGTCTTCTGACTATAAAGGAAATTTCCTCACCAATGAATTTCAAACTATTTTATGTCATTTAGGAATCTTTTTATGTCATTTTAAAATGTCATTTATTTGAGGTTGGTTATCTTCATTTTTCTGCTTGTGCTGATTGAGAAAAGGGAAATACATTTCCAATTCTCTAATGAGAACCCAAAGTAGATTTGACAAGTGTCCATGTATGCTACTAATGGAAGGTGCATCATCTACCGGCCACTTCTTTTAAAACTGAGTCTGAGTAGTTGGAAAAATGAAACTGTTATTTTCTTTTCTTAGTGTTTTATTTATTTCTGTGAGAGAGAGAGGCAGCATGAGCAAGGTAGGGTCAGAGAGAGAGAGAGACACAGAATCTGAAACAGGCTCCAGGCTCCGAGCTGCCAGCACAGAGCCCAATGCGGGCCTCGAACCCACCAACCATGAGATCATACCTAAGCCGAAGTCGGATGCTTAACCGACTGAGCCACCCAGGTGCCCCAAAACTGTTATTTTCATCCTTATGCCCCTCACTCCCCCTTTCTCAATAATGGGTAAGGATTTTCTGTTCAACACTTTTTTTTGGTGTTCCAAGCCCTCGTAATGTTGCCCATCCTTATCATCTATTGCTTCTCAAAGAGAGACCTATACTCTGCTTTCCCACCCTCACATCCATGTCATTGTGCTTAGGGCAGAATATCCCCTTTCTTTAGCTCTTTGGATCCTGTTTTGCTCCTACTAGAGCTTCACAGTCCTGTGAAAACCCCTTCATCTTTACAAAACTTCATTGGATCTTTTTCCAGCTCTGTACTTTGATGTCCTACATGCCTTCCGACTCGGCTGTCATCTTGTTGTGTTCTGTAAAGTTTCATGTACTTTCACCTCAGATGCATTGTGATTTCATGCCTTGTTCTTCCCTTGTATCCCCAAGAAATACCTAAAACAGGTCTAGACAGATTGGCATGGTTTAAGAAAAATGATCAATTGCTTCATATAAATGGTGCTGCATGCAAAATATGATGTGGGAGTAGGCACATAATGATATCTTTACTTATGGAAACATTGTCCGGAATATTTAACAGGATATGAAAGCACAAGGCCTTGTTGAGGTGGATAAATAGGGGAGGGCAGAAAAATTAATCACAAGCCTGACTCCTAGGCTCAGGTTTTAGCTTATAAAGTAACCTTACTACTTCTGGGTTGGGACTCTAGGTTATACACACGTATAGAAAATACACACATATGCACATTCACGCACCCACAGGATGAGGATTTGGCCTCGACATATATTTTTAATTTGGTGCCAGTACTTTTTAGCAGCCTGGTCTAAAGTTGGGAAAATAGCCATTCCATGTCTGGTTGAGTTATGAGTTGAGAACAAATTTCACAACAAACCTCAATGATTTTCCACCAACTACACCAACCCAAAGACAATTTCTAATCATTTGGTTGCCATCATATTGCAAAAGAAGCAGAACACAGACATGCTGTCTGTTTCGCTTAGATTTATAAAAATCCGCTGAAAGGGAATGTAGAAAGTAAACGACCCATGGTAAAGCATTGTGAATGAAGAGAGAGGTGCTGTGGTTAGCTGGGTTTCTCAATCCCTCAGATTCTCAAAGCCAAGAGAAAATTTATCTTCTTCCACTGAGACATAAACTAAACTCCTTTGGTCATTAATCTGTGAAGTTGATGCCTGCCATGGTAATTCATCATACATTTTTGTGGAGTGAGTCTGGTGGGGCCTCTGGGGCATCCGCCTTTGAAATTCAAAGCACTGTTTTGTCCCCTGAGGACAGAGTGACTTTCTCCCCTTATTGCACATCTGGAAGGGAAGTTTCTGCTTCTGCTCTTCCCTAGGCTGAGTCAGGACCTAAAAGGAGCAGCCATCTTTATGAATCATGTGCTTGTGCTATGAGACTCAGAATACTCTTCCCTAGGCCATCCCGTTCAGAGAAAGAAGAGAAATACTGCAGCATTGATGCTGTTTATAAAGGCCTTTTCCCCTGTATTACAGTTCACCACAGGAAAAGGACAATTACTGTTTGCAGTGATTTTGATAGGGGTGGGAGTCACCGCATTCACCATTGTGAAAAACGAGTAGAATCCTCAAGCTACAACTCTCCATTGTCTACAGATAAATCAGGAAATGGTTCCAGAATCTTGAGGTCTGATCTGAATTTACAACCATGTCTCCAGGCTTAGAGACAAATATACAATCTGCTAAGAATGGGCATTTCTGACAGAGAGAATGTCCTGTAGGTGCTGGGCTGTCTTCTGCCTCTCTAATAACTGTACCTTGTAATCCCTTGCCCTTCGCTGAGGCACCCGGACCTTCCAGGCCTCTTGTGAATTGGCCCTGCCCCCAGCCCTCACTCCCAGCTCCTGTCCTTCTGTTCTCAGCTCTGCAACATACTCCAGACACACTGGCCACCTTTCTGTGCCTTGAACTGTAATAACAATGCCTTCTCCACATAGGCTGTCCACCCTGACCAGAAAGTCTCTGCCCTAAAATCTTTGTAAAGTTGCTTTCTTTTTGTCATTGAAGTTTCACCTCAATTGTCAACTCCTCAGAGAGGTTTTCTCAGACCTTTGGTTTAAGGAAGCTGAACCCACCCACCCACCAGCCACTTTCCATCAGTTCTGTGTGTCACTTTCTTTACAACACTTATTGATATCTGAATTAATTTCTTTATTTCTCTCTTTTCCTTTTCTTTTTTCTTTTCTTTTTTCCTTCTTTCCTTCATTTCTTCTCCCCCTGTTTTCACCCTCCCTCCCTTCCATCTTCTTCTCTTTCTTCCCACCCCACCTCTATCTCCACTAAATTGTTAACTCCCAAAGAGCACATCTCTCATCCATCCTCTTTACTGTGTTATAACTATGGTACATGTTCAATTATTCTTATGGAATTGAATCGTTTTTTGTTCTTCAGGTGTTTGCCTGAGGGTAGCATGACATTTACAGTAAAATTTCTGCTACTTTTCATATTTTAAAACATGCTTGGATTCATGTGTTTTAGGTATAATTTATTCTTACACAGTTATCTATGGACAAACTTACTGTTCATTTATTTAACTGATGTTTATTAAGTATCTCCTAAATGACAGATATCTTATCAAGATATTACAGATGTCAGAAGTTTCAGCCATCCAAATGATACCATTAAAGGAAGAGAGACATGTTTGAAAACAGATTTTCATTATTTTATCTCAAATGGCATATCCAGACTAGTTTAACTTCTAATTTTCTTTTACTAACCAAACTTATTTTGTACTATTCCAACCATGTATCCTTCACAAAGGTTTTCTTCATTATCCCACAGCTGTGTCTTATCTTCACCCGTATTTTTACTTTATTTTAGAACTCTCTTCCCTCTGCTGTTTCTTTCTGCATATTCTGTGGATCCTTCGAGGCCAATTCAGGGGTTTCCTCGTTGCTAAGGGCTCCCTAATCCCGTAGCTCTGTTTCCTCCTCTGAGCTCTTCCCTTTAGAATGTAGATTCTAGATCCTCTAAACCTGAGAATTTTCTACTGGTAGTGATTTTGTTTGGATTTATGTTTGTTCCATGGATGTTAATGTTGAAAACCCAACTGGATTCTATCTTCTCTGAGAAAATAAACATGTTTCATAATCTTTCAGGTCTCTGCCATTATCATAAGCAGTGTGGGGAACATAGTAGCAGTCAATAAATTCTTACTGATTGATTGGTGTCGAAATTGGGTTGTCATTTCCAGACAGGGTGCTGAATGGGAGCAGGTCTGGTAAAAGACTCTTCAACATTCAGCCTCCCTGTAGATCAAGTACAGGCAAAGCTTATGGTGAAAGGTGGTGAAAGGCAAAATTCCAATAGCAAGAGTATTATTAATCTACTTAAGCCATTAAGTGTTGTCCAGTATTAGATTGGACCGGAAATCCTGGTTTTCAACTCTCTCCTATTTGAATGCCCAAGAGGCTGTCAGCGAGTAAGAGGAAATGCGGAATTGGCTTTCAGTTGCCTGAGGGGAGAAGCTTAAATTTCTAGATTTATGGCTCCGCTTTACCTGAAACTTTTATTTTGCTTTTACTTTCATGTAGCAATCGGGTATACTGTATTTCAGTTGGTACTTCTTAAACAGTCTAAGGGGGCTCTAAAAATAAGTACCAACTAATTCATACGATAACGTCCATAGTGGCCTTTATTGAATGCCTTGTCACACAAGTATTTCCTAGAAGCCCCCAAAAGGGATGATATTTTCAGATGGGACCTTAGAGGGAAGCCGGTAGAATTTGTAGTATGAATGATCTATCTATAATCTCTGAAATCAATTATTCTAGTTTTCCAGATTTTAGCAGTAGAGAACAGCATGAAGATTATAAAGTGGCAGGCTTGTGTCCTGAATCTACTTAACTAACATGCCATCTTGGAAGGCATATTGCTTCTTCTCTTTGGCCCAAATTTGCTGTGTCTAAAATAAATGAATAGGTGTAACTAAATATCCTCAGGAACACCTACTACCTGTAAATTGCTATGCATCTACTGTTGAGACGATAAAAATCAACTTAGGTGCCCAAAGATAGCTTAAGCCAAGAAGAAATTTTATTCTATCACTAAACATGCCCTACATTTCTAGGAAGGTCCTATAGTCTCCTTTCCATTGAATTTCTTTATCTCATTCATATCCTATCTGACCTTCAGTGCCTAATGTGAATTCTCTCTCCTTTAACTCTTTATAACACTCATAGGCTTCTCTGTACATTTGCCTTTTATTAAAATTGTCATTTAGTATATATGTGTTTTATTTTCCTAAGTTGATTCTAAACTATCATTGAATGGAAATATGCCTCGTGATTCTTAACATCTCCAGAGTGCCTATAGTAAGTGCTAAATAAATATTTGCTGCTAATGATGCACCTTAGTTGATTCATCTTATCTGTAGTGAATTTTACTCCAGCAATTAAGCAAAAAAATGACTTAAAATGAAGAAGACAAAGAAAATCTGGAAAGACTTTGGATACTTGATTAGAATTCTCAAATGGGGAAATTCTTCTAGTTTGGTCAGTAACATAAATATTATCTTGAATGATTTTATCAGTTTGCTATCTCTGACTATTATTAAAACAAATGTTTGTTTATATTAATCTCCTCTACATTTAACAAGGTTCAGATCTCCTTAATGATAGAGACAATATGTTATTCCTCTTTATGTCCTCATCCTTAGCTAGATTACAAAATGAGTGCTCAGTAAATATTGAAACCATAAACGAATTATCTTTTACACCAAAGCTGGGAATTCTTTTAAAGAAAATATTTAGACCCTCCACCCCCAAATCTGCAAGGTGCTAAGGCTCCTAACTCATTTGAAGGTAATACTCACCAATGGGCCTATCTTCTATGCTAGGAAGATGGCGAGACTAAATAAAACATGTAATGATAGGGACATATAAAGTTGATGTTTTTACATTGGCTATCCAATTCTTATAGAAGATAGGATTAGGAGATAAAATATAATTTCCTTTCAGTTTTATTTGGCAGCCTTGATCGTGATGGAACATGTTCTTCACACTTACAATATGACAGGATGGTTTAATTATTATAATCTCAACGCCATATTTGAGATTTGAGATAGATTGAATAGGGAAGCTCTCCTAATCTGTGAAATTGCTAAAATAATATCAAAATTCCATAAAATAAATCATTGAAAGATTTTATAACATAAAATTTAAATTTTTGTATCTATAACATTATAAGCAAAATTAAGACAAATAAACTAGAAAATATATAAAAATTTAAAGATTCAGTCTCCTATTATAGCAAGAGCATTTTCAAGTTCTACCCAAAAAATGCAGTAGAAAGAAAAAGAGGTGACTAGGCAAAATTAGAAATGTAAGTAAATATAGAAAGTTCAAACTCATTAGAAATTAAATACTTGTTAATAAAAGAATTTAGAGTTAAAAATAGAACTACTTATTGATAGTAAGGATACAATGGCATTCTTATATCTTCCTTCTAGAATTAACTTATTTTGATATTTCTGGGAGGCAATGTAATTTTTATTATCAATATGATAACATGGTAGTTATCCTTTGGTTCAATAATTCTATTTTTAGGAATCTATTCATTCAGAGGATACAATCAAAGATGTGATCAATGATTTATATAAAAGGCTAAAAGCAATTTTTAAGACTTTATTGTTTAGAGTAGTTTCAGAGGAAGGTACAAAGATTTTCTGTATATCCCTTGCCCCCAGTAGCCTCTCCCCATTATTGATATCCCCTACCTGACTGGTATATTTGTTGTAATTGATGAACTTACATTGACACATCATAATCAAAGACCATGGTTTACATTATTGTTCAATCTTGGTTTTGTACATTCTTTGGGTTTAGATAAATGTAGTCATGCATCGATCATTATAGTATCAAAAGAGTATTCTCATGGTTCTAAAAATCCTCTGTGCTCTGCCTATTCATCCCTCCTTCTATCCCAGGCAATCACTAACATTTTACTCCATAGTTTTGCCTTTCCCAGATGTCGTATAGAATCATACAGTATGTGGCTTCTCACATTGACTACTTTCACTTTGTAACATGGATTTAAGTTTCCTCCGTGTATTTGCATGGCTTGATAGCTCATTCCTTTTTAGCACTGAATAATTATTCATTATCTGACTATACGACAATTTATCCATTTGCCTACCGAAGGATATCTTGGTTGCTTCTATCCTATTCCATTGTTCTGTTTCTCTATTCTTTGACCAACACCATACTTGATATCTAAAGCTTAGTAGTAAGTCTACAATTCATATAGTGTCTGTCCTCTAACTTTGCTGTTCTCTTTTTATTTTTTTTAATTTTTTTTTAATGTTTTTATTTATTTCTAGGAGAGATAGAGAGACAGTATGAGCAGGGGAGGGTCAGAGAGAGAGGGAGTCACAGACTGAAACAGGCTCCAGGCTCTGAGCTGGCAGTCAGCACAGAGCCCGACGCGGGGCTCGAACCCACGAACCACGAGATCATGACCTAAGCGAAAGTCGGACGCTTAACCCACTAAGCCACCCAGGTGCCCCATGCTGTTCTCTTTTTATATTGTGTTGGCTATTCTGGGTCTTTTGCTTCTCCATAAAAACTTTAGAATCATTTTTTGTCAATATGCACAAAATAACTTACTGGGATTATGATTGGGTTTGCACTGAACATATAGATCAGGTTGGGAAGAACTGATATCTTGTCAATACTGAGTATTCCTATCCATGAACATTGAATATCTCTCCATTTATTTAGCTCTTCTTTAATTTAGTTCATTGGAGCTTTGTAGTTTTTCTTATATAAACATTTTATATATTTTATAAAATTTATGTGTATGTATTTCATTTTGTGGGTATTAATGTAAATGGCATTGTGTTTTTTAATTTCAAATTCTATTTGTTCATTATTGATCTAGAGGAAGGAAATTGACTTTTGTTGATGAACCTTGTATCCTGGAACATTGCTATAATTGCTTATTAGTTTCAGGAGGGCTTTTCATGTTGTTGTTGTTTATTTCAACTTTTCTAAACAGACTGTCCTGGCGTCTGCAAACAAAGACAATTTTATATCTTTCTAATCTGTATACCCTTTTATTTCGTTTTCTTACCTTCTTGCATTAGTAAGGACTTCCAGTATAATGTTGAAAAGGAGTGGTGAGAGGTATCATAATTGCCTTGTACTTGATCTTAATTGGAAAGTGTGTATCTGTTAAATATGATATTAAAAGTAATTCTTCATAGCATTATGGAAAATTAAAAACAATATCTAACCATAGATGAAATAGTTAAAAGTATAGTATATTCAGATGAACTATTATTTAGTTAACAAAAAATAAGTCTAAAGAATAACATGACATTATGTATATTGTACTATAGGTGGAAAAAAGTAAAAAAAAAATACATAGAACATCTCAGTTTAATGAACATACTGAATACTTGAGGAAATTCACTAAAATATCAGTGATCCTTCTCACTGTGTGGTAAGGCAGACTATGAGTGAATTTTTTGGCTGACCCAGACATTATTCTGTTATCTTGTTTCTGGAACTATTAAGCTGACTGTATGTCAGATCGCTGGAGATCTAGTTGTTTTGAAGGAGTTTATTGGTTCTTTGAACACAAAACTTAGTATATATTATGAGTCTCGTGCTATGCTAGATACTGAAACATGAAGCTTAGACTCTAATGAGGGCTTTAGGTAGGTCAATAGACATTAATGGTGTGAGTATTATTGTATTAAGTACTATGATAATAAAACAATAAGAATAACAAGGATAATGATGAAGATAGAAACCACATATATATCTGTTTTATTTTCTATTGTGTGTAACAAATTACACTACAATTTGAGTGACTAAAATTGCTATTTTATTATGCTCATGGAGTCTGTTGTTCAGACATAAGACAGGATAAGGAGATGACTTTTCTCTTCCCCACAATGTCTGTAGCCTCAGCTGGGAAGACTTGAATGGTAGGGATGAACTACCTAGAAATTTGAATTATCTGAAGGCTCATGTTCATACGCTAATATATCTAGGCCTGACCTGGGATGACTATATTTCTGACTGAAATGCCTACACACTTCTTGAACTTAGCTTCTTCTTTGGAATCATAGTTCCACGGTGTTAGACTTAATATGGTAATTAGGGCTCCACACCCAAGTTGACTGTTGTTCCAGTCAACAAAGCAGAAGCTTAATTGGAAGTGTTTCTGATGTAACCGTGGAAGTTAGGCACATTCTTCTGGTTATAGGTGAGTCACAAGCCCACCCAGGTTCAAGGGGGAAGGGAACATAGACCCCGCTGCTTGGTAGTGTTAAGGTGACATTATTGAAAATCAAAGGAGTTGGAGATATTGTTTGAGACTACACTATGTGCTAGACAATGTTCAACTTGCTGTTTATCAATTAACTCATTTAATTCTCATGACAATCTATGAAGTGAAAAGTATTATTATCCTCCTTTTTTTAGAAAAATTAATGTTTATTCATTTTTGAGAGAGAGAGAGACAGAGCTTGAGCTGGGGAGGGACAGAAAGCTGGGAGACAAAGAATCCAAATCAGGCTCTAGGCTCTGAGTTGTCAGCACAGAGCCTGACATGGGGCTTGAACTCACAAACTGTGAGATCATGACCTGAGCCGAAGTCAGATGCTTAACCAACTGAGCCACCCATGTGGCCCTATTATTCTCCTTTTTAAAGAAGAAACTAGAGTCAGAGAAATAATCAACTTGCCTAAGGTTATATAGCAAGTGGCAAAGTTGGGCTTCATACTTAGGCAGTCTGACTTCAGGGTCCAATCACATTGCCATGGGAATATGTAGGACCTCTTTCTAACTCTGACTTGGGGGAGGAAAAAAGGAACAGGCCAAGAAAAACTTCCTGGGAGAAGTGATAGCTAAACCGTACTTTGAAGAATTATTAACGTAAAGAACTTACACAATTCAGTACACCATACACATACACTCCACTTAAAAATGGGCAGAAGACATGAACAGACATTTCTCCAAAGAAGACCTCCAGATGGCCAACAGACACATGCAAAGATGTCCTACATCACTCATCATCAGGGAAATGCAAGTCAAAACTACAATGAGATATCATTTCACAACTGTCAGAATGACTAAAATCAGAAACCTAAGAAACAACATGTGTCGGCAAGGGTGTGGAGAAAAACTTGTGCACTGTTGGTGGGAATGCAAACTGGTGCAGCCTCTATGAAAAAACAGTATGACAGTTCCTTAAAAAAAGTTAGAAATAGAACTACCCTATGATCCAGCAATTACCTACTGGATATTTATCCCCAAAATACAAAAACAGTAATTCAAAGGGATACATATACCCCTACATTTATTGTAGAATTATTTATAATAGCCAAATTATAAAAGCAGCCCAAATGTCCATCAATAAATGAAAGGATAAAGAAGATGACACACAAACACACACACACACGCTATTCAGCCATAAAAATGAATGAAATCATGTCATGTGCAATAACATGGATGGAGCTACAGAGTATAATGCTAAGAGAAATAAGTCAGTCACAGAAACACAAATACCATTTTATTTTATTCAGATGTGGAATTTAAGAAACAAAACAAATGAGGAAAGGGAAAGAGAGAGAGAGAGAGAGAAACCAAGAAACAGACTCTTAAGTATAAAAGACAAACAGAGGGGAAGTGGGGAGGAGTAGGTGAAATAGGTGATGAGAATTAAGAGTAAACTTATCAAGGGTACCTGGGTAGTGTAGTTGCTAAGCATCTGACTTTGGCTCAGATCATGACATCACAGTTGATGAGTTTGAGTCCCACATCGAGTGAGCTCATGCCCACTTTGAGTGAGCACAAGCCTCGCTTTAGGTGAAAACATGAGCCCTGCTTCATCAGAGCCCCACTTCTCTATCACTCTGTCTCTCTCTTCCCCACCCCTCTGTACCTCCTGTTATTCTCTCTCTCTCTCAAAAAAAATTAATAAATAAATAAAAGTTTAAAAAAAAAAGAGAACACTTATGGTGAGCACTGAGTAATGTATAGAATTGTTGAATAACGATATTGTACACCTGAAACTAATGTAACACTGTATATTAACTGTATGGAATTAAAAATGTTAATAAGAATTTGTTTGAGACTTGAAGGATTAACGAAATGTACTTAGCTGGGCTGTGAGATGGATGGTTGAGATGGGGAGAGAATACCCTATGAAGAGCAACTGGCCCCCAGGCAAGGGAGCACAGCATATTCAGATAACATCAAAGAGTTGCTCAGAATTGACATTTAGAGCTGAGGTAGTACATTTCAAGTGATGAAGCTGGATAAGTGGGCAGGGGTCAAATCATCAGGGCCTGGGAAATCCAATAATGTGCTAAAGAGTTTGATCACCATACTGAGGGATCTCTTAGTGATATGCCTGAATTGACTCTTTTTCTCTAGTAATTAGCCATATATTTATTTTTGCATTTATTTTTTTATCATAGTAAAATACATAGAACATAGAGTTTACCATTTAATCACTTCTAAGTGTACAGTTCAGTGGCATTAAGTATATTCACATTGTTGTGTAACCATGACCACCATCAATCTCTAAAACTTTTTTCATCTTCCTAAACTGAAACTCTGAACTCATTAAACAATAACTCTCCATACTTTCCTTCCCCCTAGCCATGACAACCACCTTTCTATTATCTGTCATTGTGAATTTGAATATTCTAGGTACATCATATAAATAGAAACATATGTTATTTTTCCTTTTGTGATATAGCATAATATCGTCAAGGTTCACTCATGTTACAGGATGTGTCAGAATTTCCTTCCTTTTTAAGGTTGAATAATATTCCATTGTATGCAAATACTACATTTTGTTTATCCATTTACCTATTGTTGGATATATGGGTTGCTTTCACCTTCTGGTTATTATGCATAATGCTGCTGTGAACATGAGTGTAAAATATCTCTTTGAGACCCCCTTTTTTTTTTTTTAAATATTTTTATTTATTTCTAGGAGAGAGAGAGAGAGAGAGAGAGAGAAAGACAGTGTGAGCAGGGGAGGGTTAGAGAGAGAGGGATACACAGACTCTGAAACAGGCTCCAGGCTCTGAGCTGGCAGTCAGCACAGAGCCCGACGTGGGGCTCGAACCCACGAACCGTGAGATCATGACCTAAGCGAAAGTCGGACGCTTAACTGACTAAGCCACCCAGGTGCCCCGAGACCCCTTTTAAAATTCTTTTGTATATACATGCAGAATTTGAATTACTAGATCATATGGTAATTTTATTTTTAATTTCTTGAGGAACCACCATGCTCTTTTCCAAAGCAGTTGTACAGTTTTAGAATTAGACCAATAATGCACAAGTGTTCTAATTTTTTTCATCCTCACCAACATGTATTATTTTATTTATTTTACTTGATCTTTTAATAATATATATCCAAATGGTTGTGAAGTGGTATCCCACTCTGGTTTTGTTTTGCATTTTCCTACTTACTAGCAATACTGAGCATCTACAGATATGTTTATTGGTCACTTGTGTATCTTCTTTGGAGCAATGTCTATCAATTAACTCTTTAGAATGAGTCCTCTGGGAATAAGTAGAACAGTGGGATTAAAGCAAGAATGGAGGCAAAGAGATTCAGGTAGGAAGAGATGATCAGCCAAGAGGTGACAAGGCTTCAAGAATGCAACCCATGTATTAGTATGAGGGTGGTGGATGTGGTGAGAAACAGGAAGTAGAATTGAAAGGATTTAGTGACTAAACTCTGGATTGCAGATAAAAAAGAACAAAAGATAAGGATTCTCCAGGTTAAATGAATGATGGCACCAAGGCTGGTATTCAACCAGTATGTACCAATATAGCTGCACTGATGATTAAAATATTGAAATATTTTTATAACAGTTTTCTCAAAATTCCTGAGTGCCTCTTTGTTGCTGTTTCCATCCATTACTCCAACCTTACCCTGGAACTTTCAAACTATCTGCTGGCCTCACAGTTTGCTAATTAAGAGTTAATGCTGAGAACATTTGGGGAGGGGCCCTACTCAGTGGCCAGTGGCCATTTCTGATTGGTCAGGTCCCCTGTTTAAGTCTTTTGCATGTTACCCCTGGGCAGCAGTGCCATTCACTGACATGTGTATCAATGTGGAAAAATTTTTCAGGAGATGTGGGAGGAGTTCACTAGAGGTAATGAGTTCTCTTTTAGAGCTTGCTTATGTATTCAAGTAGAGACAGTATTCTTGGCTCTAGAAAAAGAGGTTTAGGAATTTTTAATTTATGATGGTCCTAAAAATCCAAGAAGCTACCATCCAAAGGAAACATTGTCTCTCTGCAGTGACTCCATTCCTTGAAAAAATTGTCCACAATTTGGCAACTATGAAGAGGAATAAAATCCCTAATCAATGCTCTTGTAAAGGTCATCTGTGCTGGAGATGAACATTGGCAGAATGTCACAACATTCCCAGAATTTTATGAAACCAGGGATCTGGGAAGAAGCATTCGTTTTCTACAGGGACTTCAAGATTATTCTAAAGAAGGAATTGGTTCATTTGCTTCTGGAGAGGCATTAGGGGCAGATGAAGAGACTGGGTTCAATATGATCATTTGACACTCTCTCCATGATGAGCCACCTACAATTGTACTAGAAGGTGATGAGGCTTTAATTTTTTTTTTCTTCATGGAAGACCAGAATGGGTGTCAGTGTTGCTGCCTGAAGGATAAGTAAGGATAGCCCACTATGTATTTTATTGGCAATCCTGATAGCATTTTCTTCATTGGTGGCTTATGTGTAATAGAGACCGAACGGCAATTTTCTGACCTGCCAAGATCCATTATGTCCAGTAAATATAGTTTATGCTTGACAGAATCCACACTTAGGTTGAAAGCCATGCAAATTAAACTAAGGCTTAGGCTAATTTTTGGTACTGAAAATTATTCTCCCTTGGTGACCTTATTCAGAATAGAATAAAACAACCAAAAAGCTATTCGTGCAGCCCAGTCTTCTTCCTTTAATCAGAATAATAAACGCTTTTGCATTGGCTCGGTTCCTGATGCTCATCACTCATGTCTTTCATGGAGCCCAATCATTTATGCCCATAAGTTTTTCATGTTAATAGATTGGAGGTCAGGTAATAAAATACTTTCTTTTGGTCTACTTTGAGATCTACGCAAATCTTATCTCTGCGGATTTATAGAGACTCTACCTCCACAGAGTCTTGGTACTTTGGCACAAATAATATTTTAACAATTCTTCTCCACTCTCTGGGTTATTAAAGTTTAGTCTTAGCTCAGAATGGTGTTGCATCGTTCATAGTCTGAATAGTTGTATTGACAGAGCTAAAAATGGAGTAAGGCCAAACTCTAGTAATATTAATGATAAGTTAGGAATAGTCTCAACTGTTTAGTACATTAAACTCTACTTTCTGGTGATGACTTGTATTAATATATCTAGTTTGTATAAGTTGATTTCCAATGTTATTTAGATAATCTCATCTTCATTTGCACTGGAACAGAAAAAGTAACATCAACCACAACCCATTTTGTGGTTGGGGGATTGGAAGGTTGATTAGGTCAATGTAACAGACTTGTCCCAGATGATGGCTCTCAAGTTTTGTGAAATAGAAACACACAGGCCATACCTTCCTCAAAGTTGCCATTTATAACCTAACATAGTCTAGAATTAATAGGGTGTCACTAAAAGTGATGCAACAGCAAAGAAGTAACCACTGTATTTTAATTTGGAAAGACATTCTCAGAAACAGAACTTTGAGAAATGGCATTTATAGATACAGACACCAGAAGAGGAAGTTGTAGGCCACTGGGAGATTCCAACCCATTTTCTGAGAACCTTTGCTTTTTGAGGTGAGGAAGAAGTTGAGTGAATTGAACAGAAGAACCAAGATATCTTATATCAGTGTCCTCTTCTGCAAACAGTTAAGATTCTCCACTTTTTCACTGAAAATTATATTTTGTCAACCAGTAAAAAAAATCTCAAAGGTGAAAATTGACCTCGTGTAGATTCTTCATAGGCATCATATTGGAGAAGAATGTATTTCCTGCCTGAGAATAAAGAATCTTGCTTTAGTTTCTTCACTTTGAGGTTAGATACTATGGAATGTTATGGCTCCTTAGATGAAAAGCTTGTATTATATCTCAGAGTTAGCTCACTCAGCTTTGTGGTGGAGAGTTGATTCCATGAAAGAAGCTGGCCTTCTGACCAAGCCTGGATGGTGAGGGTGGGGAAGAGGCATGTGTGACTCTTCACAACAAACTAAAAGGAGGCTCACTACTACCACCACCACCACCAGCACTACTACGATTACTACTACTACTCCTCTGCTACTGTTATTATTCAGTTTAGGAAGGGAAAGGTAAGTTATCACTGCCTACCTTAATCAGCTTTATTTTTGTATTTTACTCATTGGATGGGTGAGAGTATGCCTGGGCATGAATTAATCACTGAAAAGGCATAAAGACCTAATCTTCCCAAGAGATTTCTGCCATTGTCATTTCCCTAGACATGTTGATCATTACCCACACAGCATACAAAATAAAATTCAAGTCAAACAATGAAAGAGATGTGGTTCATCTCTTTTATGCCTTCTTTTGGCCTTAATTCCCAGGACTAGAGCAAACCTCAGAAAAGAGATGGGCTTTTGATTTCCAGATATGCTTCTTCTAAACTTTCCACTTAGAGCTAGCCCATCCTCCTGACCTTGAAAAGGTGAATAGATCCACATCACTGAGATTAAATAAGGCGCTACAGAGGAATAACTACAGGAGGAGCAAGTAAGTGTAATCTCTGGTGTGAAGTGTGACCAACCTGAATGAATCAAACCAGATTTCTACTCCATGATCAGAACCAAATTTACAGAGCTCCTGCTCAATTATGCCACCCCACTGTATCCTTGGCTGGCTCTCATAATTGCCTCATTATTGCTGCTTTTTTTTTTTTTAATAAAATATGCATCTTTGGATTCACAGCCCAACTATTTCAGCTGGAGCTTCCCCTATACTTGTGGTGGGTTTTTTGTTGTTGTTTTTTTTT
Source organism: Proteles cristata cristata (assembly GCA_017311185.1). Taxonomy (NCBI): domain Eukaryota; kingdom Metazoa; phylum Chordata; class Mammalia; order Carnivora; family Hyaenidae; genus Proteles; species Proteles cristata. The sequence continues at coordinate 797,187 of JAESUZ010000173.1, read as the reverse complement.
AAGTGGACAAATGTAGTCATTTCCCCTCTGCCCATTCAACATGGGTGATCAGGATAGGATTGAAATAGAGGCTTGGCTCATCAGAGGGCAGCTTTGGCTTCACTTATATGCCACAAATGTCATCACCTCATCACACAGACAGTAGTTGCTGATGAGTACATTTGAATTTATTCCTGAAAGTGTATTGCCTCCATACCATATGAATTAGAGGCATTTATGGTTTCTTGTTTATGTGTTCTTTTGATTTCCTTTTCTCTGGTGTGTGTAGAAATATCAGATTCCATTATTATTTTCCCTTAATCTAGGACTTACCTTAGATTATTCTAGTTTAATTGTCAAATTCTTTGAAAACTCTTTGTAGCTCTCAATGCAGTATGGTACATGGCAGTCAATACTTATTTATCACATGAATGAATGAGTATTTTCCAACACTTAAAGACAATCAGAAAATAATCATATTCCTAAAACAATGTGAAAACACAATGTTTAATAGAATCGGTATTCTATTACCATGTAATAGAACTACGTAACCATGAGAGCATATACAAGGGTAGTATTTTATTTTTATTTCTGGAGGGGCTGCCTGATTTAATACCTTGTGAAAAGAGAGAATTAGAACCCCATCAGTATATTGGGGTTGGTTAGTCAGTTGAAAATCTTAGATCCTATTCACAAACCGTGCTTTGCCTCTGGAACTCAGTGGGCATTTCTGATTGGAGACAGTGGCTGGAAGGTCAGGTTTGAAGGGCTTGAGAAAGAGCATTCTATGCATACTCCTTGTGACTTGACTAACACACCCTCCTATAAGTAACCTTTTTGCAAATGAATTGATTGTTAAACTCTTGTTGAGGAACCGCTGGAGAGTAATATGGCTGTAGGTATACAACCCAATAGCATTGCTAAATACGTGGTTTTGAGTATTTTTTACTCACTTTTCAAACAAATGTAAGTCCAACTTGTCTTGCTGTAAAGATTTAATAAAGAAAAAGAAACAGCCTAGATTTCCCTTCCAGGATGATTAAAACAAATCAGAATTACTGCAGGGTGGCGAAGGTGTGAGGGGCAGAAGTCAGGACATCATCTTTCTCTGTCTCTTCTTGTCCCTGGGGGAAATATTGGCACCCAGATATTCAGCAGTAGAAAGACATTTGGAAAGCGGCCTAGTCAAAGGATCTGGAGTAATCAAGAGCCATAAATCAGATATGAGAGGGAGAGACCATATGGTGGGGGAAGAAATCAATGGTGTGTTTCTTTTAGCTGTAGCTGTTCAAATTTTCTCTCTTATCTTCTAGAGTAAGGAGCCCCATCCTGCCTTTTTCTGTTCCCCCACTGAACCTTCAAGAATGTCAGCTGAAATACCTTGCTCTTTTCTAAACACTTCTGAACCAGCAAGATGTCAGTGACCTGGAGGGGATTCAGGTGAAAGCCAGAAAAATGATAAAAGAGCTGGGGATGCTGGTGATCCGTGGGGGTTTCCTCTCTGCACCTCTAGAACTGACTTATGAGAAGGCAGTCAAATAGCTAGATATGTGTTGTTTGGCCCAGCACAGATAAGAAGGTGTGGGCTAACTTGTCTCAAGTTGAATTGCCAACAGCTAATAAATTATTGTGTCTTTTCCCCTCCAAATGGACTGTCAGTATATATTTTTAAAAAGTTTTATTGAAAATAGTTACCTTAATTTATTTGCTCTCCTTTTCCAGATTGTCTGAGTAATTGCAGACTCTCTTCTGCAGACCCCATAGGCTTTAAAGCCTCCTGCACTGCTCCGCACAACTCCACTTCACCCAGTGAAATTGCCTCTGGAGACAGAGACGGGCCTCCCCGTTTTCCCTTACTTGTCTTGAGATCTGAAGAATGAGATGGAGACCTTTTTCACTGGAGACATGTCACCTCCCATGTGTATTTCTGGCTCCCCTTTTGCAATATGAGCAAAATGATTTTATTCAACCATGCATCAGGGAGCAGACGGGAAATCTGCCTTTTGTATTAGTCACCAGAAAGTGACCCTGGCAGCAGTGAAGGGAATTGGTCAGGCTGTTGCAGTCAACCAGACAAGAGCAGAGAAGAAGACTGCTTTGCTCAGTTGTCACACGGTCCCAGGCAGCTCTCTAAGAGACCTTGAGCCGACAAGGTCCTGTTTTCATTGGCCACCCCTCTGTTAGGCTGAGATCGTTCATGCTGAGCTTCAGAGCCAGTGAGGGTTGTGGAGCTCTGTGTCAGGGTAGGGAAGGGAGGTGCAGGGGCCGGCCAATAACATTCAGAGGCTTTAGTACCTTGCCCTTGACACTCTGTATCCATGTTTAATTAATTTCCTAACTTTGTAGGGGGAAAAGATGAAATAAGGCCAACTGACCACTCCATAATTTGTTTCTGAAGTTTGGCTGGACATAAAAGTCTACCTTCCCAAGCCACACAACATAATTTATTTTACGATTCCCTCTCGGCATTAGGTCCAGGCTAACCTTGAGTTTAGAGGCTGTGCCTTCGCTTCCTGGTGCTGGTGGTCACAGTGTGTCCTTTCCTGGCAGTGGCTATGAGCCCAGCAAAACAGACCTCTCTGAAGTGGAGTGGATTAATCATTCTGAAGGCATGCTTACCCCAACAGTTCCCTGCAGGATGTCTGAGAACCAGAGAGAAGAGACTGTTGTAAGCTACAAGTGGCAGAGGGAGATGTCTAAAGACACAAAAAGAAGGGAAGGGAAGAAAAAAGAAAAAAAGAATGAGGCTTGTAAATTGTACATGCTGGAGTTTTCACTAAACCAAAAAGTATTACAAAAAAATATATTGCCACTCCTATCGTAGAAACTGTGATGAGTCCAACCTTTTTATTACAATCAGGTTTTCTCTAAATATATTATGCCCTGCAGGTCAAAATGATTTACTTCTCTATTTTGGGACATCTGAGTTCTATTCTACTGTTGCCAGTATGTTTTCAGCTGTGCCAAAACTGAGCAGGTCTGCGGTTCCTTTGTAACATCAAAACGGAGACATTTATCATTGAGATTTATCATGGGACAGCCTGCCAGATGGCTTGGGTATTTTAAAGGTGAACTGTTTGGGTCTTGATTAGCTCATGTGGACTTCTAGCTGAAGACAACTCTATCAGCTGCTCCGTGGAAAGACACTGGCTTCCCCTCCACCAGACCCCCCCACCCCCCGTCCTAGTAATGCAGAAAATATTAATGTAATGGCAGATGTGGCATACATTGTCATTTCAGGAAGAAAACCAAGCCATAACCAATTCCACTGATTGCATTCTAATTATAATGTGACCTCCTGTTGCTTTGCATAGAGGCAGTATTCATTTCAGTACACCACTGTAAAACTTGCCGAGTCAACGACCCTCAAAGGGGCAATTGTAAGATTTCAGCTTGGATTTTTTTGCTCATACCAAAGACCTTTATTCTGCCAAGCCTCTGCTGATTGGGCCAGAAAGAATGCATCTGATTATATAGACTCAACTTATTGGGAACAGAGCCTTTGTGCTTTGAAATGCTTTTCATTCAAATTACATTCAGACATTCAATCAACATTGATTATGATATGGATTGGCAATGAGGAGTGCCTTGGGTTTTTGGTCTCACTTGAAAGTTTGCTCAGCTCCACACTAGATAACTGCACCTGGGAAGCCAGCTGAGATTCCTTAGCCTTAAACTTGAGTTTCCCATATGGGGAAGGTTTCTCTGGGGGAGGCCTGGGTTTTCTTATTCCCATCTGAGTCAGTATTCCAAGATCATTTCTTTACTTGAAGATTTTGGGTCATCAGGACTTCCAAATTTAATTAATCTCTGAGAGCCAAGAGGTATGTGTATGCATTTGTGCTTGTTATAAATATAGTAAGTTTTTTATTTTGCACATGAAAAGCTAGGAGAATCCATCTTAGACTCAGATTCTAGGTCAAGAATTTGGTATCATGGATAGAATTGAGCACTGGGTGAAGATTTGGAAGCCCCACGTGACTTAGGGAATGCCTAGTTTCTCATCAGCAGAATTAAATTATAATAACAACAACAATAATAAGTGGTCCTGATGTTCAATTAGAAATCTAGGTAATTTGAAAATATTAAGAAGCAATCTAAAATTCTTATTATTATTATTGACATATCACTGTTTATATGTGTGTCTATTGGGAATGTTTGCCTCCAGCTAGACCTCTCTAGAAAAATCCTGACAAGACCAGTGTTCCAACCAGTTGGTCGTTGGCCGACTTCACAGACATCCTCAGGTTTTTGCTTTGACTTGCAGGTTGTCTTCTCACCCTTCCAGATTCTAGCCTGGGAGTGAGGTTGGAATTCCCATAAAAGGAGCAGTACTACGAGGGATTCCTTATTCCAAGCTGATAGAATAGCTTGAAATATCTCCATTCTCTAGTTATCAGCTGCTATCTGTGCACAGGTGACTCTCACATGAAGATTTTTAGCCTTGATAGCTTTCCTGAAATTTACCATTTCCAACTAATGGTCACCTTGGATGATAGTTTCCTAGAGTCTCAAGGGTAATATGTTCTCTTTTCCTTACTGAGACAGTAGCAACTGGCCTCTTCTCCCTGTTCTCTCTTTCTCTTAATTACTCCTCTAATTCCAGCCCACTGAGTTCAGAACCTTGGGATCTTCTTTTACTTTCTCCTCTTAGTTCCCTCATAGAACTCGTTGGTAAATCCTGTATGCTGTTAATTCTACCACCATACCCATTCTCCCTATAATTACTCCTTTCTCTTTGAGTCTGATTTATTTTACTCATAGCCTATGTAATAGCCTTTTTGATGATTTATTTACCTTTTGTCTCCTCACCAATCCCTTCTGTTCTACCCCTGTATGGCAGGCAACTTCTAAGGTGGTGCTCATGATACTTATCTCCCAGTATTCATACCCTTGTGAAATCCTCTCCCTTTGTGTCTGGGCAGGACCTGTGGCTTATTTGTAACAAGTAGATAATGGAAAAGTTGATGGGATGTCACTTCCATGATTTGGCTGCATGAGATCATGATTTCTGTCTTCCGAGAGATTCTTTCCTTTCCTGCCTTGATGAGGCAAGATGCCACATAGCAAGCAACGAGGGGTGATGTCTGCCCTACAATGAGAAAACCGAGGCCCTACATTCACAAGGCACTGAATCCTGCCAACAACCATATGCATTCAGAAGCTTCTCCAGTTGAGCCTCAGAGGCAACCCCAGCCCTGGCCAATAACTTATCAAGCTCTGTGAGATACCTGAAGCAAAGAGGAGAACCTTGTTAAACTATACCCAGATTCTTTTTTAATGTTTATTTTTATTATTGAGACAGAGAGAAAAAGAGTATGGGTAGGAAAGGGGCAGAGAGAGAGGGAGACACAGAATCAGAAGCAGTCTCCAGGATCAGAGCTGGCAGTTCCGAGCCTGATGTGGGGCTCAACCTCACCAACTACAAAATCATGACCCGAGCTGAAGTCAGACGCTTAACTGACTGAGCCACCCAGGCGCCCCTATACCCAGATTCTTGTCCCACATAAATTATGATACAGTAAATATTTGTTACACAATAACAATTAATATACTGGCATGGCCACATTGCTACCTGACAGTGTCAATTATTTGCTACAAACTACTAAATGTCTTCAAGATTCACTGTATTTTGGGAAGGGGGTTGGAGGGGCTCCTCGGTGGCTCAGTTGTTTAAGCATCCAACTCTTGGTTTGGGTTCAGGTCATGATCTCATAGTTTATGGGTTTGAATCTCACATTGGGCTTCATGCTGACAGTGTGGAGCCTGCTTGGAATTCTCTCTTTTCCTCTCTCTCTGCCCTTCCCCTGCTCTCTCTCAATCCCTCTCTCTCAAAATAAATAAAATAATATAAAATAAAATACTCTCTGTATTTGGTTTTGAGTCACCTACTCGAGCTAGTTTCTGCCTGTCCCTTCTAGGCATCATCAGCTTGGTACTGTACATCATTCTGACTTTCCTTCCTTTACCCTTTGCTGACATTGTTGCCATTTCCAAGGTTCCCTTTATGACCAAATCCCATAGTTTTTAAAGGGGCCCACTTAAATGCCACCTCTTTCATAAAATCTTTTGTGATTCTAGCAGCTATATATAGATCTCTGAGCTGCCATTGTTCTGTACCTTAGGGCACTTTTCATTTTTTTGCCTCATAGAGGAGTTGTTTAAGGGCTTTGTCTTAGACGACTAGTGGATTGCAGATTTTACGAAGGAGACTGCTCCTGACTCATCTTTGCATGCCCTCAGAACTCCCAATATAATACATTATGAATGGTATGCCCTCAAGGGAGAATTGTTCATTCATGAAAAGCAAGCTGGTTTCCCCACTACACAGGCAAAGTAGAAGTAGTTTGTGAAATTATTAGTTTATTTACTTGCCTATTCTTCCATTCCCTGCCACTTGCCAGGCATTGTCCTAGGGACTGGGGAAAACACTGAACTCAGGGCCACAGTGATTAGAAGGGGCTCCTATGCTTGGGGGTTAATGTTCTCTGGTTGTCATTTTGAGATTCTTCATAATTTTATGTTTGGATCTGTATTTTTGTGAGTGAAATCTAATAGGACAATGGAGTATGTGCTGGAGGCTCAGAGAATCCTTTCATGCCTCCCCACTTCCCTGGAAGATTCTCAACCATCCTTTCTCCTTATCCTCTGACTCTGGCAGAGGTCTGGGCACAAACACAGGGACAGGCAAGGCTGCATGCCAAGCCACAGGGTTAGGGCTCTGGGAACCTGTGAGAGCCTGTACTTGCCCCATAGTTGGGAGATGATATTAAATAGCAAATAGAAGACTATGACTGATTGAGAAAGAGATCACAGCTTTTTTCTAGGTTGTTGAACAGGGGCCCATATTTTTATTTGTACTGGGCCCTGCGAATTATGTGGCCTGCCCTCCTTGAGAGTTTAGTGAATAAAAAGATGGACTGGGGTCCATTGCCAGTAGGGGGTGACAACAGACAATGGGCAATAGACAAGATGGCTTCAGAGTATCATCAGTGCTCTGACAAGAATAAACTAAGGTGGTAAGTATATAAACGTGATACAATATGCTTTTTTAAAATTTTTTTTTAAATGTTTTGTTTATTTCTAGAAGAGAGAGAGGCAGCGTGAGCAGGGGAGGGTCAGAGAGAGAGGGAGTCACAGACTGAAACAGGCTCCAGGCTCTGAGCTGGCAGTCAGCACAGAGCCCGACACGGGGCTTGAACCCACGAAACACGAGATCATGACCTAAGTGAAAGTCGGACGCTTAACCGACTAAGCCACCCAGGTGCCCCACAATATGCTTTTAAGTACCTAAGTGTGATATGAGGAGCATATTTTACCTTAAAGGAGATGATTACGGAGTCCTCTCTGAAAAGTTGACTCTGATCTGACAGACATCTGAAGGATGAAAAGGATAGGCCATGTGAGGACTATCTGGGCAATTTCTAAGCACGGAAAGGTCAAAATCTTTGGGGCTGGAGGACACTGGGAATGGTCAAGGGCTCAGCACAAAAGCCAGTGCAGGAGGAGCCTAAAAACTTCAGGGGCGGGAAGTCTTGGGGTGTGTTTACAAAGGTAGGACACAGCCAGACCCTTCAGTGCCTTGCTGCCCATGGTGGGGGTCACGTTGCCTTTGAGACTGCCCAGGTCTGAGGTTTACAAGTGGTGGGCTATCCCTGCAGTTTTATCTCGGTTGAATTCCTTCCTCTGAATCAATATAGTTACTTCACATTCTTTAAGATGGAAATACTTTGCACTAAGATATGTAACCTAGAAAGGTTGTAAATAATCATATGTGGGCCAAGGAATTTGGAGTTCCTAGAGAAACTTTGCAAATGGGACATTTTAATTTTCCTTTCCCACAGATACTCAAGGGCTATCAGATTTGTTTCCAAGGCCACAAACTCGTAGCCTCAAATCTGGGACCAGAAACCCTTTATCTGCTCCACATGCTGTTCTTAAATCAACTGGAATACACCACGAAGGACTCTGTGGTCCTGAGATAGGTCTGTCTTCATTTGTCCTGTTCGGTCCTTGTTTCTCTTCCCTTCATGCCTGGACCCATTTGCTCCCTACTGGTTCTCATTAGAAAAGAATACTCTATAGTACAGTGCAGATCTAAAAATACTGGCACATAGATGGAACACTGTGCCAAATATGCAGAAGAATCAGAGTCCCCGAGATATGTCCTCCTCGTCCTCTGTGCCAGCCTCTTACCTTCATTGATTTGGGAAGTCAGAGGTGGGGAAATGCCATGAGGGGCATGAGTGGTAGTTCCTGTGACTCCGGGTCTGCCTGTGTGCCGTCCCCATTGTGTGGGCTGCACATAAATGATAATCCTAGAGGCCCTGAAGGGCCAGTAGCGCATCCCTTGCTCTCTGCTTAAAGGCTGTTCCTTTAAAGATTTGGAACTTTGAGAAGGAAATTAGTAATTTTGTTATTTTTTTCCTAATAATGCTAAAATTTTTAATCTTCAAAGATAAGTACTGTTCAGTACATAATGAGTTAGAGTTGTTGATAATTATAATTTTGAAGAGTTGGAGCTTGCTGTCAGCCAAGTAATTAAAGGGGTGGATCCTGGGTTCTATTTTGTTCCTGATGTAAGTGCTTCTGGTAAGAACTCTTCTATGTGTGTCAAAAAAAAAAAAAATGCCTTTGTTCTAGGCCCGTGCTGCAGTGAAAGGGTTAATTAAATCAAGTGAAGTAGCCCAGTGGTTGTGAAGAGTGCTCTTGTCCTAATTTTGCCCTGCCTTCAGAGTTTTCCCTAAGATATTCTCATTGTTTTGGAAAAACTAGATGTCTTGACGGGACTCCAGTCTCCATTGATGGAATAATCAATGGAGGATTTGGGTCTCTCTGAGCCCAGGGGAGAGGCCCCACTCCTTTTTCTCTCTGCAACTGCCCTTCTCACCCAATTGCCCATGAGCCACCATTTTTAAAAAAACTTCTTGCATATACTAGCACCAGACTAAAAAAAAAAAAATGAACAAAAAGAAAAGAGGAAGAGAAAATGGAAAACTAATGATTCAAGAAATCACATAGCACGAGATAATTCTATTTTGAAATCACAGCAGTGGCGCCCAGAGGCGGATGCTCCCCAAATTACTAGTGAAAACCCTTTGATGGATCCAGTTGTAAGAAAGCCCAGGGCATTTTTTTATTATTATTATGAGTGCCTCACATTCCCCAAAAGAAGCATTTAGTAGCTATTTTTAAATGTCTGTATGTGAGCAAACTAAAAAGAAAATAAAAGATCCCTAAAAATCTCCAGTCCTAAATGTGCTTATTTGATTGCTGGCTTTTACTTAGAATAAAGGGCAAGCTTTCAAAATGGCATTTGAGGCCCTCTGAGCCTTCTCCAGCCTCACCCTCCCCTTTCCCCTTGCTCGCTCTGCTATGGCCACAGGAGCCTTCTTGCAGGGCTGGAGCAGCTAGGCAACATGCTCCCTGCTCTGACAGTGTACTTGCTGTATTCCCTGCCTGCCTCTCTCCTTGGATATCTGAGTGACCTCTTCCCTCCCATCCATCAGCTGTTTGCTGTGATCTCCTTCTCACAGAGACCTTCCCTTGCCATGCCTTATGAAACCATAGCTTTCTGCTTTGCACACGGTAAAAAGAACATTGCAAGTGTGATTAAATTAAGAGTCGAGATAGGGAGATTATTCTGGATTACGCTTGTGGGCCCATTGTGATCAGAAAGATCCTTATAAAACGGAGGCAGCAGGATCACAAGCAGCATAATAGAGGTTGAATGATATGTTCTGAAGATAGAGGGAAGGGGCCACAAGCTAAGAAATGCAGGCAGCTTCTAGAAGCTGGAAAAGGCAAGGTAACAATTCTCCCTTAGAGCCTCCAGAAGGAACCAGCTATACTGACACCCTGAATTTAGCCCAGTGAAAGACATTTTGGACTTCAGACCTTTAGAACTAATGGTAATCAACCTGGTTTGCTTTAACTTTCTGAGTTTGTGTTAATTTGTTACAGCAGCAACAGGAAAGAGGGTCCAGACCCACAGACCTCAAACAGTATGACAAGCTTCAATTCTTTGTGCCTATAAGTCTTTAGTATTTTTTTTTCCCATTTTCTTTATGGCTCAAAAGGAGGAGAAATCTTATAGGACAAGCATAATGGTCTCCTTTGGTACTTGAGGCCACTTTTGTCACTTAGGGGAACAAAAGTTGCATTTGGGATGGTCTGGTGCCCAGCTGTATTTCAAGACAGTTCATTTGAGGGTGAAGGAGATGATGAGTAGCTGTTACCCCTGCCAGGAACAGTGGGATGCTGCTCCTACATCCATTTCAAAAACACGGACTCATCATCTTATGAAGCTAAGTGGATAATTCTCTCCAGCTTAAGGATGTTACTGGCTGGTAAATTTTGAAAACAATGTCTTTTATCATCATACAAGAGAGTGAACTTTAAAAGTCAGAGCTCACAGCTGATGGGAAGAGTTCATAATCGTACCTGGTAAGAACTGGATCCAAAAAGTGCAGGAAGAGCAGAGGGTATGGTCACACAGTGGCTTGTTCCTATTCACTCATTCATTCGTTCATGAAGTTAGCCCGATTTTAATTTGAGGGAATTAAAAGATTAGAAAGGATTATCCAAATAATCTCTCCAGCCCCCTTGTGTTCTCTCTTCCCTCCCCCATCTCTAACTTTATCTTTTCCTCTCTCTCACACTTTCCTCTGACCCTCCACCTCCTGAAATGGCTTGTATTTGCAGGAAATAACTTGAAATTCTTCCAGCTTTATTAGCCAATGATGATAACTTTATTAGGCAATCAGAAAATCCAAAAGAACTCTCCACCCCAAGTGACCTTTTATTTGACCTACCAGTGAGGAAAGCCTATGAATTGCCAAATAAGAGAAATAACAGGAAGAGCGGGTGGCCTCATTTGCATCTACATATGTTACATATTTAAAAACTAGAGAAATGCTGAGTGGATAGGTCTGGGAAATATGGATGTCATTCTGGAAAGGGCGCTGTGCGTAGTTCACATATTAACTTGGCATGTGGGAAGGTAACATACTGGTATTTATATTATGATGCTCTCTTTTACTACATGTTCTGTGATGGGAAGGGCATGAAGGTTTAAGTGGCATCTTCACCGGATCCCACCATGACCTTCAAACCCTTAATATATCAAAGGGAGAGAGGTGTGAATATTGTAAAATGGATTTTGGTTAACTTTTCTGTTTTCTTATGTTTCATATAACTGGCATAGACATGTTGGCATAGGGAATCATTTAATTTTTATTTAAAAAAATGAGAATGAGATATGTAGCTAGTTAGAGATATTTGTGGAGCATCTTACATTCTAAAGAGGGATGTTCCAGGCTCTATGGTCTTCTGGTTGCACAGATTTTTTTTTTCCCCCTTGAGAGGTTAAAGGTTGGTCACAATGGTTCTTCTTATCCTGCTGTGTCTCTGTGGCTGTCTTGGGAGTGGAGCATGCTATTATATCCGTCCTTCATTGATCCACGAGGTTCCTCCAGGTTGAATTGTCAGGTGGCCTTTCAACCGTCATGACCCTAAGTCTGTCCCTTCTAAAAAGAGATACATACTTGGTTCAACAGGGGTCTTCTCTGGGGGCAGATTTGTGTGACAAAAAATGAAACCATTATTATGAGGTCTGTTAGAACATGCTCAAGAGTCCCTGGTGATTCTTTGATTTTACCTACTTTTAAGGTAAAAAATCTTTAAAGTTTAAAACTCTGAAAAGCTGAAAGAACTTTTTAAGATTTCAGTATAGTTGAGCTATAAACTACTCAGTCTATCCTCCCTCTTCACCATCTACCCCTCCATACATCCTTTGGCCCTTCTTTCCACCCCAAAACAGTTACTTATTGGCTGTAAATAGGAGTCAGTCCATGCCTCAAAAAGCTCATATGCTAATTGAAGGACCAGAATACAGGGCTGTGGAGCAGATACTACTGTAGAGATACGGCAGGTGGAGGGTGTATGGAAAAGAGGATGTGCAGTGAGCATGGAGGAGAACAGGGAAAGATCCCTGGGGTTCCTGGTGTGTCCTAGCAAAGAGCAGTCATTTGCCATGTGCTAAGATGTGGGAAGATTCAGTGTTATCCTTGTTATGTTTTCTTTTAAACTTATAATTGCTGTTTCTCCATTTATTCTCTCATTCTGTCAACATTTTAGAGCTAACATGCTCAGAGGATTTGGAAGCACACCCTCTACACACAGAGAAGCTTGACAGAATAACGTGTGAATGAATGTGCTGGAAGTTATTGGATCTAGGGTTTATCCAACACAAGAATAATTCATAAGTACTCCTTGGAGATTTCGTTAAATATAACCAACCTTATCTCATTATCTTATGTAACTGACAACAGTGCGATGCTAGTTTTATTATTATTCTCATTTTTGTAGATGACTAAAACAAGAGAGCTTAAGAGATGTATGCAAGATCCCACAGGTAGAAGGTGACCAAGAGTGAAAGCCCTCTATCTATCTTTATACCCTGGGATGTTTCTATAGCCTTACTCTGGCTCGCTTATAAATAGCTGAACTCAATAAATGACTTCATGATTGGCCAGAGCAATCTTTCTGATGAATGGCACTCATGATGTCCTGCAAGGATATCTGTATTTATTTTGAATTAAAATATGATAGATCATCCCTATTAAGAAGGGCCATATGTTAAATATAGAATTTTATACAATCAGAGCTGAACTGTAGATAGAAATTGATTAATGATCTTCTACCACATTACAGATGATCAGGAACACAGTTTCGAAATCATAGCAAGTATGCAGGTTTCCTTCCTATGGTGTTACCTCATCTAACACATTGATTTTCAAAAATTTCTATTGTGTTTTGTTTTATTGTGATAGAAACATTTAGCATGATGCAGTGCCTGGCTGGCTCAGTTGATAGAACATGTGACTCTTGATCTCAGGGTCATGAGTTCAAGCCCCACATTGGGTATAGACCCTACTTAAGGAAAAAATAGAACATTTAGCAGATCAGCCCACTTAATAAATTTTAAGTGTGCAATTAGTATTGTTAACTACAGGCACAATGTTATACAGCAGATCTCTAGAACTTACTCAACTTACTTAACTGAAACTTAATACCCTCTGCTTTTTTTATTTTGCCCAGCACCTGTAAAGACCACAAACCCAAGAGAGCAGGATACAGAGCAGCTGGGTTTGAGGAGATTCTGGGCTTGAGAAAGGTTTGGAGCATAGAATGCAATTTTTCATTCTGTGGTCAAATGTGGGGATGAGAACATCAGTGCAGAACCACTCTGAAGTCTTCAATTACCTGTTGACAGTTACACATCATGACACCATTGGATACTAGATGCATTGGGTGGAGACTTGGTAGAACTAAGGACAAGACCTTTGTTATTATTTTTTTTCTTTCATAGTTTTTTGTCAAGTTGGTTTCCATATAACACCCAGTGCCCTCCTCCATGCCCATCACCTCCCTTGCCTTCTCCCCCACCCCCAATGAGCCCTCAGTTTGTTCTCAGTATCCAAGAGTCTCTCATGGTTTGCCTCCTTCCCTCTCCCCAAATATTTTCTCCCTTCTCTTCCCCTATGGTCCTCTGTTAAGTTTCCCCTGATCCACTTATAAGCGAAAACATATGGAGGACAGGACCTTTAAATAGTACCCCAACTATTTTAAACCCTTGCCTGTGGCCAGTTCTGCTTTCAAGTCATAATTCTGACCACTATGAAGTTTATTTAAAGGCGTAATTCTCACTGACTGTGATACAGACATCTGCAAGGAAATGTTCTATGGACGTGATACTAGAAATAGATATTATTCCTGTTAGTACTTACCCAAAAGACAAACTTGGACCTTCAAACAACAGGGCAGGGACTGCCTGTTCATATTCATGTAAATTTGACTGAATAAGAGCTAGAATGCTTGAGCGGCAGTCTGGTCAGTGTCTTGCCTTCTCTTTAAAGCCTCTGAAGTTCGGCTGTCTTGTTTTTCCCTTTGATTTTCTTCTGGGTTCTTCTTTCTCTCTGAAACCCCCAGGATTCCCACATGTTCAGTTCTACTCATCATTTCTACCAGTGGATGTCCCCTTTCTTCCTCATTCCCTTTAAGAAGTCATTCCTCCTCTACCACATTGCTCTCCTGGTTTTCATACTTCCCTAGTATAGCCATCACATTATAGACATGAACTGATGGCTCCAGAGGGCTGCATTTATTTCTCCCTCTTTTGCTGCTCAGCATTTAGCATCTAGTAGGGGTTCAGGAATATACTAGGAATGAATCAGTGTTGGAAGTAAACAAACAAAAGGATATTTGTATCTGGAGGGGAGCATGGGTGGCTCAGTCAGTTAAGCATCTTGAGATCATCTCAAGTCACGATCTCACAGTTTGTGGGTTCGAGCCCCGCATTGGGCTCTGTGCTGACAGCTCAGATCCTGGAGCCTGTTTCAGATTCTGTATCTCCCTCTCTCTCCCTGACCCTCCCCTGCTCATGCGGTCTCTCTCTCTCTCTCTCTCTCAGAAATAAATAAAACATTAAAAAATTTTTAAAAAAGAATATTTGTATCTGGTTACTGCCATCTAGAGACTGCGAGGAGGTCCCAGGTTCACAGTCTAGTTTTATTCAGTGTGCCACATTGGGTCACTTGTCCAGGTGATTTGTAGGTAAACATTCACACACATGTGCAGAAGGATGAACACTTTATACCTTCTCCACAGTAGTGAGAATATAAGTAGTTTTCATATTCTTTTCCTTTGAACTGTTTGGTGGTTTTATATTTTTCTGCAACAAGAATATTTTATTTTATAGTTATAAATAATTAACATATTTTAAAATTTAATTTTTATTCTAAAAATGTTTGTTTTATAAAATTTAGAAAATTAATACTATTGGGAGATAAATTACTCATATTTTTAACACCCCAAAACGACTCACTGTTGACATCTTAACTTGATTTACTTCTAGTCTTTTTTTTCTTGGTGCCTGCATTTTGGTATGTAATTATGTTCATGCTGCAAATGCACATTTTCATTTTACTTTCTTTGGCAAACATTAATATAAGTGTTTTTGTGTTATATAATATCCATAAATTTCACTTTTAGTGACTGAATACTAGTTCATCTGTTTGAATATTAATACCACTGCATAATTAAACTTGAGATTTCCTAATATACAACATCAGCACTAAAAGAAAAATTTTTACTGCTCACTATGTGCTGGGTATCATGTAAGGAATGCACTGATAAACAAATGAATTTGACTTCTGTCACTACAGAGGGTAGAATCTGCAGAAAAGATTTACATTAACAACTCAGTGTGATAAGGGCTTTGTATTAGAGATACAGACTCATGAGAGTATTTGAATGAATGTAGAATCTAGTTTTAGGCAAGGATTAAGGAGAGTTTTCTGGAGGAGTTGACCTTGAAACTGAGACCTGACAAATGTATCACAAGTAATTAGGGAGAAATGTGTAAACAGCATTCAAGGTAGAGGGAACAGCATATATTATGGCTCAGAGGATAGACACATAGTTGAAGGCACTGAACTTTAGTTTGGCCAGAGATTGTTGTGGGGGAGGATAGAGCGAGAGAGAGGAGAATAAGCAGGCAAGTATGGGAGCTGGTAGCAGAAATGAATAGGGGTAAGATCATCAAGAACTTTGTATGTCAATTTAAGGAATGGAGACTTTGTCTTAAATACTTAGAAAAATCACTGAAGAGTTTTGAATTGAGGAGCTAAAAGATCACATTGGCTTATTAAAAATGATCATTATGGCTATAGTTCACAGGCAGAGACAGGGAGTCCATTTAGGCATTGGAGCAAGTAATTCATGAAGGAGGTATTGGTCACTTACCTTGTATTGCCTTTTTAATAATCATAATAATCCTGAGATTAAATTTTCATTCATAGTCTGGTCTTTCTGTTTTTGTTATTATTTCATTAGAAAAGATTGAAAGCTGGAGCCTGGATGGCTCAGTTGGTAAAGTATCCAACTCTTGCTTTTGGCTCAATTCATGATCTCACAGTGTGTGAGTTCAAACCCTGCATTGGGCTCTGTGCTGTCAGTGAAGAGTCTGCTTAGGATTCTTAATCTCCCTCTCTCTTTCTCTGTCTGTCTCTCTCCCTCCCTCCCCCTGCTCCCTTCCTCCCTCCTCCTCATCTGCTCACTCTCTCTCAAATAAATAAATAAACTTCAAAAAAAAAAAAGAGAGAGAAAAGATTGAAAGGAAAATGCCACCTGATCGTAGTAGTACAGGATATCAGGACCACTTGATGTCTGAGGTTGCTCTCATGCCCATCTACAAAGTAATTTCAGTAGCACATGGTGGAGATAGGCAAGGGGTACTTTCTTGAGGATGGCCGTCCACAGTCTATGGTTCACAGTCAATTTATGCATCCCTCAAAGCTTCATTATTGGCCGGAAACTCAACTACTATGCTGAACCCAGTGACACAGCTGTATGAGTGATTTAAAAAAAAAAAAAAATCCAGCATACTTAGGATGATTACATACATTTTACAGTTATGTATCATAGACTTCCTGGGTTAAAAGTGTTTGCTTAAGGTCAACAACATCATTTCCCTAAAGGAGCATTCTATTCTCCTTCTGATAAATCCTTAGCTATTTTTAAAGCGCTTCAGGATATAAGATTCCACTTTCCCGGCCAAAATTCTATTTATGACCTAGTGTAGGCCATCATGGGATCTCAAAGCACATTCATTATAATGTTGCTGATCTTTGTTTTCCAGGAATAGAGAGTGGAGGCAGAGAGAAGTAAAATGTAAGGGTGTCAGAAGCAGGCAATTGAGCCACAGCCCTGGCAGCATACATGGTCTGTAGAACTCAGCACCAGGCTCTGTTGGGATGGGCCACTTTAGAGGCATAGCAAATGTAACCAGGCCATAGCTCCACCAGAATGCAAAAGTGGAGACAGTGATGGAAAGCAGATGGAGGCTCTGGACTTCACTTAGTGAGAAACCTACCAAGAAACTGGAAAATGTTTGCAAAATCTTAGAGCAAGCACCTTTGGGGTGACTCTTGGTGCATTTACAAGTTGCTGAACTCTATTTGTCAATGGTTTAGTTTGGTTTTGATGAGACCAAATTATTCTTTGAGTTTCTCTTGAAATTTTGAACATTTCCCAAATTTTGTTTGACTTACTGGAGGCCCAGAAGTAAAAATCTGACATTAGAACATGAGAAAAATAAGTGAAATATTGCTTTATTTTGGAGTAGTTGTTGAGTGAAGTGCTGATGGCCATCTAGCTTCTAATTTGCTCCCCAAGTCATATAATCCTTAGCTTGACACAAATCTTGGCGTATTGTTTTTATCTTTCTGCTTCCAGGAGGAAATATTCCTCTTTCTCTGAAATGTACATCAGAAAATCTCTTCTGATACAAGGATTCAGGAAAGAAGACTCATACCCCATTTGTTCTCTTGCTTGTGTTTATACAGTTAACCAGTCAGTCTGCATGCCATGAATTTTCGAATCATATTCAGTTTGAACTCATTGTGATGTTGAGGAAGGCCTCACAGAGGGCTTGATACACGACCTGGATTCTGAAGGATCCAGAGTTTGCTGAACACCTCAGAATTTCTGGAGTAATGCGAACATAACAAAAGTCCCACTCATAACTTACCATCACATGCTTTTAGTGGAATAGAATCAAGAGATAGATGTACTTTCTGGAAGAGAGAGAATAATATTGACTGAAATTCTTGGGGCAAGGCTATACAGATAGGGGGATCAGACAAAATGGAATACATTTATTCCTCTGTGTTATTTTCTTATATTAAGATGAATAAACTAGAGAAAAGTTGGTGATATGTGGTTCATCTGGTTGCCCCATCCATGGGTCCCTTAATTTCCTCACTTAAGTTCACATGTCATGGGTGCCATCAAGGCCTTTGAATGTCATTGCTAAGTCATCACCCTGGATAAGAAATAGGAAGTATCTGCTCTGGAATAGGAACTATTCCAGAATATAATATAATTTCCAGCATGTTTTCCCCAATGGGAAAGTTGCTAGGAAAGGAGTTTTGTATTTGGTGTAGGGACTTCAGGATAGTAGTCTATGGGCAGACATTACATTCATACAGCAGAGGGGAAAGAAAAAGGAAGGTGAGAGTCTATAAGCCTTTGGTCCTTTGGTCATGGGTCTGAAAGAATCCAATAACATATTTGCAATCTACCACCTCTTTTTGCCTAAATCCAGAAACTTCCCTTCTGGGAGCCTGTGGTAGGAGAAATGCAATGGCTCCACGTGTCTCTTCCTTTCCTTGTTTCTTTGCTGGAAGGAACTGTTGTGCATGTTTCCAAGAGACTGGTTTGGGGACCTCTTGGTTTTCCGCACTGATTTGTGTTCCTTTCTGGAGTTCCCAAGGCTCCATTTGAGTTTTAGAGCCAAGGGTTGACATAAAGACAGTCCAGAAACTCCTTCTTTCGCATGCCCTGTTTGAGACCTGCCACAGGGACATTCTGTCCAGAAGAGCTTTTGTTCCATTTTGGGAAGGAGAAATATACCTGGGTGCTATCAGTTTTTGAGAAGTAGGTTGGTATCCAGGACAGAACTCTAGATTGGGAATAAGGAGTCTTGGATTTTAATTCCTGGATTCCTTGTGATTTAGAATATATTCTGTTCCATACATTCTGGGCTTCAGTTTTTGTTTTTCTAATAAAATGAGGGGATTGGACTAGATAACATCTAATCCCTAGCTTTATGATAACATTTTCTAATCTTCTTTGATTGGTGTGTGTATGTATGTGTGTCTGTGCATGTGCAAGTTTTTGAGAAAGATAGATTAGGGACAATATCCCATGCACATTATTGTCACCATATGTGCCTGCATTCCTGACACAGCTACAGGCCCCACCCCTACCATATGCTCCCCACACTTTGTCAGCCAGGCTGTCCTTTATTGCACACTGAAGCTCAGCACACATGTTCCTACATGCACAAGATGTGCTGACACAGGCCGACTCCATGTCTCTCCTACAGGGTGCTTCTCAAGGAATCCTAAATGCAGCTGCAATTTTCACACTAACCTGGTTCTCAGGAAGGGAAGAGTGGTCTGATGAGAAGCCCATACACATTTTGTGAAGGGCTTTTGAGAGGGCATTGTGAGTCTGCTGTTCTCTGTATCAAGTTGTACCAAGCCTAGACTGGAGTGTTATAACATAGTGGAGTAGCCCTTCTAAACCACATCAGAGAAGTATACCAACTAATTTTGACCATCCAAATGGCTCCATGACCTGAGGATGAAGCATTAAACTAATATGGTGGAAATCTAGAAGGGCAGAGCTGGGATGGAAGCTTCAGAAAGGGCAGATTTATGGCTCTCTGAAGGTAGTTCCACAAATGACCTTTGCTCTGGCATGTAATAGAATACCCCATTGAGTACTCTAGTCCCTGTCCGTAGTGGAGTCCCTATAGCTATGTATTAAGTTTCTCAGAGATCTTATGTGAGTAATACACCTGGTTCAGTTCTCAGCTCTACCACTTCTCTGTGGCCTCAGCCAAGTCATTTAACTTTTCTGAGTTTTATTGCCCTAATCTTTAGATGATATTGCCTACCATGTTGCCTCTTTCATAGGGGTAGTTGTGAGAGTCATAAAAGATCATGTTGGTGAAATAATTTATAAAAAATAAATTCTTAACCAGTGGTTATTAATTGTGGGGAGTCAAGGCACCCTGGGATGATATGTTCAATAGATATGAGAAAAAAAAAAGATAAAGCAAAAAAAAATAAAAAGAAAGAAACCCATTCCATATACACATAGATGATTCTAATGTACAACTTCAAGGCGTCCAGTTAGTGGAGCCATGTGTCAGGGTTTCAACTGTCCCTGAGATAGAAATAAAATAATCATAATAATGTTTCTGCCTTTATGGTGGAGACTACATTTCTGTTTTTCCTCTTACACCATTGTCTCCTCAGTGGTTGGACACATACCTCATTGGCATATAGTTAGGGAATAGTTAGGGAAATGTTCATGTATATGTATGAGTGTGTGCATATGCGTATGCATTGTATGTTCATTCATAGTATGTGTGTTTGGTGTAGGTGCGTGTGTTTGTATTATCCATTCATGCATTTCTATGTTTAGCAGTTACAGTGCAGCAATTAAGCATTCTCTATGATGGGAAGAAGCAAAAGGTATCTCCTGGCTCATAAGTGTTTCACTCACCAATGAGCTAGACAATGGTAATCCCACTATGGAGTATTCTGCTTGCCTCACTCCCTTTTGCAAGTTAATTTTGGTAACATGTCATATTTTCCTCTGGCTCAGTGTGATTAGCTGGGAATATACAGATTGCATCAACAGTATGATCTCCTTGGATGCAATTTGGTGCCCTGTCTATTTCAATCACAGCCTGGGTCACCTACTTGGTATATATATATATATATTTTTTAAACTAATTCCTCTCTAGATTCTTTCTGATCAAGAACAAGGCAAAAGGGTGAAATTGTTCTTTCATATCTATTTTATTAGCATGTCCTTCAGATGTTCCTTATCCTACAAGTGTAAAGGGAAAGAGTTCTAAACACTATGTTGAATTCTTTGCATTTACTTGGTAATTAATTCATTTCTAAAAATATTTCTACAATGAACTGTGATATACTTACAGAAAATGGACAAATCATACTAAACAACTTTATAAATTATCACAAACTATCATCCAGATAAAATAAATAGAATATTACTGCTACATACTCACCTCCCCGCAAAAACCCTCTATGTAGTCTTCCATACTATTGGAGTCCAGAGTATCAGTCTTATCCTTTATGGTTAGGGCTTTTGGAGTCTTAATTCAACAACTTTGAGTCTATTCAAAGGTCATGAAGATATTCTCCTATGTTATCTTAGAAGCCTTATATTTTACCTATTTATTTATATAACAGTTTTTTAATATTTATTTATTTTTGAGAGAGAAACAGAACACGAGTGGGGGAGGAGCACAGAGATAGGGAGACATAGAATTGAAACAGGCTCCAGGCTCTGAGCTGGCACAGAGCCCAATGTGGGGCTCAAACCCATGAACCATGAGATCATGACCTGAGCCGAAGTTGGATGCTTAACCGATTGAGCCACCCAGATGCCCCTACCTTTATATTTAGAACGATAAATACATCTGACATTTATTTCATGTATGGTGTGAGGTAAGGGGTCAAAAATTAATTTCTCATGAGGATATCTGAAAAGAGCTTTCATTCCTCACGGCTGTGTCATAAATCAGTTGTCTGCGTACTTGTGAGTTTGTTCCTAGACTTTTTATTCTGTTCCGTTCATATACTTGTCTCTTCTGGGTCAGTGTCAGTCTCTTAATTTCTATAGGTTTATAACAAGGCCTAATATCTAGTGGTGAAACAAGTTTATCTTGGCTATCTTGGCCCTTTGAATTCCCATACAAATTTTAGAATCCTTTCATCTGTTTTAATAACAGCAACAACAATGAAACAATAGGATTTTGATTGGGATTACTTTGAATTTGTAGGCCAGTTTGTGGAGAACTGATATGTTTACAAAATGGTGTCTTCCAGTCTATGACCATGGAGATATGCTTCCGCTTATTTAGGTTTTATACAGGTTTCTCAATAATATTTGACAGTTTGTGTGTGTGTGTGTGTGTGTGTGTGTGTGTGTGTGCGTGTGTGCACACGTGTCTATGTGTAGAGGTCTTATGCACATTTCTATGGATTTATTCCTAGGTATATGATTTTTTTAAATCTTATTTACTTTTTATTTTCATTGTGTTTTACTCATTTTTGGTGCTTTTATATAGAGATAAAAAATAATTTTCATATGTTGATCTTGAAGCCAGTAGCCTTTCTAAATTTACTTACTCATATAAGAATTTATAGTCTTTTTGTTTTGTCTATATATAAAGTATTATCTCCTGTATATAACTGTTTATTCCTTTCCAGCCCTTGGCAATTATGAATAAAGCTTCTGTAAACATCTGTGTGCAGGTTTTGTGTGGACATGGTTTTCAACTCATCTGAGTAAATACCAAGAATTGTATAATAACGTCTGTTTAGTTTTGTAAGAAACCACCATTTGTCTTCCGAAGTGGATGTATCACTTTGTATTCCTTTGCTAATGAAAGAGTTTCTGTTGCTCCATATCCTTGTCAGCATTTGGTGTTATCAGTGTTCTGGACTTTCATCATTCAAATAGGTATGTAGTAGTACCTCACTGTTGTTTTAATTTGCAGTTTCCTGATATATGATATTGAACATCTTTTTATATGCTTATTTGCCATTTCACATCTTCTTTTGTGAAGTATCTATTCAGGTCTTTTGTCCACTGCTTCATAGAGTTGCTCATTTTCTTTTGTTGAGCTTTATGAACTCTGAATATTTTTGATAGCACTCCTTTATCTGATATGTCTTTTACAGATATTTCTACTCAGTCTGTTTGTCTTCTTATTATCTGGATGAATTATATTGACTTTAAACATTAAAGCAACTTGCATTTTGCAATTTACCCAATTTGTTTATGTTATATTAATACATGTATACACACATATATGTATACACATAATTTATTTGTTAATACTTTGCTTATGAATTTTAAATATTTGTTTGAGAAAAATTGTACTGCAATATTTATTTCTTACAATACTCTTGTCAAATGTAATATCAAATTTTACTAGCCTCAAAAAAGAAGTTGGGAAATTTTTCTGTTTGTTTTTTTTCAATTTTCTGAAAGACTTCATTTAACATTGGTGTTATTTATTTCTTAAGTATTTGGAAAAATTCATGGCTAAAATCTCTAAACCTGGAGTTTTCATTGGGAGAAAGTTTCTAACTATAGACTTAATTACCTTACAATATAAAATTATTCTATTTTTTATTATGTCTCTTTTGGTAAGCTTTTTTTTTTTTAATTAGTATATGTGCTGCTGAAGCGAGCACTAAAATTTTTTTTTAATTGGATTTAAGTCAAATGTGTTTGCATAAAATTATTCATAGATCCTTCTTAACCTAGTTTTTTCTAAGCACTGTATCAATGTCCCTCTTTTTATTTCTGATATTGTAATTTGGTACATTCTCTCTTTTTCTCTTGAGCAGTTTCACTTGTACCCTCATCCCAGAATTTTTCATTTTATAAGTCCTCTCAAAAGACAAATTTGTCAGGGCACCTGGGTGGCTTCATTGGTTAAGCATCTAACTTCCGATCGGGTCATGGTCTCATGGTTTGTGAGTTTGAACCCCACATCCAGCTCGATACCGACATCTCAGAGCCTGGAGCCTGCTTCAGATTCTGTGTCTCCCTCTGTTTCTGCCTCTCCCCCACTCTGTCTTTGTTAATTGTTTTTGTTTATATTTTTGTCTTTGTTAACAAATTTGTCCTTGTCAATTATTTTAGTATATGATGTTTCATTTGTCTTATTATTTTGTTCTTTTCTACTTACTGTTTCCTTCATTCCAGCTTGTTAGGTTTTACTTGCTCTTCTTTACTTTCTTAAAATGGATAATTTGATTGGTGCTTTTTAGTCTTTTTTCTTTTACAAAAATTTTTGTGGGCGGGGGGCGTCTGGGTGGCTCAGTCGGTTAAGCATCCGACTTCGGCTCAGGTCATGATCTCACGCTTAGTGGGTTCAAGCCCACATCGGGCTCTGTGCTGACTGCCAGCTCAGAGCCTGGAGCCTGCTTCAGATTCTGTGTCTCCCTCTCTCTCTGCCCTCCCCTGCTCACGCTGCCTCTCTCTTTCAGGAATAAATAAGACATTTGAAAAAAATTTTAAGAATTAAAAAAATTTTTTTTTTACCATTTATTCATTTTTAAGAGGCAGAGAGAGACAGAGTATGAGTGGGGAGGGGGCAGAGAGAGACACACACACAGAATTAGAAGCAGCCTCCAGGCTCTGAGATGGTCAGCACAGACCCCAACACGGAGGTTGAACTCACAGAGGGGACGATCACAACCTGAGCTGAAGTCAGACACCCAGGTGCCCCAGTCTTTCTTCTTTTCTAGTACACATGATCCTCTAAGCCTGACTTTAGCTGTATCCTACAAGGGTGTGTGTGTGTGTGTGTGTGTGTGTGTGTGTGTGTGTGTGTGTGTGTGTTGTTTTATTTTTTTTGTCTTATAGTCATTCAGTTCAAGATCTTTTCTAATTTCTATTGTGATTTTTTTTAACCCTTGAGTTATTTTAAGTACTTTGCTTAATTTCTGAGCACTTAGAGATTTCTCAGTTAACTTGAGTAAATAATTTCTCAGTAATTGTGTTCAAATTTGTTGACACTTGCTTTATAGCCTGGCCTGTGTTTAAGTGGAGTGGATGTTTTGTGTTGTTTAGTGCAGTTTTTTGTGCACTGAGTGTTTTGTGCAGTTTTTATGTGCAATATTCTTCATTTGTTTGCATTTTATGGTCATATTTCTTAATCATACTGTTCAAATCTTTGCTATAACTCCTAATTTTTGTTATCTGCTACTTTCACTTACTGAGAAGCTTGTTGAAACTTCCTATTATGACTGAGAATATCTCCTTTTTGCCTCCTTTAGTTCTGACAATTTTGCTGCACATATTTTTAAGATATATGTATATATAGATATTATAAGATTTACATAATTAAAAAAAATTTACATCTTCCTAAACAGCTGACTTCTTTAACATTATAAAACTTTCCCCCTTTATTTTTAGTACTGCTCCATGGTAACATCTAATTTACTTGATATTTGTATAGATATACCCTCTCTCATGGTTAATACTTTTGTTACATACTTCTTCCATTCCTTCATTCTCAAATTCTTTGAATTCTTATATTTAGTATGTTCCTTGTAAGCTGCATATTATATTTTTAATCCATTGTGAAGTCTTTCCTTTTAATTGAGATGTAAAGGGTTGACC
The DNA here is from genome assembly GCA_017311185.1 of Proteles cristata cristata. Lineage (NCBI taxonomy): Eukaryota > Metazoa > Chordata > Mammalia > Carnivora > Hyaenidae > Proteles > Proteles cristata. The sequence goes on along the minus strand of JAESUZ010000173.1, from coordinate 772,395 downwards.
TCTTAATTTACATGTAACATAGGTTCTTCTGACCCATCCTCTCTTTTCTTAATCATCTCTTCTGTTGTGTCTAATTTTTTGTTAAATACATCAATTAAATCCTAGGTTTAAACTATTGTATGTTTCAGCTGTGAGTTTTCATCTGATTGTTTTTTATTATTGTCAGTGCTTTACTACATTTCTCTATTTTATCCTCTAACATCTTTAAAATAAATGTGATTAATATGTTCAAGTCCATGGCTAATACCTCCAATATTGGGGTCTCGGGTAGCTCTGTATCTTTTATTTATTCTTCTGGATTTTCGGGGAATTTGATCTTGTCTCTTGGTATGCCACATGATATTTCATAGAATACCTGACACTGAGTGCAGAAATTATGGAGGTAATTTGAGGCTCTGAATAGTGTTATATCCCTCCAGAGAGGATTTATTTTGTTTCTTGGAGGCAGTTAGGGTGGGGAAAAACCACCTCAATCCAGTTCATGATGGAGTGAATGGGAAGCTGGGACTTTGAGAAGTCAGTTCTATTTCCACTCACCTCTCCCCCTGTGATATAATTCTTCAGAGTCCCAGCTAAGGGTCTGGAATGTCTACTCGGGCCTCTTTTCCTTGGCATACCTTACAACTAATTTTGTAACCCAAGACCTATAAGACTATTTGAAGTTTGGTTCAGCTTTTCAGCCTCTTCATGGCAGTTTAAGAATTAAAAATTGTCTCAAGGGAAAAAGGGGCACTGGTTATAAGGACAGGTCTTTGTACTTAGAATCTCTCTACTTCCTTTGTCTCTAGGATCTTATCCTTCATTTTCTCACTGTCTCGCTGGTTCTCTAAGGGCTTAAAAATTCCTATGAATATTTTTGTCAGCATTACTACTTTTTCTCACTGAGAAGTGTTAGTCTACAACAAGCTAGACTACCTCACTCATCAGATTATGTATGCACACTTTACAGACCTTGAATTCAAGCTAAATACTCAAGATCACACACGCACAGAAAGAAAGCTAGCTTTACTACATTCTCTCCTCAGTCTGTCTAATCATAAAGCTAAGTCTCTTTCTATTCTGGCCCCTATTTCAAGTCTGTCTCTTGGGTGGTTGTCAACGAAATCCTGATAATAAAGTATTAACTCTTAAGGTGAAAGCCTTCCTAAGGAATGCCTGCATTTTATTAATAGAGCTGTTCTAAAGTTTAGCATCCTTTGACAGAAATATCCAGGGTGGGAAGAATAGAAGTGGCAAAGTTGCTGTAGTTTGTTTGGTGCTCAGTAATGCAATAGGGCATCCACAGGCACCACAGCCAACTTTGCCCTTATATCTCCCCTCTCCATCTGAAATTCTTCTCTTTCCAGTGCATTTAAAGTAAGTTTCCCCTTCCTTCATATGAAAAGTGGTTTGCAAAAAATAGAAAAATTTAACCATCTATTTGCCAATAGCTAGGCAAATTCAAAGGCTTTTCAGAAAGTGACAACCTATCTTATCTAATAATGGTCAATATGCAATAAGAAGTAAATGTTTTCTATGTCCTGTGCTAAAGCAAGTACAAAAAAAAAAAAAACAACACTCCATTAAAATGAGGAATTTAAATAACGTAAAATTGAGCCATTTGTTAGCTGTTTGACCTGGAAAAATACATTTAACTTCTCTTAGCCTTGATCTTTTCATCAACAAAATGGGAATGACAATGATATTCACTTCATAAGTATGTTGGGAGGATTATATGAAATAATACATGTGATTATTAATTGAGTGATTTTTATGTATTTCAGAAAGTTTGAAAATGACTATTTAAAAATTAATAATATGAAATTTTTTTAAAGCAAAAGGCATTGTTGAAAACTTCTGCTTCTGCTATTTTGTGGCAGATGACAGTCTTCTTTTATACTTAAATCAACATCTCATGCCCTAACTTGACTAGAATGATTGTTCCCATTGCTCCAGTGTCTGCTTTCCTTAAAGTGTGTACTCTAATCAACTGAGGAGGTATTGGTGGAAACCAACTACTAGAGGTCACTTTCCCAGATAGAAAATATGAAAGCCCAAGAAGTGAAGGAGTGTGCTTAAGACCAGTATACTGGGAGCCTCCTGACAACTAGGAGGAAGAATGTTACAGAGTCTACTTTGATTCCAAAAAAGGAAGAATTAGTTTCTTCTTCAGACTGCGTTCTCCAACCCTCTGGATGACTGTGAGGACACGTATGTGGAGTAGACATCCAGATGGGTTTCTTTGTGATCCCAGGTCCTGATCCACCTTCTACATGGTGTTATCTTCTGGTCTTGAATAACTCCCTCCTATATTACATTACTTTTTCCCATTATAGCTTTCTTTTGTGTTTTCTGAGACAGTACCAATGACTCTGGATGGACAAGGGCTTTCTGATGAAAGTGACTTTTGAAATTGAAAATACAAATGGCTCTCATATTTGAGAGTCTGGTCTGATGACACCAGATGATAGTCATATCTTATGTTTGTAGGGGGTTTTGCTCTTCATGGTCCATGTTTACGTACACTGTTGACCTGCAAAACAGTTTAAAATGGATTACGACTGAAACAGTAGCAATAACTGCCATTTATTAAGTGTGTTTTGTTTACAAAGAGCCTTCACTTTCATTTCTCATCATTTAATTTTCAGACTAATTTTTTAAAGTGGACAATTTTATTACCATTTTAAAGAAGGGCAGTAGAGGCCCAGAAAGCAAAGAATTTGCTCAAGATCATGAAGCCAATAAATTATGTGGCCAGATTTTTAAAGCAGTTTGTTTGTTAGGCAATAACATAGTCTTTTTGCAATACCTTACTATCTCTCCCAAGTATTTTCCCCACCATATAAAGAGGGATTTTTTGCCTTGGCTAAGAAGCTATGGCATATACTATGGGTGGTCAAGTCAGGAGCAGATGTTCAATCTCTTAAACTTTATCCAACTCTCTTTCTATTGACCATACAATTTTATCTCAATTAGTATTTCAACTGTTGGAAATGGGTACTTTGTAAACTTCCCTATTGCAGAAATGCATTTGAAATGCTGATGGTGAAAGTGAATTGCATGAGACCATCTAATACAAAATAGCCAATCCAAAATTCTAATGTCCAAGAGTTACTTTTTCTACTATACATGGATAATCATCAGATTTGCTTAATGTCAACATCGTATTATGCACAGTTCAATTTCCAATTCAGAAAAAACATCTGACTCTCTTTGTGACTTTGTTACCAAAGTCACCATTATTTTTGAGCCATTAGTATCAGAAATTGAGGAATTTGAGTTACAAGAGTTATTCAGTAAGAGAGATTTTGGACAATCTCAATTTCTCATTCTACTCTGTACTTCTTGTATTGGAGCCGAATCATTCATATTACAAGACCAAAGCAGTTTCTAGAGCTTAGACTTTAATTATTTCTTCTCCTTTATTGAATTAGTTCTTTGCTGAGGGAGAAATAATCCAGGAGCCATCCTTTGTTGGATTATTGTGATGCTTTTAATGGTTCTTTAATTCCTCTTTATAAGCTTATAAATCCCTCTGAAAGTAGAACACGTGTCCAGGGCTGAAGCTTAGATGCTGTCACAAACCTATCTGTGGAGGTTGACTTGATGATGACTCATCAAAGACCCATCTACCCCAGTTTTCCATCTGATCCCAGGTGAACTGTGGCAAGGCTGGAAGACCCAGAGACATGGCCTAGATTTCTCTCTTGCTGCTCCTTTCTTGCAAAATTGCCAATAGAGTCCCTCACTCATGCCTCAAAATATGAGACACACCTGGGGTGAATGGGTTGACAAATGGGCCAAGGATGCAAAGAAGACAAGGACTGACCAGCTGTGTATCTCGGCAATACATGAAGCTTCTAACATGAGTCTGATGGCAAACAGTTAAGTAACCTGATATGTCTGAACAAAGAAACCAACTCAGGAGCACTACATCTTAGCATGATAAGCCTCTGCCAGTGAGACCAAGAGAAAGAAAGGGGTAAGAATCTGAGAAGGGTTAATTGAGGGTGAGGGGAAGCTTTACTCTGTTATCAAATTGACCCATTTGTATCCCTTTACCTTTCTCCCTTGAGTCGTTCTCATTTCACTTGCTAGGAAATGGACCGAGACCTGGTGTTAGATGGGGGAGTAAGGAAGACAATTACACACACACACACACACACACACACACTACACAGTCATGCCATCTCCCTTCCCTGAAATCTGAGGACTCCATTAACTAGTTCTTTCATTCTCTGTACAGCCAAAAAGTAAAAATATGGGGAGTTAAAGAAAAAAAAAGAGTTATAGCCTCCAAGCCGAAGTTGCATTATTTTTTTCAAAAAAACCATGATGTCATGGACTTACCTCACCTTTAGTGCAGCCAAGCGAATAATGTGTACTGAGCTTTCTATCATGTACCATTATAATTAGCTCTGTCAGGTCTTAGCCCTGCAACCCTCATGCAGATAATATGATAATATGTCTTCATAACCAAGTGACCTTACATGCACAATATTTCTCCCCTTATGAAGATTGCATGTCAATAAAGTAATTGAGTCTCAGAGGCTGCAGCGAGGGAAGATTTAGATGATTGGACGTGCAGAGCAGTGATGTATGACCATTATTATTCCTCTTGTCAGGGAGGCGCGTACAAGCGAGGATGGCCAGAAGATGACAGGGATGACGGGTTGCGTTTCATTAAAAAAAATATTGCTGTTAATCACCACTCTATTCTTTTCAAAGTCACTGAGGAAAGAAACTCTTTTTTCATTTTAGCTTGTGATGAACATGCAAAATGGGAGCACATTGTAGGGTTTCCAGCCTCAGTCTCTCGCAGACTGTCTTTCTCCCTTGTGAAGAGGCTAAATTCAGATCTTAATGAGTAGATCGGCAATGGGAGTATGGACAGGGGCCACCTGACTTCCCTGCGGTAGGGCTCCTTGGGTTTCCATCTGCAGAAGGAGTGCCTGCTGCGATGGAAGTGCACTTCCCCTCTTCATGGCATTGAGAGAAGCATGCTCACAGGCTCTATAAAAAGAAAGCAAATGTTAGAGAACCAAATCGGAGACAACTATTTTTACTTGAATTAATTTGTTTGGACAGTTTTAACACTTGGAACACTTATATTTCCATACTTTATAAAAGCAAACATGCTGTTTCTCTAGCTGTAAATTTATCTTATGATATCATAACAGCTGGAAACTTGTAGCCTGGTAGGATTTTGTTTCATATTTAAACAGCTTGAGAAATATATCAGAAACAAGGAATATTTTTCCCTATCTCTGTGTGTTTCCCTATCTCCTCTGGATTTTGGCTATCCTAGGAATGTTGGCAGTATCACTTGGAGGGTATCAAGGCTCCAGGATTTCTACTAGCTAGGCATTGTTAATTTCTGCTCCCTTGCAAACATTCTTCCTATAAATGCTAAGAACACGCTATAAATGCTAAGGAGACCAGGGGTGTAGGAGAATCTTTCCAAGGGGAAAGAAAACTAATAGCAAAAGCATCTTTTGTTGGCAAAGGGGCTTCTGAAGTCTTTAAATCTTCGTTCATAAGTAATTGACTAAGATCTAACAGCCTTGAAGGAAAAGAAGCTGATGGTATCACTTTTTAGTCATAGTATTAGCCTTATGATTTATGGTGTAAAATTAGCTACTGCATCCTCTCATTACGGGTGCTGAGTGATTTCTCCAGGCTAGCAGGAGAGAGTAGTTTAGAAGTGAGAGCTGGGTTTGTGTGTCTCATTGAGCCCTGCCATTTCCTCCTAAAGATCCATGGTGAATGCTTTGGGGGAAGGAGATGTTATTTTTCTTTCACGTTCTCTACCCTGTAAAAGAAAAAACCAAACATAAATAACTTGGAGGAGCTTAAATGTTCAGAGGAAATGTTAACCCACAGATGACCCAAAAGTGGCAGGATAGAATATAGTTTCAGGTGGGGTCAGTAAGTGATTCCAACCTCCTAGTTGTCCCACAACACCCAACCCTCTTTTGCTCACAAATCCAAGGCCAAAGCCTTCTGATGTTTTTTTCCATTGAATAATATCTGGAGTAGAGATTATATTCGTTTCCCAATTTGGACAGGTTTTCCCTAATAAATTCGAAATGCCCTGATAGATTTCGGGGTACTAGGAAAACTGATGATTTCAAGTTCGTACTCTCCCTTCATATACTGACATTGAAAATTTACAAATGGAACTTCATCTCTTTAGTTCAGGGCTTTGGTTTCTTGCAAACAATAACAACAACAACAACAGCCCTCCTCGGGAAAACAGGTTAACTAGTTACCAGATTGGTTATTTACATTTGGGTAAGAAAAAAAAACATGAATATTTTCTGAATATTGTAAGAAGAGAAAAAGAAACATAATGACCAGCTGTCTTGGAGAGTAAATTTACATGTGTTAGGTGAGATAATATGGAATCCTATATGCAAAAAAGGCTTATAATTGTGAGCTTTATTCCATTAAGAAACACTTTTGTTGATGTCAGAGTTTGCTTGAGCCCTACGAGAGCTTAATTTTCTCCTCTCTCCTCATCAGCCTTCTTTCCTGGATGGCAGTAGTGTTAGGAGCATCGACTTCAGAATCAGAGTGCATGAGTTCAAATCCCAGTTCTTCCACTTACTAACTCTGAGACTTAGAAGTGTGCTTAACCTGTGGCTCAGTTTTCCCATTTTTAAAAAGGGGAAATAATAGTACCTTCCTTTAGGATGGTTGTAAATGTAGCATTCTTAGAATAGTACATAGCAAAGCGATATAAATGTTATCTATTACTGTTATCATCCTCAGTTAATGACTGGTGATAGTTGAGAGTTATTCATTAGCCAACAAAGAGTTCCCCAAAATGAAAAGAAAAAAAAAACACCTTAATCCTCCTTTCCAGGACACTTGAATAAAATGAGAATCACTTGACTTCAGGAAAATGACATTTATTCACTGGCTGAGTATTCTCCTTAACCCTCTCTCTCCTGCCTTCCCCTCTTGGGTCCCTTACCTTGTGCTGATGGAATCAAAGCTGGTCTTAAGGGTTTTTCTCTGAACCAAATGTATTTTATTTATACAATTATTATATGACTTGACATTATAATTCTTGCCAAGTACAAAGTGCCAAAGAATCAACTTTATTTTGGGAGAAAAATTGTCATTGTAGTGTTGGTCATGATGATGATAAAGGATAATAGATGCTAAATACATCAAATACATTAGGAAATATTTCCTCTCTGTAACTTCCTTTCATAAAACTTGAGTCTAGGCTGATTTTTTTTTCAAAGTTCCTCCCTCTTCTTCTCTATTTTAAGTCCAATATGTGTAAAAATACAGCTGAGAGAACCAAACTGTTATGGGAATGGGTCTGGGGCCCTGCTTACATTTCTTCTTTTACCTGTTCTATCTCCTCACAGACTTGTACAGAGCTCTGGGGACACTGATGACAAAGAGAAAACATAAAGTGGGAAAGAGAAGTTAATTCTAACAGGGTACAAATCCTCATCCCCTTCCTTCAACTTCCCTGTCTCCCATGCCTTACCCAGAACAACATTTGCACTAGAAGGGAACTAAGAAATGACCTGTCTTGTGGTTTTCACACTGAGCTATGGGAAGCCATGGCAGCATTTCAAAGAAATGTGGCAGCAGTTTAAGAGGTTCACAGAGGTGACCCAGCAGGGTTGAGCTCCTAAGCCTGGGCCATCTCAACCCCATTTTTTAAAATTTTAATTCTGGGGTCTAATTGAAAATATCACTTAATGAAAATTTTTATTGCTACTATGCCAACAACAGAAGGTTTTCAGATCAGTGCTCTAGTCAGTCCTGTTCATCGTAATGATGAGGACTAGGGTATACTTGTCATTTGCCCATTGTTACTACTGGTCAGTCACAGACTATATCCTTCAAATTGTTCTTTGCAGTTTTAGCCATTTCTACTGTAGTGGCTTCCAGGGGCCAAAGGCTTTCCCCTTGACCCTCCCTTCTCCTCCACACCTTAGATGGTCTCCTGAATGATTATAACACTAACACATGGTTGCTGTGGAAGTTTAGCACCTATGTCTGCCACTACAGTGACAGGTCTGACCATATTCCCAGAGTCCCAGGAGGAAGAAACAAGATGAATGAGGTACTAGGGGAATAGAAGTGGGACATGAGGGACAGAAGTTGAGCCACACTAAACTCAAAAGTGAGGTGAAGAACCCACTGTAATTTTGCCCTTGGCCTTCAGGGCCTTGGCCAGGGAAGGAAGATTGAGATCTCCCAGTTCAATAGAGCTCTGACATGAGTGATCTGACCATTCTGTTAGTGGGTCCTGGACTCCTGCTAACAGGTATCAGTGTTGATGGGCATCCCTGCCTGGGGCTGCCAGCACAGCAGCTTGGATCCCTTGTTCTTTATTTCCATCCTCTCTCCCTGTTTTCTGTCACTGTGTCATGTCAAATCATTGTCAGGTGGCAGACACTGCACCCCCAAGTACAAAGGTATCAGGTTTCAGGACACAGGCTGAAATGAATATAATAATGGGAGCCAGAACTAGGCACAGACCACTTATCAGGCAAGGAAACAGCTAATAAGTGTTGTTAGAGGCTTCCATGGGGGAGGCCCGGGAGTACATTTCCTGGACAGGCAGGTGTAGCACAGCCTGTCCCGGGGTCCAGTTACAGACAGGCTTGTGCGATTAGTATTGATGCCTGTCACTTTGTGGCTGCCAGGCTGTTGATTCTGTGAAAGACCAAAGGCTCTGGTTATCTGGTAATCAACACTGCTCTCAAGAACGGTGCTGGGGAAAGTGGGGGAACAGAAATAGCCTTTCCTGAGGAGTGACCAAGGCCATGGATCATGTTGCTGGCTTGTGTTTTCCTTTGGCTCGACCCTGAGATTACTTTAGCCTTTTCTTTACCTGCACCACCAGGTACCCTTTCTCATTTTTCATGGAGTCAAATTCTCACTTGCTTAGGAGAGACCCAGTCCACACTCCCTATCCTGTGCTAAACGCAGGTGTAACTAGCATGACTTGGGGCACAATATAGGAAATAGAACGTTTTTGCATATTGAGGCAGGAATTCAATCCCTACGTGTGACAACTCCCAAATCCAAATGCAGGGTTGATGCTTAAGCCTATTATTAATCCCACTCTACTTTACCTGTGCTAAAGATATTTTAAGTGTAAAAACATAAAAATTAAAATCCTAAAGGATTAATAACAAAAGATAAAAAACACAATTGATTTCCTTATATAATTAATTTTCTTGGTAACTATTCCCTTTTTTGCCCGTTTTCTCTTTTCTCATTCCAGAACTTTAATATCTTATTTCTCCAAAGCATCAGTGCCCTGACTATAGTGAACTTTGAGCAGATAGCTCCATCCTGCTCTCTGAAAGACTGAACTTTTTACAGTTCTAAGCCCTCTGTCTCTCTCTCCCCACCTTCTCTTGGTTCCTTTTTCTTCTCCTCTGTCTTTCTCTCCCCTCCTCCCCAACAAAAACTGGGAAAAGAAGAAGCATGATTGCTTTTTTTTCTGTTTTATTTAAAATACGAATAGTAAGAGAGGTTGCACAGAATCTTTCACGAAGCACATATCACCACTTTGTGAATCCCATCAATTCATCCATCCATTGATCCATCCATCGAGTAAACTCTACTGAACATTCCTCATCAGTCAGACTCTGGCTAGATGTTGAGGAAACAGCAGTGGATGAGATGATATCTCATCTTCAAAAAGCTTTCCTGTAGAAGAAAGAGACAACTAATATTGGGTGCTAAGTGATATGTGATAAGTGATATAGATGAATGGTGTGTGTGTGTGTGTGTGTGTGTGTGTGTGTGTGTACGTACATGTACATACACAAATGCATGCCCATGCCAGCATACACGCACACATACACACAGAAGCACAACTGCCACCAAACTTGAAGTAAGTATCTGCTTGACTTTTGTGTTTTTCATTCATTCATGGATTAACTAGCCAATCTTTATCACCTGCTAATAGGCAGGCATTGTGTTAATGTTGGGTGTATAAAGCAAAATAAGCCCTTTTTGTTCTTAATCTTCTCATGGAAAGCAATGAGATGGAATGGGCCCACCCAGATTTTTGCTCATGGACTGGCCCACTCTCTGCTCCTACTTTTAATTTTATAGGTGAATTAAGAATTATTTATGCTATACATTTGCTTCTAGTTATCAAGGAAAGGAAGGGATCATCAAATAGTCACTTACAAAGGAATTTAGACATTATCTGGCTTGGGCCCCTCTTTCTGTGAGTGAGAACACAGGTTCTGATGGAGTTGAGGTGATTTCTCCAGGTCACATGGGAAGGCAGTGGAAGAACTACCGTGTAATGGCCCTTGGTCAGACTAAGAAAAATTTTCACAAGTGCGGTACCCATTCAGCCTCTGTCCTAGCCCTGTCTCTGTTTTATGAGGTCGTGGAAGCTGCATGAATTCACTCAGGTCACTGAGGGACGACTCAGTGAGCTGAGGACATTGTGTAACACTTCTCAGAGCCAAAGGGACAGACTACCTGCAGAGAAGGGCCTAAAAGACAACCCAAGACTCTCAGTTAGGAACAGTTATATAGGTCAAGCATTTTACTTTCCTGCTCTTCAGAAAAGCTCCAACAAGAAAAATTTCAGAGGAGGCTTAATGACCAGGCCAGCAGCTGATTACATGTTCAATGTCACACTTCCTTCTGTTGGGAGGTTCTGCAATGTCACCTCAGCTTATCTTGTCTTTGGTGACTTCTCTTCACACAAATTATCAGAGTGCCATCTTCCCAGAGGGGATGGTCCTTGGGGCATCAGTTCATCAGGCCACACCAGTTCTCAGAAGCTATTTATCTAGAAGCAGAATTTCACAATGAACATTTCTCTCCCAGCTTCTTCTTAACGCTCACCTTTCTGGCAAAGGCAATGGGGAAAATCAAGACTGAACTGGTAACGAAAAGAAAGATTATATCCTAGAGGGTTCGTTAAGCCTTGAGAGAAACTGGGTAGCGTAGGCAAATGCTTTGACTCCTGGGTTGTTGCTCATTTCCCTAGTTTTTACTTTAATCCCATCTGTAGCCTCAGAAATAAGAGAAAGTGCTAGGTCTTGGTTATGCCAAAACATCCGATCAGTTAGTTCTGTATGCTGAGAAGACCATTGGATGTGTTAAGTCCCTACCTGTGTGGTTTCTTTTTTTTTTTTTTTTAATGTTTTATTTATTTCTAGGAGAGAGAGAGAGAGACAGCGTGAACAGGGGAGGGTCAGAGAGAGAGGGAGACACAGACTGAAACAGGCTCCAGGGCTCGACGCGGGGCTCGAACCCACAAACCGCGAGATCATGACCTAAACAAAAGTCGGACGCTTAACCGACTAAGCCACGCAGGCGCCCCCCTACCTGTGTGGTTTCATACCACCTTGCAGTGTCTCTGATGTTCTCACTTGGGAAGCAAGTGGGCTGTTGGGCACAGCCCTAGAAGTCATAGAATGGAGGCTAGTTTACATTTCCCATAACTGCTTAAGGACATCTATGGAGAATGTTAATTAATACTTTGTTTAAGTGAAAGATATGCTTGTGAAGAGAAGGCTCCATCGCTGTCAGGCTGTGAAGAGTGTACGCTAGAAAAGTGAAGCCAGCTGTGTGGACCCTCCGATGACTCAGATCCCTGGGAGTTTGGAAAAGTGCAGGCAGTGCCTCTGCAGGGCTGACGCTTAACTCTGCTACTTCACCCTCTGTCTGTGTGTGTGTCCACATGAACCCTAGTGCACTGAGGTGGGGCAAGCACTGTGCTTCCATTTTTGCTTCTTGCAACACTAGATGCTGAGTGCCAGGGATAAGATGCTGACTTAGAAGCAGGCACCTTGGGGCCCTGCAGAGAGAGTATGTGTTCAAGGAAGGGAAATCTCCCTCCTGTGCTCTTTGTGCCCAGACACTCACAGTTTCCAGGAATAAACAGGGACATGTCTAAATCTGTCTTGGATATTTACTCACTTTATCTTTGGCCATGGAATGTTGACAAATACTCAATATGGTTGAGTGACCTTCTGTAGGTCAGAGCAGTCTCCATTCTGATTGAGTTTAGGAAACTCATAAATCTGGCCAAGCCTTCAATTTGTCAGGCGAATGGTGCTTTGTTAGTGCAGAGACTATAGCCAGAACCAGAGCCCATGTGGGCCCGTGTTCTCTCTCTCTCTCTGCATTCCTGAGCTGCCAGGTCCCCCTTCCCTCCCCACCCAGGCTCCCACTCCTCAGACTGGTGTACCCCGGTTTGTGAACACATTTTCTCTTCTTTGTGGATAGAGCTTTGGGTCATTGCTACAGACCCAGTGGTGTTTTAATCCTAGCCATAGGCTCATTGCCTTGAAGTTTTGCAATCAAAATAAAATAAGTAAATAAAACAGGACAAGTGAGAACAGCTGAAAGTGCTAGAAGGAATCTCGGTTTTAAATGTTGAATTGAGGGACTGGCCCAGGCTCAGCTGGTTGCATTCTTTTGCTCGAACAGCTTAGCAGACCCGATAACAAAGGATCCTTCTGCAGCTGTTTTTCTCTAAGTTGTAGAATTTTAGAGCAACAAAGGAATTTGGAGATTATCTTTACAGATGAGAAAGCTGATGTCCCAAGAAATTAAGTGATTTTTCCAAGGTTAAAGAGATACTGGTTGCCAGAGCCAAGATAAAAGTAAAGCTTCTCCTTCTGACAGCTAAGCTGTTGTTGTTTTCTCTTTCTGGTGGACTTCACCCCATCTCATCTCCCACCCACCCCTGAAGGATATGTTTATTGCTGAGCTGCTATGCTCAGAGTTCTGGGGAGGTTTCTCAGGGTCCAGGGGTCTGAGTAAAATCATGCCCCGGGAACTCAAGTGATGTACACCTGGTGAGGAAAACAGACATGCTAACAGGTAACTGTAAAAACAGACAAAACAAGATGAGATAATAATACACAGAATCTGGTGACATTAGCACTAAGCCTCTGTGTGACAGAAAGTATGAGAGTAGAGGAAGCAGTGTAAACCTTTCAAAAAGGAGCCATAAGAAAAGCAGAATGGTTGCATTAACTCCCATCCTTACTTTAGGATGCTTGTTTGATTGAATTTCTAATAGGCCAGACTTCTGGACTGAGTTCCACTTCTATCACCAAAGTGAAAGAAGATGATTATCACTGGTGCTTAGTCTAAAGCAACCCTCCACTAAGGGCTTTACCTGCTTACTTTATTGTATCCTCAGTATAATCATAAGGTGGGTTCCATCACTAATTTTCACACAAGGAAACTGAAGATCAAGGAAGTCAAGTAATTTGTCCAAAGTCACCCAACTAGTCAGAAACAATGATCTCTTCCTAATGAGATTTCACTTTCTGTTAGTGCAAAACAGTGACATCTTTGTGATCATCTGTTTCCAAAGACATGATCAAAATGCACAATCACAGTGTACTTAGGCCTGGAGCTACTCTGTGCTACCTTCATGTTTCAATCCAAGAATTTCCTTTCTTGGACAAGAATGGATTCGTAGTGGAGCAAGGACAGGTTGGGGCTTTCAAAGCAGTGCCACACCAAATGGGACCCTAGAAGGCTTAGAAGATCTTTGTCAGAGGCTCTTTGCTTGTTTTACAGTTGGTTGAGCTTTATGACCCCAAAGAATCCATTATTTGTTTTATTTATTGCAGACCTAATGCACTAGGCTTCATTTTTTTCTTCAAACTTACAATGCTTATTGCATGACAGAATTATTTTTCATTTTTCTTTTCTTTCAGAGCCTTGGAATCCTGTTAGGAAATTTCTAGTACAAGCATTTGGGGGAGATACCAGTACTCAGGTTGGGCATCTGGGAGAGATAGACAAGCTCTTATTACAGCATGGAGGATGGGGAGATTACCTGGCCAAGTATCATTTCAGGTTGTGGCAGAAAGAGATTAGCTCCAATTTATCGCCGCTCACATTCTCCTCTTTTCCCCCAGTTTTCTGAGTGTCATGGAAATGATATTTGTGAATCCCAGGGGCCTCTCACAGTGGTGTCAGTTTAGAGATCTTCCCAGATACATCTAAATGTGGACATAAAATGTAATGGGAAAAAATTGAAAAAATATCTGTTTCTTGATTCTTTATTACTGTGGAGTTAAGAAAGCTGTTTCTCATGCTGTTTCACAAATTTGAATCCAAATGTATATGTTAATTTGTATTCAGATGGCTTTTGGATGATTCAAACATGAAGATATTTTTTAATAAAGTTTGTCAATTTCCTGGCAATTTATAGAGATATTCAGGCAATGTATATGTGCATACTTGCCATATGTACATATACTGTATTGTCATCATGAAGCCCAACTGAACTATGATGGAAAGTTAAAAGCAATAAATACAAAATGAATACTTTGTATTAAACTCAGCTTTTGATTTTAACCATATAAACATGAGTGACATTAATTTTTGGCTGCTTACTCCATTAATACTTTGCCTAAATTAAATTTGACCATGAAAAACACAAACCTACAGATTTTTCTCCTGGTCTAATACCATCTCTGTGACACACAAGCACACAGGTAGATTTCAGGCTGTAGAAGACATTGCTGCAAGCCCCAAAGAGAACAGTTTCAATTTCATGGAAAATTTAGTGAGGCAGGAATGCTCAGAGAGAGCTGTGTGTGATATTTAAATGTGTGACATTTGCTTATTTCCTAATATTGCTAGTAATTTTACTAATTGGGGCCAATTACATAGATTTGCCTGGGCTGTGGTTGACTGGGTTTGGGGTGCATCATTGTTAATGCATTATCTGTGCTTCTAATTCAGAAACACTGTTCTTCCTTTGCACTGCTTCATTCTTAGCAGAGAGAGGGTCCAACTGAAAGGTGTGTCCTAAGCCAATGAAAAAGAAAGATATGGCCTCTAAAGTTTAGAAGGAATTCAGTGAGCTCCTTATCTCATTCAAGTGGGTATAAATCACAGGACTAGCCCCTGAGCAATCTCTGGAGTAGACTTTTCTCACCTGAAAGACAGGAGGGTTAGATTTTTTTGAAAAAAAAAAAAGATTTACTTATTTTTCAGAGAGAGAATGGAAGTGGATAAGAGGCAGAGAGAGAGGGGAACAGAAACAGGCTCTGATGGGCAGGACCATCCCTGCCCCCTCAGCGAGTCTGATGTGGGGCAGGGCTGCAACCCAGGAGCCATAAGATCATGACTTGAGCCGAAGTTGGACCCTCCACAGGTGCCCTAAAGACAGGAGTATTAGAAGTGCTCACTGATCCTGTCTGAGAATGCAGGATCACTAGGTGTCATGGCCTTCCTCAGCACACCTGAAAAGGCCCTGAAGCAATGACAGTAGCAATGACCTCCCCAGGAGGTCAGTGCAGGAATGTGGATGGAAAAGGGTCTTTTGGGATTCTCTCCAAGTACACGTTTCTCCTCTGTCCATAAGTAGAGCATTCCTATGAAGCCTTTTGTAAGCTGAAATAGTGTAAATCAAACAATCAGTTACCATTAATTTATATGGCATTTTTTGAGCATTCCCACCCCCCAAAAGTAACTGTTTTTTTTTTTTTCTGGTGTCTTAGGATATATCTAGCTAATGGATGCACAAAATAAATTGAAATGAAACACAGATGCGTACATGATTCAGAGCTATGGAAACGGAGTGCTGGGTTACTGAGTCTGGCTCCCCAGGAAGGAGTTTGGTGGTGCCACTCTCACTCAGGGTGCACCTGCCTATGTAAGGGCTTGCTTCAAAACATCCAACACAACACAGCCGTATGCTGTAAAGATGGATATTATACTGTTCAACTTATCATCATTAGCACCCTAGTCTTAGAATGGAATGTACCGTAGTTCATATCTGTCATAGTTAGTATTTGGAAGTCTCAGAACCTATGAGATTATTCACATATTTATTCCTGTGTACCGCATATGCCATCCAACGTCTCTCCTTCATCATGTGTCTGTGGCAATATATTGAACAGAAAATCTCCATCAGCTGAATCTGACAGAAGTGTATTATTTACAGTGGTGTCAAAATGTGCTGCTTATAATTGACTGGACTCGTAATAAGCCAACCTAGAATCTTTTCTTCTCATATTCCTTCTCATTGGTAAATCCTCCACTGTGTTCCTTCCCTCAACAACTTCTTCATTATTTACAGAGGAGGGAACATACCCGAGATGGCATATGAGCTATGTTATAGCTCTTTCATCTTGGGATGTTCTCTCTCTATCTCTCTCTCTCTATCTCTGACTTAAGATTTTGCTTATGACAATTAAGAGTAAGGGAAATCAAGTCACCTGGAATCCACTTCTCAACAGAATACATGTTTCAATTTGTTCAAACTTTGGGAAACAGTGTGGAATAACAGTTAATAGTTACATGGCCAGGTTGTTTTTAGCCCTCACTTTGCCCCTTACTCTCTGTGAGACCTTCAGAAAATTATTGAACTTCTGAATGTCACAATTCTGTCATCTGTAAAATGGGGATGCCAATAATATGTAATTCATAAGAGTGTTTGGACTGTTTATCAGGTAATGCTTATAAGGAGCTAAATCCAAAGTAAAAACAACAACAAACACAAAAACAAACATAAAGCCATATTTTTCATGCATTAACCATCCACCAATAGAGAACTCCTCAATCTTCCTATCACAGAAAGGCTTCAGAATATAATGGGTAGAGTTGCCTGCTTCTCTAGCTTCATCTAGCAGGACATGGGTCTCCACTGTTGTGTGTCCCACTCTCCCCTGTTATGCACTTCTTCTTGCTCCACTTTCAAAGACTCTTTAACATTGACATACATGTGCCATGCCTGGTTCTTGCCTAACCTCAAGTAGGTTTTCTGTTTTATTTTGTGGCCAAAATGATGACATATAATGGGACTTATTCATTGCCTTCCCTAGATTCTAAGCTGCAAAGCCAGAGGTGATCCAGGAATCATTCATCTTAGTATTTACCCAAAGGAGCTGAAAACTTAGATCCACACAAAAACCCGCGTTTACAGCAGCTTTATTCATAATTGCCAAAACTTGAGCACAACAAACATGTGTCTCAATAGGCAAATGGATATTTTAAAAGAACATACAGATTATGACACATCCCATAATGTAGTATTATTCAGGGCTAAAAGGAAATGAACTATCAAGCCATGAGTAGACATGGAGGAAACTTACATGCATATTATTAAGTGAAAGAAAACAATCTGAGAAGGCAACATACTATATGATTCCAACTTTATGACACTTTGGAAAAGGCAAAACTGTGGATACAGTAAAAAAAGATCAGTGGTCACCAAGGATTGGGGAGCTGGGGGAGGGATGAGTAGTTGGAGTACAAAGGATTTTTAGGGCAGTGAAAATGCTCTGTGTAGAACTATAATGATGGATGCTTGTCATTACACATTTGTCTAAACCCACAGAACATACAACACCAAGAGCGAACCCTAATCAACTATGGACTTTGGGTGATAAGTGTGTATTACACAGGTTCATTTATTGTAACAAGTGTATCATTCTGGTGGGGGGTGTTGATAATAAGGTAGGCTATCCACACTTGAGGGCAGGAGATATACAGGAAATCTCCATTCCTTCCCTTCAATTTTGGTGTAAACCCTACACTTCTCTTAAAAAAAAAATTCCTCGCAAAAAATGAATAAATAAAAGGAAGGGGAGAAGTAAGCCAGAGGTGAAATTCATATGGCAACCATCTGCCAGCTCATCTATCTCTGCTGTGAACATCCGGAAAAATTTTGTAGTACTATTTTCAAATTTTACTGAACCAAGTATTTGTGAAAGACACTAACTTAGACAAGTATTTCTTTTTAATACAATTGATATGATGAAGATCCTCATGTCCATGTAATTCTTGAAGATTACTATAAGACTAGTATCTTCAATGTATTTCTAGTTTGGCATCCAGAGTTAATTTGTGATTGTTAGAGCTCTACCTTGGTCTTCTGCAAGAAAAATATTGTTGTCTGTCGAAGTAAAGACCCATAGTAGAATGAAATAACCCAAGAAAAGTTACCTGAACCCGGGATCCCATGACTGATGTCAATCAGGCATTTTACATCTTTTCTCACAACCTTGCTTTCCCTCTCAGAGGCTGAGGTTCCAAAACCTTAAGAGGAGAAAGTAAACTAAGTCATATCTGAGGCCTCTTTTATCTTTACCATCAGTTGTCTTCTCTTTATAGGGATTCTTAAAAACATGTCTAAGTTGTCTTTGCTGAGCTTCTGAGACAAGCCTTATGTAATGAATAAGCTCTTTTTATGTGCTGTCTTCTAATGCAGAGGATTTCACTTGTAGAAGGAAGATGCAATCATCTTTCTTGTGATTTCCTCTTCTCTCTATGAAGGAGAACCAGTGAAGATTTTATCCCACTTAGGTCTCATAAAACTGTTCAGTTTTAGAATTTACAGGACCCATTATGGTGAACTAATCTAACATCTTGATATAACATGAGGAAACTGAGGCAAAAAGCATGGCCAAGGATCTATTAGCTGTAGAATCAGGAATAGGATATCTGTCTTTATCCCTAATCCAGTTTTCCTTTCACGAGCATCGTGCCAACTTCTACTTCCTAGAATCATGAAAATGGTACATGGTTCCTCGGAACTGAACTGAGTTCAGTGAAGGCAGTTATGTACATTTCTAATGTAATAACTAAACCTGTCAGGCATATAGTTGTTCAGTTTAAGGGTCTTTCTCTTTTGCATTTTCTTACAAATTCCCTTTTCAAAATGCTTACAGCTGAATCTGGATAATGCATAGCCTTCCACTAATGGTCCATTGCCCACCCCCAACTCCTGAATCACAGCTGTGGTTGATGCTCCATACTCTGAATGAGAGCTTGACTCCTGTCTAGAATTTGCAGTTTTATTTCAGTACTTTGCTGACTGCTTTGTACTAGTTAGGTTTTTGGAATTCTGTGACAGTAAACACACGGTGCCATAATATTTGTAATAGCTAGTATTATATTGAGAAAAACTAAGGGAACATAACAGAAGAAACCTTTTCAATATCACTTTGCTAGCTGTCAGTACAGTGTAGCACAGAGTTTAAAGTGTTTTATCCACACTTAGGTTTCAACCACAGCTTTTGCTTCTTCTAGACATGGCAGATGGAATTTTTCATATACCTATCACTATCAGCTATCTAGATTTTAACTTGCCATGGGTCATAAGGTGATATTTTGGCATTTTATAGTCTGTCTTCTTCGGATGCCAGAATATTTGAAATCTTTTGGAATAGAGAAGTGATTCTTTGCTGTGAGAGCTTGGAAATTAAAATCAGCCAATTTAAACTTATTCTTTTTTGCTTGATGGTGTGTTTTTTTTTTTCTCTTGGTTTTTATCTCATTAAGCATCTTTCTAATTATATTGTGGTTGCTAATTATCTGTAAAGCACAGGAAGATAACAGACTTCAGTTAAGCCTGACTTTGAAAGCAGCATAAATCCTCCTGCTAGTTGAGAGTCCGCTGTCTGTGATTGGCCTTGTTGGATGACTTAAATCTCAGGAGAGGGAGGGATCTCATTGAGGGTGGGCTGACGGACACTGCATGTCTTCTACTTGGAGGAAATAAAGCCCAGATGGAAGGCTGAGTTTTCTCTAACAGGAGTGCAGAATTGATAGTGACTTCTCAGGCCTCTGGTTCTCTGTTCCATGAAAGCAAAGCTTTGTTCAGTTACTTTCTGAGCAGATTTGACTTTGCCTTTCCTCTGTGGCAAAATGCTAGCATTAGGGATGAGGGAGTTGGTGGGGGGCAGGGGTGGGTGAGATTTTTCAGTGGTAGAGACCACCATCATCAAATCTGAGCCTAAAGTCCCTGCTGTCTCAGAGGACAATTACTTTCATCTCTTTATTTCAAGGCTTCTTTCTCCTCAGCTCAGCCCAGCAAATGAGTACAAAGTGCTTGCTCAGAACAAAGCTGAAAGAGGAGATACTATCTGAGAGGAATTGCAAGAGCAGGTAAAAGTGAGAAACGAGGGGCACCTTGTTGGCCATAATCAGCTAAGCATCCAACTCTTGATTTCAGCTCAAGTCATAATCTCACAGTTAGTGAGTTCCAGCCCCAAGGTGGGCTCTGTGCAGATAGCGCAGAGCCTGCTTAGGACTCTGTCTCTTCCCCTCCCCCCTCTCAAAATAAATAAATAAATTTTTTTAAAAAGGTGAGAAACGAGAGCTAGACTTGGCCCCTGGTCTTAGTTTTCAGCATGGGTGTGGAGAGGTAACAGTTCTCAAGGAACAAGAGAATTGGAGACTAGATACAAATCCTATTTGTTGTTGTTGTTTGTTCATTTTGAGTGGCAAAAATTAGTTTTCTGAGTGGCTTACTCAAAGACCTGTAGTTCACCATGTTTAGAAGAACTTTCTATTCCATCTGGCACTTTCTATTCTGTTTGGTCCATTCTTTAACACAAAGAATCTGTACACTGAAGTGTGGGCATGCTTACTCATCTAGCCAACTGTGGACATAGATTGCTTTCATCTCAGAAGTCACTTTATCACATGTTGAAGGAGAATGGAAGGGTCTATTAGCGACTCAATCTTTGGAATCCAAGAGGGTGCAATATTATTAACCAAAGCTGAGATCAGGAAGAAAGAGAAAGGGAAAAAAATTGATGAATATGTCTGCTTATGTATGTGTATATATGTCTGCTTATATAACATGCTATATATACGTAGTATGTTATATGTGTGTGTGTGTATAATATATATATATATATATATCTCCTCACCCTGTGTGTGTATGGTGTACTTATTAAGGCCAAAGCACAGTGAAAAACCCTATGGGAAGTGCTTTGTGGAATAAGGCACAAGTCCTCTTCTCAAGGAACCTAGGTGGAGATATAGTAATCTAAACCCATTAACTATTCCAGAAGTACCTTTCTCCATGATTTGGTAGGTGAACTAGGATAATTTACCTCTGGATTTCATGAGCAATAAAGAACAGAAAGTGGGTACCACAACATTTGTTGTGATCACTTTTTCTCTTTTCTCCTGAAAGGCAGTGATAATATTTCCAGCTGTACTGCCTGCCTTTAGAAAAGGTCTCTGCTGGTACCTACCTAGCACGGTCCCTCTTTGCTTTAGGATATTGGCAAGAACAGGTTCTGATTCTGAAGCACTAACATTCTTCATGGCTCTGACAGCCCTCAGAGGTCTGTTTGCCTCTGACCTTACAGATGCAGGTCATCACGGATGTTTATTTGTCTGTTTCGAAACTCAGGACACATGCACAGCAGTAAGTCCTTCATTTGCCAAAGTTAATCACAGCCATGTTATAGCTTATATCATTCCAACTGCCCGTTGGGAAAGCCTTGAAAATATAGATGGGATTTGTTCTCCAGGAAATAAGTTCAACAAACCAGATTGGTGAGAGTCCACAGAGGGAGAATTTGAGTCAGGGTCCCTCCTTGGATAATATCTTATTCCAGTCCTGTCAAGGACCAAATTGAAGCCTTGCTTACATTCCCAAGGACAGACTAGTGACAACTTGGAGGGGAGAGAAGCAATGAAAGGTTTTGTTTGCTTTTACCTTAAACATCTTAAAATATAAAGCAAGACAAAAATAAAATGAATGTTACTCATGTTCCCACCATGAATATGAAAAACTGTTAACATTTTATCATATTCACTTCAGGTAATTTTTATTATTAAGAAATATAATCTTTAGTAAAAAATGAAGTCTCTCACATTCTTCTCTCTGGTCGCATTCCCCCCATGATTCTCCTCAAAAGCAAACACTGTGATACTTTGGTGTGGACCCAGTCCATTATACTATATATGTGTACGTGTGTGTGTGTATGTACGTGTGTGTATGTATATGTATGTGTGTGTGTATATATGTATACATCTCCACAGACAGTATTGAACATTGTTTTAGTATTATTTCTGTATCTTTTGACAACCTATTTTTACTTGATCACCATTGTGTTTTTGAGAACTGTACATGTTGATATGTATACAGAGTTCATTCATTTTACTTGTTGCGCAGTATTCAATAATACTCATATAATGCAGTTTATTGATGCATTCTAGTACAATCATCTCCAAATTTTTGCTGTTCTGACAAAGATGTAAGGCGTGCCCGCACACGCACATACACACACATCTCCATCCATCCTGTGGCAGAAATGTGTGAGGTTTTAGGTTTGTTTGTTTTGACATTTGTTTTTTAAGATTATATACCTAAAGTCAGGATTTTTAGAGCTATCTTATTTCCAAATTGCTTTGCCAAGTGGCTGCAGTCATTTCCAACCCTGAATGTTTTGGGACTTCTTGTTTTTCTTCTGTCCTTTCCAACACTGTTTCCAGACTTTTATTTTTGCCAATGTAGGCATCTCCTATTATTTTCCTTCCTAATTATTTCTGTGTTCTTGATTTCTTAATGATTCATGTAAATCAGCAAATGGAAATCCTTTAAAAGAATAATGAAATATATAGACATATAAGCTTACATATTTCATTATTCTTTTAAAGGATTGCCTTCTGTTGATTTATGTTTTTCTTTTCCTTTTTTTAACGTTTATTTTAAGAAAGAGAAGGAAAGAGAGAGCAAACAGGGGAGGGGCAGAGAAAGAGAGAGAGAGAGAGAGAGAGTGAGAGTCAGAGAGAGACTCCATGCTCAGAACAGAGTCCAGTGCAGGGCTCCATCCCAGGATCATGAGATCATGACCTTAGCTAAAATCAAGAGTCTAACGCTTCACCAGCTGAGCCACCCAAGAGCCCCTGTTTTTCTGCTTTTCTAGTTCATTCAGTTTGAGCATGTTTCTTTCCTTTTACTTTCTGTGGGTTTACTCAGTTATTTCCTGTTTGCAGTTAGCTTACTTATTTTCAGTCTTTTAAATTTAAAATAAATTAATTTTTGTCTGCCTGTCTCTAAGTACAGCTTTAGCTGAACCCCAAAAGTTTTGCAGCAAATCTTTGACATTTGTAAGTCTAGATATTTTGTTATTCGCATTGCAATTTCCTCTCTGCCCATTAATCATTTAGGCGTTTGCTTTTTTTTGGGGGGGGGGGCTCTAAATTGTCATGTCTTTCCTGTCTTTTTATCATTGATTTCTAGTGTACTGGCATGTACTCACAGATATGATCGGTTTGATATTCTTTGAACATTTGGAGGGTTCAGTTGAATGCTAGCACTTGGCATATTTTTGTCACTATGATGTATGCTAAAAACAAGTGTGCATTGGGGCACCTGAGTGGCTTAGTCGGTTAAGCGTCCGACTTTCGCTTAGGTCATGATCTCGCGGTTCGTGGGTTCGGGCCCCGCGTCGGGCTCTGTGCTGACTGCCAGCTCAGAGCCTGGAGCCTGTTTCAGTCTGTGACTCCCTCTCTCTCTCTGACCCTCCCCTGCTCATGCTGTCTCTCTCTCTCTCTCCTAGAAATAAATAAAACATTAAAAAAAAATTAAAAAAAAAACAAAAAAACAAGTGTGCATTTTTTGTTTTTTCCAGCTCCAACTTGCATCTTTCATAGTGTTTCTCATCTTGTAAAATGACGACACCCTTTTTTTATCCCTTGGGTCAAAAACCTCATAATCATCTTTAACTCCTTACTTTTTCTCACACCAGTGTACAATTTATCTATGGATCCACTTGTCTTTCCCTTCAAAATATAGCTTGCATCTGGCTATTAGAACCACTTCCATAGCCACATCACAACTACTGTCTGCCTATTGCAGGCAACTTTGCTTCCATGTGGGTAAATACTTCTGCCATTATTCAACAGCAGTGATAATGGTCCTTTAAATATGTAAATCAAATCATGTTATTCCTCTGCTCAAAAGCTGCCAAAGTCTTCCAATTTTTTTCAGTAAAATCCACAGTCTTTGTCATGGCCTTCAAAGTACTCCATCATCTAGTTCCCTATTACCTCTCTGGTCCTGTTTTAGGGTAGTGTTTTCTTCCCTTTCTTTGGGTCACTTGATGCTCCCTCAGAGCCTTTGCACGTCTGCCTTAGGCTCCCTGCTTCACATTTGCATGTATTGCTGTCCTGCTTTATTCAGGTCTCTATTCAAAGATCTTCTCAGAAATGTCTCTTCTCACTACCCCATTTAAGATAGCACCCCAAAATATCCTCAGTCTGCCATCACATTTTCCTTTTTATCTGACATTTTCTTCCCTTAATAGAATGGAAACTTGATAAAATCAGAGATTTTGACTCTTTTTCTTATTACTATACCTCAGGACACAGAATAGTGAAGAGGCTTAGTAAAAACCAGCTAGATAATTGTGTGAAAATCTCTATTACTTGGGATGAGAATTCTTTAGATTTTTTTTTTTATGTCAAGATCGCTAATTGTGCTGCTTACTCTTCTACATTTAAGTTCTTCCCAGTGTTTGGTAACCATATCTATGTGTTTCCCACAAGTCTGTTCTATTAGGTTAAGCTGGTAACTGGCAATTCCAAAATCTCAGCAGGTTGACACAACAGAAGTCTTTTGCAAAGTCTGCTGTGTCTTCTGCGAGTCTCCAGGCACCTGCCATCCATATGGTTACCCATAGACCTGTGCTATTTACATGTCAAGGAAAGGTAGCTTGGACCTCCAAAAATCAAGCCCATAGAAAACATACCCATTTTTTATGCTTGCCTGGGAAGTGACACAGCCTATTGGCCAGACTTGTTTTGCCATTTTATTGTAATATGTCCAGGTATACATTTCTCTTTATTATGCTCAGTAGTTGGTATGTACTTTGAGAGCCTAGGCCTTTCTTTACTTTTGGAAAAGTTCTCCATTATTATCTCTTTCCACTGATTTTCAATATTCCTTCTGAGTCAAATTCTAGAACTCTTATTAAGTATAGGTTGAAGACTGTACTTCTTAGTTTCTCTTTTCTGGTGTTTTGTTTTGTTTTGTTTCACCTCACCATGTCTTAATGCTGTGCTTAGAGGGATTCCTCAGTACTATCTTCCTGTTAACCAATTTTCCCTTGAACTGTAGAAACGTCTAGGTCTATTCCATCTGTAGAGTTTTGAAATTTCAGTTACATTGTTTCTTTTTTTTTTTTTTGGTTTTCATTCTTTATTTTTTTATTTTTATTTTTTTTACAAATAGTTTATTGTCAAATTAGTTTCCACATAACACTCAGTGCTCATCCCCACAAGTGCCCTCCTCCATGCCCATCCCTCCTCCCCCACACATCCATCAGTCCTCAGTTTTTGTCAGCATTCAAGAGTCTCTCATGGTTTGCCTCTCTCCCTTTCCCCCACCATTTCCGCCCTTCTTCTCCCCCTTGTTCCTCCATCAAGTTCCTCCTAATCCTCCTATACGTGCACACACATGATATTTGTCCTTCTCTGCTTGACTTATTTCGCTCAGCATAACACCCTCAAGGTCCATCCATGTTGCTACACATGGCCAGATTTCATTCTTTCTCATTGCCATGTAGTATTCCATGGTATAGATAAACCACATCTTCTTGGCAGTTACATTGTTTCTATCCTCTAATTTTTTTTTAATTTTCATGTATTTATTTTAATGTTTTCTTAATTTTTTTAACATTTATTATTTTTGAGACAGAGAGACAGAGTGCAAGTGGGGGAGAGGCAGAGAGAGAGGAAGACAGAATCTGAAGCAGGCTCTGGGCTCTGAGCTGTTAGCACAGAGCCCAATGAAGGGCTCAAAACCAGGAATGGTGAGATCATGACCTGAGCCGAAGTTGGACGTTTAACTAACTGAGCCACTCAGGTGCCCGTCTATCCTCTAATTTCTAAGTGATTTTTTTATTGCTTATTTTCTCAACTTACATCTTCCTAATTTTAATATTTTTTTGAGATATTTTCTCTTTACATCTTAATTTGAAGCTTATTCAGAGACTACTGTGTGCATTTTTAAATTATGAAGTATAACTTACATACAATGTTATGAGTTTTGGATGTACACCAAAATGATTTGACAATTGTATATATTACTCAATACTTGCAGCATTATTTGCAATAGTTACGGTATTGAAGCAACCTATGTCCATCAATAGATAAACGGATAAAGAAAAGGTGGAGTGTGTGTGTGTATGTATGTGTAGATAGATATAAATATAAATAGATATATAAAATGCAATATTGCTCAGCCATAAAGAAAGAATGAAATCTTATTGTTTGTGACAACATGGATGGGCCTAGAGGATATTATGCGCTTTTTTTTTTTGAGGAGTTAAATCATCGTCTTGTTGATTTTGTTGGAATATCTTCTTGGTCCTGTTTTCCCTTACCGGTTTTGAATTTTACTTTTCTGTCCGATCTAGAGTGGAAGTTGTCTTTTTAAAAAAATCTTGAAATATCTATCATACTTTGCTAATTTGCAGTGGGTGCCACATGGCTCTCTGAGAATCTCAGTCCAGAAAAAGGTTTTATGTTAGTGGGCTGGGGCTCCTGACCCATCGTGGTTGGCACTGGGGACACTGTAGATCTAGTACTTAGCAGCTTATTATTGCTAATCTGATCTGTGTGACTTGCTTTGCTCCTTCCTTTCTCACATATACGTGGTTTGATGCAGTTCACAGCCATATAGTTCTTAGTATTTTTCCTGTACAGGTTGGGAGACCCTAGCAAATTCCAGTTCTATGCCATGAGTCTGGCTTGTGATCCTTGTTCCGATCAGAGTTTAGTTCTTAAGAAACTTCTTAGTATCGTTCCCTATTTCTGTACCTAGAATTCAACAATGCCATAGTTCCAGCATTTGCTGCTTGCTATCTGTTTCAGTGTGTTTCTGGTGTATGGAGATATTTACTTTATATTGAGTATAGATACAACTTTTAGTTTTTGAAATGTCAACTAAAAACGCTTTTCTGTGGTATTTCAAGGAAGAGACTGAATATGTAAATTCACAGTGCCATCTTGGCAAGAGATCTTTTATATGTAATTTTAAATTTTATTTTGATTTTAGTAGAATTCGTGCTTATTATCATAGTTTTGGAAACTATAGAAAAGTGTCTAGAAAATATTTAAGTAAGCAGTAATATACCACACAGAAATAATTATAGTTAACATTTCAGTGTGTTGTCGATGTTTTTGCTTTTCATTAAATGGGATTCATACTGTATATTCAGTTTTACATCATTCTTTTTTATTCCAGACATTATAGGGTGTATTTACCATGTCATTAAATAATCTTCAAAAGCAATTTTTTTAACAGCTCCTTAATGTCCCAACATATGGAGGTACTATAAAAACATAAATCATCAAAAATGTTAATATCTCTCATAGCATAAATTAACATGTAATTACTGAGTAAAAGAGTGTGAATATTTTTAAGGTACTTGATACATAGAGAAGAATTTTTATCTAAATATGGTATTTCTAGTTTATATTCCAATGGTAGCATAACCATTCTCTAGCCAGTTATTTCTCCAACTTTAATAGTTTGAGAGATGGAAAATTCTGTTATATGTTTGTGCTTTGAAAAATTCCTATATCTGTTTAGACACTTCTATTTTAATTTCTACTTTAATTTTTTTAATTTTATTTATTTTTTTAAAATAGTTTATTGTCAAGTTGGTTTACACATAACACCCAGTGCTCATCCCAATAAGTGCCCTCCCCCATGCCCATCACCCCCCTTCCCCTCTCCCCCACCCCCATCAGCCCTCAGTTTGTTCTCAGCATTCAAGAGTCTCTCAGGGGAGCTAATGGAGGACCATGAGGGAGAAGAAGGGGAAAAATAGTTGGGGAGAGGGAGGGAGGCAAAGTTTTTAATTTTAAATAAGACTCTAGGTCTCTGTCTCTCTCTGTCTGTCTCTCTCATTTGATTTTCCAAGAGAACCAGTTTTAATATTTTCTGCTTTTCATAATTTCTACTTATTTGCTCTTTTTCCTTCTTCAGCCTCTTTTTGTGTATATTCTCTTATTTTATGACTTCTTACACTGATTGTTTAATTAATTCATTTCACTTATCTCCTGTTTATTCGTGGCCTTACATGTTTTATTATGGCTATATTTATAAACTTGACATGAATACACTTATTTTCATTATTTCCAAAGTAGGTTGCAGTTGTAATTTTACTCCTTGATCCAGTTATTTTAGGAAATTTTCAGTTTTGTCTCAATTTTGCTAAAAAGTTTTCTTATTGTAATTCTAGCTTTATTGCATTGGTGTTTGAAAAGATATATTTTTTTCTTTAAAACCTTATCAAACATATTGAGCAAATGGTCAAATTTTAAAATGCCCCTTGGATGCTAGAAAAGAATCTATATTTTATTTTTGAGTGGTATAAGGATATGTATGTGTATGTAAGTTTATGTATTTACTCATATTATATTATTTGAAAGTGTCATTCCTTTTAATATTTGTTTATCATAGGATGACAATTGTATGATGTTTCTTAACTCATTATTTCTGATAATTTTTGGAGTATATATTTTGGTGTTTGATGATTATATCATCTACCACATAAGTTATGTGTCCATTAGATCTTCATTGCATTGGGTTTCTTTTATTTTCTTTACCGAGGCTGTTGTTTTTCTGCTTTGAATGTTGTTGCTATTGCTGCCTTCTGCCAGATGTTCTCATATACTATTATTTCAATTTTTAAATCATTTTAAAATTTTATTTAAATTTGTTTAGTGATCTGTGTATATTTGACTTTCTAACACAAATTATTATGAAAATGTATGGCACTTAAAGCTATTGCTATGACATATATTTGGGCTTAATTTTATAAAATCACCTTTTCTAATGTATTCTTTTTATTCTTGACTTTGTTTTTGTCTTATGTACGCATTTGTAAGATTGAAATACTTTCATTGGTTTTACTAGTGGTGAGTATTTTATCAAATGCATATTAAAACTGTGTTCATCTATCCAACTCAAGAACAGGTTCCTAAAGAGGAATTTAAGTTATCTGGGCTTAACTTGACTTTCTCCTTTTCTGTATTTACCAGTTACTTCTTTTATCTGACATTATGATATTAACATTTTATCATGAAGTTCTGATATGTTTTGCATATACACCATCTTTTTAGACTTTGATTTTAATTGTGTGCCCATGTGACAATTCATCATATTTGATCCTCAAAATTAATTGGTTTCAAAGTTCTTTGCCATTTCTTTTATATTTTAAGTATTAGAGTCTTGAGTTCTTGATTTCTCTTTATCACTTGACAGGTATTCATTTTTTGTGCTTTCTCAGGAAAGGAACATGAATGATTTATCTTTCATGATTTTAAGCTTAGCAAAATGTCTTTCTGCCAACTTTTCACATGAACAACTTGGATATAAATATCTCAGGTTACAAACTTTCCCAATCACTACTCTGTACAAATTGTTTCACTGTCTTCTGACATTTGATTTTGCAAAGAAGGGTAAAGCCACCCTTTGTTTGCTACTTTAGAGATAAGCTTGTATTCCTCTTTTATTTTTAAAAGATTTTTAATTTACTATTGAAATTTAAAATCAAATGAAACTGCTATGATATTTATGGTCATTTAAAAATTTGATTTGATTTGATTCTTCCTAAGCCCTTTTACTTTTAAGTATTTATACTAGATTTTTAATGGTAAATTCTCTGCTGTTTGGATTTCCGTCTCAGTAACACCTCTCTTTACTTAGATCTAAATTGTCTTCTATGTCTTTCATCTTCTCTTTGTTTCTTTTTCTCTCTTAAATATTGGGAAATATTTTCCAAAAATTTCTCCACATTATTCATTTAATTTTTTACAGTGCCATTTCTGCTTTACTGCCTCCAATATGGATTTTTATTTTACCATTGTGTTTTGGGTTTCCTTAGTAATTTTCTTAATACAGCCAGTTTCCTTATCATCTCTGTATTCATTGAAGAACAGGCTCTCTTTTGGCACTGTGATCCCTTTTAACAGAGTGAGTGTTTTTTATATATTTTTGAAGATGGCAAATAAACTGTTCTAAATATTTTTTCTATCTCACGTAGAAGTTCATTTTCAAGTATATAATCTTTATCCAGATCAGTAGGGAAGGTTTTCTTTCTGAAGTGTTATTGTTTCTTTTTTCATATACTCCTTGGTGGCAGACGTAAATATGTGTTTCTATACATTCATCTCTGAATAGGAGTACTTCTAACATACTGCCTATTGGCAGGCTTTGTGGATTATTCTTTGCTTCTGTCCTCTCAAATTTGATAGGAGGCTAATCTTGAAGTTTGAAGCCATACTACTTAATTTGGAATGTGGAGAAGGAAGCATTCCTCTGTTTGAATCTTTTGAATTGAGTTTTATGGACTTTCACTGACAGTTGACTATTTTGAATAAGCTTGAGAATCAGACTTGTCCCTTTTTCCTTCAACAGTGCCACATGCAGATTATGTTCATCAGTAGAGTCTCCTCCTAGTACTCTGTCCTTACCCATTATAAACTTTTTCTGTAGAAGGATAATCTATCTCCAAAATCTACCTCTATTTTCTTTATTGTTTGATTGAGGAGGTATGATATGGATGCATATGTATAGGGGGAAACTGAAGAAACTGGAAAAAGAGATTACAATTCTAGCCCTGTACAGCTCAGGGGTCCCTTTTCAGCTGGGTCACCAAAGTGGTGATAGAATGAGTGATATCTTTTAAAATGACTTAAATCAGTTGGTTTGCCTATATCCTACATTCCTATTCCACTCCTTCAAGTATACCTAAGTGTGGAATAGCGTTCAGTTTGGATATAGAATATAGTAAGTGGTAGCAAGCCCTGAGGTTCTGGGTCAGGACCTCAAGGTCATCTGATTGTAGAGGGGTTGTGAGGAGGCCATATAGGCCCCAAACCATTTAACTCTATTTTAAACAAAAGAGGTAACAATGTACCTACCTGTTTATGTTGCCCCCAAAATGTTTGAAAGTCACAGAAATATTACACAGTTAGAACTTGTCTACTCCAACTCCTTTAATAGGCAGATAATGTGAAATGTAAAAAGAACACTGAATGACAAAAGATGTCAGGCAGGTAAAGATAACACAGAGCAGGTGCAGAGGTATTAGGTAGAGGATCTAAAAGAAAGTAAGTAAAATTGGAGCATAGTAGGCTAGCAGGAAAGTAGTATGAGACAACAAGGGGTGAGGGGGAAGATGCAGGGTCCAAAACAGAAAACATTTTTTTTAAATGAGGGTAAAGGGTTTGGATTTAGTTAAAATTTTAAAGAAGGCCCAAGGAGAGGGAGAATTAAATAGGCAAGAAACATAATTTGATGAGTCAGCAACAATAGTTTCATGTTTTGTTTCACTCATTCGCCCAGTCATTCATTTAACCATTCATCCATTTATCCACATTTTCTTTCATTAGCTGAATGAACACATATTTATCAAATAGCCACTAAGTTTTAGACACTATGATTGGGTTCTATCAGCTCCTACTATGGGAATCCTAGTATTTCTATTATGCCATGTAACTTCCCTACTAGACATTGTGCTTTTTGTGAGCAAGGTTTGTTTTTCACTTTTATACAAAGTATTTGAATATCCTGTTCCTTACAGTACATGGCTTATGATGGTCTTGAATAAGATGGTAATTAATGTTACTAATATTACTAATATATAATATTACATTATGCCCATTTAAAATTCTCTGCAGTAGGGGACGAATGTTTCTAAACAACAGTTAAAAGAGATAGTCATTAAAAAAAAAAAAAGATAGTCATTGTCAGTGATCAGGCCTCCCTAGTGGTCAGAGACTCAAAGTGTCTGTAGGACTGATCAGTCACTTAGACACACTGAATCTTTCAATCAGGCAAATCAGCTGCCCTTTTCTATACACAGATTTGTTGGGATTCTGCCATGCTAGATATGGTAATGTTGACATGGAATAGTTAAGATTTGTCTCTTTAGTTGTCAACTAATGGGTTTCTTGTATATGTTTGTTTAGTGAAGTCTCACAGCTAAAGTATATATGAATTCAAAGAGAGCCTCAAGCCCTCCACCCCTATTGTGGTTTTCACAACATACACAATCTTCCCCTAACATATATTCCCAAGATTTTCAACAGCAGAACATCTGTTTTACTTTGACGTAGCTATGGTAAGCATCTGCTTAGAGAAATGATTTGAACAAAACCAGGGCACATTTGTTTGCCATGTTATGGATTATCTAGTCTTACATTGTTTATGAATAAATCATACAGGATGGATAAACTGGTAACCACAACAGCATGTTTTATACTAGGTTTAAAACATAAATTTATGCATTTGTAAATTTTTTTTCCTGTAGAAACTAAAAAAATTTATGTCTTAGATAGAAGATAGCATGGATTTTGACCCTAGCGTAGCAGCTGGGTGCACAGATTCCAGAAATTCCTTTAGTAAATTAGAACCCAACTGGCTGATTGAGGGTCTGAGTGTTCACAACTGACATTCAATGGATTAAGCATAAGTGAGTCAAAGATAAAAATACAATATTGTATGAGAAGGAAGTAGTGCACACACCTTTGCATACTACATAATACTTTACCCTCAAAACTCATTTTAAAAATAAGATATGTTCTGAAGGTTCACAAAGGTTCAAAGAGTTCTTAAAGTCATACAGACAACTAGTCAGAGTCTGAACTGAAAATCACGTCTTCCTATTTATATTCAAGTATTCTTGGCTATCCCAAAACTACTTCATTGATCCTTTATTTTGAAACTATATTCAGGGGCTGTCGATGACATTTACTACAAAAGTAAATCCATAAAAACATCCATTTTGAATTCTTTGGTTTGTTGTACATATCAGTTCTTAGGATGAATCAGGTATAAGATGGAGGAGAAAGATAAACAAAAGACTGATGTTTGGGTTATTTCATTAAGGAATCTGATCTCCATTGGCCTAGTGAATGACAAGTTTGTTCTAAAGAAGAGCCATTCCTTATGTTGCTTTCATTGTTCAAGAAGCAATGTCTTTATTGTGTATTTTCCTGTTGTTTAACACAGACCTCCCACAAAGGGTAGATTTTGGTTACTCTGAGGGTGCATTATTGTTTGCCCCAATCTGGCCAACCTAAATCAGCAAACAAATTGAAAACTAGAAATAGTGAATAATCATTAAAACAACAACAACAACAACAACAACAACAACAAACCCATGTGTCCCTTTAAGCATAAAGAAAAAAAATAATGACCCAGTGAGACTTTTGGGTGATTTCGTTTCTGTATTCACTCAGCTAGAGGCAAGCTGTTCTCATTTCCCATGACTTTGGCTTCTCTTTCATTTGTATTTTCCATTTCCTTTCCATGGGCCAGATGTGTGGATTTCCTTGTTATGCCCAAAGACAGAGTAGACTTTTGTGGAAACTGCCAGGACTATTTGTAATCTCCTGGCTTTGCAGATATCTCAGATGCTGAGAACAAATTCTGATGTTTCACAGCCACAGGAAGAGCGTTCGAGATGTTGAGAGAAGGACAATTTGGGTGGAGTTTTCACATATGTTTCTCTTTCATGGAGAATCCAGAGCGAATGGGGATCTGGTATAGCTGAGGCCGAGTTGTATTTCTGCCCTCTTTTTTCCTTGTGGCTTGGGAATGAGGAGTGCACAGCTTTAGCTTGGACCACGACTTCCTTGTCCTGCAATGCCAGAGTTGTGGCCGTAAAGGTCACATTGCCCAGCCTCCCATCAAAATCATTTTTAGATCAAATCTGCGGTAAGAGTGAGTTTGTTCATACAAAACTGGTCTCCTAAAATCTAAAACTGCTTGCTGTCCTTTGACACATCTCCACCCATCCAGAATTGGTGAACATGATAGGACTGAAGTGAGAGATGGTGTCAAAGGACATTATCCTAGATTCTCATCCAGTGTGAAAATTTCCTGATTACAAATGGAAAACAGAAGATACATTGGTGATATCAGATTGGAATGAAATTCTGATGGTCTTAAAATGTGGTTTAGCCCTACAACCATAATAGGTGAATCCCACAATCTGCTAGCCACTCCTCCCACAGAGTCCAAAGATCGATTTATGCACAAAAACTGAAACAAGATGGATAAGACTTTAATACTAGCCTGAAGCTTTAGGAACATGCCCCAATAAAAACACTAATATGGTTTTAAAAATCAGGTTTTAAATCTTACCACTCTGCTGTGAGAAAAGGCCTCACACATCACATTACATCAACTGAAAGCACAAGACTATGAGTGCATAGTTCACTGTCTGGTATGTGTGCTTGGGAGATGAGACAGGCATATCTTTGGGGACCATCTTATGTGGATATGTAGGGGAGGAGAAAGCCTCTGAAAAGTGGAAGGAAGTGTTCCAAATGATGTGCCTTGTTACTGTGACTGTGCATAAGAGTATGGTATAAATGAATCTAGAAGGACCGCATTAATGTGTATGGTCAAGTGACTCCAGCTGCATGCACCATACTGAAGAAAAGGTTTCCTAATCTGGACAATAATGCTAACATTCCTCCTCTTTCTCCTTCAGGTATAAGTTGAAGGGGTCAATAGACGGCATGAGTATCTCTCAGAGACCCCATCCTTGCACATCATCCCTACCCAGAAATAGCCATCCAATCTCCACATTGCTCCTGAGCCATCTTACATAGGGGACAATAGCCAGGTTCAGTCCTGGCTTCAGTACCAGCCTTATGGTTTGGGCATGGATCTAGCTTCTGTAGTGGAATGTGTTGAGGCAATTTCCCCTTTATTTTTAATTAACCTACTAAATATACATGTTCTGTATATTTATATAAAAAATACATGTTCTGTAACAGAACATGTCCCAGGACACTGTCTCACTCTGAAGTTTTATCAAGGAGGCCAATGAGCATGCTCAGTCTATGCCAGCTACGTAGAGGAATAGGAGGTCAGGCCCTGAGCAGGATTTTCCCCTGATATTATGAAAGCAATCATGGAGGACACATGATGTAGTACCAGAGCCAGGTACTTGTATGTCCCCTGAAAAGATACGTTAGTTTAGTCCAGTGGCTAAGTAAAATGTCTATACTCTTTTAAGAGGAGTCTTGCTTTGAGGTGAGGATGTCCTCCTATTTTAATAACTCCTTGAAAGAACGACTCAATTTCTTTGTGCACAGTGAAGATCGAGGAGAAGGCCTTTTGAGAAAGTTGTACTCATACCTAAAAAAGACAGCATTTTAGAGGAGAATTTGAGATCTGAAACTCTAAATAAAAACTAGTGATCTTGTGTACCCAGCCTATTTTTTCTACCCTCCTAATGTTCAAAGACTTTTTTCTAGGGGCACCTGGGAGGCTTACTCAGTTAAGTGTCTTGTTCTTGATTTCAGCTTGGGTCATGGTCTCATGGTTCATGAGGTCATCACCCACCTCTTCTTCCCTTCTTTTTGATTTTTTAATTATCTGAAATATTTATTCTGCAAAATTGAACTTGGGTGGAACATAAAAGCTAAGTTGAAGATATGAAGTTGAGTTATTTTTTAAATTGTGTTCTTAGCTAAAACACTGACTTCGAACATTTTCTGCAGTTCCTTGGATGTCTGGGGATGGCCAGTCACATTTCATTGTCTCCAAGAACCATCATGGCCCTGTCCATACCATTGTTGTGGGCCTCTCGTCACTACAGACTAAGACAATACTTGATATTGATCTCCCACTGGGAGGGAGCATTCAGGGTTATAGTGTTGACATTTCAAAGTTGAATCCTTTTTCATTTTCTTTTCTCTGTGTCAGCCTCAGTTCAAGTCAGGTGCAGTTGATCCTCAATAGTACAGTTGGTTCCATATTTGCAAATTTGCCTACTCACTATAATTTGTTTGTAACCCCAAAATCAATACTTGTGACATGCTTTCATGGTCTTTCACGGACATATATAGAGCAACAAAAAATTTGAATTGCTCCATGCACATTTCCCAGCCGGGGTCAAAGAAGGCCACGCTCTGCCTTCCTGTTTCACCTCTCATACTATAAACAAATGTCCTTTTTCACGGTCCATGGAGGGCTGTGCTTTTCACAGTTTTGTGTTTGGGTTGCTGATTTTGAGGTTTAAAATTGCCTCCAAGTTTAGTGCTGAAGTGCTGTCTAGTGTTTCTACTGCAAGAAGGCTGTGCCATGCCTTTTGAAGGAAATACATGTGTTAAATAACCTTTGTTCAGGTATGAACTATAGTGTGTTGGGCTGTGAATTCCATGTTAATGAACCAACAATATATTTTAAATAGGTTTTCTTAAGAAATAATAAGATCAGGTTATATACTGATTGGTTGGTCAATATATTGTGACCAGAGGCTTTCAGGAACCCAGCCCTATATTTTCCCTAAGAGCAATCACTTGGTATTTGCTAATTCAGTATTTGCAGCAACTTTATGGAAAGTAACTGCCTTAAATAATAAGAAGTGACTGTAATTGTTTAGTAAACGTTTGCTGTAATGATAAAGATAAATATTATAAACCCAGTATGCCAGGGAAGGATGTGGGCATGTTATGTACTGTGTCAGCAACATGTTATAGAAAGGGAATGGGAGAATTTTCTCCCAGCCTAAAACTCCTCTAACAAGCCAGGGAGAGATGCATCATTTTCTGGGCCATTTCACTTGGATCATAGCTTATTTTCTTTCACACCCCTCATGCTTTCCAAAAAAAAAAAAAAAAAAGGCTGTTTAATTAAAAAAAAAGTTGGCCCTACTGTTAGGTGTACATTTGCAATCTGAGGTCCCACGTTACTCTTCAAGACAAGGGTGGGTTGTTGAACTTTATGTTAAATCTTGACATTGCAATAAATCTCTGAACCTGCACGAGCCTGCATTGGATATTTAATACTGTTTTTATTTTCAATGCTAATCAATCATAGAAGAATGTGCTGTTATTTTTTAGTTACACGTAAAAGTTTAGATGAATAAAAATAGCATATTGATAGTTTATGCACACACAAGTTTATTGATAATTTTGTCAAATTCTATTTGCCGATTGATGTGGTCATTACAACAGCTGTGGATGTGGAATAAAACCAACATGACATTTTTATTTTCTGGCAGTCATACCTGGGGATAGATGGGATATGGAGAACTTTGTGCTCTGTCTCTTGGACAAGAGTAATATCAGACGCAGTTTGGAAGACCTCTCAGACCACTGCACTGTTGAATCACTCATGTTGGAAACCCAGCTGCTGGGGAGGAGGGGAACACATAAATCCTGAGTGTGAAACTTCTTTGGCTACAGTTTCTTTCTTTTTTCTTTCTTTTTTTTTTAAAGGAAACTGTTAGTAGGCTCTTTATGAAACTTTCAAGGTGTATTAATAACATTTGGCACTTAAAGCACAGATACCAGTAAGGCCACTTTCCTCAGTCTGCTAAGCCTACTAACCTGAATGGAAACTTTGCAGCTTCCACTCTTCTGATTGTGAATCCCAAGTGTCAAGACAGAATAGGAAGAAGTCAGTAAAATGTGAAGTTTTTCTCAGGCCCCTACTAAGAGCCTAGCCAGATGCACATTTTTTATTCCTTTTGGTAAATAGATTCAGATTTGGTATGATTCAGCGAACTAAAAAATATCCCCCACTCGGAGCTCCTCTCTGCCTGCTAATTGCATGAAGCTTAACAGATCCTCTTCACACAACACCAAATAAGGGCTGGCTGGAAATCAAAACGGCCTTGCCAGGCACTTTGGATTTTCCAAAGGAACTGTAGTGTTCCTGGAGACTTTGATTAATGGGAATGGGGAACTGTGTGGACTGGGGGTAAAGCCCCACAGCCTGGTGCCAATGCTTTTTATTTTTGACTCCAGATTTGAAATATTTTCCCCCATACTCCCTAAAAGGACTTCCTTCATTGCATGGGGCTGATAAGGGGGTGAGGTTCAATACCTCCTGAAGAAATGCAAAAGGGAAACACAGAATGTTAATAAGTCCAGGATTTTGCCCTCCATTCTGTACTGCACTGCCCCAAAATACAAAACCTAATTAGTGCTTCCAGAGAAGCGTTAAATGGATTTCATGCTGTTTAATAAATTCTTTACGTGCTTTGGTGCCACTGCAGAATGTGTGGCTGAGTAAGGGTGAGAATCAGGAGAGGAAATGATTGCTGGTAATGCTTCTGCCAATGTTATTCCCTCTCAGGTGAGCATCGGGGATGTGTATTTGTTACTCAGATGCTTTTTGTCTTGACCCAAGTTTTCTTCCCTTTGGTTACCCTATCATTTTCCTGGGCTTTTTCTCATAGATCTAGTTTCCAGAGGCTTAGCTTACAAATTTTCCTACCCTGAATAATCAGTAATTGCTAGTGACTGATATACACTGAGTACCCATTTTGTAGTGAACACAGAATGTGACACAGGAATCAGAAGGAAACACTTTGCCACTGGGGAACTTACGCTTTCTTGGGGGTGGGGGAGACAGACACACAATACCTGATCTACAGAGTAGAGTCTTGGTCTGACATTCAGAGTCCTCCAGAATTTATCCCTTATTTAGTTGTCTTTGATATATATCTCCTCTAAGAGACTGGTCTTTGTTGTTTTCTACATCAGTGGTTTGCACTGCTGCACAATAGAATCATCCAGAGAACTTAAAAAATACAGCAAGGTTCAAGTTCTGCACCCTCTGTCAGAACTTAGAGAATAGGAACTGCATCACAGTCACTTAGAGGGCAGTGAAAACACAGATCACGTGCTAAGATCTAAGACTTGTGTCAGAGTTTCTGAGTCAGTAGTTCCAGGACGTGAAAATTTATATTTCCAAAAGTTATTGCTAATGCTGCTAGTCCAAAATCAGACTTGAGGATATTTGCCCTTCATCAATGAAATCAGAATCTCCATGGCTTTGGCACCTTGATGAATTCTGATAATTCCATTGTGTCACCAAGATTGAGATCCATGTTGTCTACATTCCTTGCTAATGAATGCAACTCCTAGAGGTAGATTATTTCTTTTAATGTTTCCTGACATTTGGTCTTTTCCTTCAACTAGACAAAGTCTTGATGGCAGGAACTATCTTCTACTCTTCTTGAATCACCCACAATGGGTGGACACACAGAAATGTAATTTGAATGGCATTAATTAAGAAAAGATGGGAAGAGTTGTAGGTATCACCAACACTCTTCGTGTCTCTATTCTCTAAAATCCAGTGGGAAATCCTTTTCTCTACTTGTAGACTCATAAATGTGTTGCAGAGCTACCTTCTTCCCCTTCTCTTTCCTTCCACTGGGGAGAGCACATTTCAAATGTTTACTTTTAAAGAAAGCACCTGTAAGGGGAACTGTATTCATGGTCGTAAGACATTGTATCCACAACCTTGCTTTGATATTTTTATGATTTTGGGATATTATTTAAAAATTTCAAGCTGCCACCCGTTCATTTGTGTACATCTGAGAATCAAATGAGTTTGTGCTTAAATCAATTCTTACCATAATACAAAACACAAAAGGCACAGTAGCCCTGTTGTTTATAGATATTGTAGCAAACATACCTTTTTCTGGAAAGAGAATTGAGACGCTGATGGATTGTGTAGGGCAGCAAGCAGAGGTTAACACACATTTGAGCTTCATCCCATCATCACAGTGTGTGGTTTGGAAGTGTTTAGATCTTTCCTTCATGAACCAAGAGCCTAGGGAATAGAAAATATCTAACCCCATAAGTAATTTGGAGTGAAGCTCCTGCTAAAACCTCAATTCTGTGCCCACATAGCTTACCTCCTAGTCAGGAAGTAGGCTGTGAGCATTGAGATTCCTACAACCTGTTGGTGTCTTTAGTACTTTGCTTCCAGAATGATTCATATGAAATAAAGAGCCTGTGTCATAATTACTAGTTTCAACAAATGTTCCTCCATATAGATACGCCTGCCCTAATTCTAGAACTGTTGCTTGAGAAAGTAATAAGGTTGCATAGTTGTGAAATAAAGTCCCTGATAGAGTGAGATGGTGAAATCAAGAGAGCCAAGAATCCTCCTCAAGCTATTAAAAGAGGCCCCTGCTCTGGGAAGTGCTGTCTTTTGGGAGGTTTTGTGCTACTCAAAGTGTGGTTTACACAAGATCTCATGGGCTCTTATAAGAAAGCCGACTCTCGGGGCGCCTGGGTGGCTTAGTCGGTTAAGCGTCCGACTTTCGCTTAGGTCATGATCTCGCGGTTAGTGGGTTCGGGCCCCGTGTCGGGCTCTGTGCTGACTGCCAGCTTGGAGCCTGGAGTCTGTTTCAGTCTGTGACTCCCTCTCACTCTGACCCTCCCCTGCTCACGCTGTCTCTCTTTCTCTCTCCTAGAAATAAATAAAACATTAAAAAAAAAAAGAAAGAAAGAAAAGAAAGCAGACTCTCAGGCAACACCATAGGCCTCCTGAGCCAGAATCTGCATTTTGTCAAGGATCCCAGTGATTCATATGTGCATTAAAGTTCCAGGAGAAAGAATCTCTTAGAACTGCACAGAGAATTAGGAGGCCTGACTTGGTATTATTTTAGTTCCATCTGCACCTCAGTTTTTCCATACGAGTTTAAAAAAAAGAGCACAATAAGTCCCATTTTCCAGTTGATAGGAGCAGGTAGTAAAAGGATACCAGTAGAAAAGGTCTGGCCAGTGGCCAGAAGACCCAGCCTCTTCCTCCTTACCTGACGCCTCTTTGGCAATTTTCTTGGATGCCTATCTCACTTCAAGCTGCTTTGGGTTTCAGGCATGATGTCCCAACTGTATCACCCTGAATTACTAGACGTTGAGTTTCTCCCAGGGTCACAGAGTTGTCCTGGCATCCTGCACCATTTCTGCTTACGCTGAGTGGAATGGAGACTCCCTACCTAGACTTGCCTCCAAGGCAGGCTGGGTTTCAGGAGTACAAGTGAGAAGAGACTCTGTTTCTAGGCCACCAGGAAGCACTTCAGCCAGATAACAGTCCTCTCTAGTTACTCAGTGCATCCTGCCTTGGACAACTGGGAAAACACACAGGGAACAGTGGGGGTTGTTGAGCTCAGCCCGGGTTCCTGATAGTGCATAATTAAAGAAAACACCTGTGTGGCTGCTAAATCACTTCCCACTGTTCCCTTGTGCAAATGCTGAGCTCAATAATCCTACAAATGCCTCATTCCTTCCACCCAACCGAGGCGGCACACAGAGCCACAATGCATGAAGCTGGCATGTTATTAGTTCAGGACCCATTAAAGCATCTCTTAAGATTGATTTGTTACCAGTCTTCTGGGCCCCTCCGTCAGTCTGGCTGCAACTTGCCTGACTGCAACATACAGAAGGTTCATGGATGAGGGGTGGACCCTTGTTTGGTCAGCACATCTCTGTCTCCAAAGCAGGCTCCTGGAAGAGGCCTGGGGCTATAGGAGCCACAAATCCTTGGACCACAACTGAAATACTGTGACTGTGGGTTGGATGCTGCCCCATGGGAAAACTGCCAAGAACAGTGAAATGAGATGTGAGTGGGACCTATGGGTTTTGTTGGAAATGCAGGAAAGGGAAATGATAGTAAATCAAAAAGCAAGGCTATCATTCTGAAAGGGCCTCTTCCTGCTGCTGAAGTTTATGGGGTGCTTTGGTTACCACCAGGATCTTGTGGGGCCCCAGCTGCCCAGAGCAGAGGAGATACACTCCCCTCCTCCGGCAGGTGGATTGGTAACAGGATTCAGTATGATGACAGGTCAGCTTTGTAATTTACTTCTTCCCGGGCAAAGCAACACTGCTTTCACTGCGAGCTTTAGAGTATTAGAGCGGACAAGTGAATAAGCCTAAGAAACCCTGTAAAGGGAATTGCTGGATGTCAGAGGGGAGGGGAGAGCTTCAAAGGAGCAGAACTGTATCCTGAGAAGAAAGGACAGCTGTATATTCACCCCACTCACTCTCTGCTACATCACTGCTTTATTTCCTTCATTGTCTTTGCCACTAACTAAAGTCATCTTGTTTACATGTTTGCCTACTTATTTGTTATATATCTTCCCAACTAGACTGTGACCTCTGCTAGAGTTGGACTCTTTTTTTTAATTAGTTCTCTCTCTTTTTTTTTTTTTTTGAGGGGAGGAAGAGAGAGAGAGACAGAGAGAGAGAGAGAGAGCAAGAGCAAGTACATGCAAGTAGGGGAAAGGCAGAGAGAAGGAAGGAGAAAGAGATGCTCTGCTCAGTGTGGAGCTGAACCTGGTGCTCAATCTCACAACTGTGAGATCATGACCTGAGCCAAAATCAGGATTCAGATGCTTAACCAACTAAGCCACAGGAACCCCTAGAGTTGGACTCTTATCTAACTTATTCACAACTATATCTTCAGAACTAGTCTAAGTCCTGGCACAAAGCAGGTGCACAATAAGTTTCTTCTGAGTGAAGAAGTGAATTTTTATTATTTGAGGACTATTCCTGTGAGTAATTTTGGTTTGGCAACCTCCTGACTCTGGAATAGATCATCTTTATATTTTGGAAAATGATAGGTGTAAGAGTTGCTTTCCTTATAGGGGAGAGAGCACACAAGATGAGGCCATTTTCTGCCTCTGCAGAGAAGCTGCATGGACCCTTTTTGTCCCTCAGTCTCTCAAGACACTTGGAAAATGTACCTTGGGTATCCTAGCATAAAGTCCTTAAACATTTATTAATCACAATATCTTGCACTCTCTCCTAAGAGAGGAGGCTACAAGATGAGTATCAAAACCTCCTGTGCTCAAGCATTTGATCATGTGCTGGAAAGTAATAGGCATGCAAACAGATGATGAGTCCATTTGTAGAGAAGGGCTAGGACGGAGGTGTACATAAGTTACACCTGAGGAAAGTACATTGGCCTTGGAAGAATGGAGGAAAAGTAATACTAACTTCCTGGAAGAAATTACATCTATTGTGAGTCTTAAGGGAGGAAGAAGAATTGCCCCTAGGTGATGGTAGCAAGGGAGGGTATTCCAGGAAGAGACATAAATGTTATGGTGCTATAGACCAAGAGGGCCTGGAATGTTGGGAACTGCAAGTGTGAGTGTATGTGGACATGTGGTGAGAAATTAGAGTGGCTTGGTCCTCAGTCAGCATGACTCCAATAGCAAAAGTCTTAAAATTACTTTTAAGTAATAATTTTCCATTATTCATGTTTCCCTCACATCTTCATTACCGTAGTGGGTAATAAGGTGCAAATCTTTGTGTGGTTGTGTCCAGACACATGCTTATATGATCATCTTTTGATGGACATGTGGCACAGAAAGAAACCAGACCAAAGGCAAAGAGTTACTCTTCTCTCCTCCCTGTGTCAACATGGCTTTGTGGACATGTGGACCTACATAAGAATCAGACCGCAGTGCAGAGGCCATACCTAAGAACTGCTTCTCAAGGTCAGAGATGAAAAGATGACAGGATTGAGATAAATCTATATTTTGGCAGACAAGAGCTCTTGATGGTCTGTCATTCAGTGCTAGAATGTTCCCACTATCAAATGAATGAATTGATAAATTTGTATTCTGCAAATACTTACTGTGTGGTATTATCATTTCTCAGGGATAATAGGAGAAAAAACAAGCCTCTGACATCTTGGTAACCTTGAACTAAGAGTCCCAGAACACAAACCACATTTACAGATCTGTATTTTTCCTGATTGCCTCGGAGTTCCATTTATTTATTTATTTATTTATTTATTTATTTATTTATTTATTTAGATATTTGAATATAGTTGGCATTCTGACTTCTGAGTAATGGCACTGTTTGTCGCCATTGTTCTCCTGTGATCTCAAATGCTCAAGTGGTCAACTCTTTAATACCAGCCAAGGCTCTGAGGTTATCAGAAACATTTGCAGCTTGGGCATATAAGCCTCCTCCCATAAAGAACAGTAATTAACGGCTGTCATAGAGGCTTTCTGGTTCCCTTGTGACTTGAGCTGATAGTTTGATACTTGAGTGTGTACTTTCATTCCTGTAATAATTTTAGTGCACTCCTTGCAGCCATCATCGCAGCCTTCGTGGGTACATGCGGCAGCCATTTGTTCACCCAGCATACTTGGTGCAGTAGGTACAGTCCACCAAGTAATAATTTGAGTAACCTGAAGTGACTGCTTACAGTGGACATAAGGATATATCCAAACGACCTGGAATCCCATCTTTGAGGGTCTGTTTTGTAGGCCCACTTCTGAGCACTGCTATACGAGCTATTTTGATAGAGATCATTTAATACAGGGATTGGTTAAACGGTATAATAGTCTACTAGAGCTGCTTTAACAAATACTACAGATTAGACGGCCAAAACAACAAATATTTATTTTCTCGCAGTTCTGGAGGCTAGAAGTCCAAGATCAAAGATACTGATAGGGTTGGTTACTTCTGAAGCTTTTCTCTTTGGCTTGTTGATGGCTGTCTTCTTGCTGTGTGCTCACATGGTCACCTCTAGGTCTGTGTGTTTGTGTCCTAACCTCCTTGTATTATGAGACCAGTCATATTGAATGAGGGCCTACCCAAATGACCTAATTTTACCTTAATTACCTCCTGATTATCTCTAAACCCAGTCATATTCCAGTTTCTGAGGGTTAGGACTTCCACGTATCAATGGGGCTATGCACAATTCATCCCATAGCACACAAGTATTGGGGGACTAAAAAGGCATGGAGGGAACATTGAAACAACAGAGATAGTAACTGCGAAAAGCAGCTACCCCTACCCTTAGGGCTAGAGGAATAAAAGAAAGAGATTAGCGTTAAATACCTAGAAGCTTGGGTATGGTGCCTTGCAGAACTGGGATCCAGACCTCTGAGGAGCCCATCTGGTGCTTGTGACTGACACTGCCATCTATGATGCAGACACAAGGAAAATGGTATTTAGGAGCATGAGGAAAACTGTAAAGGACACGTCCTTTCCCCCTCCTTCAGTCTGCCCATCTTGTTTTAATATCCTCCATAGGTAAAACCTATCAGAAGGCCCCTGGTAAAGGAGAAATGTAATCTTCAATTCATAGCCCCAGCATGACAGGGCATATTGAAGGATATTGGACTGAGAG
The DNA here is from genome assembly GCA_017311185.1 of Proteles cristata cristata. Lineage (NCBI taxonomy): Eukaryota > Metazoa > Chordata > Mammalia > Carnivora > Hyaenidae > Proteles > Proteles cristata. The sequence continues at coordinate 727,736 of JAESUZ010000173.1, read as the reverse complement.
ACAATAACTTACTAATCAGTATAAATCCCTCAGCTTCTTATAAAAAGTCCTGTCTTGCTCTATAGCTTTGCTTTTATTACTCAGCAACATATGAAAAAGATCTTCAATGTCCATACTCTTCTAGAGCATGAATTCTAATGCCTGCATAATGTATTCCTTCATAGGGATGTGCCATAATTTACTTAACCAACTTCCTATTTTTAGCCATTATAGCTTTTAAAATTCATTTGCCCTTATAAACAGTAGTTCAGCCTGCTAAATCTAAGCACATATCCTTAAATAATCCCTTAGGATGAATTTTTAAAAGCCTCAAAATATGAATGTTTACAAAGTATGAAATTACTTTTTTTAAGCTACAGAAGACATGAAATGTGTGGTTCCTTCTGTTCTAGAATATAACAGAGTGGAGTTATCCTATCCTAAAACATATTATCCTAAAACCCAGGGGAGCGTTTCAATACTATCCAGTGGATGTGAGCAATAAGAATGGGGATATAATTATTTTGGATTAAAACAGTAACTTCCCTTTAAGAAAGCATTTAAAGGTACCATTTGCCTTAGTCGGTGGAGACACCATGTTGTTACTGATTTTAACGCAATTGGATTCTTAGCAGAAATAATTTTGTAAAGCATTTTCCTAAATAATCCAATTTTACTTGGTGCTATGGTTGGACACAGGAGCAGGCAAGGTTTGTATCAGTATTTATGAAATGTATTCTTGTAGGAACTATGAAGACCAGAGGACATTGTTCTAAAATTATAATGATGGTTGGTTTTCTTTTTTAAATTTTTGTTTTACATTTATTCATTTCTGAGAGACAGAGAGACAGAATGCGAGAAGGGGAGGGTCAAAGAAAGAGGGAGACACAGAATCCAAAGCAGGCTTCAGGCTCTGGGCTGTCAGCACAGAGCCCAACATGGGGCTCAAACTCACAAACAGCAAGATCATGACCTGAGCTGAAGTCAGATGCTTAGCCAACTGAGCCACCTGGTGCCCCATGGTTGTGTTTTTGATTCCATCTTTAGTTTCTGAATTTTAGCCTTTGTAATTAAAAATCCATATCATAAAATATTGGCCTGTGCTGATTTTATTTTTCTCCTGGGATGCCCTGATTACTCGAAGCATGACTTGCTTTGTCCTCCACAGAAGGAAAAAGCTTCGAAACCCTCCTCCCTGTTGGAAACTTGGAGTGCATGTTTAGGTGCTACCTTCAGAAAAATCTGAGTCCAAGTCTTCACTGGCTTCCTGAGGACAGCTCTGAGAAAATCACTAACCCTTGTGCTGGTTTCCTGGTGCTGGGGTATGCTCAGTTTTATAAGACTAAATAAATTGATAAATTCAGCTGATTCAGAGCGTTTACATAATCTTTCCAATGTCAACAGTCATTTAAATTATCCTAACTTTATACTGAATCTCCAAAATCCAATTACTAGCTAATAATAATTGTCAGTTTTACTTTAAACCTTTAATGATAGGTCACAAGGGATGTGTAGCAGCAGGATTAAATCGCTGTAGACTGTAGCTGTGCCCAGCCTTAAATTACTCCCCTCTTATCTCTGGCTAACAGAGCCACTATATGTTTTGTCACCGTTTTTGCTAAATAGAATAAATGTCACCAAAATTAATTTCATCTCCCTTAAATTAGCTTCTTAGTGTGATTTCTCACTTCAGTCAAAATTTATTTCTTCAAGAATTTAATTTCCTTCTTCATCTCTTTTATTTGAGACTGTGAGACTGTTCCAGAGCAAATGTCTTTTAATCACTGGCTGGCGAGTTTTGAGGCTTGCTCTTCATTAATAATTGCTGACCCTTTAGGGAGAGTGTTGGAGGATACTTCTGTTTTATTTAAACCATTGTATGCTTTTAGGTAGAGTAGCCTGGGATCTTTCTGAATAGTCTCAGAGAAAGTTCTGAACCTTGCATAGATCAGGAAAGATAAAGTTACCACAAAGAAAATCTTTTTCACATGAGGGATGATTAAGGAGGGAGTTTGCAATTAAGTAGGTTAGTTGCATTTGCTACTTTTTAATCATTTTCAGATATATACCTCTGACAATAGCTATCCTTTAAGAAAGGCATATGTTTGGAAAAACTGGAGGGAATTTAAAGTTAAACTTCTTCTCCTAGAACATGAGAAAAACACAAAAGGGCCACCTAACTCTAAAATGTATCCTAAAGACAAGATGAGAGCCCCAGTAACAAAGTCTCTTTGTTTATCAGTGAAATCCCAAGATATCAACACAGTAGGAGGAGGGATGGTTTTAAGAAAAAAGGAAAGAGGAGAGATTTGCTTCTAGACATGCAGCTCTGTGACCTGCTCCCTAGTGAAACAAGTGAAGATTATGACTATTATTAACTGGTGAAGCTTACAAAGAAGAAAAAAAAAAACACAACCATTTAATGTCTCCAGATATTATCTTAGGGAAATACAGCAAGTAAAGAAACATTCATGTGAAAACATCCACTAAAACTCAAAAGGAACAAAGAGATTCTATGGACATGAACTGCGTAAATCCCTTCCCTGCCTCCCCTCCCCAGCTTGGTTGGATGGAAGCTCCAACTTGGGTAGGTGTGGCCAAGAAGATGGGTCTCCCTCTCCCTTCAGCTGCCAATCAACCAAGAGAGGCAGGCTGCCAGCATTTTTTTTATTCCTTCCCACTCCACATTGTAGAGGTTAAATTCCTGGTGAGTTCATAAATTTGGGGATTTCTTTCTCTACTCAACCCCCACTCATAAGGTGGAGGCTGTCCCTCAAATAAAGCAAGCTGAGCATATAAGGGCCTTGATTATTCTTACTCCTGCTTGACTATAGGGTGAAGGTTCTACATTGGGAGAGGTAAGTTGAGAAGACAAGAGCCTAGCACTGCTTTTCCAACACATGGAGCAGTGGCTCAGAGACACTTTCTGGGAAGAGAGGCAGTCCATAAGAATAGAAAGCTCTTAGCAGTACTTGGGTGGCTTAGTCAGTTGAGCCTTGATTTCTGCTCAGGTCATGATCTCAAGGTTCCTGGATTCAACCTCACATCAGGCTTTGAGCTGACAGTGGCATCAGGCTCAGTACTGACAGTGCAGAGCCTGCTTAGGATTCTCTGTCTTTCTCTCCCTCCATCCCTCCCTCCCTCTCTCTCTGCCCCAGCCCACACTTGAGAATGGCTACTCTCTCTCTGTCAAAAAAATAAATCTAAACAAAATGAACAGAAGGCTCTTACATTTTCTCCAAAGGAACTGACTTTGTTTGAAACAGAATGTGGGGAAGCTTAAGGTTAAGGGCACAGTCAAAAATAGTGGTGAATTTGGTGTTTAGCAATTATGAAGAGGCTAATAACTGTGAGAGCAAAATTCTAAACAAGAGGACAGTACATTTACCAGAGTGGACCATGGGAAAGTAACAGCTGAGAACTAACTCCCTGGGCTTCCCAAAAATCCTTAATGACTAGCAAAAACTACCCATGCCAATGTATTCAGTGGCATTAATTACATTCACAAGATATACAACCACCACCACTACCTTTGTTGAAAACTTGTTCATTATCCCCAAAAGAAAATTTGTAAACATTAAGTAGTAATTCCTCACTTCCTCTCCCCATGTCCATGGGCAGAAATTAACAATGTACTTCTCATCAGAAGTAATGGGGGCCAGAAGCCAGTAGGATGACATGTCCAAAGTACTGAAAGAAAATAGCTGCAGACAAGAATCTTATATCCAGCAAAACTGTCTTACAAATATGAAGATGAAATGAAAACATTCACACTCAAAAACAGATGTTTCATTGCAGCAGACATGCCTTACAAAAAATACTAATTGAAATTCTTGAGGCTGAAAGCAAAGGACTTAGACATTAATTCAAAACCACATTAAAAAAACACATTAAAAACAAAGAATACCAGAAAAGATAATTATAAAATAATAAAAGATAATATAAATGCATATTTCTTCTCCTTTATTCTCTTAACTGATTTTAAAAAGCAGGATATAAGAGTAATATAGGAAAATCAGTTGTATTTCTAGATACATGCAGTGAACAATCTGAAAGTAAAATTAAGAAAACAATCATACTTATAATAGCATGAATGTGAGGAGGGCACTATTCCCCCAAATTGATCTTGTGGATTCAATGAAATTGATTTTCTTACTAATTTCAAAACTTACATAATGGTATAGTAACTAAGGCCATGTGGTATTGGCTTAAGGATAGACATATAGATCAATGGAATACAATAAAGAGTTCGTAAACAAACCATCATATTTATAGTTAGCTGATTTTTGATGAGGTTACCAAGACAATTCAGTGGGGCAATAATAGTCATTTCAGTACATGGTGCTGGAGTAATTAGATAGTCACATGAAATAGAATGAAATTGGACCTCTACCAAGAGTAACTCAAAATGGATCAGTTTTTTGAGATGATACAAAAATTACAAGGTACAAAAGAGAAAATTAACTATGTTGGACTTCATTACAATTAAAAATATGTATTCTTCAAAGAATACCATGTAAAAATGTGGAAAGATAACCTATAGAATGGGAGATCTTTGCAAATCATATCTGTGAAAGACTTGTATTTCAAATATATAAAGAATATAACTTAATACTAAAAAGACAATTATCCCATTTAAAAAATTCGTGAAGGATTTGAATAGATATTTGTTCAAAAATGATCTAAAAATTGTCACTAAACACACAACCAAATACTCAGTGTTGTTAATGCAAATGTTGTTAGTGCTGAAAAATGCAAATCAAAACCTCAGAGATACCACTTCATACTCTCTAGAATGGCTATAATAAAAAAAGAGACAGTAACAAACGTAGGCAAGGATATGGAGGAATTGGAACCTTCATATATTGTGGCTCGGTATAGAAAATGCTGAGGCTCCTTTGTAAAGCATCTGGTAGTTCCTCAAAAGATGAAGCATTTAGGTATCATATGACCTACTAATTCTGCTCCTAGATGTATACCCAGGAGAACTGAAAACATACATCTACCACCAAAAGAACTTGTGTATGAATGTTTATGACATGATTATTCATAATAGCTCAAAAAATGGGAAAAACTCAAATGTCCACCAAGTGAAGGATTGATAAATAAAATATAGGATCCATTCAGTGGAATGGATTAGAAGAAATAAAGAACCGATGTGTGCTACAACATGGGTGAATCTTGAAAACATTATGCTAAGTGAATGAACCCCATTACAAAAGACCATATATAGTATAAGGTAAATAAATACAGAGGGATGGAAAGAAGATTAGTGGTTGCATAGGGCTGAGGAAGTTAGGGGAGAAAATGAAGGATGATTTCTAATGGGCTTGAGAGTTCTTTGAGGTATGTGAAAATTTTCCCAAACCAGGGTAATAATTGCTTAACTCTAAATATATTAGAAATCTTGAATAGACACTTTAAAACAGTGAAATTAAGTCTCTGTTTATTATATAAAACTCTTATTAAAAATTATGAAGTCAGAAAACATGGATCTAATCCTACATTTGTATTTTTCTGCCAGTATGGCTTCAGACAATTTGCATATTTATGGGCATTAGTTTCATTAACTACAATAGCTTGGACCTAAAGGTTCTCAATGGAGGCACTTGGCAATATAGGGCAGGGCAGAGGGGATTAGTTAAGGGTTATAGTGGCCAAGAAGGCTCCTTCCACAAAGGCCAACTGCATGGGCTCCATGCTCAGAAGAGCCAATGCTTGGTTTAATTCTCTGCTGTTATCATCTTAAAATTCTTAATACGTGCTGAGCAAGGAAAGAGTAGTGCATTTTCATTATTTACTGGGTCCCACAAATTATGTAACCTTTTCTGATACCACAGATAGTAGGAATGAGCTGGGGTACCTTCAGCATCCTGCAGTGCACACGGCAGCAGTATAAAGTGAACAATTGCCCTGTCTACAGTGTCCTGATGAGGAACACTGATTGCTAAGGAATGGTTGAACTCTGAAGCACTGTCATGTTTAACTAGCCTAGTAGAAACTAATGTGAAACTTTCAAGAGTGATGCCTCTTCTTCAAGGGTGATGTTTTGATTTATTTCATGTACCAAAAATTATAGAGGGTCCAATATATTTTGGCAGTTTTGTCCCTCAATTTGTTTCCTGACACAGATAATATACTCTACATGAACTATATTTGCCTTATTCCTGCTTCTCATCCTCTAACTAGCCTGCTGAGATTCAGATGAATATAGTCTTAGCTTGTTTTATTTCTGTTGTTAGTAGATTCCGTAAGAAATTTCCAACTCAATAGGTCCTGTGGCAAAAACAATTATGATTCTCAGAGTATTCCTGATGAATAATAATATTCTAAGCTAATCACTTACAGTGTTTCATCTCATTTTCCTACAAGTCTTTTCCATGATTATGATTATCCCAACTTTACAGATGAGGAAGCCAAAATCTCAGAGAAATTAACAGAGAAAGATTAGAATAAAATGGTGTCTTCTCTTTGACTTCTCAACTGCTGTGAGATAAAATCTGAAATCCATACGTAGCTCTTTCCCTCACTGACTTTTCCCCCAAACACATTATGTCTTATTAGAAGAATTAGTGTTGGAATCTACTGATATTTGATGCTGCTGTACCCTTATGCTATTATAAAACCATATGGTGGTATTATTTTCATGTTGCACCAAGATTTATTATGTGCCCAGGTTGAGTACTTAATGCTCTACATGAGACAAAAATACTGAATTGGAAAGTGAAAGATACAATTATTTCTAGAATCATAGAATGCAAGAGCTAGGAGAGATCTCAAAGGACTTCTGTGCCAGCCTACACATTTTACACATGTTGTAATTGAGATCTGGAAATGTTTAATAACTTATGTTCACATAATTAGTGCATGACATTAATGACAAAGACAGAAATATAATTTGCGAATTAAAGTGAATTTTAGGTTCATCAGTCTTTCCACACATTACCTTATCTCTCTTTGATCAGCTTCGTCTACATGAAAAAAAAAACAACCAGTTTGATAGTTTGACATATTTCTTTTTTAATGGAAATAACTTGCATGGGATTTAGACAGCTTGTGGATATTCTGTTTGTGTGAATTATAGGCTTTTAGGGTTTTTTTAACTTGACATACAGTTGTCCCTCTTGTAGAGGACTTCAACTGATAGAGCAGAACCCAGTGAAAAGTACTTTCTCAATAAGTTCAAAGGACAAGTTACAGACAACTCATGTGTTGTGAGAAACAAGAAATTCTATCACTGGGGCAATGATTCAATGGTAGGAATAATGGGGATGAGAGTGAAAATGAAGCATTTAGAAAGGTTAAAAGAAGTGTTCTAATTTATATTTCTGGCACACTTAGAGTTGAGAAATCCTTATTATAGCTTATTGGTTTCTACTTTGGGGATCCATTGAGATGTAAAGATGGTCAGTTTAATAAATTAATGTGATCAGGAGGACCCAATATCTTTTTGATACCTTCTTGACACCTACCTCCTTTCTATAACTCCAGTGATAATAAAACCAGAGAGTCAAAACTTGTTGTTTTCTTTATTCCATTTGTTGTTGTTGTTGTTTTAACTCTACAGGATAGTTCTCTGACCCTGTGTTTGATTCCAAGACAGCTCTGGTATGGTCAGCCTTATGGGTTCCTTCTTACGCTTCAGCCAAGGACCCAAAATGACCTTTCTTTGTCTGATTCCTCTGATGAGTGAACTTAACACATTTATGACACAGATGAAGACTGGCTGTTATTCTTTCTAATTTGTTGAGATATAATTGACATATGATGTTATATTAGTTTAAGATGTATAATATAATGACTTGATATGTGAATATATTATGAAATGATTACCACAATAAGTTTAGTTAACATGCATCACCTCACACGGTTACTTTTTTTCTTGTGATGAGAACTGTTAAGATCTACTCTCTTAACAACTTTCAAATACATGATACAGTATTTTTTAATTGTAGTCACTATGCTGAACATTATACCCCCAGGACTTATTATCTTATAACTGGAAGCTTCTGCATTTTGACCACCTTCACTCATTTTGCACTCCACTACCACTTCTTTGGCAAAAGCCATTTTATTCTCTTTTACTACAAGATTTGTTTTCTTTTTTTAGATTTCACACATAAGTGAGATCATACAGTGTTTGTCTTTCTCTGTCTTATTTCACTTAGCTTAATGTCCTCAAGGTCTGTCCGTGTTTTGCAAATGGCAGAATTTCCATCTTTGCTATGGCTGAATAATATTTCAGTATGTGTGTGTGTGTGTGTGTGTGTGTGTGTGTGTGTGTGTTACATTTTCTTTAGCTATTGATTTGTCAGTAAATACTTAGATTGTTTCCAAGTCTTGTTTATTATAAATAATGCTGTAAGAACATGAGATGCAGATATCTCTTCAACATAGTGATTTTTTTTCCTTTAGATATTTACCTAGAAGTGAGACTGCTGATCATATGATAGTTCCATTTTTAATTTTTAAAGGAACCCTCATGCTATTTTCCTTAATGATTGTACCAATCTATATTTTCTGCCAGCAGTGCACAGAATTTCCTTTTCTCCATATCCTTACTAAGATTTGTTATCTCTTGTCTTTTTAATGATTGCCTGTGTGGTGATTTGCATGTGTGGTGATATTGAACACCTTTTAAAATATTCATCAGTCATTTGTGTGTCTTTGGAAAAATGTCTGATTCCCTGCCCAATTTTAATCAGATTACTTTTTGTTATTGATTTATATGAAATACTTATATATTTTACATATTAATCCCTTTCAGATATAAGGCTTGCAAATATTTTCTGCCATTCTACAGGTTGCCTTGTCCTTTTCTTAATCATTTCCTTTGTTGTACAGAGGCTTTTTAATTTAATGTAGTCCCATTTAATTATTTTTCTCTTTGTTCCTTATGCTTTGGTATCCTATCAAAAACCAAGACCTATGTCAAGGAGCTTTTTCCTTTTTTTTTTTTTTTTTTTCTCTTCTAGGACTTCTATACTTTCCAATCTTACACTTAAGTCTTTAATCTATTTCAAGTTAACTTTTGTAAGTGGTATAAGGTAGGGGTCCAATTTTGTTATTCTGCAAATGAGTGTCCAGGTTTCTCAACACCATATATTGTGGGGTCTATCCTTTTCCCACTGAGTAATTTTGGCTTCCTTGTCAAATTTTCGTTGACCATATGTGCAGGGGTTTATTTCTGGGCTCTCAGTTCTATTTCGTAGTTCTTTAGGTCTATTTTTATATCAGTACCATAAGGAATATGAATAGTGTGGGTATTTTGTAATGGGATATTCATAATTACTTATTCCCTATGATATTGTTGTCATTGGTTCACTTGTCCATATGCTATAATCACCCAATTCAGTGTTACTATTATTATTTTAAGGAAGCAGTCAACTTTTAGATCAATTGAGTATAAATAATAGTTGACCTTTATTTATTCTCCTACATTGTTCCTTTTTTCATATAGGTCTGAATTTATGGCTTGTATCATTTCCTTTTTCCTTGAAGAACATTCTAAACATTTCTCACAGATTAGGCTTACTTGCAATAAGTTATCTCACATTTGTTTGTCTAGGAAAGTTTTTCTCCCTCATCTTTCACTTAATGTGAAATCTTTCACTATTTTTAATATTCTACTCTATTCTCTTCTTGCTTGCATGATTTCTGACAAGAAATCCATTACAGTTCTTATCCTTGTTCTTCCATAGGGGCTTTTTATGTCTGCATCTATTGGAAATTTGGGGACTGCTATAGCTCCCAGGCTAGTATATATAGAAGGCAAAAACAGAATAAACAAACAAACAAACAAACAAAAATAAAACAGCTCACCACTATACCATCCTTTGCATCCTGAGATCCTCATTTAACACCTACTATAATCCCCTTTTAGAATCTTTTGGTAGGTTCTTTATTATGTTTTACATTTATGGAAGAAATAGGGTGAAGTGTGCTTATTCCATCCTGTTTGAAACCAGAAATATTTTTTAACATTATGTGTATGAAATACAGTTCGAAATAGGGGGCAAGATGGCGGAGAAGTAAGGAGCTCCGTACTTGCACTCGCGCCCATACATCACACAGAAAAGATCTGAAGCCATTGGAAACCTTACAAAACCTGAGAGACTGGGAGAAAAAGGACGCAGAATCCACTGAGAAAGCCTTCTAACTGGCGGCACGCCTGCCGCCATTGTAGCTCCAGGGCGGCTGGGACCCCTGAAAGAGCCGCGCGGACACCGGGCGTCCGCGCTCCTGGCTGGGCTGGAACTCGAGAGGGAAGGCAAAGAGCTAAAAACTGGGAAATTTGCTGTGAGTTCGTGTTTCGGATGACGAGCCATAGAGAGACCGGGTTTTCCTCACTCCAGCGGGCTCAGGCTACAGGGACCTGGCAGGCAAGCCCCCGCGCATGCGCGCCAGCCCAACCCAAAGAAGGAAGCAGCGATTCTGACTCCGCCCCCAGAGCTCAGCAGGGAGCCTGGAATAGCCCGAGGGGGTTGTCTGGGAAGCTGTGTCCAAGGCAACTTCAGCAGGGCGCGCGGACTGGGATTTGGAGATTGGAACTGGCCTGGGTTGAAGAGTGCAACCAACTTCGGCTGCGTCCCCGGAACGGGGAGTTGACACGCCCAAAACAGCGGGGTTCAAGAAGGGACTGGAGCACCCTCACTCTCCTCCCCACAACCGCCAAGGCAGAACCCCCGCCTGAGGCATTGGATCACACCACGCCCATCCCTGCCTGAGAGGTGCCCTCCTCCCTTTTTTTTTTTCTCTTTCTTTTTTTCTTTTTTCCTTTTTTTTTGTTTTGTTTTTTTTCCTTTTGTTTTTTTTCCTTTTTTTTCTTCTTTCTTTTTTTTCCCCTTTCTTTTCTCTTTTTTTCTTCTTCTTTCTCTTTTCTCACTTTTTTCCCCAAAACACTGACCTGATTAACTCTGGTCGCCAGCTTGCTTAAACAATCACAACAAGTCCATTCTGTAAATGTAAATTCTACACCTACCGACTTTTTCAGCTATTTCTCTCAGGAGTAATTAGACTATATAGTTTCTCTGGATAATTCCAGCATCCTTTTCTCACCTATCCAACCATATTCTACCCTTTACCTCTTTGAAAAAAGCTTCTTATCCCTTCTGCCTGTTCATTCTATTTCCAAATATGCCTCATCTGCCCTGCCTTCTCTCTTTTTCTCTATGCTCTTCAACCAGCACTGCATACACACAGCTATTTAACTGTAGCTGGGAAATCCAGGTATATGCTTTATACCGTTCTTTGTCCATCGGTTTTCTTCTTTTTTCCTTTTCTTTTCCCCTTTTTGACCCTTTCATGTATTTTATGCTCCCTATTATTCGCCCTCCCTCCTCCGTCTTTTCTATTAACTTTTTCGTTTTCCCTCGGGCTTTGCATGTTAGTTGAATCACCCTGTGTGTTTGTGTACTCCTGCTCCCTATGTGTTTGTCTGTCTGTTTTCTTTTCCAGGGCTACCTCAAGAAACAAGCTAGAGTACACAAGGTGAAGAGTCCCAAATATCACTACGAATAGGAAAATAAAATAACTAAGGTCCCAACAAGAGAGACCTAGGGATACCATTCAAAAAACAATCTCTGAAAGGATAGGCCCTGGAAAGTCAAAGAGTCTTCTTGAATATAGCAGTGCTCATAGAAACAGAGAGCATAACAGGTCTTTAAAACCAACAAGAGCCGGAAAGCTAACTAAAATGACGAAACGAAAGACCTCTCCTCCAAAGAAACTCCAAGAAGAAATGACAGCTAATGAACTGCTCCAAACAGATATCAGCAGCATAAGTGAACAAGATTTTAGAATAATAATGGTAAAATTAATAGCAGGGCTTGAAAAAAACATAGGGGACATCAAAGAAACTATGGCTACAGACAGAATGGAAAATAAAAATAGGCATGAAGAATTTAAAAATGCGATAAATGAGATACATAATAAATTAGAGGCCTCCAATGCATGGATTGAAGAGGCAGAAAGGAGAATAACTGATTTAGAAGACACCATTCTAGAAAAACAAGAAGCTGACAAAAAAAGAGACAAACTGATCCAGGAACAGGAAAGAAGAATTCGAGAGCTCAGCGACACAGTCAAACGCAACAATATCCGAATCATAGGAATCCCAGAAGAGGAAGAGAGAGGGAAAGGTGCTGAAGGAGTCCTGGAACAAACTATAGCAGAGAACTTCCCTAATCAGGGGAAGGAAGTCAATGTGGAAATACAAGAGGCTCAGAGGACTCCCCTCAGACGTAACTTGAATCGATCTTCTGCACGACATATCATCGTAAAAATGGGAAAATACAAGGACAAAGAGAGAATTTTGAAAGCAGCTAGGGAGAAAAGGGCCCTCACATACAAAGGGAAACCTATCAGAGTGGTGACAGACCTATCTACTGAAACGTGGCAGGCCAGAAAGGAATGGCAGGAGATCTTCAATGGGATGAACAGTAAAAATATGCAGCCAAGAATCCTCTATCCAGCAAGCCTGTCATTCAAAATAGAAGGAGAGATAAAAACCTTTCCAAACAAACAGAAATTGAAAGAATTTGTCACCACGAAGCCAGCCCTACAAGAAATCCTGAGGGGGATGCTCTGAAGGAAAGGTTGCAAGGAACAAAGATTCCAGAGACACCACCACAAACATGAACCCTACAAAAGATACAAAGACTCTAAACCCACATATTTCAATAATAACACTGAATGTAAATGGGCTGAATGCTCCAATCAAAAGACATAGGGTAGCAGAATGGATTAAAAAACAAAATCCATCTATATGCTGTCTACAAGAAGCTCATTTTAGACGGGAAGATACCTTCTGATTAAAAGTAAGGGGATGGAGAAATATATATCATGCTACAGGAAATCAAAAGAAAGCCAGAGTAGCGATACTTATATCAGACAAACTGGACTTTAAAATAAAGACAATCACAAGAGATGAAGAAGGGCACTACATAATAATTACAGGGTCCATTCATCAGGAAGAACTAACAGTCATAAATGTCTACGCACCGAATATGGGAGCACCTAAATATCTAAAACAATTAATCACAAACAGAAACAAGCTTATAGATAAGAATGTGCTAATAGCAGGGGACTTTAATACTCCGCTTACAGCAATGGATAGGTCAACCAGACAGAAAATCACTAAAGAAATAATGGACTTGAAAGATACATTGGACCAGATGGACCTGACGGATATATTTAGAACTTTACATCCTGAGGCCAGGGAATTTACTTTCTTCTCAAGTGCGCATGGCACATTCTCCAAGATAGATCACATACTGGGACATAAAGCAGCCCTCAAGAAATATAAAAGAATAGAGATCATACCATGCACACTGTCAGATCACAATGCTTTGAAACTTGAAATCAATTACAGGAAGAAGTCTGGAAAACTTCCAAAAACATGGAGGTTAAAGAACACCCTTCTAAAGAATGAATGGGCCAATCAGGCAATTAGAGATGAAATTAAAAAATATATGGAAACAAATGAAAATGAAAACACAACAATTCAAAATCTATGGGATGCGGCAAAGGCAGTGCTAAGAGGAAAGTACATTGCTCTCCAGGCCTATTTCAAGAGATTAGAAAAAGCGCAGGTCCAAAATCTAACAGCTCACCTAAAGGAACTAGAGGCAGAGCAACAAGAACGCCCTAAACCCAGTAGAAGAAGAGAAATAGTAAAAATTAGAGCAGAAATAAACAACATAGAGACCAAAGAAACAATTGAACAGATCACTGAAACCAAGAGTTGGTTTTTTGAAAAAGTAAACAAAATTGACAAACCTCTAGACAGACTTATCCAAAAGAAAAGAGAGAGCACCCAAATAGACAAAATTATGAATGAAAATGGACTTATTACAACCAACCCCTCAGAAATACAAGCAATTATCAGGGAATACTATGAAAAATTATATGCCAACAAATTGGACAACTTAGAAGAAATGGACAAATTCCTAAACACACACTCACTACCAAAATTCACACGGGAAGAAATAGAAAACCTCAACAGACCCATAACGAGTGAAGAAATTGAATCAGTGATCAAAAATCTCCCAACAAATAAGAGCCCTGGACCTGATGGCTTCCCTGGGGAATTCTACCAGACATTTAAAACAGAATTAATCCCAATTCTTCTCAAGTTATTCCAAAAAATAGAAAGCGAAGGAAAACTCCCGGACTCATTTCATGAAGCCAGCATCACACTGATTCCCAAGCCAGACAGAGATCCAGCAAAAAAAAGAGAACTACAGGCCAATATCCTTGATGAATACAAATGCAAAAATTCTCAACAAGATCCTTGCAAATCGAATCCAGCAGCATATCAGAAGAATCATCCACCAAGATCAAGTGGGATTCATTCCTGGGTTACAGGGCTGGTTCAACATTCGCAAATCAATCAATGTGATGCATCATATCAATAAAAGAAAAGATAAAAACCATATGATCCTGTCAATAGATGCAGAAAAAGCATTTGACAAAATACAGCATCCCTTCTTAATAAAGACTCTCGAGACAGTTGGGATAGAAGGAACCTACTTAAACATCATCAAAGCCGTCTATGAGAAGCCTTCAGCTAACATCATCCTCAACGGGGAAAAACTCAGAGCTTTCCCCCTGACATCAGGAACACGACAGGGATGCCCACTCTCACCACTGCTGTTTAACATAGTGCTGGAAGTCCTAGCATCAGCCATCAGACACCAAAAGGAAATCAAAGGCATCAGAATTGGCAAAGAGGAAGTCAAACTTTCACTCTTCGCAGATGACATGATACTCTACATAGAAAACCCGACAGACTCCACCAGAAGCCTACTAGAACTGATCCAAGAATTCAGCCAAGTTGCAGGGTACAAAATCAACGTACAGAAATCGGTTGCATTTTTATACACCAACAATGAAGCAACAGAAAGAGAAATCAAGAAACTGATCCCATTCACAATTGCACAAAAAACCATAAAATACCTCGGAATAAACCTAACCAAGGATACAAGAGATCTGTATGAGGAAAACTATAGAAAACTTATGAAGGAAATTGAAGAAGACACAAAGAAATGGAAAGACATTCCATGCTCATGGATAGGATGAATAAATATAGTTAAGATGTCATTACTACCTAAGGCACTCTACACATTCAATGCAATTCCAATCAAAATTGCACCAGCATACTTCTCAAAACTAGAACAAACTATCCAAAAATTTGTATGGAACCACAAAAGACCCCGAATAGCCAAAGTACTGAAAAATAAAACCAAAACGGGAGGGATCACCATCCCAGACTTTAGCCTCTACTACAAAGCTGTCATCATCAAGACAGTATGGTATTGGCACAAAAACAGACACATAGACCAATGGAACAGAATTGAGAACTCAGAAGAGGACCCAAAAGTATACAGCCAACTCATCTTTGACAAAGCAGGAAAGAATATCCAATGGAAAAAAAACAGCCTTTTTAACAGATGGTGTTGGGAGAACTGGACAGCAACATGCAGAAGAATGAAACTAGATCATTTTCTCACACCATGCACAAAAATAAACTCAACATGGATAAAGGACCTGAACGTGAGACAGGAAACTATCAACACCCTAGAGGAGAAAGCAGGAAACAACCTCCTTGACCTCCACCGCAGCAACTTACTTGACACATCCCCAAAAGCAAGGGAATCAAGAGCAAAAATAAACTGTTGGGACCTCCTCAAGATTAAAAGCTTCTGCACAGCCAAGGAAACAACCCAGAAAATTAATAGTCAACCAACGGAATGGGAAAAGATAGTTGCAAATGACATATCAGATAAAGGGTTGATATCCAGAATCTACAAGGAACTCACCAAACTACACGCCCAAAAAACAAACAACCCAGTGAAGAAATGGGCAGAAGATATGAACAGACACTTCTCCAAGGAGGACATCCAGATGGCCAACAGACACATGAAACGATGCTCAGCATTGCTCCTCATCAGGAAATACAAATCAAAACCACACTGAGATACCATCTCAAGCCAGTCAGAGTGGCTAAAATGAGCAAATCAGAGAACTCGAGATGCTGGCAAGGATGTGGAGAAACGGGCACTCTCCTACACTGTTGGTGGGAATGTAAACTGGTACAGCCCCTCTGGAAAACAGTGTGGAGGTTCCTCAGGAAACTAACAATAGAACTCCCCTATGACCCAGCAATAGCACTGCTAGGAATTTACCCAAGGGATACAGAAATGTTGATGCATAGGAGCACATGTACCCCAATGTTCATAGCAGCACTCTCCACAATAGCTAAAGCCTGGAAAGAGCCTAAGTGTCCATCAACAGATGAATGGATCAAGAAGATGTGGTTTATCTATACCATGGAATACTACATGGCAATGAGAAACAATGAAATCTGGCCATGTGTAGCAAGATGGATGGATCTTGAGGGCGTTATGCTGAGTGAAATAAGTCAAGCAGAGAAGGACAAATATCATATGTGTGCACGTATAGGAGGATTAGGAGGAACTTAACAGAGGACCAAGGGGGAGAAGAAGGGCTGAAATGGTGGGGGAAAGGGAGGGAGGCAAACCATGAGAGACTCTTGAATGCTGACAAAACCTGAGGACTGGTGGATGTGCGGGGGAGGAGGGGTGGGCATGGAGGAGGACACTTGTGGGGATGAGCACTGGGTGTTATGTGGAAACTAATTTGACAATAAACTATTTGTAAAAAAAAAAAAAAAGAAATACAGTTCTTGTTTAAATTCTCGAGAGTATGTTTATTTTTTATTAAGCAGGCAACAATTCACTTAGGTTCACACTACAAGGTTCTGTCTTACCTTCTGTGGATAGTGGTTCCAATGTCAGTTCAGCATTCCTAGCCTTTGCTATGCTCTCTGAGTCTGCCCAGTATAGGCATCACCCAGGGTTTGTCTAAGACTTGGGCCATTTACATCAGAATTAGTTCTTAAAGCCTTTACTATGTTTGGTAATTGTTTTTATTTGTTTGCTTGTTCTGCACATACACAGCTGAAAACTGATAATGCAACTTATATTATACACAGATATAGGGGATTCTCTGAATGGACTCTCTCTTTTCTTAGGTTTTCCCCACACTTTATGATTCCCAGGCGATCCTTTCCCTGGTTCCTTTGGATAGAAAATCAGGTTCCTGTTAGGGTTTCAGTACCTGTACTGTCACATGATTCTGTGTGACTGGCACTATTTAGGGGAAGAGGCAGTGGGAGAAAAGAAAAAAAAGGGGAGCATTCCCTCTGTACTTGTTGGACAATTGAGGCTACTTTTTCCAGGAACTCTGGCTAGGGAAACAGACCTTCTGTCAAGATTCTAAGTGATTATACTGCTGACACTGCCATGACTGCCATGACTATCAGGTCCATGAATGACCATGGCCTGCTAAGTGGCTGGGAGGAAAAAGAAGGGAAAATTCAGGTTCTTCTCACACTCTCTGGTTCATAGGACCTTCTTGATTCAGTTTTAACTGCTTCTGTTTGGATAGCTAATTAAGTCAGATTTTTAAAAAAAATTTTTAGTCTTTATTTTTGAGAGATAGAGAGAGACAGAGCATGAACGGGGCAGGGACAAAGAGAGAGGGAAACACAGAATCTGGAGCAGGCTCCAGGCTCTGAGCTGTCAGCACAGGATCAGACACGGAGCTTGAACCCAAGAACTGTGAGATCATGGCCTGAGCTGACATTGGATGCTTAAACAACTAAGCCACCCATGCACACATCGGTTAGATCAGGGTCTTGAAGTTAGGCCAAGGCCATAGAAAATACAGAGGAAATAGAAAGGATATTTTGGAGGTAATGTTGAGAGCACTTGGAAGTGCCTGGAAGATGAAGAAGGATTCTTCCCTGGGAGATGAAGAAAGGATAGTAAAAGATGACTCTGAGGAAGGATTTGGGATGCATGTGAGAATGGTACCATAACTAGATGGGAGAATGCCAAAGTAAAATGTAAAATATAGAATGGGACTGGATTGGCAATGGAGATTTGGGACATCTTTGGCATGTTTGTATCGATCTCTTGAGGGTGTATTATGTTCACAGAAGGGTGGGGAAGGCACATCTTCTAAGAATTTACCATCTGTTTGTGGGAATAAGACATGGAGAAAAATAATGAAATTAAAATGAAGAAAACTAATATTTGTTGATCTCTTTCTATATGACATAACCCTATTAAGTAAGTATTATTAAAACATCTTTTCAGATGAGCAAACTGGTACATATATATGGGTTTATTTCTCATCTCTTTATCTTACTCCATTGATCTCTGGGTCCATTTTTGTGCCAGTAACACACTGTTTTTATTACTATAGCATTGTAGCATATCTTTTTTTTTTTTAATGTTTTATTTATTTCTAAGAGAGAGAGAGAGAGACAGCGTGAGCAGCGGAAGGTCAGAAAGAGAGGGAGTCACAGACTGAAACAGGCTCCAGGCTCTGAGCTGGCAGTCAGCACAGAGCCCGACGCGGGGCTCGAACCCAGGAACCGCGAGATCATGACCCAAGCGAAAGTCGGACGCTTAACCGACTAAGCCACGCAGGCGCCCCGCATTGTAGCATATCTTGAAGTCTGGAATTAATTATGACACCTCCAGCTTTGCTTTTCTTTCTGAAGATTGCTGGATCTTTTGTGGTTCCATATAAACTTTGGGATTCTTTATTCTAGTTCAGTGAAAAATACAAGTGGTATTTTGACAGGGATTGCTTGGAATATGTAGATTGCTTTGAGTAGTAAGAACATTTTAACAACATCTCCCAATCAATGAGCATGGTATATATTTCCATTTTCTGTTTTCTTCATTTTCCTTCATCAGTGTCTCATGGTTATCAGATTATAGGTCTTTCACCTTTTTGATTAAATTTATTCCTAGGAATTTTATTCTTTTGGTGCAATTGTAAATAAGATTGTTAACTTAATTTCTATTTTTTCTATTTCATTGTTAGTGTATTAAATACAACTGATTTTTGTATATTAATTTTGTATACTGAAATTTCCTGAATTCCTAAACTCTGTTAGTTTTTTTTAATGGAGTCTTTAGGGTATTTTATGTATAGTATCATGTAATCTGAAAATAGTGACTGTTTTCTTTTTTTCTTACCAATTTGGATAACTTTAATTTCTTTTGTACTATTTTATGCTATCATTTAACTTCAATTTCTGATCGTTGCTTTACTATATATATTCAATTCATTTTTATATATTGTATCCTGTTACCTACATAAAGCCATTTTTAGTTCCAGTAGATTTTTTGTACATTCTATGTAATTTTCTATGTAGATGATCATGTGTTTTGCAAATAAAAACAGTTTGCTTCTCTTTATTTCCCTTTAATTTTGATGAGTTCCAGTTTATCAGTTTTTCCACTTAGGAATTATACTTTTTCTGGATTCTCTATACTATTCCATTGATCAATCTGTCTCTCTTACTCTCCGTACCATATTATCTTGATTACTATGCTTATGTAATAAAATTTAACATTGAGAAGAGTGATTCTCTCACTTTAGTTTTTTAAATTATTTTGAAAAATTTAGCTCCTTTACCCTTCTATGTAAATATAAGAATAAGTTGTCTGTCTATAAAGAGACCTTTGACATTTTGATAGGTATTGATTTTAATCTGTAAATCAGTTTAGGAAGAATTGACATTTTCACTGTGATGAGTCTTCCAATCCATGAACATAGTATGCCTCTCCAAGTGTTTAGGTCTTTTTAAAATTCCTTTTGCCTGAATACTATAATTTTTATCATAAAGATCCTATATATACTGCATTAAATTTGCACCTAAGTATTTCATATCCTTTAAGCAGTTGTAGATTGTATTGAATATTTATTTCATATTCCATTTGTTCATTGTCAGTTTATAGAACATAATTTTTGTGTGTTGATTTTATATGCTGCCACCTTATTGCACTTAATTATTATTTCTAGGACCCCTTTAGTAGACTTATGTAGTTTTCTATGTAGATAATCATATTGTCTGCCCATAGAAGCATTTTTATTTCTTCTTTTCCGATGTACATGTGTTTGTTTTGTTTTGTTTTGTTTTGTTTTGTTTGACCTATTGCCTTTGAAGACTTGTGTTTAGTCCTTGTTACTTGGGACAAAAGTAGCCTTAATCTAGGCTAATTTTGCCCCATTGTTGAGCCTATATATTCTTGTAGTCTATTCAAAATCCCATAGTTTGCTAGATTTTCCATTCTAGTTGGTGGGGAACATGAACTCTTCCCAGCTTAATGTAATATCTAGGGATTACTCCCTGTGCTTCTTCCAGGTAGTTCTCTTTCTAGACTCTTGTAATTGCCTTATACACATGCCTTGATCAGCTAAAGTCTTGAGGCAAATGCTGGGGCTCTTTTGGTTCAGCTTCTCCTGTTCAGTAGTCTGCCCTTTGAATTCTAAATACCTTACCTGACTTTTCCTCCCAGCTCCACCTACACCACCAAAAGGGACTCTGTGCTCCCCTTGAGTCCCTTTTGCCTATAATGTAGCCTACAAATTCTCTCCAGGCAGTAAAGTAAGACAAATCCAGAAATCACTTCCTTTAATTCCCCTCCCTTAGGAAACATTACCCTGTGCCACCATATATCTATGGGCTAAAACTCTTTCTTTTGTATATTTTGTTCAGTGTTTTAGTTATTTCATGTTGTGAGGGATAAATCTTGTCCATGTTATCCCATCTTGTTTGGAAGTGAAAGTATATTTACCTATCTATATTTATGGCAAGTATTTATCATAATACAGATCCTGATCTGCTTTAGCATTCCAAAATTATGGCTGAGTTGCCACTCCTTGTACCATTGTTTTCCGATGAGACTCTTAAAGACCAATGTGGAAAAGTTTGCCTTCCTCAAAGCGATTCAAGACCCACCCCACCCTTCATATCTTGTCTTCTAACATACCCATGTTTCCAACTCAAGTATACTCTGCTGGTTACATTCCAGTATAGTGATGATAAAGGTGTCAGATTGTATTCTCTTTCTCCTATTTCAATTCCATTTTTGAAGAGGAGACAGACCAACTGACAAATTTACATCTTGAACTGGCCCCAGATAGTATATTTATAGTTGGAACTAAGTCTTAGTGCTTTCTTAATGAAAACCATACAGGGAAATAGAGGCAGCTATTGGGCTGACATTGCATTTGAGTTAAAATCTGGCATCTCCACACCATTGACAAGTCTGACAGCTGGAGCAGCAATCACCTCATCACATCTCTCAGTTGTGTGTCTCCTAGATTTTGGCATCCTTCCTGTCTAAATTTTTATCAGATGAGCACTTTTCCTTGGCAAGTACTTTAAATACCTTCAACTTGTTTTATCTCTGAACTGTTGCCCCTTGCCCTCAGATGTCATTTCTCACATGTATGACTGGAGGATATTCGGAACAAATTAGTTAAGAATGTAGCTTCAGAGAGCAATTCTTTTTGGCCTTCTGCCCTTTCCATTCTCTCCCAGAATATCAGAGCTTCCTCTCAAGGAGACCTCTGTGGGCATTTATTAATTTCAGAAAAGGCTACTTCGTGGGCTTGCAAATTGAAACAATTGTTTATGAGTTTTTGTTGTGATACCACAGGGCTCACTCTGTGCTTAGCCATCAGCATTGTTTTCTTTGGCTTTGTTTCAGTCACAGTAATCAAGGACATGGGGTTGTGACCAGCAGTGAGCAAGCCTCAAAGGCCTCTCATAAATCCCAGCTAAATACTGTGTTTGGAGGCTTCTCAAGATTAATGGCAGCCCTCGGCTCTCTGAGGCTGCACTGAGACCTGAGAGAAGGTAGTGTTCACTCTGGCTTCAGTGTTTTCATGTCCAGAGATACTAAGTGGTCTGGAATCACCGAAGGACAGAAAATGGGCCTATACAAAGTATCATCCACATACATATTAAGCTTCCCCTACCTGCCATGCAGAGCCCTTTGGAGTTTTCCCCCAGTCTCTTCTTATAAAACAAAATACGGATTTTGTCAGCATGGTCGATTTTTTTGTGCCTGTAACAAACACACCTGGAGCTTTTCTTACCTGATATGATTGAGAACTGAATAAGGATTCATGGAAGTAATGCAGCCCTTTGAAAGGTTAAAAAAAATTAATTGGTTATTTAGTAAACAGACAAATCAGAAGAAATCCATAAAAGCTAAATAGATTGATAATTTCCCCCTGGGTCACATTTTGCCCTTGTTTTCTAGCATCTTCATCAGTGCTTGCCACTGAAATGGATTCTCCTTTAACCCTTGGTCTTTCCTCAGGGGTAAGAGATTGTTTGGTTTCCAGTAGATAGGAAAAGACAGTTAACAAATAACTGTCATTTTATCTCTAGCTTATTTATAAGCCTTACAGGTTAATTCCAGAGAGGCATGAGCTCTAGTGAGGAGAAAACAACAATGGCAGTAATAACACTAGTGATCATTGTCATCATCATCATCATCATGTGTCATATTTTTAGACCATTTATTACGACCGTTTATTATGACAATTTATTATTACCTTAGAGCATTTGTAATAGCATGAGGCACTATTATTTTGTTAAAAGCAGCTTTATTAAAGTATACTTCACATACAATAAAATTCTCCCATTTAAATATAACAGCTTTATTTTCTTTACTATAGGACAGAGGTGTACAGCTGTCACCATTGTCTTATTCTAGAACATTTTCATCACCCCCCAAAAAATCCCACATCCATTAGCAGCCACTATACATTTCCTTGTACCGCAGTCCCTGTCAACTAATCTACTTTCTATCTTACAGATCTGTCTGTTCTGGACATTTCATACAAGTAGAATAATAGAGTGTGGTCTTTTGTGACTAGCTTCTTTCACTTAGCATGATGTTCTCAGAGTACAGCCATGTTATTATGTATGTCAGTACTTTATATAGCCTTATAATGTTTCATTGCAAAGATATACTACATTGTGTTTATCCATTCATCAGTTAATGGACATTTGGATTTCCACATTGTTAGAGTTTTGCTGGATATCACAACTATATATTTTTTTAACTTTTGATTTTGAATTAATTTCAAACTTGGAAAAAGTTTGAAGAATTTTCCCAAGTTCCCCAAGTGTTAATTTCTTATGTAACCATCGTACAGTTATCAAACATTGATACCATATTATTGTCTCATCTAAAGACTATAATCAAAGTTCTACTTTTGTTGCACTAATACCTTTTTGTAAAGTAAGATCAAACTCAGGATTACATAGTGTGTGTTCTTGTCATGTCCTCTTAGTGTTTTTTTAATCTTAAACAGTTTCTCATTCTTTGTCTTTTAAGACTGACATTTTTGAAGAGTACCAGACATTTATTTTATGGAATATTCCTTAGTTTGGGCTTTTTAGGCATTTCTTTATGAGCAAATTTAGGAAATGCATATTTTACAAGAATAGTTTAGTTTGCCCTTGTCAGTCCATTATATCAGGAGGTACATGATATCAATTTGCCTTATTTCTGATGATGCTAACTTTGGTAACTTGGTGTGGATAGTGTCTGTCAGGTTTTCACAGGGTAAGGTTGTGATTTTGCCTTTGTATTTAATATGTATCTTGTGGGAAGATGCCTTGAGACTATGTAATTCTCCTGTTTCTCATCATAATCTCATTACCAATCTTAATTTCTATTGGTGGTATTTATCTGCACAGTCATTTTTCTGGTGTTTGCCAAATGGTGATTTTCTACTTCCATTCTTCTTCTTCCTTCCTTCCTTCCTTCCTTCCTTCCTTCCTTCCTTCCTTCCTTCCTTCCTTCATCCTTCCTTCCTTCCTTCCTTCCTTCCTTCCTTCCTTCCTTCCTTCCTTCCTTCCTTCCTTCCTTCCTTTCTTTCTTTCTTTCTTTCTTTCTTTCTTTCTTTCTTTCTTTCTTTCTTTTTGGATCCTTATTTTATTATATGGGTTATAATTCATTACTATCATCAGTTATTCTTTTGATTGAATTAATATTTCCCAATTGAAGACCTTTCTATTTGACTCTTGTATTATTATTTTTTTACATATTCACCTTATTTATTGAGCTCTTTTTTATTTTCTGTTCCAGGTTTATCTTATACTTTTCTTTCCTTAGCCTTGGAGTCAGCTATTTCTCCAAGGAAATGTGACAACTTTTATTGGATAAAATATTCAGAAGCCATGGCCTGGACACTATACCAAGCATTAATATTGTTTTATTTCCTCCATATGAGTTAGGCACAAGTAAAAGCCCCACTTTTTAAATAAAAGAACTGTTTCACATAAATTACATACTCATATTTGACATAAATAACACATCCACTGTCACCCAGCTATGGGTTTTAGAACTGCTATCTGAACCCACGTATTTTAACTCTAATGTCCATGCTTAAATTTAATTTCACACTGGGATTGGAAAATTTGTTCAGTATCTCTGAGCCTTCACACCTTTATCTTCAGAATGAATCTAATGTTATTTGCCTCTCAGGGTTGTTGTGCTGAGTGAATGGAAGGACACATGGGAAACAGCACAATATTTGTCCCATGGTGGACATTCAAATAAAATTTAATGTGATTTGAGTTATTCACATATATGTATATTTATGCACCTACTTTGAGCCCTGAGATAGAAAATGTGCAAGTTAAAGAAAACATTAAAAGATACAACCCCTCCCCTGTAGGAACTTGTGAGAACATGAAACATGAAATTTCAAGTGAATGTTACAAGTGCTGGAATTTTGGGGGATTCATGGTGTAGGATTTGGGAAAATAGAAATATCAGTGTTAGATAGAGGAAGAGATATATGAGCTGAGCCTTCAAAGATAGTGGGATATCATTGTCATAGAAGAACATTGAAAGTTGGGAGACTGGAGCATAGAGCACAGTTCAGGACCACTCATTTGTATATCAGAAATGATTACAGAGAAAGGAGACAAAATTTGTCTTCCACATGCAAATCTTTTTTTTATACAGGAGAATAGTCTTCCATGGCAAGGTAGCTCCCATCTTCTCAAATATCTAAGAAGTATGGACATTTCTGCACTAGGTCTCCTAGCCTATTAACCTGATTTTGTAATGCATACCATTGACAACAAGTGAGGAATATATTATGGTGGGGACAGATAGTCTTAGGCATAATTAGGCATATTTGTTGAATTTTGCCGGGGTTCCTAATATTTAGCATCATAGCCACTTCTGGGTCCAGAAAATTGGTTTGCTATTTTGGTGAAATATTTTCACATTTCTCTTGGAACTCAGTGTACATAAATCTGTATTTTCATTGGTCCAGAAAATAAGTTCCACATGATGTACATAGAAATACTCTAACAATTTAACTACAACCTATAAACTATAAATTCTGCTGCTGGAAAGTTTGAGGGTATATACTTAATAGATTCTCTTGAAGGCTCTGCAACTCCCTTGGACCTCTGGAAATTGTTTACCAAATTTTGTTTATTGGAATATGTGCATTTCTTTAGTGATATAGTTTATAGTTTTCATAATTTTCTCAGAAAATTCTCAGAATCTAGGGGCGCCTGGGTGGCTTAGTCGGTTAAGCGTCCGACTTTCGCTTAGGTCATGACCTCACGGTTCGTGGGTTCGAGCCCCGCGTCGGGCTCTGTGCTGACTGCCAGCTCGGAGCCTGGAGCCTGTTTCAGTCTGTGACTCCCTCTCTCTCTGAACTTCCCCTGCTCACACTGTCTCTCTCTCTCTATCTCTCTTAGAAATAAATAAAACATAAAAAAAAAATTAAAAAAAAAAAAAAAAAAAGAAAAAAAGAAAATTCTCAGAATCCCAAACATTTAAATGCTACTATCCTCGATCTATGTTTTCTAGTGTGGTAGCCACTTGCCACATATACTTATTTACATAAAATGTCATTAAAAATAAGGAGGGGCACCTGGGTGGCTCGGTTGGTTGGGTGTCAGACTTTGGCTCAGGTCATAATTTCCCAGTCTTTGAGTTCGAGTTCCGCATCAGGCTCTGTGCTGACAGCGCAGAGCCTGGAACCACTTTGGATTCTGTGTTTTCTTCTCTCTTCACTTCCCTCTCTCATTCATTCATTCAATCATTCATTCTCTCTCTCTCAAAAATAAATAAACATTAAAAAATTTTTAAATAAGGAACATTACAAAATTCATTTCCTTTGCACATTTCAAGTGTCCAATAGCCTCATGTGGTTAGTGGCTATGATATTGTACAGTACAAACATAGGACATGGTTTCCATCATTCAGAAGATTTTATTAGACAGCAGTGCAAGATGTTGGTTCTTCAACCGTGGCAGGCATCAAAATCACTTGGTTTTCTTAAAAACAGATTGCTAAACCTTACTTCCAGAGACTCTGATTCAGTAATAATGAGAGTACCTAGAGTAAGTATAAGTAAATAAATGTGAATAGAGTGCATGAGTAGAATAACTATGTGAGTAATTAAGACTGAGAGTTTGCATGTTTAACAAGTTTCCAGGTGATGCTATTGTTACTAGGAACCACTCTTTTAGCACCACTGGGATGGATGAGGTTGGCTGAGATGGTGGGGTTAGGGGAGGATTGGGGAGGATTGGGATGGGGTTAGGGGAGGATTAGAGGGAGAAGCTTCTACTGTAAATTCTATGATTCTCAACTTCTTAGCAATCAAGTCATAGATTTAGAGAAGACACATAGGTCTAGTCCTATTCTACATTCATTCAAGACCTTTATTTCTGCCTCATAATCAAAGTTAATATGCCAGGCATGAATCACTGATGTATGTATTTTGGAATATATCCTTCTAAAGTTTGTCTTGAGGATAAATGTGTGTGTTAAAGTGGCTTCCATCCTGTTTAGAGTATAAGCTCTATGCAGGCCTTGTAATTCTCTATATTACAAAAAGAGAATGGAGTTATTCAAAGGGTATGGAATGATGGGCCACCTGGGTGGCTTAGTCGGTTAAGCGTCCAACTTCACTTAGGTCATGATCTCGCAGTTCATGGGTTCGAGCCCCGCGTCGGGCTCTGTGCTAACTGTCAGCTCAGAGCCTGGAGCCTGTTTCAGCCTGTGACTCCCTCTCTCTCTGACCCTCCCCTGCTCACGCTGTCTCTCTCTGTCTCCTAGAAATAAATAAAACATTTAAAAAAAATTAAAAAAAAAAAAAAAAGGTATGGAATGAGGCAGAATGGAACAAAAGAAGGCCAGGTATATGTTAGATTGCCAGCAAGTGTTTTCTCCAGGGGAGACTGGAATACTAGCTTGGGACTCCAGAGAATGAGTGGGTCCCTCTTCCATCTCCTCTAGCTATAGTTTTATTGGGGTTTATGTAATATGGGGAATGAAAACCATACGTAATCCTGCTGATTATTTTCTTATACCCCAGGCCATGTTACATCACTAATCTATGATGTCACTCCTTCCCTGTCCCCAAACAGAACCTCAGACTCCTCTCCAAGATAGGACCTAGAGGGCAATTAACCAATCAAATGAAATGAAATTGGTACACTGTACATGAGTGATGAAGGGTTGAGGGACTAATCTTTCTCTACCAAAAAGAGGCAGAGAACACTGACATACATTGTAAAGCACCATGAAATCTTAATTTCTAACCATTTTCCAGCATTTCTTGAAAAGATGCTGATATAGGAACTTTCCAGAAACACAGTGGGCTGGGTGTGCACACTAACAAGCAAAAGACATGAAAGATCCTAACTTCTCAAAAGATGTTATGGGATGATAAACGTAACTCCTACAAAATGCTAGCTTTGATTATTTTTGGGAAATGACAATCAATTTATTCTTCCCCTACTGGCACTGAATGATGGTTTGAAGGATCACTGCATGGGCAAGAGCTAAGAGTGGCAATTTCACTGGAAAACGTTGAGGCTGCCTGTGTAAAAGCAGAATTCCATGAGCCATCTCATGCCTGGATAGTTCCCTTTTGTCCTTGTGGTAGGCATATCATCCAAATAATTGCTGGTACAGGCAGACAAGCGTAAGCCACAGGTAGTGATACTGAATGTGTTTGTATGTTAAGGTGAGGGGTTACAGATGGGGTAATCAGTCTGGATTACCTCACCTTAGACCCTTAGTCAATTGCCTGGAGGGTAAGCAGTGATCAAAAGGAGATCTCTGAGCTAAGGTTGAGGACCAGCATGCTCCAAACAGGCTGTGAAAGTGTCTGTGTATGCCAAATTGCCGGATATTTACAAAGGTCGGATGCAAACTTTTGACATATTTTTTTCAGGGGGTTGGTGCTAAAATAATTTTCTTTCCCATCAAAGGGCAACTATATGAATGATGATGACTGGGATCCTTCATCTGGTAACCACATTTTCCAGAGAATCACAGAGACAGCTGATCTTACATGGAGACTGAGTCAGTATAGTAGGAAGATCACAGATAGGGGGGCCAGAAGAACCAAAGTCCAGTCCTAAGACTGCCATGAAATTGTCGTGTGCCTAGGTAACCAAACAAGCCACTTAATCTCTCTAGGGATCCATTCTTCCTCTGTAGGAAGATGGATTAGATAATTTTATAATTCCTTTTAATTCTGAAATACTATTGCACAAATGGATGACTTGTGATCATTGCTGAGGTGAGGTCTTTCAGAGCCTGTGACCCTAGATGTCATTATTTACCTTGTCAGAGCATCGGCCACTATCCTACATGTGAGGAAATTCTTGTTCCCATCCCCCTACCTGACCTGTCCTTTCATGGCCCATACTCTTCTTATCTGTCCAGTGTTCTTCAGGTTAAGCTGTGGAGTTAAAGTTTTTTATAACTATTGAGCTCTGTCATCCAATGGATTATCTCATTGAAGACTTTGTTGTAAAGTAGATAAAAATGAAGCTATTCTTGCTAAAGCAAGAATGTGGGAGTCTATAACCTCCACTCACCTTGTCCTCCTAGCAATGCACAAGGAGACAGCTTCACAGACATTCCAAGAATCAGGAAAACAGAGTTAAAACCATAGAGTGAGAGGAAGGCAGCAGGGAAGTCCAATAGCTAGGTGATCCAAGGAAACGTTTCAAAAATATTCCACTAAACAAATTACTTTGGTGTAGTGTGGTAAGTGCTACCATATCACCCTGTATGTAAACTATACTAGAATTAAAATTTAAAACTTAATACAAAAGTTTTAAAAAAGAAAACCTTGAGTAGAGTTGGCAATGGATAATTAAAGGGAACACAGACATCTAGCTGGAGCATGGAGCGTGGAGACAAAGGGAGGAGATGTTAAGGAAAGTGAATCAGTACTCTGTAAATGCCAAAAACAATCAAAGATTTTGAATAAGCTTCTTTGTTGTTGTTAGTTAAATGTGTTTATTTTATAAATGTTATGCTAACCACATGCTTTTAAAAGAAAAACTTGTTCCAATAATTATTTTGTTAGATGAACAATTTAGCACCAATGAAATTATAATTAAGTAGATTCAAGGGCATTATTACTCTAATACAAGACAGGTGTCTCACCATAAGGCCTCAGGAATCTACCTTTATACTGCAGCCAGGTCAAGTGATAAGCAAACAACTGTTTTTGAATGAGACCTATAACTCCTTGGTAGGCTTTTGGCTCCTCTTTGTTCTTACTAATGATAAAATAGTTATTCTTTATAAAAACTTTGAAAAATATATAAAATTATAAGGAATAAAAATAAATTTACAATCCTACCATCCAGTGACAAATATTTGTAACATGCTTTCTTCCGTTCTTTCTTCTACATGTGTAGGTATATGCATATATTTTAAATGAAAATTGAGATTTATTCCATATACGTTTTTGTATTGTTTCTCTCACAATAGTGTATCATGAGCATATTCCAGTATCATTAAATATTTTTCAAATGTAGCATTTTAAAGGCTGTCTTAAAGCTTGCTCATGCTGTAGGATATTTGAATTGTTTCTATTTTGTCATTTGTCTTGTGGTTGCCCCACAGAGTGAGGGATCAATATTCTCTTCCCTCTAATTGGTTCACATGTCAAGACTAATGATGCCACACATGCCCCAAGAGAGTATGGAAACATTTATTTCTTACATTGTGACACTTTCTGGGGAAGAGCAGAGCAAGAACTCAAACTGGTCTACTTGGTTTGAGTGGAGAAAGGGAAAGTGGCTTTGGTTTTTATTGTGATTAGGTGTAGGCTAGCATAAAGGTTCCCATGTACAGTATAGAGTTTGTGGGATTTTAAAGGAAGGGTTACCTGAGCTTTTTAATTGGCTGGCTCAGATGTGGGGTATAAAGGAGAGGAGAAAGGGTACCTGGGTGGTTCAGTCAGTTGGGTGCCCAACTTCAGCTCAGGTCATGATCTCTCAGTCGGTGAGTTGGAGCCCTGCGTCAGGCTCTGTGCTGACAGCTCAGAGCCTGGAACCTGCTTTAGATTCTATGTCTCCCTCTCTCTCTGCCCCTCCCTTGCTCATACTCTGTCTCACTTTCAAAAATAAATAAGCATAAAAAAAAAATAAAGGTGAAGGATAAAGTCTGAAAGTGGTCAGCAGTCACATGCTAGAGTCAAATGATCTTACATATTAGAAAATCCCAAGGAATCCATTAAAAATTTACTAGATCTAATAAATGAGTTAGCAAGATTGCAGCATTACAAGATCAATATATACATAGGTCAATTTTATTTCTACATATTTACAATGAACAATTAAAAATGAAATTAAGGAAATAATTCCATTCACTCTAGCTTATAAAAGTATAAATTACTTAGGAATTAATTTAACAAAATAAGTGTAAAACTTACACTCCAAAAACTCAAAACATTATTGAAAAATTGAGGAAGACTTGGGGCGCCTGGGTGGCTTAGTCGGTTAAGCGTCCGACTTTCACTTAGGTCATGAACTCGCGGTTCGTGGGTTCGAGCCCTGCGTCGGGCTCTGTGCTGACTGCCAGCTCGGAGCCTGGAGCCTGTTTCAGTCTGTGACTCCCTCTCTCTCTGACCCTCGCCTGCTCACGCTGTCTCTCTCTCTATCTCCTAGAAATAAATAAAGCATTAAAAATTTAAAAAAAAAAAAAAAGAAAAGAAAAATTGAGGAAGACTTAAATGAATAAAAAGACATCCTATGTTCATGGATTGTAAGACTTAATATTAAAATGACAATATTTCCCAAATTGATCTACAGATTTAAAACAAGCTCTCTCAAAACCCAAGCTTGTTTTTTTTTTTTGGTAGAAAGTGAAAAGCTGATCTTAACAGTCATTTTTAAAAAATGCAACAAATCTAGAAGACACAATCTTGAAAAGAAGACAAAGTTGTAGGATCAACACTTACCAACTTCAAAATGTACTACAAAGCTACAGTAATGAAGAATGTAGAGTATTGGCATAGGATAAACATATAGATTAATGTAAAAGAATTGGACATCTAGACATAAACCTTATATTTAAAGTCAGTTGATTTTCACCAAGCATGCTAAGATATTTCAATGAGGAAAGAATAGTCTTTTTCACAAATGTTGCTGAGACAGCAGAATAGCCACATACAAAAGAATAAAATTGGACCCTTTTCTTATATTATATACAAAAATGAACTCAATGGATTATAGACCTAAATGTAAGAGTAAACTATAAAACTCTTAGAAGAAAACATAGGAGTAAGGTCTTCATGATCGTGGCTTAATAAACTCTTCTTAACTATAACTCAAAAGTACGAATGACAAAAGAACAAATAATGATGCTCAATATCAAACTTAAATGGGAGAATATGGGGCACCTGGGTGGTTCAGTGGGCTGAGCATCTGACACCTGATTTTATTTCAGGTCATGACTTCATGGTCGTGAGATCAAGCCCCATATGGGGTTCCATGTTCAGCATGGATTCTTTCTCCCTCTCTCTCTGCCCCTCCCTAATTCACATGCACATTCTTTTTTGCTTTCTCCCAAAATAAATAAACTTAAAAATAAATAAATACATAACAGGGAGGATAGTAGAAACAATGGCCTCCTCCTTTAAGTACATTTTGTAAAAAAAGGTCTTAATTTCTTTAGGCCATGTTTTCACCTGTATTAGGCCATATTAAATATTTTAACTATTTTAACCCAGAAGGGTCTCATTTTGTTAAGCATTATTATCAAGCATCAAATATTTCATTTTTTTAATTTTTAAAAAATGTTATATTTATTTTTGAGAGAGAGAGAGTGTGTATGGGTGGGTGGGGGAGGGACAGAGAGACAGACAGACAGACAGACAGAATCTGAACAGGCTCCAGGCTCTGCGCTGTCAGCACAAGGCCTAATGCAGGGCTTGAATTCCCAAACTGCAAGATCATGACCAGAGCAGAAGTCAGATGCTTAACCTACTGAGCCACCCAGGCACCCCAAAGATTTCATTTTATTTCAGTTTATTACTTATTATGTCAGAGTATCTATGTCTACTATGGGATATATTATAGAAATGAGTGATAAGACCATGGGAAATTTAAACAAGGTCAATAGTAAGATGAAGGATACATGTTTGTCCTCTATTTTTCTCTTGATAACTCCCATAAGAGTATGGAGTACTTTTAAATTTAGTGAAGTACCCAGGTATAACTGTAATTTGAGCCCCAGTATCAACTGAGAACATGAAGTTGTACCAACTTGTGCACCTCCACAGAGATTAGAATTAATGTAGAACCTATGTTTTAAAAACACAAAAGCCAATCGATTCCCTTATTTTACTTTCCTATTAAATTATTTTAGTAAATTTTGGACTTATAATTGAGTCAAGTCTGGACCTCCATGTAAGTTCTCCCCTGCTCCTCATTTTCTCTTAATGGATCCTGGATATACTTTTGGAGGTTCTCTGTATGTGGCTCAGATTTATATAAGTTTCCTTTAACTCTGGAGTCAATTCACTATCATCAAGGTTAAGGATCCACTGCCATAGCAACTGTTGTGTTATTGTACATAATCACATCACTCAATGTTATGGAACATAGAATTTTTGTGAGTTAATTTGATAGGGTCTGATAGGTTAATGATATCCTCTGTCCCTTTAAAAGGGCTGGGGATAAAGCATTCAGAATATATTTTTTTAATCAGGGTCTATGCTCTATGGTAAATGAGTCTTCTTTCCCTGTAACTCTGAGAATAAGGTTTGTTTTTGATGGCACAGGCATAGGGAGTAGCAGCATTTAAAACCTCATAGGGTTCTAGTGAGTAATCTATTTCTAGAAGCACACCACTGGGTGACTGTTCTTTACAGCAACAGCACCCAATGGTCCTATATACTGCACAGAGTATCAATATTGGTCTTTTCCCTAATTGCAGAACAGGGTCCATGCCTCATTGAGAGACAATCAATGGTCTCAGCTATTTCCCTGTACCTAGCATGAATCTCAGAGTTCATGTTACAATCCAGATACAATATATAATCTGAAGCACAAACATAGGTCTGGGCTGAGACATATCACTTAAAAAGAGCCTCACTTTCTATTCCTGTCCCTAAATGCCAATATTGCAACTTTGACTTAGGGTGGTCTTCTAGATTTTAAATCTGTAAGAAAGGCTAGGTGGGACTCAGCAAGTGCAGCTCAAAGTACTTGGTAGCTGGTAGCCTTCAAAAATACATACTAGCCAATAGCAGATCCTGTTAGCAAGCCACAAGAAAAAGAAGAAAGTTCTCCAGATGATGGTAGTCATCACCTAGACCATCCTGTTCACTTATCTTGTGGTTGCTCAGCAGAGGGTAAAATCAACCACTCTATCCCAATATTGGATCCTATTTCAAGACTGATAACACAACACATGTACTATGAGGGTACGAAGACATCCATTACTCTTATCATGATACTTTATGCAGAGAGGAAGAAGGCATTCAACCTGCTCCCTTTGGAGCTTCAGTGAAAAGGTAAATGGCAATTTTTATGTGGTTAACAGTTGTTAACCTACATGTTCCTACATGTGCGCCAAGGTTTCCACAAATTGAACGTCCTGCCAGTCCCAAGGAAAGGAGCATCTGGGCTTTCTTACCAGCTTGCCCTGAGGTAGGGCAAAAGAGGAAGTAGAGGAATGGGGCCTATAAGTTGTCGGTAGTCAGATATCAAAAATGGAGTCAAATACTTTATTATGATATTATAAATACTGCTGTATTAACCATTCTGGTGCACAAATCTTCATAGGAATCCAAACAAATGGACTTTATAGAAAGCTATCAATAGATATAACTATTATTCAAGTACAACTGAATATTGACTACCTCCACCTGCTCAAGAACCAGGAGAATTCTCTGTAAAATTTCTCATCAATGGAAGTGCATATGTTGTAATGCATCCTTCTGGGATGATTATGTAAGCTTTGAACATAAAAGGGTAGGGACCTAGGAAAACTGAGCTTTCTAATACCTTGCCTGGACATCTCCAAGCTGTGAACTATGCCTGTCAAGGACTCTGAGAATTAAAAATAAAAATACTATGCTTCGATTGCTATATCTGTTCCTGTTCTATGTGGCCACCTCACTTATGACAGAATTTTTATCCATGGTTATTAAGTTAGAGAGTTAATATAATTTTAAAATATGAGAGTCTGTGGAAGGGTTTGTTCGTACAGCTCCATAGGACACCTGAATTTCACAGTCTCTCTGAATATTTTCTAAAGCTAAATTTCTAGAAGATAAATTGGATGGCCAAACAGTGTATCTACCAAAAAATATTTTTACAGGCTTTCATTGGTTAAATGTCATTATTTGGGGGCACTTTTAACCTTGAATGTAGTTTTATCATTCCCACTAACTAAAGTGTCTAGATTATTTTTAAAATAATGAATACATATTAGAAAGTATGGTAGAGTGGACATCTTGAATACTTATCCTTTTAAGATATGTTATTTCTAGATCCTGATTGTTAATACATTTCTGGTTCAGCTAGAAATAGGAGAAATTGTTAAAGGTGGGGAGTGGGTGTGGTGGATGCAGAAAAACACTGAACTGAAGTCAGTGTAGGAAATAGGTATTTGTCTCAGATGTCAACATTGGAATTTGGACTTAAAGAATTGGACCTACCACAAGGTGGAGAATATGAACCAAAATGCCTTTATTAAGTGTGGATCCTTAAATTTTAATCAAGTGGTATCAGGTGTATAGCACAGATCCTTTGGGAAAAAAGCCCCATCAGTTTAGGCTGTCCAGATTTCTACAGGTTGAGAAAAAGCAAATACTGAGTGCACAATCAGGAACTACTAAACACTCCACAAAACTTCACTTTAGAGTGTTAGCAAAGAAAGAGGTAAACTCCCACTATAGCATTAGACATTGGAATTTGCTGTCTGAACGTAAAACAAATTGTCACAAAATGATGAAAAAAATAAAGATGGAATAAAATAGAAAAAAAGCAGCAAGAGACTATAAAAGTAACTGATTTGAAAACTATTCATTTGAAACTTTCAATGTAAAAATATAATTGTGTATATTTACAACTCTTCAGGTAGATTAAGTAGATTAGGTCACTGAAGGGAATTATCAGTAAACTAATGAGTAGATCTAAAGAAAATATTAGAATGCAAAACAAATAAACGTAGGAAATCTGAGGAGTTAGATGATGTGGAGGTTAGAATGAGAAAGTTTTCCATTAAGCAAGTCAAAATTCCAAGGAGAATAGAGGAAAGACAGGAGAGTTAGTAGTTGAAGAGGTGATAGCTGAAAACTCTTCAAAATGGTAAAAGACATAAAAATATATAGGAAGCATATGGTATAACAAGCAGGATAAATATTTAGAAGCTGCAACTAAACCAAGTTATTAAAACTGCAGAGAACCACAGGAAACAACAGGTGTTGGTGAGGATGTGGAGAAAAAGGAACACTCGTGCCCTGTTGGTGGGAATGTAAACAGGTGCAACCACTCTGGAAAACAGTATGGAGGTTCCTCAGAAAGGTAAAAATAGAACTACCTATGTTCCAGCACTTGCATCACTGAGTATTTACCCAAAGAATACAACACTAATTCAAATGGATACATGTACCCTGATGTTTAAAGCAGCACTATCTACAAAAGACAAATTATGGAAACATCCCAGTGTCCATTGATTGATGAATGGATAAAGAAGATGTGGGAAATACACAGTGTATATACAATGGAATATTACTCAGCCATAAAAAAGAATGAAATCCTAGCATCTGCAGCAATGTGGAGGGAGCAACGGGCTATTATGCTAAGCAAAATAAGTCAGAAAAAGACAAATACTGTGTGATTTCACTCATATGTGGAATTTAAGAAACAAACAAAAAAAAATAAGCAAAAGGAAAAAAGAGAGGCAAACCAAGAAACAGAATCTTAACTGTAGAGAACAAACTGATGATTACCACAGAGGAGAGGGGTGGGGAAATGGGTAAAATAGGTGATGGAGATTAAGGAATGCCTTTGTCACGACCATCGGGTGATTAAAATTAAAATCTTAAAAAACAAACAAAAACAACAACAACAACAAAAACTACAGAGTACCACAGACAGAGAAGATTTTATAAATAACTACAGAGAAAAATCTCCTACAAGAACTAATCTTTAGAGTGAAGACAGAAGGCAAACTTCTTAGCCTCAAAACGGAGCCAAGAAGCAGTGGAATTATGTTTTCAGAGTACTGATAGAAAATAAATAGGAGCTTAGAATTGTGTTAGAATTTAAAACTGTCTTTCAAGAAATTGATATGGACAAAATGGAAAGAACTTGTTACCCACATATAGTCAACTAAAAGAATGTCTTCAGCAAGTAACTGAGGAGGAAACAAAAGGAAATAGTCCTAGGAAGGAATGTTTGAAATAATATAAAGGACTAATGTTAAATGTGAAAATGATTGTTATCTTAGAATCAATGTACTATCATAGCCTCATACCATATAAAGCAAATATTTATATAATGGGAAAAGAATATAAAAATCAACATCATAGTCATGTATTTCAAAACATTTCTCTCAATTTGTGATATGGAGAACAAACAAAAATAGTAAAGATGTAGAAAATTAATTTTAAGCTGATTTTAATGGAAGTATCTAGAACTATACACAATTAGAGAACACACATTCTTCTGAAGCATGAAGCATATAGGGAACATTTTAAAAATTGACCACATCATAAGCTAAAAAGCAAGCTTTAACAAATTTCAGAAACATGGTATCATATACATTTTGTCTGGCCACAATATAGTTTGTATTTTGTTTCAGGCTTTTTTTTTAAGTACCGGAAACACATTCACAGCTTCCCCATGAGGCTGTGCCAGTTTAAACTCTTACCAACAGAGTGTGATAGGGCTCATTTCACTACATGATCACAAACACTCAATATTGTTATTTAAAAAAAAAAAAATTAAATACCAGGTCTCCTGGGTGGCTCAGTTGGTTGAACATGTGACTCTTGATTTTGGCTCAGGTCATGATCCCAGGGTCATGGGCTTGAGTGAGGAGCCTGCTTAATATTCTCTCCCTCTCTCATGTACTTGCTTGCTCTCTCTGAAATTAAAAAAAAAAAAAAAAAAAGCCTCAGTGGCTCAGTAGGTTAAGTGACCGACTCTTGGATTTGGCTCAGATTATGACCCTCATGGTTCGTGAGTTTGAGCCCCACATGGGACTCCACAGCCGGCAGTAAGGAGCCTGCTTGGGATTTTCTCTCCCTCACTCTCTGCCCCTCCCCCTCATGTCCTGTCAGTCTCTTTCAAAACAAATAAACAGAGCTTAAAAAACAGAAATACTTTGAAAATAGAAAAGAAATTTTAAAATAATTAAATACCTAGTTTTTATTCCTTTGACACTTCATGAGGCTGAACATACTCAGTACATTTATTGTCTCTTTATTTTATGTTATAAACAACTGTTTTTATTGTTTACCCATTTTCCTATGGAGTTGTTAATAATTTTCATTTGATTTATAAGAAATGTTTGCTATCTTAAAGATAGTAACCCCTTGTCATAGATGATAAAAAGTAATTTTTTGTCTATAATTTGGATTTTACTTTTTCATGGCATTTTATCTCGCAGAGGCATTTAAGTTTTTACAGGCTATATCTTATATTATCTGACAATATTTCCCTTTGTTATTCCTTCCTTTGACTTTATTCATATCCCTAGAGATTGGAGAGATCCAATCAATTTTTGTTGTTATGATTGTACAGTTAGCTTTCTTACATTTGACTATCTGGTTAGGATTGCAAATTCATTTTGTCCCTTTAACATTTATTAAACAGCACTTAATTTCCTCACTGATAGAAATGTCAACTGTATCCTAGTCTAAATTCCTTTATAATAGAATCTACTTCTTTGCTTTCTATTTTGTATCATTAATCTCCTTTCCCATTTTTTTTTACAAGTTCCATGCTGTTTAATTATTGTAGCTTGTTATTTATGGAGTAGTGATGATCTCATCACCCACCCCATTTGGCTGCTTTTCTTTTTTCCTGCATGTTATTACTTTTTTCAAAATTACAAACATTATGCATTATCTTCCATTTTGAAGCATTTTCAACTATCCTTTTTTGATCAACTAAGATGAAATGCAGCGTAACTTCCTGAAGTGATAAACTACAAACTTAACCAGTCCTTTGATATATTATTTTTAATTTCACTTGACCCAAAGTACTTGGAGAGACCTAAGATAGGATTCTAAAGTAAGAAATACACCTCTTAGTGTGAAAAGGGAGAGTAGAGAAGAAATAGTTCCACTTTGATAGAACCAAAGTGTTAAAAAATTTATCCAATGTTATTTGACATTATTTCTTCAAAGCATCTCATCTACTCTAGCCAGACAAATTTCTTCATTATTCCTGCTTCACGGCATGCACATTTCAAATTCCCAGTCTTTGCTGAGAATATTCTTTGCAAAGTATATTTTTTCCTCATCTTTTCTGTGTATTGAGATCTATTTCTTGGGACACCTGGGTGTCTCGGTCAGTTAAGCATCTGACTTAGGCTCAGGTCATGATCTCGCGGTTCCTGAGTTTGAGCCCCATATCAGGCTCTGTGCTGACAGATCAGAGCCTGGAGCCTGCTTTGGATTCTGTGTGTCTCTCTCTCTCTTTGCTCCTACCCTGCTCACACTCTGTCTCTCTCCTTCTCAAAAATATATAAGCATATTTTTAAAAAGATCTATTTCTTTAAGGAATCTCTTTTTAAGGCCAACCTCTAGCTCATCCAGCATGAAGATTTCTTTCCATATTCATAACATTTATAATCTATTCCACATAGTTTGAACATTTAAGAACTTTTTCTAATTATAAATGCAATAAAACAAACTCACAGAACATTTGATTGAGAAGGCATGCTTTGTATAGCTCAGATTCCCTCTTAAGAATCCTATATACCCCATTACAGTATCTTTAATACGAATGCATAGTTGTAACCCTCGTGAACTTACAGTTTTGTAGGCTACTTTAACATAGATTCAAGCTTTTCTTTTTTTTTTTTTTTAAATTTTTTTAATGTTTTATTTATTTTTAGGAGAGAGAGAGAGACAGCGTGAGCAGGGGAGGGTCAGAGTGAGAGGGAGTCACAGGCTGAAACAAGCTCCAGGCTCTAAGCTGGCTGTCAGCACAGAGCCCGACGTGGGGCTCGAACCCACGAACTGCGAGATCATGACCTAAGTGAAAGTCGGACGCTTAACCGACTAAGCCACCCAGGCGCCCCAGATTCAAGCTTTTCTATGTTGCTTCATTAAATTTATTCTTAGCATTAATGGCCACCTGGTGTTCTATAGAGTTAATGTACTATTATTTATTTAATCTTTGCATTACTTTCTGTCCTCTATAACAAAAAGTTCTGCAAAAGTAAAGTGAGATCTTTGTTGTGTAAGTTTTCCTCTCCATGGGCAATTAGTTCTTTAGGATAGATATCAGGAATTGAAATTAAGGGAAGAAAAGGTAAGAGCATTTTTAGGTTTCTGATATATCTTATCAGATGACGTTCATCCATCAGTTTCATTTACAAGAGTCCGTTTACCCCAGCAGCTTTGATTTTACTGAGCATATTGACTACTATAAAATTTTATATATTATATATATATTTACTATTTAAATATATACAGTAAAATACTACAATATTTTACTATTGACTACTTAAGAGAGAATAAAAAGCATATTAAACACTGTTGCTCCTGATT
Source organism: Proteles cristata cristata (assembly GCA_017311185.1). NCBI lineage: Eukaryota > Metazoa > Chordata > Mammalia > Carnivora > Hyaenidae > Proteles > Proteles cristata. The sequence goes on along the minus strand of JAESUZ010000173.1, from coordinate 687,812 downwards.
CTCTGTTATCATATATTAGTTAGCATTAATGTGTTAATTTTGTCTCCCCAAAGATATTACAAAGTCCTTGAATGAAAGTAGAAACAGATTTGTTTTTACTCTTTATACTCCATGATGCCCTTTAAAAAGTGTAGCAAGCATAATTTTCTTCAGTATTTTCTCTTAACTGATTGAAGCCTTTGTAAAATTTCTTTCTGTACCTCAAAGTCAAGTTCAATAATGATAGATGCATTTGGCAAGCAGCAGATTTTTAAGCCATACCTCCAAAAATAAACTCTTTTTTTTTAAACATTGTATTTATTTCTGAGAGAGAGAGAGAGAGAGAGAGCAGGGGAGGATCAGAGAGAGGGGGAGACACAGAATCTGAAACAGGCTCCAGGCTCTGAGCTGTCAGCACAGAGTCTGATGCGGGGCTTGAAGCCACCAACTGTGAGATCATGACCTGAGCCGAAGTCGGCTGCTTAACCGACTGAGCCACCCAGGCGCCCCCAAAAATAAACTCTTTATCCCAACCTTACCTACAGATGTTAAACTTATCCTTATAATTAGTGCTATTTGAAAATTTCAATAAACATGTATCTTGAATTCTTTTAGAACTTCAGGCTTACTTTATTCCAGGTCTTTTCCAATTAATTCATAAGGCACAAGCTGTTTAAACATCATCATTATCAGGCTTTTCCCATAGAAAGCCCAGACAAAGAACATGGTCTTGGGTGTCAACACGGATGTCCTAGTATTCTAGAATGTCCCTTAGGTCCAAATGAAAAAAAAAAAAAAAAAGGCAACTGTGATAAATGTACCTGATTAATAAAAGTTTGCATCTGCACCTGTTCCCCATTTTATCCTAGATCTAGAACAGTGTGGGGATATGATTGCCGATCAATAAATATTTGTTGAATGGTTGAATGAATGAATCTGTGTGCTTAGGTCAAACTCATCAACCACTCTACAAATATTTATTGAGCTCCTGTGAGGTACAAAGTCCAATGTACTTTTAACTTTGAAAATAATAGATAAAGTTGATGGATCCTATACACAGCAGGGGCCTGTCGCTAATGACCTTGAGGTCCCATCCATTGCATTTTTCTATAATTTGTGTGCAGTCCTTTTGACATGTACATGTCACATCCACAAGCCAAACAAAACTCCTCAACGGCATCTCTATGATGATCCCCCACCCATTTCCCCAAAGGCCTGCAAAGGAGTGTATGCTGTGGATTCTTAGTGCTGGTGACTCTTGTGCTGGGATGAGAAGGGCTCCAGATGGAGGCTTTTGTGGAGGGCTCCCTTTTATTCTTGGTTGTAAGCAGCCTGAGCTGTTACGTTATAAATGAGTCATTTATAGCCCTCTCCCCAAGTCCTCTTCTGTCAGCTCTTTCATGGACTTTGTTACCAAAGATTACCAGCGTGCCTGGTGCCTTTGATTTTTGTGGGCACCATAGACCAGAGAAAAGAGTTGTTGCCTTGGGCTTCTGCACGTTGGCTTTCACACGTCCTGCAAATGGGTACCTGCCAGCTCTCTTCCACAGATGTCATCCTGACCATTGATTTTTGCCGCTCACTATTGCAGTTATTAGCCACAGTGAGGGCAGGGCGCTCAGCTCTCCACTTTAATTATTCATCCTTAAGAAGAAAAATTTCCCTAGTGTGCTTTATTTTCCTCCTGCCCTGACCTGAGTGCACGTGGACTCCTTCTTCCTTGTCTTCCCAAGTGCCTTGTGTGTCGAAGGGCCTTTCACCAGGGTGCTCGTTCCATTTATGCCTTTAATATGCATTTTGTGTTCTGCCAAGGGGGTCAGGAGGGCACGCAGAGAAGCCAGATGGCTTACCTCTTCCCTCAGGAAACGTGCCGCTATTTAGCTGGGCACCTTCCCAACTCAAGGCCGGGTGAGATTCCACTGTTTCGGGAAGGGTTGGTTCAAACGCCACCATCCCGGAGTACAAATCCAAGTTCCTCAGGCTATGCACTTTTCTATTCCACTGCCACTCTCTGGAGTTTTCTGCCAGAAACAGCATTTTAGGAGATATTAGGACGGGGGTGGGAAGGGAGGGATGGGAGAAAGCACCCCATTTTATTTATGGCCTTTGCTCAGACACACGTTTCCGTTATTTTAATCTGACTGAAATAAGAAACCATAATCCATGGATGAGAGGACGGTGGACAAACTCAGTTAAACCGTGAGCACCCTGAGGATGTATGTTTTTCCCCATTCCCGGTTTTTAATGTTCCTTCCCTGCTGCTGTTTTCCGACTTCAACTTTTGAAAAGCCAAGCAGTTTAACTGGCCAGGCTGGGGGAAACTTATTTGTATGCAGCACAAATTTCAGAATCTGTTCTCAGCCTGTGCCGAGTGAAAAATGGCCTGCATTTTCTTGATAGCCCATGTGGTTGTAAAGAATAAATGGCTAATGAATTACAGATGAACATTGACGCAAATTAATCTTCCCGCTGTCCCTGGGTTATATGGCAGCCATTTAAAAGTTTAATCAATACACTAAAGTTGAAAACATGCAGGCACTGCAGTTGTTTGGATGTAATAAACATCAGAGGGAACCGGGAGGTTTGCACTCAGTCCATGTATCATAATGACAGCTATTTATGTTTAATGGACTAAATATTTTTTATTGGAAGGGAGCAAATGTCAGCTTAACTTTGTGAGCCCCGCATTCAACTTTCCTTTGAGGTTGGTGAAAGACGGCTGACGTGTCATTGGAAATGAAATGTTAAAGGGGGTGGGGGGGAACGCGCCGCGGAGACAAAGCCAGGATAAGAAGTCGTTGGGAGACCTGATGCAGTGCTAACATTCTGCAGCAATTCATTAACGAAAACGTAAACTCTGATATTTCTAATGTTGCTGTAAAATGGTTTACTAGGAACAACTTTAATGGTTATTAGGGAAAACAAGTGCCCAGATCTGCCAGATATCCCGTTCGGTGCCGGCTTTTGTTTGAAAACTCTTTACCGGGTCATATTTGCTGGAGATTTATAATTAGTCTTTTTTCTTAATGTGAGAAGTGGGAGAGAGACGGCATGATGGCTCTCAGCCCTTGTATTCCATAGATCTTTCCGTTTGAATGGTGTCCAATGACTTTAAATAACCATGTGCTCTCTTTTGGAATACTTATATCTTAATTACTTTTCAAGTCGATATTTTGTCTCACTGCTGTGAGTCTGGTAGGACCACATTGGCTAAAAGGGAATGGGCTTTGCCGGTAGTGGTGCCACCTCACTAGACAGAAGCAGGCTGAAATAAAAGGAGAGGAAGCTTTGTCTGAAAAACAAAAAAATGTAGACATAGTTTATTTTTGTGCTTTCATTTTTTTTCCTCCACCAAATAAACCAAAGTACGGTATCCCTGTGGGGCATGGAGTCTCGGAAAATGGCATACACTTTATTAAAATAATTAGAAACGTTTACACAATGGAAGAGCATGTTTTTAATATCCCTTTTGCAACCAGTTGTCTTGGGTTCTCTTCAGCGCCTGAGCCTTCTGAAAAGTTCTCACATTTAATGCTGGAGTGTTGAAGAAAACAGTTTATTACATACCAAGGTGGGGCTCCCAGATACGGAAAAGAGGGCAAGGGGAAAGATATCTAGCTAGCCCGTATTTGGACCTATAAAAATGTAGACTAACATCTGCTTGTATATTAAATGTATTTTAAATGGCAAGAATTTGTGCTCTAATTGAGCCTGAGGTTCAAAAGAAATCACTTTTACTTTAGTCAACCAAACAGATGGATTCTCTGGCCCTTTGTCTTCCCATAAGCAAAATGGGGAGAAACCTTTTGTTTGGCAGTTTGAAGCATTACTCTCTGCTAACGGATGATTTCCCATCCATTACCTCTCATGCCCCACTCCCCCTGTAGTCCCTGGACCCTTCTTTATTTTTCCTCTTAGTTCTTCTCTCTGCCTTAGGTGATTGATTGATTTGTCTGTTCGTGCTTTCTGTTTCCCCATGTTGAAGTCATGTCTGTGGTACGGGGCAGGTGGGTGGGAAGTGGGGAAGCAGGAACATGGTTTTCTTCTTTGTCCCTAGAATCCCAGTGCCTGGCCCATGGTAGGTTCTCATAAATAGTAGTTAAGTGAATTTCAGACTGTTAGTTCTGATTAACTTTAATAATCATAATTACATTCATTTTTTTTGGTTCACCTATTATGATTTATAGTGAAATTACAACTGTGATAGTTGTTTTATAGATAATATTATACATGATCTTAGCTATAACCCAAGATGGTAAGAGTTTTTATCCTCATTTTACAGAGGCAAAAACTGAGGTCTAAAGTGTTTGAGATGATTATTAAGTCCCTATTAGTAGATAGCAGTTCCAGAATTTGAATCCTGGTCTATTTGTCTCTCTTCCAGCTATACAATACCCCCATGTTCTATAGTGCCTCATATTATCACTGGTGATTGAAATCTGACGAAGTGACCCAGGTTCTTATTCTAGTCCACAACCAGCCAGCTCTCCGACTGGCTGCTAATGGGTAGAAGGATTAGATTCATACTTTCTCACCTAAACCTCATGTCCCGAGGCCTACCTATGGAGAATGTTGAGCCATTAACTCTAAAAAAGTAGATGGTAGCTATTTGGTGATAGGCAGTGTAGCCCTCACATAATGTGTCTTCCATCATCTGGGGAAACACATCAGCTCTGGCAAATGGTGAGAAAAGTGTTTCAGATAAACATGTGTTCAGCTGCAAGCAACAAAAATCCAACAAATAGTGACCTAAATAGGTAAGTGTTTATTTTTCTCACATAAAAATAAGGATGGAAGTAGGCAATCCAGGACTGTTGTAGTGGCTGAAAGAGAGATCAGTGAGTACCTAGGCTCTTTCTGTCTTTCTATTCCACTGCTCTTAGCATGAGGATTTCATTTTCATGTTCTTCGAATGGTTGTTGCTCCTCATGGAGTCATTCCAGCTATCTGGGCTGGATGAAGAGGGAAGATCTTTTCCTTGCAAGGCATTTGCTTTCTATTCATGGTTGGACAGCTTTCTAAAGACATCTGCCTATTTCTCATTGCCCACAGGCCATGTGATCAGAGGTTGGGAAGTCAAGTCTTTTAGTGTTCATGCTCTTACAGTAGAGGAAGACAGGATAAAAGCAAGCCAATCCACAGTGTCTACAATATAAGATAAATCACATTTTTTGTGTGTTTCTACCAAAAGGGTTGAAATGTTGCTAGATGCCATATGTATAGCAACTTACATCATCTTTACAATGACATTATTACAGAAGAGTGTTTATTCATATTTCACTAGGAAGTAGTGGAGCTGAGATTTGAAACTACATTTTAGAGATTCCATTCCAGGCCTTTTCTCTATATCCACGTTGCGTTAGCTGCCATTTTGATTTCACAATGAAGGATGCTAGGGATAGTCCTAATTGCTCTAGCTCCTGATATCTTCTGAACATGCTGTCTTCTGAATTCACTTGACACATTGGGTCTACCTTTTTGACTGTCAAGCATGCACTGACATGTGCCATTTTTGAGCCTTTTGTATTCAACAATGGAAAGTTCCATACAAAGCAGTTAAAAAGATGAGCTCTGATATCATTTTAGATTCAAATCTTGGTTCCATCAGTTATTACCTGTGTAAGCTCAGACAAATTACATAATCTTTCTGCTTCAGTTTCCTTATCTGTAAAATGAAAATAATTATAGTGTCTACAGATGAATATTTTGAGATGAGTAAGTGATTAGAACAGTGTCTGGCCCTCACTAAGTGTTGATTACTGTCACCATCGTTATCCACATTTGCTGTGTTTTATTTTGTCTTTGTGACCAGATTGAACTTTGGAAGGCCAAGACCATGTTTTGTTTTGGTTTGGTTTGGTTTGGTTTGGTTTTTAATGTTTGTTTATTTTTGAGAGAGAGAGAGAGAGACAGAGTACAGATGGGGGTGGGGCAGAGAGAGAGGAAGACATAGAATCTGAAGCAGGCTCTGGGATCCAAGCTGTCAGCACAGAGCCCAATACAGGGCTCGTTCTTGTGAACTTGTGAGATCATGACAAAGTGTCAAAGTCAGACACTTAACTGACTGAGCCACCCAGGCACCCCTTACCTCCTCTTGATATCCCCAAAACACTTAACAAGTTTCCATGCATATTGGAAACACTGAATAAAAAATTATCATATAATTATACTACATGGGTTCAAATCCTTGTTCCATTGATTTAATATCTCTCTGTCTCCGCTTCTAAATCCTAAAATGCGGAGATCAACACAATCTACCTCACAGGGTTATTATGATGGTTTAGTGAAATAATGCACTTAAAATTTTAGAACAGTGTGTGATAAATAGAAAAATTTCAATGTTAGCTGTAATTGTTATAGTACTCCATGGATCATCAGTTTCAAACACTAAAACTCAGTGGTATATAATCTAATTGGTAGTAATTCCAAAATCAGATTTCTCAGACCATCTCAGGTATAAGGTTACTAAAAATAACCCACATCTTTTTGGTGAAGCCATACTAAGTATAACCTGTGATTTAGGGTGTATAATAGATGCTAGAGACACAAAGATGCATAAAAAAACACTGTAGGAAACAAAAATGGTGATGAGCATGAAGAATGTTCACTCACAGTAATAATCAAATGCTCAAAAAGTAAAACAATCCTGGGATATAATTTTTCTACTTATTAGGCTAGCTAGGGTCATCACATAACCATACTTGGTGCTATTGAGTGGATGGGTATATATTGATATGATTTAGAAGAGCATTTGGCTGTATGCATTGAGGCTAGAAAATATTTAGGTATTTGACCTAATAATGATACACTTAGGAACCTGCCCAAAGGAAAGCATCTAAAATGCATAAACAAAATATTCGTATATATTCAGATGTTCACCAAAGTAATGTTTATAGTATCAAAATGCAGAAAATAGTCAATATCCAATTAGACAAGAATGCTAAGTAAATTATGGCAAATTCATAGAATGCAATGTTATGTAGCATTTAAGAGATATATAAAATTATTTTTAATATGGCAGGCAAATATTTATGCAACAAAGCAAGTGAAGAAAGATATATTTGAACTCATCCATGTTTATGACATATGGATAGAAAAATGACTAGAAGGTAAAATATCAAAATGACAACTGCATTTAGCCCTGGGCAGTGGCATTAGGCATGATTATTATTTTCCCTTCTACTTTATATTTTCTTTACATAAATATGTAGTCATAATGAGAAATAGCTTAGATACAAACCTCAAACAAGAATATGGTCTTTTTGCAAATAGCTCTAGAAGAAAAAGTAGTGATAGTAAGAAACAGGTTTTGCATGACTTAGGAATTGTGTTCAACTGCAACTAACAAGCATCCCAAATAGCAGTGACTTTAACAAGATATGTTCATATAGGCAGTCTATAGCAGGTATGAAACCATCAGACACCCAAGATTCTTTTATTTTTGTTCTAACTTCCAAAAGACCAGTGCCCATCTTCAAGTTTGATTCATAGTCACAATATTGCTACTGCAGCACCAGCCCTTATTTCTGTTTCCACTAGCAGGAAGAAAGAAAAGCCTAGGTTGCAGTGCTATTCCCTCAAGGTTGCAGTGCTATTCCCTCAAGCAAAGAAATTATATTTTAATAAGATGTGCCAGGATCCCTTCATAACATTTTCTTTTATTTTATGGCCACCACCAGTAAATACACTGCCATGCTCAATAGCTTAGGGTGTCTATGTGTAAGATAAAAGGGCAATTTGGATACTAGTAGTCATCCCTACTTCCTGATTTTAATTCTAATTCTGTCACTCAACAGAAGGTAGATTTTAACAAAGTCTAGCACATCAGTGGCACCAAGGAGCGCTCAGGAACCTATTTCTATTCTAGCTCTTCCTTGATCTCTTCTGGCAGAGAGACTACATCCCATTTGAACAGATATTTTTAGTAGTGTGCCAGTTACTTGGGATGTTTTGTCACCGCACATGGAAAACAGGGCATTTATTTCTGAGACTACCCCTAGTACAATAGTTTGGGGACTCTCAGAGGTGAGAAGTCTTGGGTCAATAGGTTTGACATTGTTTGGGTTTTAATTATTCTTAAAATAGAAAGTCTTTGAGGCCAGGTATAGGGCTGACTGGCCAAGGAGAGGTAAACAGTTTCTAGGAAGATCAGGAGGATCTACCACATGTCTTCTTTTGAGCTCTCTTCTTGGCCCAGTAATGGGAGAGGTGCATGGAAGAGTCTATATATATCAGTAGACAGAGTCCCTAAAACAGAAGATAAGGACTGGGCCATTTAAAGTTCCCAGGAGAGGGGCGCCTGGGTGGCTTAGTCGGTTTAGCGTCCGACTTTCGCTTAGGTCATGATCTCGCGGTTCGTGGGTTCGAGCCCCGCGTCGGGCTCTGTGCTGACTGCCAGCTCAGAGCCCGGAGCCTGTTTCAGTCTGTGACTCCCTCTCTCTCTGACCCTCCCCTGCTCACGCTGTCTCTCTCTCTCTCCTAGAAATAAATAAAACATTAAAAATAAATAAATAAATAAATAATAAATAAAAAAATAAAGTTCCCAGGAGACTCATTTCCTGCTTGAATACAGGAAGAATATCAGAGCAACAGAATTTTGTTTCTTTTTTTTTTTTTTTTACAAATAGTTTATTGTCAAATTAGTTTCGACATAACACTTACTGCTCATCCCCACATGTGTCCTCCTCCATGCCCATCCCCCTCCCCCCCACATCCACCAGTCCTCAGTTTTTGTCAGCATTCAAGAGTCTCTCATGGTTTGCCTCACCCCCTTTCCCCCACCATTTCCGCCCTTCTTCTCCCCCTTGGTCCTCTGTTAAGTTCCTCCTAATCCTCCTATACGTGCACACATATGATATTTATCCTTCTCTGCCTGACTTATTTCACTCAGCATAACACCCTCAAGGTCCATCCATGTTGCTACACATGGCCAGATTTCATTCTTTCTCATTGCCATGTAGTATTCCATGGTATAGATAAACCACATTTTCTTGATCCAGTCATCTGTTGATGGACACTTAGGCTCTCACCAAACTACACGCCCGAAACACAAACAACCCAGTGAAGAAATGGGCAGAAGATATGAACAGACACTTCTCCAAAGAGGACATCCAGATGGCCAACAGACACATGAAACGATGCTCAGCATCCCTCCTCATCAGGGAAATACAAATCAAAACCACACTGAGATACCATCTCACGCCAGTCAGAGTGGCTAAAATGAGCAAATCAGAGAACTCGAGATGCTGGCGAGGATGTGGAGAAACGGACACCCTCCTACACTGTTGGTGGGAATGTAAACTGGTACAGCCCCTCTGGAAAACAGTGTGGAGGTTCCTCAGGAAACTAACAATAGAACTCCCCTATGACCCAGCAATAGCACTGCTAGGAATTTACCCCAGGGATACAGAAATGCTGAGGCATAGGAGCACATGTACCCCAATGTTCATAGCAGCACTCTCCACAATAGCTGAATTTTGTTTCTTATTAAGACTGTTATTTTTTGCAGTGGATCAGAACCATCAATCAAAGTATGTGTTGTGATAGATTTAAACACTGAGGGATGGGGGGAGTGAGGTGGGTTGGGGGAGAGAGAGAAAGGGTGTGAGAGAATATGAATGAGAACTAGGGGCAAGAATTTTCATAAACTACATTGTAAACTAATTTAGTGGGCTCCAGGGAGAACACAAACACTATACCAAGGACTCACATACTTGAATTTTGTTTACATGCATTTTAATTTTTAGAACAAAGGACAAAAATAATACTAGTTATCTAATAGGATTGTTTAGAGGATCAAGAGATCAATCATATCAAATCAGAGTGCCTATAAGATCACCTAGGAAGCTCAGTAAACTTAGCTCTGATGGTGATGGTATGGAGGAAGAGGGAAAAAGGAAAGGAACACAAGAAATATGTTAAGATGTTTCTCCATAAAATTCCTTTCAGTTGAAATTTTGCATTAAAAAAGAGAAGCTTTGTACTTATAACTGGAAAATTAATTTTGAAAATTTTTTCATGAGATGAAACACAAAAATTTTTGATAAAGCCCTAAGTCACAGAACACGCTCATTTATTTGCATTCTTCTTTGGCTCATCATTCCCTAAAATGAACTTTGTTATAGTGGAAGAAACTGAATCAGAAGAACTGAAAGCTAACCATAGCTTTTTCCTATAATAATTTTGTCTTTTTGAATATATGATTTAATCTTTCTAAATCTCACTTGCTTCCTCTGTGGACTAGGGGTAGTAAAACCTACCTGTTGATCATGGGGATTAAATGATGAATTTAAAGCACCCAGTATAATGTCTTGAATATGGAATTAATGCATAACTGATGCTGTGAAGGGCTCTGGCAGCCAACAGAGTTCTTCTGAATGTGTCATGTTTCTTGGGGAAAGTCTGCCTTCATCTCCAGGGACATGCATGATGCAGAAAAGATTCTACCAAAAGAAAACTCAAAACTGAGAACTTTTATTATGTTAATGGTCAGATGGCCTACGGACCTATTATGCTCGGGGGCAGAAATTTAGTTAAGTCCTTCCTGTTAATGTTAGAAAAAAATCCCCACTCCACCCCACCCCCATTAGAATCACTTAATGTAGTGCAGTTCATCATGTCCCATACCCTTCTTGCCCTTGGGAATCTGCCTAGTCCTTTTCCAGTAAAAGAAGGCCAGCCTGTATACGGTAGCTGTCAGGGACTGTAATTCCCTTTACACCCAAGAGTGATTGGTAGGTATCATGCCATACAGTCTCTATAATACATGGGCATAGATAATTCAAGAAGGGAAGATGAGATATGTGAATTGAATAGAAGTGAGTGTGGATATCCCATCTTGTTCCTAATGGGAGGAGAGTCCTCAGTCTTTCCATTTTCGGTATGAACGTTAGCTGTGGGTTTTTTGTAGGTGAACTTTCTCAAATTGGAGAATTTCCTTTTTATTCCTATGTTGTTGAAAGTTCTTATCATGAATGGATTTTTAATTTTGTCATTTTTTCTGCATCAGTTGAGATGATTCAGTCTGTGAATATGGTATATTAAATTTATTTTTTAATATTGAGCCAACTTTGCATTTCTAGAATAAGCCTTACTTGGTCATGATGCATTATACTTTTTATGTATTGCTGGATCTGATCCTCTAATATTTTTATTACAGATTTTTGTATGCATGTACATAAGGAATATATTGGTCTGTAGATTTCTTTTCACGTGATATATTTACCTAGTTTTGGCATCAATATAATGCTGGATGCATAAAATAAATTGGAAAGTTTCCCATCTCTACAATATTTTGGAAAAGTTTGTGTAGAATTGATATTATTCTTTGGTAAATCCTTGGTTGAATTTGCCATTCAAGCCACTTTGGGCCTGGAGTTATCTTCATGGGTTGATATTAAACTATGAATTTGAAATCTTTAAGAGACATGGGGTTCTTCGGGTTTTTCATTTTATCTTTAGCGCCAAACTTCTTTATAAAAGATCAACTTCACCCCTATTAAGCCTCTCCTTTTAATAATTGTGGCTATCACATAACCATTGTGTTATTTATGGCTTAATTATGAATTCTGCTCATGATCTCCTAGGCCCCTATTTGATAAACAGAGAAAGTCTGGCTCACTTGCTCAATTCATTCATGCATGCATTTGTTCATTAGCAAACATTTTAACTACATTTTAAATTCCAAGACCCATGGTAGAGAATCCATAGATTCAGAGATGAATAAGGCAGTGTCCCTGAGTTCAAGTAAATTACATTTAAGTGGGAATAATAATGACATGACTGACTATGATACAGTGGGGTGTGTGTAAGGGTTGTGTCATGAATGGTGCACAGGGAGAACAAGCAAGGAGCCGCTAATTCTGCCTAAAGGAAATCACTGGAGGCTTCTAAGAAGAATGCCATTAGACCTGTGTCTTCAAAGATAAGAGGACTTTTATTTAGTAGAATGGAGTCATAGCACATGAAATGTCATGGGATGTTTGGGGAACAACTCATTTCAGATTTTCTGAGGGTAGGAACATTTACTTCATGAATTAATTGTTCGAATCAGGAGAGTGAAAATCTGAATGTTAAATGAAAAAGTTAAAGTGCTTTAATTATCACAATCCTTCCATTTATTTGTTTCTAAAATACAGTTGGCATGCCTGATATACCATCACTGCAGAGTGATCTTGGGTTGACTTGTTGCTACACAGTGACCAGATTTTTAAATCCTATTTTTATTTAAATTTTTATTTTCATGGTAGTAATAATAAATAAACATTTTCTTGAAGGAATATGTGGTCATCGACATGGACCTTAGTTTGAGTACTGACATTTCAGTAACAAAAAAAGAAAAACAAGATCATTTGTAGATAGAAGGGGAGACATAGGGAGAGGAGAAAGGCAGGAGGGAATCACATGTACCTATAGAGTGTGGATATTGTATAGTCTCTCCCGAAGTCAGTTGATTGCAATTGTTCACAATTTTGCCTTCAGTACATTGATCCTGTCTGGCTAATTTAAGCTATTCTATCCAGATTCAACTGGATTCATTGGCCACTTCATACATCATGGAAAACAATTTCTTTGTGTAAATGTGTGAGGAATACCTCTTCCTCCTTGAGGTGAACTATGTCTAGATCTTTGTAACACAAGACCTGAGTTCACATTTGTTGTTGCAGTTGGTGCCACCTTTACCAAACCATGCTGGCCTCCAGGAACACCTCACTGGCACGTAGGAGCTTACAAATTCATTGCTTTAATTAATTTAGGGAGGCTCTTTGGAAGTTAGGGCCCCTTGTTTTTCATTTTCAGCTAAAGGCACCTACTGACTTCCATTTAAAAAATAGATACTGTCTACTTGATTTGCTTCTTACTCTTTTTTTTTTTTATGTTTTATTTATTTCTAGGAGAGAGAGAGACAGCGTGAGCCGGGGAGGGTCAGAGAGAGAGGGAGTCACAGACTGAAACAGGCTCCAGGCTCTGAGCTGGCAGTCAGCACAGAGCCCGACGCGGGGCTCGAACCCACGAACCACGACATCATGACCTAAGCGAAAGTCGGACGCTTAACCGACTAAGCCACCCAGGCGCCCCAATTTGCTTCTTACTCTTTGATACTAAAATGTAGCTATAATGGCTCTGTGGAATTGTCAGTTATTTAAGTATTCATGTGTATGTAGGTAAAGCCTGGATAGCTTGGAATTATTCTGACACGACTAAATGTGTCATAAAAATATTTGATCCAAGAGTATGCTATAAATGCATATGCTCAATTTGGGGAACAAAATATAACTTTAGGTTTTAAAACAAATTCTTAGTGTGTATTTATTGCCCGCTCTATGCTGAGCACAGTGCTAGGCCCTCAAGAGACTGTCATAAACAAATCAGACTTCCTGCTCTCATGAGTGGATATTCATGGCTCTTTCATTAACCTATGAATACATCCTGAAATGCTTTTATGCGCCAGGCACTGTGATAGGTACTATGCTTTGCAATACAGGTGAAACATCAGTATGATATTGTGCCTGGTACTTAGCCCAGAACAAATATTTAACTGAGTGTGAAATTACCCTTTCTCTTCTCCTTAACATTTTACATTATTCCACATAAGTAAGAACATAGAATAAAAGGTACATTTTGGTCATAGTGGCCAAGATTGCTTTTTGCTCAAGAAAATATACATGTTCTTCCCTTTGGGGACCACAAAGCTGGACTTCAACTCTGTCTCCCTTACAGTTAGTTAGATGTGGTTAAATGAGTGTGGTTTAGCCAAAGAAATGTAGCAGAAGCAATGGGTGTCATTTCCCAACTAAGACTTTTGAGAAGCGGCTCTGCCTCCTTCACTTTTCCCATTCCACTGGCTGAACAGGACTTAGAGGAGACAGCAGAACGACAGCACTCCCATGTAGAGGAGGCTTCCTGCATTGGACATTTGAGTAATGGAGACATAAACTTCTGTTGTGTTGGAGCACTGAAATTGTGGGGCTTTTTTTTATTATAGCTGCTTGCGTAATCCCCCTCACTAATACAGTAATGGGACAGTTGGAAGATGGCTTATTATTGTAAGAAACAAATCATCATAAGACATGCTATCATTTGGTAATGATAATAAATATTATTCAGTAGCATAAGTTCCTTATAGTCACCTGATTGGGATGTGGGTACCTAGGCAAGGTTTATCACTCCTATTTTGGACATGAAAATCAAGCTTGGCATAAGTCATATGACCTGCCAAAATTCACAAGCCCAGAGTCCAGAACACTTAGTACTAGCGACAAGGCATTATGTTTCTTCTAGTAAGAGGTGTTCTATCCTCTTACCCTTTACCAGCTTCCTTGTAGATTTGTCACCTTCATTATATCTATATCTAAAATTATTAGTTTGTTTTAAATTTTGTCTACTTATTGCCTTCCTTCCACCACTAGGTTGTATTATCCATGGACTGAGACCTTATCCTTCTGCTGTATCACCATCTATAAGAACACTGAGAGGCACATAGTAGGATCTCAGTAAATAGCTGTGTCATGGGAAAAGGCAGGACTCAATAACCAATTAAATAAATACCTTTACTAGTCAGACATGTTGTAATGCAAATTAAACATGGCCCTATACATTTTTGTGAAGGAATGGTAAGGATGGAGTGTATATGTGGGGTGTGTGTGTGTGTGTGTGTGTGTGTGTGTGTGTGTGTACAATGAAGAAGGCACAGAGTGAAGGGATTGCAGTAGCAGAGACTGAACATTTTTTACTCCCAGTTATTTGGTTTGGAATAGCAAAGTGCTTTTTGTGGAAAACATGTTTGTCTGAAGGGATCTCAGTCAGTGCTCACTCAAGAGGCTTACATAGGTCACCTGACAGAAACCAGAAAAGAGAAGGCAAAGAAAGTTAACAAAGATTTGAAAATTATTCCTGGGGTCATTACTGTCCAGTTACAAAGATCATATGACAAGGTAAACAAAAGAGCCATCTCTTCCAAAATTATTACTGTGAAAATTTTCATGCCTACAGAATAGTCAAAAGTCAAATAGTCAAAACCGAACAATGAACACACATACATTCTTTGCCTAAATTCATTCTTAATATTTTGCCATCTCTCTGTGTCTGCATGTGTATACACACATTTTTTATGAAACATTTAAATGAATTGTAGACACCATCATTCTTTGGCCCTAAGTACTCCAGCATGAATATCCTAAGGAGTGTTGCCTGCAAAACCACAAAACGCTAAGAATATTACCATTAATTCAAACCATTACCTACTATTCAGTCCTTAATTAATGTTCCTCAGTCTTCCCAACGATGTCTCTTTTAACTTCTGTTGTTTTAATCTAATATCCAACCAGAGTTTTCATTTGATTGTTGAGTCTTTTAATTCTTTTTTAATCTAGTATAGTAGTTCTCAAGGATGACCCCCAGACCAATAACATCAGGATCACTAGGGAACTTGTCAGAAATAAAAATACTGGAGCCCCACCCCAGACCCACTCAAAGAGAAACTCTAAGGGCTGAGCCAGCAATCTGTGTTGTAAGAAGGGCTCCAGGTGATTCTCACATATGCAGGAGCACACCTCCCACCTTTCCTTCTTTTTAAGACATTAGGTTTTATTTTGTTTTTTCAAAAGCTCAAGCCAGTGTCCTTGTAGAATTTCCCACATTCCAGATTGTTCTGGTTGTTCACTCATAATTTGATTCTAGTTTAACATTTTGCCAAATGTAGGCGATGTTGCATTATTTCATCGTGTTGAGAGGCACATGATATTTAATGATCCCTTTAGAAGTAATGCTGATTGATCATTTGGTTAACGTGGTTACTACCATATTGATCTACTCTGAAGGTATATGTTCCCCTTTATAATTAATAAGTAACCCAAAAAGTAGCAACTAAGGTTACACGAATGTTTTCTTCTCCAATAAGCTTTCGCCCCATATTTGTAGCATCCGTTGATAATATTTGCCTGGATTACTACATTGGAGTATGGTGATTTTTCCAATTTTGTCTTTGCTTCTGCATTAATTAGCTGGCATTCTTTAAATAAGAGCTTTCTCTCATATTTATTTATATACTTAAGTATCATTATCAACTCATAGTTATTTTTCAATTCAGTGTTTGAAATTAATTACTCTCATTATTCAGTCTGATATCAAATAATGCCAAATTTGGCTAGAGAGGGCTCTTCAAACCACCTGTGCATTCTTGACCTGCTTTCTGGCACAAGATGTTTCAGGCACTTTCTATGTTTCCTGCGCACCACCTGGTTATTTTAGGTGAAAATACTTGGGAGGTGGAGCCAGTATCTAGGTGCCAGATATCCTACACACAGGTGTGTACATACACACACATTCATATATATGTGAGGGTTAATAATTTCTTGTGGATCCCTCCAATTTACATTTGCAGTTATCATTAGCATATTCATCAACACCATCACCTTCCTTATTAGTTTTCTAGAACTGCCATAATTCTCACAAATTGAATGGCTTAAACAGTACAAATTCATTATTTTTTAGTTCTGTAGGTCAGAAGTCTAACATGGCTCCTCAATGTGTTCAAATCAAGGTATTGGCAAAGCTATGTTCCTTTCTGAAGACTCACAGGGGACAATCCATTTCATTGCCTTTCCAGCTCTGGAGGCTTCCTGCATTCCTTGGCCCAAGGCCCCTTCTCCCCCTTCAAAGCCAGGGTGTTGCATCTCTCTCTGAATCTGGTCATCTCTCTCTCTGTGACCACGGCCTTTAAAGCTTCTTCCCTTTTTAAGTACTCATGGGATTAGGCTGAACCCAGACAGTCCAGAATAATGTCTCTAACCTAAGGTCCATACCCATTATCATTTCTACAAAGTCCCTTTTGTCCTGTAAAAATTCAAGAGATCAGACTGTGGATGGACATCTTGGGGACCATTATTCTGCCTACTACATCTTCCCTCATTCTTTGATTTCCCTTCTCTCACAGTGAAAACATTAACTTCTAGTAACTTCAGTATATTTGCATGTTTTCTCTACCCTACAACCACACAAAATAGTTTGAGAAGTATAATAGCAATGATACTAACAACAATAAGCCTACTAAGTAAAGCTCAAGATTTCTTTGTATTTTATTTATTTATTTACTTATTTACTCAGAATATATCTCACTCTGGTGTGCAGTTGAAGTACTGTGTTCCAAAATCCCTTTCTTTTCTTTTCCTGTGTCATTATGTTGTTGATTTGCTAAGCGATTAGGTTCATTTTTTTCCCAATTGTATTCAGTTTTAGGGTTTGCTTTTTCCATCCTTTTTATTTTAGTTTTTGAATATGTAAAATATATGAATGCAGAAAGAGATTCAGAGAAGTCTACCTCCATCTCAGTGCCCTCCATCCTGTTTTCACTCATTCACTGCACATAGTCATTCTTACTAGTCTATGGTTTATCCTTCCCCTGTTCCTTTCTGTACAACACAGATGAAGATATTGTGTTTATTTTTAAATCATCTTTTTACTTCTTTCTTACCCCAGAATAACTGAGTTTATGTACTTTTTGCTTCCTTTCATTTTTATTTAGCAGTATATCCTACATCTACATCTGTTATCTATATAAATATGTCTACATATCTATATCTGTAACCATCTGTATGCCTATGGCTCTGTCTATACTATGTCTGTAGCTATACCTCTGTATGTCTGTATAACTATACACCTATATTTACATCTACATCTATGTCATCTCTATATATCTATACATCTATACCTATATTTATATGTCTCCAGGAGTATATCCTGAGAGTCACTGTAGATCAGTGATCATGCAAATCTTGAAAGGAGTAATACATTTTTAAATATACCTTCTATATTGTTTAACTTATTAACAACAAATATTATATCTGTGACAGGTAATAAGAGACATACATATAGAGAAAATGTTTTTTTTTAGCTTTATGCTCATCCTCTCACTTCCCAAGGCAGAGCTAATTTTTTTCTATGTTTGCATAACATTATGTACCTAATATTACTATAGCAACTTTTATTTCAGTTACTTTTACTTGACAGGTCATCTCCCTTTCTGGCCTGTCAGTTCCTTGAATGTAACAAGAGACTCTCCCATTCTTTCCTTTTCTTCTTCTTCCTCTTTGTTTTTTAACTTTGTTTATTTATTTTGAGAGAAAGAAAGAATGTGTGTGTGCAGGTAAGAGAGAGGCAGAGAAAGAATCCCAAGCAGGCTCCTTGCTGTCAGTGTGGAGCTTGATGTGGGACTCGATTCCATGAACCATGAGATCATGACCTGAGCAGAAATTAAGAGTCAGTCGCTTGACTGACTGAGCCATCCAGGTGCCCCTCCTTTTCTTTTTTATTTTAGATATCAGGGATTTTTATTGGCAAATAGTGTTTCCCCGCTTATTTACTTTCCCTGAAATTTCATTTAAGATGCATTCAGTTGGTAATTTATTTATCTTTTTATTTCTGAGAGAGTGGGAGAGAGAGCATGAGCAGGGAAGGGTCAGAGAGGAGACACAGAATCTGAAACAGGCTCCAGGCTGTGAGCTAGCTGTCAGCACAGAGCCTGACGTGGGGCTGGAACCCAAGAACCGTGAGTTCATGACCTGAGCCAAAGTCGGACGCTTAACCAACTGAGCCCCTCAGGCGCCCCAGTTGGTTATTTTTTTAAATGTGTCTTTTAAAAAATAAAATGTTTTCCTAAAGTGATGAAACTCTATTTCATTATCAACTGTTAACATCCTAATGTGAATTAGTGACTAGAAAATTAGTTGATCCTTAGAAAAGGTGTAAAGGGATATATCTTTGAAAGAGGACAGTTATGTTTTAACTCTGGAGTTGAAATCCCGAGAAAGGCAAGAGGGAGTATGAGGGTCATAGAATTCTATGAGGGAAAGGGCAAACCAAGGAAAAGAAGAGAGGGACATGGAAAAAGATCCCTATTGTTGTGTCAACTATATGAGCTATGAACAGCACAGAAAATACGTGTCAGTGATAATAGGGATTAATTTCATTGGAACAGAAGTTAGGAGCATTTTCTCCAGACACTAAGAAACTGAAGTCTGGAACAATTGAACAAATTTCACAGGACAGATAACTTACAGACACAGAGCTAGAACCCGATCTTTGGACTCCTCCCCATTTGCCAGAGTTGATATGACCTTTCTTGTCCTTCTAAAAAAGGTGCTTCTGAAATCAGGCAGGTACTCCCACTGCCCTGAGGATGGAAGACAGCCTGAGTCTTCTCTCCTTCTAGAGCTCTTTGAAGTTGGGCTACTATCCTCAGGACTGAAACACACATGTCTGTCTTCCTTGACCTCCTTCAGTGAAGTCAGCTGTATTCACGGGGGTGTATTGTTCAGCCTCAGAGCATTGTTTAAATTTAAAATCAATAGGAAAAGTGAGCCAGTAAGAGGCACAGACTGATTAAGTGCTGTCTGTATGAAGAAGTTTATCCTCTGCCACATTTCTGTTGGAATCCTAAGAAATGTGAAGAGGATGGAGCAAAGTGAAAACAGATTAAAAATCATGTCAGATACCAAAATGCAGTAAGGCAGCTGCTTCTTTGGCAGGTGTATGAGAATTGGCAACTTTGAGTTCTGATCTGGCAAAATGATGTCAACATATTCATACCCACACACACACCATGTGCACATATAACACAATCATACTCAACATGCACACAAAAGCAGTACACATACAACATAAATAACACAATTTATCGCAAGACACATGGCACACATACAACAGTGCACACACAAGCCCCCACACATCCACATGTAACACATACACACAAAACACACAATACACATTTATGCATGTACATATCAACACACATGGATTTGTTCTTGACTGGTACTATGAAGATGTAACTCTTCCATCTGCCAACTTATCCTACATTTTTATTTTGATGAAAAAAAAATAGCATAAGAGAGGAGAAAATCTCTTCATCAGAAAATTCAGCAAAAAAAAAAAAAATTCCCAAGACATTGTCATGTATTACTGGTTATTTTTGGTGGTTAAGAGAATTATTTGAAAACAAAGAAGCCTTTCACAAAGCCTCTAAAATACAAAAGATTTAATAACATTTACATCTGTGTATCAGCCATGTCTGTAATGCAAGTCATGAATAACACATAAACCAGAGCACGGAAAGAACAGAAGTGCTCACACATCATTTAAAATCCAACCCACCCCATCGTCAGTGGAATCAAATACACAGCAGGAGCAGTTCCAGTTGATACACACACAATATAGTCATTGAAAATGAAAACATATTAATTATGTTCCTTAAGGTTAGAGAAATGGCAAGAATCACTAACCTGTTCGACTTCTCTGTTGAAATTCTGTACCGAAAAGTACATCACAATTTGCTTTCTTATTTTTCTAAGGAAATTACAGAGTGAGCGCATGTATACATTTGTCTTGTTTTACTGTTCATGTACATCTGCACTTGGGGCTCAGTCCTGCCTCCTTGCTGTGCTGAAAATGGGGAAAGTTGGCTTAAGGAGATGGGTCCTTGTTACAAGTGAGTAACTTGCCAAAAAGGAATTCATTGTTGAGCAACGATATTTTGAAGTGACATTACTCGCACCGCACCGCTCCTGGTGGCATATGTGGAAATCCACACCACCAGGAGACTAGCTGTGTGTTACTGAAATCTAGAGCTCAAGTGGCAGCATGTCTGATCAAGAAATACAGGGAAATCCGTTCTTACTCTGATTCAGATAACTCTCTGAAGCCCAACTTTGGAATGATGCTTTCTGGATCAGTTCATTTGGCTTCTGTGAATTCCCAGGGATCTCCTATGCTATTCATATATGCTGTGAGATCCTCCAACCCTGCCATAGGGAAGTCTGTGGCACCACAATAGAGAAGGGCCAGGGTAAAGAGGTGATTCTTATGTGAGCATTCACATTTGACATCTGTTCTTGTTGATTCTTTTTTTTTTCTTAATTTTTTTAATGTTTTATTTATTTCTAGGAGAGAGAGAGAGAGACAGCATGAGCAGGGGAGGGTCAGAGAGAGAGGGAGTCACAGATTGAAACAGCCTCCAGGCTCTGAGCCGGCAGTCAGCACAGAGCCCGACGCGGGGCTCGAACCCACAAACCGTGAGATCATGACCTAAGCGAAAGTCGGACGCTTAACCGACTAAGCCACCCAGGCGCCCCTGTTCTTGTTGATTCTTAAGTGCTGTGTTTTATTTCCAGGAATTATGATAATATTCAAGTAATGTCAATATTTGATCAGCGCTTTTTGTTTTCTGGCTTTTGCTTTGATGTTTATTTGTTTGTTTGCTTGCTTAACCTTCCCTATTCTGGCCATTGTTTCCCCTTCTATCTTTTATTATTGCCAGACCATTGCATGTGGGTCCTGAACAGTTCAAAATGAGCTCTGTAAATGTCAGGAAACTCCTTCCTCCTCTTCTTCTACCATGTATCTCATTTCAGTGTGAAATTTCAAGCACTTCACAGTCCTTGCTGCACCAAAAGGTTAATAGTCGTCTCTTTTTTATGTACTATAAATCCTCAATTCCTAAGGACAATGTTTCAGGGAAAGTTGAGTGTAATTGCTAAGTAATATAGTCATTCTCATTTTAAATGAGTGATACTTCCGTTGTTCCGGATGCTTCTACATGCATGTATGTACATGGGTGTGCGTGCATGTGTGCATGCATACACGAGTAGGCAGGCATGGGTGAGACCTCCACTCGGGGGAAGCCACAGCCATCCCATAGGAGTCTGCACGTTCACGCATTTGGGTTTTAAATGTTGTGCCGCATCCCAGGCCTCTTAGGCTCTGCAGATTATGTATAATAGATGACCTGCATTTACAGAGATGTGTGCTATACAGATGTAAATGTTATTATAGCTTTTATATTTTATGTTCTTGTTGAAAGATCATTTTGTCTTTGAATAATATGGCCGTTCAATTTTTTTTTTGGAGGGGAGGGGGGTTATCTTTAAAAGAGAATATGAAATGGATATTGCACATCATATATTTCTTAAAAGTAATTTGAAATTTTAGGGTCTGGGATTGGGGCTGACTGATACACTGCCACGATGAGATATAACCCCTGGAAAATAACAGCACCAGCACATGCCTGCATCTGTCCAACCTCATAATTCACTTTCACATTGGATTATGGATGTCTGCGTTCAGTGAGTCTATCTTCCCTTTAGGTATTATTTCAGCCCTTTGAGATAATAAGGAAAGTTTAATTGCGTTGTTAATTGATTTTTTGCACAACATTATTACCTTGATTGATTGCAGAGTTGATGAAAATGTTAGACACAGGCAGCGTGGAGTATCAGCCCAGCAAGGAGTGGGAGCCTTGTGGAGAATAGATAACCTTGATGTTAAGAGCTATATCCTTCAGATATGTCTTCCCTTGACATATTGATGGCCCTTGAAAAGGGAAAAGCTGATTGTATGCAGAATGCAATCATTAAACCCACTTCAGCTTGCTGTTGATTAATTTGTTTTTTCCTGAAGGATCTAGTTATAGGGAAGGCCTCACTTGTACCAACAGCAGCCATTTTCTAGGCCTCAGCTTGTGCTTAACCCTCTAGGTGAAGAGAAATACTGAGGCTGGCATGGCTGAGACAGGAAGATTGTCTTAGAGTGTTCCAAGTGTGCACTTGCTGCTTACAGCCATCCTCACACTCAGCAACTCCCTTTTTCCTCCATCATAGTGTTTATTTTCCCCCCAATACCAATTCTTTCAAAATCCCAAGGCCAGGGATCCTTCTACTGAGATATGGAGTAAGATGAAGTGGAAACTTCTAGATGCCCAGAAAGGTTTGTTAACCAGGCTTCCAGTCATTTCAGGCACTCAAATGTTTTATGATACTCCTGAGTATAACAGGTAAAACTGGGTATCAACATGCTCCCATAATTGAAGAATTTGGTTCTTATTGGTGTGTGTGCGTGTGTGTGTGTGTGTGTGTGTGTGTGTGTGTGTGTGTTCGCGCACGCATTGGGTGAGACTTGTATGGAGTGGGATAAAAAGGGATTTCTAAAAACAGTTTATTGTATTTTCAATTACTCTCTTCCCTGGTTCTCTCTAACTTTTTCCAAGATGTGTTTATTGATAGCTGTTATGATTACTACAGTCCAGAGCCATCCTCATGATACCAAACATCAGGTTGATTGATCAGCTGCTTGACTGACCCATTGGACTGCTTCCCTGTTTCCCTCTACCAAACCCATACCGTCTCATCCCTAGCTCCCCAACCCTGAAGAGAGACTAAGAGGACCAGCCTTATGGGAAGAGGTGCTGGCTTTGCCAGCTGCAGAAGAATGGATGCTCATATCAGGGCAGTAATTCTAGAAAGGATCTATCTTCTGAGGAAAACGAGTGGCTTCCCTCTTCCCCTCTCTCTATCCCATTTTCTACCCTTATTACTGTGGAGCATTCTGACTTCTTTTGCCCTCTTCTTCCTTTTGTGGATGTCCTCAATATTCACTTAAACCAAATTTTAATTGTATAGCATTGTTGGAGGCCTACCAAGAATTACATCATCTTCCTGGAGTCCTGACCCTACCCTCCCACCCCTGCCGAGAGGTCTGTCCTGTGGACTTTGGGGCAGAAGAGAAACAGCTCACAAATCTCCCAGAGCCACAGAGCACCCTGTAGATGGAATTCACGCGATGGTCGAAAAGCACAGTTTCTCCTCAGTCGGCCCCACCGCCCCCTCCTTTCGGAGTCTTTCTTCTGCTGAACTAACGACTGGCACTCGGGGAGTCTAATATCCACAGAGTCTTGGCCCTCAATTACCGTAATGGCTTATAATGAGATTTTGGCCAAGTAGCAGGTAGCAGGTTATTACTTCCTGCTCAGCGTGGGCAATGTCTACGCTGTTAATTTGTGTTGCCGAATGTGGCTCAGAGCTGGGCATCAAACTGTCAGAGCCAGATGTATTCTATTAGGTGCGAGGCTCACATTGGCCCATGGGCAATTTTTTTTCAATATGGAGGCATGTTAACTCACCACAGGGTGAATCCTGACGAATTCAAGCCAGCCAAATAAAAGGAGTAATATCCCAAGCCATCAAAGTCGTATGTTTCAGAGACAGATAACACCTGGTACCACCCACTGTCAGCAATGGCTCTCCAACCCAGGCCATTGCACTGATAGGTAGAAAGTACAACCCTCTTAATACTGTTGGAGAGACTCTGGTGCATTCATTAAGTTTTAATGAGCCTGACCCTAATGAAGGCCCTTATAATATGCTCTTCTACTCTTTACTTTGTCTTTATTTTGGGCAAAAACAAAATGTACAGGAGGTTCATATTGTTCTTATAAACTGCTTTCTACTATAAATTCTTGCTTAACCTATGGTTTATTTCGTTAACATTAGCATATATATGGACTTTTAATTTTTCCAATGTGGGTTAGAGGATGGGGACGTAAAGATCAGGATAAATGAAAATATTTTGGCATTTGGCATTGAGATTTACTAGTGCCCAAGAATTATGCTGTGCTTCCTGCAACAACATACTTTTGGTTATTTTTTTTTATAACATAAACTTCTTTCAGTTAGCTCATATATCAGCAGATTCCTTTTGTTTTCCTTTTGGAGAAAGCAATTTAGAGTGTCCTGGAATTAGGAAAGATTATGGTAATATCAGTACAGGAAAAGTTTGTTTAGATTCTAATGAAGGGCAGATGGAGGATGGACTAATGGGCCCACGAAGGAAGGTCTTTCCCCAACCCTTGCAGAGTCTGAATTATGACAAACCCAGTTGTTACTGGGTCTGCTTAATTTTATTTGAGAGGTTCTTTTTTTGCAGCTTGAAGAATAAAAAAAAAAATAAGGCAACTTGTCTTTATTTTCAATGACTCTCTTGAGAAATTTTAGCCTGAAGAACTAGACAGAACTGTGGATGTTTTCCCCCTTTTTGATGTAAGCTTTCTAATAGGAGCAGATATGAAACCCAAAAGCAAATTTGTGCTTGAGAGCAAAGCCAAAATTTCCATTCAAACTCTGCAGGAGGACCCCCACTGCTCTGATTTGTTCATTTAAAATTCTGTCCTTTTAAAGGAAAGCTGAAGACTCTCTGGGAATTTTTTTCTGGAAGCTTTTTTTTTCTTATACTTCATAAATTATGGTTTGCAGGTTCAGTCCCACTCTGCTTACCCAAAAAACTCTTTTTCTTCTTTTCTTCTGTTAATACAGTCTGCATATCACTTAAATTTAAACTTTTATGTTTTTTGTTTAATATTAAGGAGCTAGAACAACTTTTATTATGATTCTTATATTACTATTATTAATTGTAGCATGATTTGTTTTCAGACTGTAGTTTGGAGAAAGAAAATCTCCATTTATTAAAACTCACATACTAGGATCCTCAGTCAACCAGATTTTCTGTCTCTGAGCTTGAATACTCTTAACTTTATAAGAATAAAAGCTGATGTCAAGAATTTATTTTTTTTAAGGAAAAAAGGGAGCCCCTTGGTTTGTCCCAGATCAGTGGTTTTTAAAGTGGGGTCCCCAATTAGCAGCATTGCTGTCACTGGGAGCTAGCAAAAATGCAAATTCTTGGCCCCAACTCAGACCCACTAATCAGAAACTCTGGGAATGGGGCTCAGCAATCTGTTTTATCAAGCCTTCCAGGTGATTCTGGTACAAGGGCAAGTTGTATCCTAGGATTCTTTCATTTATTCCACAATAAAAAATAATCTATTGAGTACCTAGGTGCCCTAGGCCTCATGAAGCAAGGAAGAAAAGTTGTCATCTCTGCCCTTTTGAAGCTCATATATAAAGGAGATCCTAAGACCTTGAGAAATGTTCAGTGGGCAGTCTTCCCACCCCAGCTAAGCCTCTAAACTGTATAATTCTCACTGTAGATACTCAAAGAAATCTTCATTTGTGGTCACTATGATTTACCCGGTAAGACAATGAAATGAGCTTTGGTCTTACATAGTGTTTATGTGCAAGAAAAAACTCAGAAAGCTTTCTAGTTAACCACGAGTTAATGAGATAATTTAATTAATTAACTGGAACCCAACATTCCCCTAGTGGCTAGTCAATCACATGACAGTTATATTAGAAAAGAAAGTGTAAGGGAAGACACATGTGAGAGCCATTTTATACTTGCTCCACTGACCACGTGAGAGGTCTTGCCACTGAAATGAAGAGCTGCACCTGCAGTCAGCTTTCATTTCTCCAGTCTAGTGTCACTGATTTTTGTCTGCTCTCTTCTCTAGTTAAATCTACTCATGGATTTTAGCTCTAGAACATTTTTTTTAATGTTTATTTTTGAGAGAGAGCACAAGCGGGGGAAGGGGCAGAGGGAGGGAGACACAGCATCACAGCATCGGAAGCAGGCTCTGAGTTGTCAGCACAGAGCTAGGCGCGGGGCTCAGACTCACAGACTGCAAGATCATGAGCTGAGCCAAAGTCGGATGCTTAACCAAATGAGCCACCGAGGCGCCCCGTCATGGATTTTAATTTTAAAAAGTTCTCATTTAAGATGCCATTCCCTAGAATGTCATACCTTTATTGCTGTTTAAAAAATAATGACATGCTTAAAATCTCTAGAAACTCATGAGTATCTCATTTCTCTTAAAGGGAGGTGGTCATTTGTTGTAAGGGAATGAAAATCATCACTGACCCATGTGCCAGAGACTAATGACGGTGGCCAAATGGTGATCAGGAAGAAGCTGGAATTATTATTTATTTTTATTTGAGTTGCTTCTGCGTCTCTTTTCTGATTACTCTGAGCCAGATGCTCTAAGAGGGAAGACAATGGCTGGGTGGGTTTTGGTCACGGAGGTGCCTTAAAAGATGGTATTTATGATTTGTGTGGATGGAGTCACACACCTCTTGTATGTTTTATTGATCCAATTTTATTTTATTTTATTTTTTAGTTCTTTACTTTTTTTACTCTCACAATGATTGGTAGCTCCATGCCATTGGGTGGCATATTTCCTTTCGGAGTCCTACCATAAAAATGATATTTTTAGGAACTGCAGGAATTTATCTTTGTTTATTAGTTTGTATACGTGTTACATTTATGCAGCTATTATGTAAACATCCCCAACCCCTGAGCCTGGAAGCTTAATTAGAACAACTGATGGTAAAGAAAATCAGTCTTTGAAATCAAGACCAGAGGAACCCAAAAGGGGGGTGTTGGGTAGCCCCATTCCCAGAAATCCTTCAGCGTCGATTGAGCAAACATGACATATTGATCACTACAGAACCTATAATTGGTGACCAAAAGCACAGTGTGGCTTTAATGGCTCTCTCTGAATAGTTGCCATCTTTTTTTTCTTTTTTTTTTTTTTAAAGAAAGCCTCTGTTTTTCCTAAATTCATGCTGCCCTCTAGTGGCAATGCTCTTGACTTCAGATGGGAGATGGAAAAGATGAATATGGACATAATGGTGGAAATGGGGGAGGTGGTGAAGGAGTGAACCTTTTTTTTTGTTTCTCTTTCCTGTGTGAAAGATTTCTGAATTCCTCCAGAAAAAGATAAAAAGACACTGAGAAAGAAAAATGAACCATACCACTTGACCACTGTCCACCTTGACTGACAGCCTGGTTTATGTGACATCCATCAGTGAGCCACATGGAAGGGAACTTCAGGAATGTTAGTTGATTTGCATTCCATCTTGGCATGCACTTTGGAATCCAGCCCATCCCAAATCCATTAAACCCCACTTAGAATACAGAGATGGGGAGTAGGGAAACACGCTTATACCAAACTGGCCTTGAAGATTCAATTCTCCCAGCAGAAAAGTCGATAAGAGTCAGTGTAAGTCAGGTTGATCCTTGGAGTGCCCCTATTTCAAAGGCAGAGTCCTATAATTCAGAAACATCTGGACTAGACAGATAGAGTTGCATGGATGTCTGGTCTGGTCCTGTGACCTTGGGGAAATCACTTTAAACCTCATTTTCCTCTATTATAAAGTGAAGGACTTGACCTAAAATGATGATGTTTAAATTTTGTCCCAATGAGAATTCTTCAATAGAGTTAATGAAATAATTTTAGAGAAAAGTTTCCTGTTCTATGTTTAAGCTTACTAGGAAGCAAAATAATAGATATTCTTATAAAAGTGTATAAATAAACCATTGTTGCAGAAGTCAGAGTAGAAACTATTTCTAACCTCATTTTAACTGGCACAAAAAAAATGTAACCTAAGAAGAAAAGCCAAAATTTGAATTGCTAAGAAGATTTAGCAGCATTTTTGTTTGTTTGTTTGTTGTGTTTGTTTTTGATTTTGCTTTGTTTTGTTTTTTTAATGGAGGAATGTTGTTGAAACAAGAAATCTTTACTATGGCATTGATCTCTGATGTGTGTATGTTCCTATTTGATTGAAAATAGAGCATGTGTAGAGATAAGAGCCAAAATTATTAATGATTTTTTTTAAAAGAGCAAGTGAGGGGCACTTGGGTGGCTCAGTCAGTTAAGTCAGTTAAGTATCCAATTGTTGATTTTGACTCATGGTTCATAGGTTCAAGCCCCTCTTTGAGCTCCTGGCTGACAGCACAGAGCCTCCTGGGATTCTCTCTCTCTCTCCCTCTCTCTCTCTCTCTCTCTCTCTCTCTCTCTTTCCCTCTCAAGATAAATAAATAAACTTAAAAAACAACAACAGCAACAAGAAAACACTATAGGAAAAGAGCAAGTGAGCCCACCCTCAGATCTGGAATTCTTTCCCATCAAGTCAGTCTCTGTCTACCCGAACTACCTTCAATACAACAAAATTTCAAAAGCATTGACATCTGAGGAAAAGCATGTTGACTGTTTCCTTCCCAGGATTCACGTAATGGAAACATCTGCTGCCAGATAACTTTAATTCTGTCAGCCTAATATTTCCTCTGTGTGGAAAGGACTTTGAATGGCTGGGTCAGGGCTTGCAGGGCCACAAAATCTGCAGCCTGAGGGCAGGGGCAGGGGGCTCAAGGTGGGACAGCGGAGCTAGTTCCCAAGGATCCATTCCAAGATGCAATAACTTCTCGGATTTGGACCAGCTTTTCCATTTCCCACTAGCAGATTGTGTGAGGGGAAAACTGGCCCTGCATTTGTCTCCTCCTTTCCCACCTCTTTTTCTTCTTCTGAAATGACAAGCCTCATTTCAGCTGCCCTGGGAGCCCAGAGCGCATTTTCCACAGGCTCTGGCTTGTCACCCGTCAACCTGTCGGCCTGCTCACATGACCATTTGTGCAGCCTCCCCCAGGCTGGAAGGCTGGCTTCTGAGCCTCACATTCCTACCACCTTCAAGTGCAGATTTTGCCAAGGTCCTTTTCTGTGCTGACCAGTTTCCTTCCCCGGTTTTTCCTTCCTCACAAACACGTGGGTGACAAGTGTTTGACAAACCCAGCATTTGTCTCAGCAGGACATATAATCTGTTCTCTCTCAGTGCCTGAGGGGACTGAGCACTGGGGTCAAATGCCCTCTTCTCAAAGGGATAGGTGGGCTGGCATTTGGGTCAGCTTTCTCTCAGGATGTGGATTTGGCCAAACCCTTGGATTGTGTGGGGTTTTTGACGGGCACTTGGTAGAAAGCAACACGTCATTACCCCACAGTTCAGATCCTGCCATGCGTGTGTCCAGGGTATTGATCTGTCACCTGAATACTCTTTGTGCTAAGAAATGAATAAAAACGATCAGTTACTTCAACTTATAGCAAACATTGCTAGTAGAAACAGTCCATCCAAAATAAAACGGACGGCCACTAAACCTGTACGTAATGCAGTTTATTATGGGCAAAAAGATAAATAAATAAACAAATTGACCAAAGGTTTATATCTTGTTGGTATATTCTCCCCCTGCATACATTCATGGGGAGAAACTAATCTGGGTAGAAGTAATGAAAACAAAATAAAATTGAAACAAACCAAAACTGCACACAGCAAAATGTGTGGACTAAAACTTTAGCAGAAGCCACAAATCTTCTGCCACGATTCAGGTCTGCGAAATTTTACTCAAGGTAATGTGACTTTGTGAAAGTTAGTGACTCAGAGATTTAGAAGACATAACTGGTAAACTCTGGTTGCGAACAAAAGCTGAGGAATTTAGCTTTGATGTAAAAACTACATGGAAAAGAATTGACACCTTTGAAAATAAACTCAATAACGTAGAAGTGAAATGTTAAAAATTGGATATGGTTTAGCTTTGCATTCAAAAATTAAAGAATGGAATTGGCTAAATAGCGGTTGCTTTGAATAATTAATGTTTTCTCAAAGAAAAGTTACTAGGCTAGTCTACATGTTTATATTCATAAGCATGAAGCCAAAGCATCCTTGGGACCAAAATGGCAGAATTCAAATGTACTTCCATTGCAGTGTAGCAAGGGCAGCCTGTCAGGACATGCTGCTCAGAACCGTCGGGTTGTTTTGTTTAATAAAGGAGAAGAGTTCAAGAGTGTACTCATTTGAGAGACTAGGAGATGTCCCTTGTGGGGCATTGTTTGAGGAGGTCCCTGCAGTTGTCAGCAAGAGCACTGTGCCCCTGGGCCATGGTGGAGACAAGCCACCGCTCTTCCAGCCAATTTTAGCATTCGCGAGCGTCATACACCCACGGCATCCCGGCCCAACCCAGGAAGCAGACTAAAAGCTGAGACACTTGCCTGAAATCATACTGAGCTAGTTTGGGGAAGGGAGTCCCTCACTTTCTTCTTTGCCTTCTCTCCCCTCTCCTGGGTCAAGTGGAGACACTGTTCCCTGCTGTTCCCTGCCTGAGGCTCCTCAGATGGGCCTGCGGATGAAGGGAAAATATGCTAGGCATGGAGGGTGGACTTTGTTCTCCTTCCACAGGGACAACTCCCAAGTAACCCCTTCCCATAAGACCTTTTAAAATCTCTCTTCTTTTCATTTTGCCTTAGTATTTAAGTAGCTGACACTGAAGGAGGATGTTGTGCTAGGAGCCTGTAATTCTGCAGGCTCTGCTAAATCCGGTGTGATCTCCACAGCCGAGCTGATAGCACAGCACACAGTCTGACCTCGGGGTATTGCTCCAGCCACTTCTCAAGATCATAAAACATGGGCGTTTATTCCTTTCCAGCTCCCGGTTTACTTGCGGCCCACACGTAGCAAAGACCGAGGAATGTGCTTTCTGGGGAATGTCCTTCCCCGTGTATGATGTTTACGGCTCTTAAGGCTGGATGATAAGATTCACTTCACTTCTCTCTTTCTAGCCTGATATTATGATAGCTTTGTTTCTGTGGGAGGAAAGTGCTCAGCATAAAAACAACCCTCATGTTTAGGAATTGAGACTGTTGCCTTTGGTTATTGTGCCCCCTTCTTTAATCAGGCAAATATTCAAGCTGCGTATATTTTAAGCACATTTCAGACATGTAGTCTTAGCAGAGGTTAAGATGTGAGGGTTCAAGTGAAATTCCTAATTTGATGGATTCTGTTCAAATTGTAGATGGGTAATAATGTCAGTGGTATTAATTTACCTGTTCAACAAATATTTATGGAACATTTCCTCTGTACTGTTTCAACCACTGGGCATTAGCAACTGGGTAGCAGTACAGGGAGTATTGTAGCGGAGACCTGTTAACAGGTATGTATAGTATCACATGGAGGCTTCATTCTAGAACCTTCTGCAGTGGGCCAGACTCTCCAGATACTCTTTCCCTGTTTTTCATTGGACCCACCTCTTCACAACACTGTCATCACTTTTTTTTTTTTTCAGACCCCGTGAAGAGTCTAGCTCCTTCCTTTATTCATACAGATTGGAGAACAGGAATTCCATGAGAAGCCCTCAGCCCCTCGCCCATTTTGTAAGGCTGTCTAATTGTAAGCTCCTAGTGACCACAAACTGATCAAAATCTGTTTGTCATCACACAGCTATACTTATATTTGTCATAATAGCATTTAAAATGAGGATTACCAAAGCTAATATTAATAATGATAATAGAATTGATGCTTTTTACTTTCTCTTACAAAAATGAACTTATCGATCCAGCCTATCCTCAATCATCAAGTAAATTTTTGTGTTTGTGTGTTTGTGTGTGTCTAGATTATTCTTGTTTCACAGCCAGGATACAAATGGCCAACCATTTTAGAGAAGACTCTCATGCTTCTATTTAGTCTTGAGCTCTGCGGAATCTGAAGTTAATGCAGCCAGGACTCATATCAAAGTTAACTGGATAGGGGTTATTTCGTGGGAGGCGCTTCCCAGGTCTGAGTGTGAAATACAAGTTGCAGGAAACTTAGTGGAACTTCTTTCCTTGGAGATTTTGAGGTCCAGCAGAACTCATCTTCTTTATATTATGGGAATGTGGGCCGGATGGGTCTCAAGAGCTAACTCAGTCAAAGTCAAATTTTTGATTAACTGACCATTGGATTTGCCTTCTCCATCAGGCACTATTGGATCTGACATCCTTATCGTCATAAGAGAAGCATTTGAAAATACTAAATCATACATTTCAGAACAAGAATGAACTTCCAAGACTATCTGGCCCCTTGCCTTCATTTTACAAATGGGGAACGCAGCCCAGTAAGGAAAAGGGACATATATGTGGTGACATAACCATCAGGCATAGAGCTGGATTTAAGTACAGGTCTACTCCCACCTCTCCTTACTAAATACAGAAGTACAAGTGAAAGTGCTCGCTTGTCTAGGAGATCAGGGAGTCCTGGGGACTTTGCTGGACTCTGCATGAGTATGCAAGGAATTTCTCCTCAGGACCCTGAGGGTCTTCCCCAGCCTAAGCCTTTGGTACTGCCCCAGCTCTCACAGCCTCACAAGGAATAAAAGAGGCTGCTTTTCACCCCCTGAGGCAGCCCCAAGGTCATAACTTAACCTGCGTAATTAGAACATCCATTCCAGAGGGGGAAACATTTAAAAGATAAAGGACCTCTTTAAAACAGATCCTTCCCAATACATTTTTTTCATAATTATAGTTTTAAAAGCTTATGGTGATGGGAGAGCTGGCCACTTAAGAAAAATTAGGAGTCTCATTTGGCAGGAGAAGATTCCCCAGGGGACGGCGCACTGTCATTTTTCAGGACCCCTGAAAAGAAACCCCCACACAGACAGATACATGTCAGCCTGATGCACGGCAAGCCTGCCTCACTTATTATGGCCAAAGCCAGATATTTTAATTAAAAACACTACATACACCATTAAATGTGTTGTTCCCCCTGCAGCCCCAAGACGTTATAGTTCGAGGAGATACAAACAAGTGAATGCATTACAGATGTACACGGAAACCACCGCCTACTGAGTCACAACCAGCGGGTTCCCAAATTCCAGGCTCGGAGCACCTCCCTGTCAAAATGCTCTTTGCAAGCAAACTGTTCCCTCTGTAATTTTCACAGTTTATGGCAGTTGCCATGACAGGAGAAGAGGGCCACGGGGAGGCGGGGAAGAGAGACACACGCTGCCACCTCACTTACTTTATAAGCAGATTCCATTCTTTTACAAATAACCTTCATGATAAATAAGGTCCTATGGCCACGCATGGGATCGTGGTTTCATTTTGTTTTGTTTGCTCCTTCCTTGTTAGTGTCATTTATTTATTTATATATTTTTGGAACACGAAAGTCCCACGTGAGGAATAATCACCTCCCAACTGTGAGCTCGGGTAGGAGCCTCCACAGAGGCAATACTTGCTTAATTTAAGCAATTGGAGGGGGTGTGAGTTCAAACATCTCAGCCGATTCTAACTGTCACTAGCCAGACCACCTTTCTCCCCAGGAGAGCACCAGCAGCTGGATTTCATTTTTGGCTGCCAGGCCGCAGTCCCTTCCTGGAGCAGCCCACAGACTGAGCGCCTTCCCTTTAAGGATTTTATTCAAGGTGACAGCTCCTCGCACGTTGGCAGTCTGATCACCTCAAGTAGCCGAGATAGCAGGGGGCTGAGTGTAGTCCTCCTGCTAAGTCCAAATTTAGATTGACTGAGGTTATCCTTAGGCCCCTTGACCCCGAGTGCTCTGACAGAACAGGGCCGCCCGGAACTTACAGCAGCGCGTTTTGTAATGATGTCTGGGGAGAAATGTTCTGCAGGAGCGGGCGGAGAAGACCCCAAGTGATAGGGAGTGATGTCAGCTTTCGTTAGAGCCGCAGACAGTGTTAGAATATCCTTGGCATAATATGGCACCGGTATCTCTGTCAGCATCTCTGTTTTCTGTCACCGCACACAATCCTGGGCCTGTCTCTTGCCCTGACAGTGTCTTTTCAGATCAGGTTATTGCCAGCACAGAGACTGGCTCTGCTCCCCACCACACAGCCCTTTGTTTGAAGTCTGCCCTTTTGTCATCATGCACTTGATGTCTATTTAAACCTGACGGTGAGAACGGTATCTGTTTTCCCGTCAAGAGATCATTGACAATATTAATACCTCATGTCCTTGCCTCATTTTCGAAGCTCTGACACCTCACCAGTCTCCCGCATTCATCAAACAGCCCTCTCTCCCCGGGATGTCTATAAACATCTTGCTTCCGGGCCCAAAGGAACAGGGCAGGCCTTAAAAAGGACTTTCATCAGTGCCGACCAGAAAGAAGACCTGGGGAACGTGGCTCAGAATACTTCACCTCCCTCCACATTACTGCTCACATTCCAGGAGTAGCCCCTTGTTTCCAAGATGGCACTTGCCATCCAGGTGGTATAAGCAAGTTCTGGAGTTGATGGTTACCAAGGAGAGAGGGGAGTGTAAAGAAATTCAATCCCAGAACGCACTGGGGGATTTACTGGAGGGAATGTACCCAGCTCGTGGGTTGTGTGTGTGTGTGTGTGTGTGTGTGTGTGTGTCTGTGTGTCTGTGTGTGCGCATGCGTGCACATGTGCCCGTGTCTGCCTTTTGTTCTTTTACTCAAAAGAAAGACTGTACTCTTTATGATATCTGACAGCCCTATCCATTTCTTTTTATAAAAATTCATGCTGTCCTGGTGCTGTAGGAAGAAATTAACATCCTTGGCCTTGTCCTTCCAGATTCTTGAGGGTTTGTTTGAGTCACTTATGTTTAAGGAAGCCCTTTGTGGATTTTTCAGAAACATCTGAGATGCTCCCACCCAGGCCTGTAGGGGATGCTGTTCCTGGAACAGAACCTGGCAAGCCAAGCCTAACCAACAGGCCAGTTCTCAGCATTGCTGACAATATTAGCACAACTACAGGGCTATGTAATTACGGTACAGTAAAGGGAGCTGTTTGGTGCCAACAGCGAAGGGAATACTTTTTAGCCCAAGGAGCGTTTCAGGGAGGTTTTATCGAGGCTTGATGCTTCCAGGCACCTAATTTCTGAAAAGCAGAAATTGGGGATTGGGGCCAAAGAGAAAGCATGGCCAAGGTGGGTGGGGGTGGGGTGGAGTGTTGCACAGTAATCTTGTTCACAGAAATGTGACAAATTGAAGTAATAAGAGCAACCCCAAGACCAGTCTGAGGCCGCAGAACAATGTCACCCTCTCCCCTTTTCCAACTCTCAAGAGATCCTGCGACCCCAGTAATTCCTGACTTTGTCCTAAGCCATCCAAACCATGGAACATCTGCCCAGTCCTTAATGGTTTCTAAGAGCCATTTTTAATCTTTATTTAAGAATAATATTTAAAGTTCTGTAGTAGAGAAACATCTCCTGTACAATCACAAAAATATTTACTGCTTAGAACTGCTGTGAAGAACCTGGATGATCTCAAGTGCTCATTTACCCTAGATGAATATTAGATGGTGACTGTTCATTTCACACTATCAAACAGAGAAACAAATAACCATGCATATGGGTAGCTATTTGTACAGGCAGATTTGTGGTTCATGAATTAATGTTTTATGGACACTCCTTTGCTTTTTTCTGGTCATGCACACTTCAGAGACTCAAGGGCTCTTAGAAATAAGGCAATTCTATGGAGCTGAATTTTTTTTTTTAATTTTTTTTTAATGTCTTATTTATTTCCAGGAGAGAGAGAGACAGCGTGAGCAGGGGAGGGTCAGAGAGAGAGGGAGTCACAGGCTGAAACAGGCTCCAGGCTCTGAGCTGGCAGTCAGCACAGAGCCCGACGCGGGGCTCGAACCCACGAACCGCGAGATCATGACCTAAGCGAAAGTCGGACGCTCAACCGACTAAGCCACCCAGGCGCCCCTATGGAGCTGAATTTTAAGTTATTTTTTCTAAAGTTAGAAGAAAAAAAAAAACAAGACAGCAAAAAGCAAACTATAATTATAAATGTTTTCTTTGAGAAAAATTGATTTGCCCTTAATAATCACACAGAGCTTCCATAATAACTGTGGTGGGTAATTTCTTACAGATATATAGAATAAATATTGAGTTGGTTAGAAGATTTGACCCTATTCTGGGGGTATTTTTCATACTTAAATTCTCCTACAGTCTCCTGGAATGAAACAAAAACTGTACTTAGAGCCATAAGACTATTTAAGCTAAAACTAAAGATGAAAATCAAAGGCATTCCAACCTGAGGATTCATTTCATGCCTCCTGTAAGAAGAGGCCCTTTAATGTCAGTGGCTATTGTGATTTTCCATGTGGTAGTTTGTCAACACCTTCACTCTTCCTTGATCACCCAGTAGGCACCTGATGCCTCCTGGAATTCAGAAGATTCTCCCTGGAAGCTAATAATATTGATTCATGAAAAAGGACTTGAAAAGACTCACATTCTGGGAAGACTGTTTTACATCTTTTGCTTGGGCCAGACCCACATTGGAAGTCTGACCCTTCCATTTTTAGAAACTCTCTTAAGGGACCCTAGAGAGGGAAGGGGTTATTATGCTTTATTGAGCAGTCCTTGGCCAAACTAGAAAAGTCTCTGAAATGTGGCGGAGAATTCATGCAGGAAAAGTGTGATTCTTAGGTGCCTGTGCTCTGGTGACATCTTACTTGAGTGTCAACTCTGAGGACAAGAAAGTAGGGTCCTTTCCTCCTGGGGCTTAATCCATTTGCTGCCGCCCACCAGATCTGTGACCCTGTTGTGTATCTGCTTTACTGCACCTGTGTTTCCTTGCTATACTAACTGTGCCACCTCTAAAGATGTGTTTCCTTTTCTTTGCAGGTGTCCTGGGAAAGTGTCGCTATGTTTACTATGGGAAAAACTCAGAGGGCAACAGGTTTATCCGAGATGACCAGCTCTGATGGCAAGTTCTGAATGCTTTAGCCTGTGTCGTGAGAATAAAAGATAAAGGGAAAGTAAAAATAAAGAAAACACTGAAGGAAAAAACAATGGCCCATATCGCATCTCTGTGGGAAGGCTGTGACTTCAGCTCTTGGTACCTTCTGCTGACTTTGCCAGGCCTGTCAAGATCATCCTTCTGCCTTAGACTGAGTGGTCGCATAGAGATTGACATGATTGCCCTTAAGCAGGTCTCATCCACTAGGGTGACAGACAGCGGCGGCAAAGCACCAGGGCTGACAGGAGGAACACCATGATAGATTGCCTGGTCCCTCCACTGCTCACAGGGGAGCAGAGGTCACACCTGGGGCCTCCCTGAGCATGCTCACTGGCCGTAGTCAAGCAAGAGAGACTGTGTCTTCAGCTTGCCTATTGAGTAGAGATCCCTCTGATACCATTGTGCTGTGGGTTTATTTTTAGTGAAATCATCGTAGTTTGGAAGAAGGCCACACTCCCTTATTCACCTTGAATTTTAATCCCTCATTTTCTGCACACACCCACACATACACACACAGCACATACCTTTCTTTAGCATCTTTACTTCATGTAGTACATTTTGGCTTGCAGTTTTTCAGAGAACTGAAGCTATGTGTTCTCAGCCAGGTCACACATTTATGGCTGGCTTTGTGTTCTTACAACTGGAATAAATAGCTTTCCTTAAATCCCTAACTACAAAAGCATGGACTCTGTCTTGTTTTGTACATTCCTAAATCCACTTCTTGCCCTGAATACCAGGCAATGTCAGGTATCGTTCCTGGCACCAAGTTCTGGTTCCACCAAGGACTCTGATTTATGTATGTATGTATGTATGTATATATGTATGTATGTATGTATGTACGTATGTATGTATGTTTTTTTTAACCGCACACACATCCAGCTATGCCTGTGGCCGTATTTGTAGTTTGGAGCTGGCTTGCTCCTTTGGGTGCTGTTTCAAGGTAGTGAGGTGATGAAAACAGAGTGATAGGTCAGGAAGTTAAAAAAGAAAGTGAGAACTATAGAAAACACCCACCAGACCAAACAGTTTTTAGCAGAAGGCACAAACCCTTGGAGTTTGTATCTTCTGCAGTACCTCTCAGAACTGAAATCCATAGCTCACAAGATTGTCTTTGTGTGCCTTTGGCTATATTCCAGCACCATTACAAGGAAAGTAAGCAGAATCATACTAGTAAGGTGGCTATCATTTCATTTAATGGATTGATACACCAGTAAAATCACTCCAGAAGATATGTGAAAGGCTGGTTGCTCTTGACACAATCACATTTATTTTTGCTTCTTCTGTTTAGACCAGGTGTTCATCTGCTTGGATCTCCCAGTGTTAGGTTAGATTGAGGACAACAGAACTTGAAAGAGAACCCGTCCAAGTTATAGGTACCACATAACTAGAGAGTCACTACTATAAAAGTCTTTCGGTATTCAAAATCCCTGAGGACCCAAGAAGAATCCACTTTCTCAGTTCTAGACCATTTGTGTGGCCACTGGGCTCCTGAGTCAACTTAGTCCTTGAATGACTTGCAATAAGGCTGGCAGGAATCCCTCTTGTAGGTTTTACAAGTTAATCAGTTACTGAGACAAATTTCGATCAAAATCCTTGAGGCCACTAATAATTCAAGGATATTAAAGATTTGCCTTTATCTCTCAAATTCATTAATAACCAGAGCTGAGTACCTTTTCACTATTTGATCTATGGAACAGCATTGGGATAATGCTTTAAATTAGCTGCATGAAGTCCCACCCTCGTTCTTTGTTTAGAAGCACTAACACATGTTTTGTCCATGACATATTATGGGCAGCCAGATTTTGGTGCAAGGGCAGCTAGACTAGTCCAATGTCATATTTAATCTAGCGGCACATATATCCTTGTCTTTATAAAAGGCTTTAACCCTGCCTCAAACAATAAAAAAGCACTTGTGAACTGACCACAGAATTTTTCCATCTTTATTTTTCTTACTTGTTTACTTTTCTTAATGTCAGAACCATTTGTATCATGCACAGGAATGTCTCCCTCAATGTGAGCTTTGGAGGCAAAAAAATATTTTTGGAGTGAGTTATTGACCACATTGTTTCCTTCTCTTTGGGTTGTTTATTTTCTTCCAAAATGGTGTAATAACTTTAATTAAAATTAGCTTTAATTATAATTTACGTAAAGGCCATCACTATGGTATATTCATCTTAATGATAGAATTGTTACGAGTTTTGTTTCTCTTAAAAAGGGATAATGATAATGAATCAGTGTTGGGTTGTTTATAGTTCCAAGATTTGCTGTGCTATGGCTAGATTTTGGTCTGAATTGGTAGAGGAGGAAGTGATGTTGCATGCTTAAATCTATAAGAATTTCCCAAACCTTGTTTTTTAAAGTAGAAAATTCGAAGGTAATGAATTCAAAGCTCAGAATTCTTTTATGCCCCCAATTTCCCCTTGCTCCTTCTGCCTTTTACCCTATTCCACTGAGCTTTCTCTTAGGAGATCACGGTATCTGACATCTCTGTATCCTCTCTCCCAGGACACCGATTTGCTGTGAGTGCCCCTGCAGTAGAAGGCCATCCTGGAGTCTTCTGTTGCCTCTGCAAAGTCAGGGTGGACTGTCTTTTTCCTAAGTAATGCAATTTTATAGAACAATTTGTTCCTTGGGGAATAATGTTTTAGATTGTGGGGAATCCTATTAAAAGTACAACTATTACAATAATTTGCTTTTACTTTTACCAGCCTTGCTCATAAACCCTCCATCTGTTTGTTGCTTTAAATAGAGGCACTTTATAAGAGATTATCACTCGATCAGGCGACATGTCTGAATGTTGTGCATTTTCACATATTCATGTATACTAAGGAATAAAAGAAAGCAAACCAGAGATTCTGGATGAAAGGATTTTGCATTTGTTTTATTTTGTTTCGTTTCATTTCGTTCATTTTGGTGTGTGTGTGTGTGTGTGTGTGTGTTCCAGCAGACATGTATCTTGCACATCTTTAAGGGAAAATCTTTCTTGCTGTTTCTAAGAAATAACCTGGCTGTCTTTTCCTTCTTTGTTAATATGCGGATCAAAAAAAATCCACGGGGCTCTTTTCATCAAAAACAATAACAGTGTTCAGGAGTTGCTACTCATAAAAGCAGCCTAAGTCAGATCTGTGTCACTACCTAATGCCAAGGGTGGACAACACAGGGTCCATTGAGACTCTTGCATGGTGTCTATCCATAGCAGCTGATCCACTATGACATTCACCATCTGCTTATCCCAATTCTGTTTCCAAGAAGCCTTTGCCGAAGAAGGGTGTTTCCATTACTTGCCTTGCTCCCTCTAACTTGTCCAAATACCATGTGGTAAACTACCGTGACTAGGACCTGGGAAGGAAAATGAGACCAGAGGAGCACAAAACCTGTTGGTTACTTATTTGTATGACAAATAGACCATCGGCCCGTAGTGCAATACTGTGTATCACTTCCAACCCGTCAGTGAACACTTCAGAGATTTGAAGAATATTAGAAAACACAGCCACTGTCCAAGAATACCATCTTGCTCTGTGTCTACCTGAAATTTCCCAGCATTAGTAGTCTTCCTTTGGGGAACTGTAATGTTAATTTGTCACTTTGTGGATAAAGCAGATAATGTTATGCTATTTGTACATTTTAACATATTAGCATGTGTAAATTTTTCTAAAGTGGCATGGAATGTGGCCTGGAGAACATGCAACCTAGGACATGGGAGTTTAGCTAGAAACAAAAGACATTTAAGTATGGAATGTGTCTGGGAGTGAGTCGCTAAAGTAGGGGTGATGTATATGGTAATATATGAAATTATACCAAAAGAGAGCATGAGGCAGAGTGTGGAATTGAAGTGTGGGCTCATTGTAAACAGGGATAAATCAGGAGCTGAGGGATATCAAGAAAGGAAGTGAAAAGACAGTTTTTGCCAATTAGAAGGGTTGCTGATGGTCAGCCCTACAGTGATACTTAGTGACGTCTCCTCCTCAAAATGGAACCTTTGATAAAAGTGAGGAGTGCCACTATCCAGTAATGTTCTACAAGCTACTCTGCCCAAGACAATGGAACAGCAAAGAAAACATGGGTTACAAAACCCTGTGAGCATAAATGGCCATGTGTGTGCTGACTGCCTATGGACAAAGATGACTATGGCGTGTGGTTAATTTTCAACAAAACTCAGCATCGTAAGGTAAGTTCCCTTGCTGCTTGGACCAGCTGAAATAGAAGGGAAACAACTTGTTGTCTGGGCAGTTAGATCAAAGACAGAAGATAGTTTCATGCTCTTGCCAAATCTTCATATGTTCATTAAGTTCCGGTAGGAGATAGGGGGCTTCCTTGACAATATGATGCAAAAGCCAAGATATTTAAGGAAAGCAATGAAGGCCTCTATGTGGGGCTGAAGATGCTGCGATAGGAAGATGCCAGTAATAGGATTTGACTGTCTCTAGGTTCAGGCAGTAACTGGTGACTCAACTTGTAGGACAAGTGGATGACACCCAAGTTCCACTGGATAGCTTCAATTAGAATTATTCATGTAGAATAATTGGGAAATAATTAATGTTTATGTTTTCTCTCATCATTTACCTTAAACCAACGTTTCCTCTTCCATGTTGGAATAATTCCTTCAGTCTTAGAAATAGGAATGGCTTTGAAAGCTACTGGGAATAATTTCTTTTCAATACTAACTTTTCAATTTGACTCCTTGTGATAAGAGGGACATAGGTAGCTCGTGGTGGACTTTACCACAGTATTTAGACTATTAAGTTATGGAGCTTTGAAATAGGTAAGAATTAATATACATTATCCATTCACAGAGGTTACTAAATCATAGCTTAATGATCCAGGCATACTTCACTTTACTGCGCTTTGCTTTATTGTGCTTTGCACATACAATTTGTGGGTTTGTTGGTTTGTTTGTTTGTTTTTCCAGTTGAAGGTTTGCAGCAAGTCTGTGTTGACCAAGTGCGTTGGTGTGATTTTTTTCCAGCAGCATTTCCTCACTTTGTGTCTCGGTATCACATTTTAGTAATTCTCACAATATTTCAAGCTTTTTCATTGTTATTATATTTGCTGTGATGATCTATGATCAGTAGTTATGGCTTGCTGAATGTTCAGAGGATGGTTAGCACTTTTTAGCCATAAAGTATTTTTTAATTAAGGTATGCACATTGTTTTTTTAGACATAATGATGTTGCACACTTAATAGACTACAGTATAGTGCAAACATAACTTACTTGCACTGGGAAACCAAAACTTTCATTTGACTTGCTTTATTGCGATATTCATTTTATTGTTGTGGCCTGGAACCAAACCTGCAAATCTCTGAAGTGTGCTTATATTCACCTGTTCTGTTCTATCCTTAAAACATCAAAGCCAACAAACCCAGATTCTATGTACCATGTCCTGTGCTTTTTCTGTATTTATAGGCTAGAAGACCAGCATGTTTTCTAGAAATCCCCCTTTCCCTTTTTGCTTTCAACCAGTTTAATCTGTTCTTATCTCTTT
This sequence comes from Proteles cristata cristata, assembly GCA_017311185.1. Taxonomy (NCBI): domain Eukaryota; kingdom Metazoa; phylum Chordata; class Mammalia; order Carnivora; family Hyaenidae; genus Proteles; species Proteles cristata. Next base: position 645,333 of record JAESUZ010000173.1, on the reverse strand, counting down.
GATCATATATTCCTTTCTGTATGTCTGACTTCAGTGTCGTTTCTAATTTTGGCCATTCATTCTCATTTAGTTTTAGTAATCTTTCAGACATTCCTTATGGCTCAACTATTCTACCTTGGGCTTTTGCACTGCTATTCAGACCTTTACTTTCCTCAATCCTTTGATGTCCCCAGTTGCCTTGGGTAAGAAATTCCATTTCAGGCTGCTGTAATTCCAGCCCTGACTAGTTCACACCCTTTGGGGAAGATTAGGGCGCGGTGGGGGTGGATTTGGACATCACTTGCTTGATGTATATTTAAAAATTTTTAGTCCTGTTAACACTCAACACTGGTTTAATTTCCAGCTAAAAATCCTAAACTGTGGCTTATAGCTGGTTTCATTTACTGAAGGCTAAGTTTTATCTGTGATGGTTTCTCTTATCTTTGCATTTTTATCCATTTAGCTATTAAAGCAATTCCCAATGGTTTTTAGTTCTTCTCATGAAATCTGTTTCTTCTGTACAGTTTGGCAGAATCCAGGTAAGACTACAGCCTTCTGTTCATTAATGCCTGTATATGAGAAGAATGGACCCCACATTTGCCTTTCCTCCAATTATACAGCACTATTTCTCCTCACCTAAAGAGAACCAAGGACTATTGTGCATGTAGATACATATGTAATTCCTTCTTTATATACAAATCAGTACATATACAATATCCTGCACCTTATTTTTCCACTTAACATCCCTTAAAGAACAAAGATGAATGATGTGATGGTTAATTTTATGTATCCACTTCACTGCCCATGGGATGCCCATGTTCAACATTATTTCTGGTGTCTCCATAAGGGTGTTTCCAGATGAGATTATCATTGAACAGGGGGACCCAGTAATGTAGATTTCATTTCCCAATGTGGGTAGGCAGCATCCAATCCCTTGAGGGCCTGAAGAAAACCAAAGGTGGAGAAAGGAATTTTCCCTTTTTTCCCTGCCTCACTGCTTGAGCTGAAAACTCATCTTATCTTCTCCTGCCTTTGGACTGAGATTTACACCATTAGTTCTCCTGGTTCTCAGGCCTTTGAATTCTGGCTGAAAAATGGCACTGATTTCCTGGGTTTCTGGCTTGCAGATGGTAGATAGTGGAACTTGTCAAGCTCCATAATCTCATGAACCAATTACTTATAATAAATGCCATACAATCCTGAAAAATATAGGTAGTATAATGTTGCTAAAAGAAATGCTAAATCAAAAAAGATATTATGATCTTGAATACATATATACCTATCAATATGGGCTCACACATATAAAACAACTGAAAGAACAATGTGGAGAGAAAAACAAGCAATTTTAGTTGAAATTTTGTAGGCATTTCTTATGTAGAGTGTTTCAAAAGTCTTAGTAGAGTTTGATGCTTTAATGACTCTGGAAATTTAAATGATCCAGCTACAAATATATCACTTGGGGGGCACCCGGGTGGCTCAGTCAGTTGAGCGTCCGACTTTGGCTCAGGTCACGATCTCACGGTTCGTGGGTTCGAGCCCCGTGTTGGGCTCTGTGATGACAACCGGCTCAGAGCCCGGATGTTGTTTCAGATTCTGTATCTCCCTTTCTCTCTGACCCTCCCCTGCTCATGCTCTCTCTCTCTCTCTCTTCCTCTCTCTCTCAGAAATAAAGAAAACATAAAAAAATATCATTTGGTTGTACAATTATTTATATTGCCCTTCTACTTACTTCTGTGGGTTTAAATGTAAATTTTTAATTTTAACTGATTTGGGTGTAATAGTTTCTGAATGACACTTTCTCAGACAATGGCTCAGTAGCAGAAATCTACTTGGTCACTAGGCCACCTGATCTATTTCCATTAGATTTTTTTCCTTGTGAGGTCATGTTCAAACTGTCATGTGTTTATCAAAACCTCCTTCTTGGAGGATCTTGAGGCCATGATTATAAAGACTATTCTTTCTGTCACTGAGCAACAGCTGAGAAAAGTTTTTATAAAATTTGAAAATTGACTAGAGTGATGTGTAGCACAGGACAGTAGTTATATTGAATTTTAATAAGAAACATATCAGGGTGCCTGGATGGCTCAATTGGTTGAGCACTGACTTCAGCTCCGGTCATGATCTTGCAGTCCATGAGTTTAAGCTCTGTGTCAGGGTCTATGTTGACAGCTTAGAGCTTATTATTCTACTTCATCTTTTCTTTCCTTTTCAGTGTCAACTCTGTCATGGCCAAGTTTGTGTATACAACTTGGAATTATATCTGTATTTCCCATTTATTCAATGTGTGTAACTACCCTGATTCTAATTGTTATAACTGTGCAATTTTTCTTCTTCCTCTCTTTCCTTCATTTCTATCTTCTTTCCTTCCTCCTTACATCTTTCCTTCAATCAACTTTATTATATATATGATTTCCTACAAGAAAACACCAAATGCCTTCTTTATAAGTTTAAAGTTCAGTGTATTATACCAAATACATTCATATGATGACAACACCAATCAAGATATGGTTCATTCCTGTCACCCCTGCAGATTCCCTTATACGCCTTTATGGTCAGAACCCCTAACCCTACTCAACAACTAATTTACTTCTGTTACCATAAATTAGTTTTGGTTTTTCATGAACTGTATATAGATGAAGTCATAGAGCATATGCTTATTTTGTATCTGGGTTCATTTGCTCAGTATTATATTTCTGAGATTTTTCAACATTGCTGCTTTTTGTTACTGAATAGTATTCATGTGTATGAAGATACCACAATTTATTCCTCCATTTTCCTTTGTGGATATCTGCCTTTCTTTCAAGTTTGGGGTAACTTTTCTTTTATTGTGGTAAAATACACATAAAATTTACCATAGAACCGTATTTAAGTATATAAATCAGTGGCAGTAAGTATGTTCACAGCATTGTACAGCCCTCACCAATCTCCATTTTGAGAATTTTTTCATCATTCTAAGTAGATGACAATGACTCTCCCATTTCCCTCTCCTCCCCAAACCTAGTAACCTTTATTATACTTTCTGTGTCTGTGTGACTTTGCCTATTTTAGGTACCTCATATATGTGGAATCACATAATATTTATCTGTGTCTAGCTTATTTCATTTAGCATGATATTTTCCAACAAGTTCATCCATGTGGTAGCATGTATCATGTAACAAATTAAAATAAATTTCATTTGTTTTTAAGATTAATGATAATCTCATATATGTATATACCATATTTTTTTATCTACTCCTCTTCATACAGTTTGGGGTTGTTTCAGCCTCTTGGCAATTGTGAATAATGCTGCCATGACCACTGGTGTACAAGTGTCTAAATCTTTGCTTTCAATGCTATTGGGTGTATTCCCAGGAGAGAAATTGCCAGATCATATGGTAATTCTATGCTTAATTTTTGGAGAATCAACCATACTGTTTTCCATAGTAGCCACACCATTTCCAACCACAATACACAAGGGTTCTAATTTCTGGAATTTTTGTTTGTTTGTTTTTTGTTTTACAATATCTCTTTAGTGGTGTGAAGCGATGTCTTGTGGTTTTGATCTTCATTTCCCTTATGAGTCATGATATTGAACATCTTTGCGTATGCTTGTTGGCCATTTGACTATCTTCTTTAGAAAAAATGTCTATTCAAGTCCTTTGCCAACTTTTTAAAAGTTCATTCTTTTGTTTCTTTTTTTTAAGTATTCAAATTATAGTTAACATACAGTGTATGCCAGTACCACACTGTCTTAATTACTGTAGTATTTTCAATCATGCTGTTGTGAGCATTTTTGTTCATGTACTTTTTTGGATATATTTTTATTAGTTTTGAGTATCTACTTAGCTGTACGATTTCTGGGTTATATGCCTGGAGTGTTTTTTGGCTTTATTTAAAACCTACATATTATTTCCAAGGAGGTTGTACCATTTTACACTCCTAACAGCAGTGTATGAGAGTTCAATTGGTCTACTTACATGCCAACATTTAGTGTTATCAGTCTTTTAAAAATTTAGCCATTATATTTCACGTACTATTTAATGTAGTATTGTGATTTTATTTGCACTTCCTTGATGGTTAGTAATGTTGAGAATATTTTCATGCGCTTATTGGATATTCATGTTATCATTTTTTGTGAAATATCAGTTCAAATCTTTTATTCATTTTTAACTGACTTGTGTATTTTCTTATGTTTGAGTTATAAGAACTCTTTATATAGTTTTTAATCTGTCTCTATGAGATGTATGTATTTCTCCCCATCAATGTCTTGCCTTTTTTATTTCTTATAGAGTATTTCTTCTCTCATTCTGGAAATTTCTCTTTAAGAAATTTTTTTTCACTTTGCAGTAATTTCAGACTTGCAAAAAAGTCTCCAAATAATGGTGCAAAGAGTTTCAGTATATTTTTCTTCCAGCTTCCCTAAATCTTAACATCTTATATAACCATTATATAATTTTATCAAAATCAGAACATCAACATTGTATATATTTAAATCTACAGACTTTATACTTCATGGGTGGTCACACTAATGTCTGTTTGGTATCCCATGATCCAGGAGTTTATTAGAGGTTAAGTCATTTTTCCTATATTTTCTGAGAAACAAGTTAGGTTTCATTTATTTTTGTCTTTTGTGTGTATGTTTTCCATTTCATTAATTTTCATTATTTTATTTGTTATTGTCTACCTTTCACTTACTTTTAGTCACTTTTCATAGTTTGTTAATATGGAAATTTAGATAATTGGTTTTTAAGCTGTCCTATTTTCTAATAGAAAACTTTAAAGCAATTCATTTCTTTCTAAATACTGTTTTAGCTTCATCCTGCACATTTTGATATGCAGTGATTTTAATGTCATTTGAAAAAATAATATCCTTTGTGATGTCTTCTTTGAATGATAGAATATTTAGAAGTATCTTAATTTCCAAATATTTGAGTATTTTCCAGATAATTTTTGGCATTTATTTACCATTAAGTTTGTGTGTATATTTGAGTGATCAAACTCTCTATGACTTTGATCTTTCTAAATGAGCTTAGCTTATAGTCTAGCTTGTTGGATGTTTTATGTGCACTTGAAAAGAATGTGTCTACTTCTCTTGCTGGTATATTGTCCTATAAATGTCAACTAACACAAATTGATTAGTATTTTTGTGTAAGTTCATTATGTCCTTACTGATTTTATATATGCATTTTTATTAATTACGGAGATGAATGTTGAAATTCTCCAAATACAATTGTGAGTTTTTCTATTTCCCCTTTTAGCTTTTGCTTTATGTATTTTAAGCTCTGGTATTAGATGCTCTTAGAAGTTGTTTACATATTCAGAATTATTATATACTCTTGTTGAATTTGTCATTTTTAATGTCTTGCCATATTTCAGATAATACTGTTCATTCCAAAATCTACTTTGTTATTAATATAACTATTTCAGTGTTTGTATGATTTATCTTTTTCTATCATTTTACTTTTAACTTATGTCTTTCTATTTAAAGCCATTTTCCTATTCATAGCATATAATTGCTCCTCTTTTGTTTTTAAGTTTATTTATTTTGAGACAGACAGAGAGAGCACAGGAGAGTGGCAGAGAGAACTAGAGAGAGAGAATACCAAGCAGGCTCCACACCAGCAGCACTGAGCCCTACATGGGACTCAGACTCATGAACCACAAGATCCTGACCTGAGCCAAAACCAAGAGTCAGATGCTTAACTTACTGAGACACCCAGGCACCCTCTAATTGATCTTCCCTTTTAAAAAAGTTGAAAAATATCTGCCTTCTAATGGGGTATTTAAACAATTTACATGTAATGAAATTATCAATATATTTGTTTTTAATTCTGCCATCTAGCTATTTGCTTTATATTTGTACTATTTGTTCTCTGTTCTTATGTTGTCTTTTCCTAGTTTGTTATCAATTAATTTTGTAGCTTTAGTGTTCCAGTTCACTGTGTCTTGTATATGTGGTTGCTATAGTTGAAGATGCTATAAGCATGAACTATGGTATGTTTTTCATTCCTATTTATTTCCCATGCAAAATTGTATCTTACAGCAGGATACTTTCATACCTCCCTGCTATATTATTGTGATATATTTAATTCCTACGTATATAACATTCCAAATACATTTTATCATATTTACTTAAATAGGCAATTAGCTTTTAGAGAAATTTTTAAAATAAGGAAAAAGGTTTACACATGCACACACATGTTTTTCTAGTTCCAATATTTACCAGTTTTGGTGTTCTTTCTTTGTAGAAATTTGAGTTTCCATTTAGAAACATTCTTTAGCATAAAGTACTTCCTATAACATTTGTCATAGTGTAATTTGCTTATGATAAATTCTCACAGCTTTTGTTTGTTTAGAAATGGCCTTATTTCACCTTCATTTCTGAAGAATATTTTGACTGAATATAGAATTATAGGTTGACACTTTTTCCTTTTAGCATATTAAATATGTCCTTTTACTGTACTCTGTCTGATATCATTTCTGATCTGTAGTGATTCTAATCCTCATCTTCTATATATAATGTGGCTTTTTTTCTGGTAGTTTTTAAGATTTTCTCTTCAACACTGGATTTTCAGCAGTTTGATTATTATCATAATATTGATTATTACATCTGTGGTATGGTTTCTTTTTGAATATTCTGTTTGAGGTTTGTTGAGCTTCTCAAATCTGTGGGTTTATATGGTTCATCAAAATTGGAAAAGGTTAGCTTTGTGTTTTATTTTTAGAATTCCTTTTTTCCAGATTTTCATACTTTCCTAACTTTAAAAAAGTTTCCTTCAACTTGGTTTATTACCTGTAGTTCATGAGGTGTAACTTTTATGTTTGTTGTACTTGATGAATCTTATTATGATATTTTGTTTATAATTTTTCGTGTCCTCTCCCCTTCCTCCTCTTATTCTTTGTTCTAGTTCTCTTCTTCCTCTTTCTTTCTTTTTTTGTTAGCACTTGATAGTTCTTGATTCTCATATATCTATCAGACAATTTCAAATTTGTCTTTGCTAAGACCCAGTGTTACCAATTCCAGAGCACATGTTATATCATTTTCTGCTTATAATTCCTTCCCTGTGAGTGAAGTGCAAATTTGAACTCTAGATCTCTCATTGCACAGGCTTGAATTTTCAGCTTAACATGGATTAGCCTTTTAACATATATTTTTCAGATTAGTTAATTGGGTTTACATGTTATGTCCTTCCACGGTCTGAGCCTTATTCAGGAGCTAAAGTTACATTTATTTGCTTAACAGCCTGGATCTTAAAACCTCCTCACTATGTATTTATCCTATATTTAAATCTGATCCCCCTGTGAGCCATTTGCCTTTTATTTTAATACTTAGGTATGGCTTTGAGTTTCTTTTTTACTTTTGAAATATTCAAATTCTCAAGTGTGTGTGTGTGTGTGTGTGTGTGTGTGTGTGTATTCCAACACTTGATAATGTTTGTAGTGGTAGGACTTTGTTTCATGAGCTACTTTACTGATATTCTTACATGTATTTATTTTAAAATATGAATGGAAAATCAAGAACCACTAAATATTTGAATAAGATATGACATAAGATATATTGTAACATAAATGAAAGAAGGTTTCAAAGAACATAGAGCTCTTTAAGAATAGAGAAAAAACACACTCACAAAAACATTATTAATATGCTCAGAGACATGTGAGCTGACCTGTCATCCATCACATAACAGGATACTATGAAAAAGGAAGATTTGGGGCTTAACAATGATATAGTAATGACTAAAATATTATTGCCCAAACAAAACAAATATTGAGTAGAAGAATTAAGTAAAGGATTGAAAGAAAAACATTCAGATTACCTTCATCCATGAAGTAAAATACAAAGAAAGTAGAAACAAAAATATAGCAGAAAAGATAAATGACAAGACAAATCTTAAAGGTCTGACAGTCAAGTATTAGAAGTCATAGAAAGCAACATATAGGAAATGGATGACAAAATATTTAAAGAAATAATGGAATATAGTTTTTAATAGCTAAAAGATATAATAAATGACAACAAATGGAAAAATCATGGTGAAATTTCAGAACTTTAAGGATAAATAACTAAAAGGCTATTAAGACTAAAACCATAGATCAGTTAAGTATGACACTTTTAAAAGACTACCTACCGGTGGACGCTTCCATATGTAGCCATGCTAGTCATCCGGTTTCACTCAGAATAGAAAGATTTCTCAGTGCCCCTGTGTATACAGCATGTCCTCTTGTATTGATCAGATGAGAAGGATTGTAGCATCACTTTTAGAATATGTTCAGTGATAAACAAGTGGTTGTTTCCCAAAGTTGAGATTTAAAGCTGTTTTATGATACTTGCCGAAATTGGAATTTTGGAGTTTTTATTTTGATAAGAAACTGCTATACTTTCTCTGAACTGTTTTCTCCTTTGTATTAGTTTCATTATTGTTCATTTCCTTCTTAAATGAATAAAAAAATTATTCACCTTGGAAAAATAAATAGATAAAGGACTACCTGCTCTCATAATATTGAGTGCTGGATTACTGTAGAAAAATACTTTCAAAGTTCTGATGAAAATGATTTTTAACTTGGAATTCTACACTCTGCCAAAATATAAAACAAATGTGAGATCAAAGTTAAGATATTTTCAGATATGAAAGATAGAAATCTGTTCCTCACAATGATATATTCTTTTTTTCTATTTCAGCAATAGAAAATAATTTTTACTTGGACTCAGTCCAATTAAACTTAAAAAATACATTCTCTGCCTCCTTTGCAGCTATGGATGACTACATGATTGCATTCTGCCAATGATTTGTAGTGGATGTGTTGTGAGGGGAATTTCATGGAGATAGCTTTAAAAGAATTTTCTTATTCTTCCAATTTGTAGATACAGTAGCTGAAGCTCTAACATTCAGTTTTGCTTCTGTGGCTTTCTTGAGAATGAAAGCCACAGGTGAAGGACAGTGGAAAAGAAAGATGAGAAACTGTGTCCCAGACGTCAATATGAAGCCACCATACCAGCTTTGTATTGCCTACCTCCAAAATTCTGTTTGTAATAGAGAAATAAAATTTTATCTTGCTTAGGTTTCATTTACTTTTTATTATTCTTTCATATGCAGCTACACTTAATCTAAACTGACACAGAAACCTACTTGAGGATATATCTCAATTAAAGAGGAATTAAATCTAATTTTGGCATTCAGTTGGCCATGTGACAATACTTTGGCAATCATCTGTAATGGCAATATTGTAATGGGAGCTACAAAGAACCATTTGGATTTAATTCAAACAGTTATCAAGGAAAAACAAGGAGTATATTTGTGCATAAGGCCTAAAGAAGGTAAATTAAAAACTTCAAGAATAAAATAAAGGCAACTAGAAACTCCAGGGAAAATATAAAGCATTTTAAAATGACATTACTTTGTTCTATAAGAACTATAGTTACACAAGCAAAATCACTTAAACAATAATAAGGGTCTTTATGAGGGAAGTTTTCTTCCAGAAAAGATCACTATTTACTTCTTCTGGGAATCTTAATTCAGACTATGACAATTACTATACAATTAAATTTCTTCAGGATATTTAAATGTTGGCCTCTTTTCCTGAATTTTCCTGATATGTGGTGAGTCCTCCATAGGCACATTCTCATTTAGCTTGGGAAAGGTTATTATACATATGCTTAACATATATGTTGCACTGATTCTGATAATTTCTTAAAGAATACCAATGATAGCATCTTGCAAATTTCTCAATCATACTAAAAATAAGCCTTTATTTTGCTTGTTTATCTAATTCCTGTCATTCCTACTAGACTGATTAATTGATCATAGAAATAATATTTTATATTTCCAGAACTTAGCATCAGGTAAATCAGAAGTTCTCAAGTTTATTAAATGAATTAACATGAAAAAATTTTATCTCATTATGAGAACATGTTACTTTTTGGCTATTTCCTCAAGGAGGGAGAAAAAGAAAACATGAGAGAAGATGTGATTGAAAGGGAAAGGAGAATACTGAATACATTTAATAGATGTCCCTTCTCCAAAGCACTTAAGCAGCAGCAAGCATACCCTCAGAGGATGTCTGATGATATTTCAAAGCTTCCCATCACAGATCACCTTGCAATACCAGGTCACAAGGTGGGAGCTTCCAGCAGTCCTGGTATTAAACTACAGCACCAGCTTCCAGTCCTCCTTTAAGTGAGGTGGCTTGCGATGGACTAGCCTAGGGTAACTGTGCCAACTTACAGCTGCCCTGTCCCTGTCTCCCTGCCAAATGGACTCAGACTTCAAGTGAGTAGTTTCACAAGCCTCCAAGGAATGGATATTTATAAAAACAAGTTATGTTGTGGTCATATTCACATAGCATCACCATCAACTCAGCATCCAGGCAAAACCCAGAACCATATCTTCTGTGAATTATTGGCTTTACTGAGTGCAGGATGCAAAGTCTGACCAAATCAACCAAATAAAGTCATGTAACTGGTTTGGTTTTTTTTTCACATGGTGCCTTTGTCAGAGGAATTTGACATATAGTGGAAAGAGCATGCATGTTAGAATTAATGGACCTTAACCTTGGTTCAGTTTCTGCACTTACTGGCTTTGCGTCCTTGAGCAAGTCCTTTTCTATCTCTGGGCCCCATTTCCTCATTTGGAAAATGTCAGCTTCATTGAGTTATATGAGTTACATTGAGAATTATAAAGAAATAATGAATGCGAGCACCCCTTGTAAAATATAAACTATATTGCTCTTTTTCAAACTGGGAGATGCCTCAAGGCTGTTCAGAATATTGTGTTCAACTCATATGTAAAGAATGTTAAAGAGAAATATTACCAAATCAGGAAGAATTGCTTGTGTTAATAAACAGTATGAGAAAAAATTGCTGATACTTAACATTCTTCCTTATTAACCTACTAGTCAATTTTTTTGAGCATATATATCATTATCATCACCAAAAATATTTGAATGTGTACCATTCATTTATTTAGTAGATATTTGTCAAGTGCTCAAGTGCCAAACACGAGTTTAGCCCCCATGAGTGAACTAGTAAGGAAAAAGGAGAAGAGAATCCACATTTAGAATTAGATATAATAATCCAAGACTGTACTGGCGCATAATTGTTATCTGAGTAATTTCTAGAATCACAGCATATCATCCCTGGATATCTCTATGATACCTCATCCCATTTAATTCTTCCCTAGTGGATGAATTCTGTCTATACTCTGATAACTAAGAACTCATTCTGTGGGGAAGGGGGCATTCTATTCAATTAGATCTATTTGTCAGAAAATCTTCTTTATAGTTACAATTTGGGCCTCTTGAAGCCACACAACTAGCTTCTTCATCCACATGACTGCCACTTGGATATTTAAAGACGGCCTTCATGCTTCCTCTAGTGCTTCCTTTGTCCAGGGGATAGAGTACCATTCTTCAGATCCATGGGCCCTTCCTCTCATGATCCTGCTTTGTCACTTATGGGTCTTCCCAGGTTTTCCTGTGTCCTACTCAATGTATCACATCCAACTTCACCTCAAAATCCCAGGAGTGGTTACCACAGGGCATAAGAGAATGAGATTCTAAGCTCTATGTTTAAGGCTCTCACTGGCATTTACAATTCTAGAGATTATTAGCAAACTCCCATTTTGTTTATATGTAGTATGTCTCTCTTTATGTGTAGCTACATACTCTCATTGCATATTTGTAAAGTTTGCTCTTTGGAACCGAGTTCGTAACTTCATAATTATATTTACTACAATTTATTTTTTGATGTCATAAACCATCTAATATAAGTTATTCTCAATATAGTACAGTCCCTACTAGGATCACAAGAATTATTCAAGGGTGAATGCATAGTTTCTAAGTCATGCATTGACTCTGAGAATTTACCTGCGATTCCCTTTTAATCACTTCCCACAGTTATAATGTCAATGTTCTCCAGCTTCCCACAGAAGTTGGCTGAGAAAAAAACAAAACAAAACAGATGATTTCACCCACAATCTTATTAAGACTTTGAATAACCCTTCCCTCCAAGAGTCAAAAAGAAAGAAAAAGTAGACATAGAAGTCAGACAGGGATTGGGATATCAGTTTCTGTTGTTGATAAATTAAATTCAATGACAAGATTGTACAGCCTGTTTTCCAGCTGCACAGTAAAGGTGCTCTGCTCTTCTGAGCTTACCTGCATCTGGGCAACCAGAACAAAATGTAAAATCTGTGTCCTGTAGGCAAGCAAATAGGCAGCACACAAAGAGAGTCCAGAGAGGCAGATCTTCAGTCTGCCAGAGTACAATTTCTCACATCAGATTCACACCTCCCCTGGGACTAGGAGAGGTATGATTTCTAAAGAGTGACCTAGTCCATTTTCTGAGCCAAAGAATCATACTGAATAAAGGAAATGATTCCCAAACAAATCCTTGCATTCACAAATAGGTGCTGAGTTCCATTGCCCATGTTATCTGCAAGATGAGCTGGCTTGTAGGGGTACAGATACCTCTTTCATGGTGATCTACCTGTCCATACACAAGGCCCTATGGCCACACCTGCTTGTCCTTGGCCTTGTGAGTTTTTGTCTGAAGGGCTTAGAGTCCCAATGTCAGCCTGAAAACTCACATCTTTCTCACCACAGCCTTGCCTCTCCTTGGAATTTCACACTCTACAAGGGCTCGTGTTACTTGATGTTAGACACCTGGATGTGGAGGGAAAGTTCAGCATTATGGGTTTGCTTTTCTCTCAATTAAGTCCCTGTTCTCCAAACTGTGCTGCCCTGGGTGTGAGTCGAGAGGAGTAAACTGCTGGCCTGAGAAGATGAGCATTGCTGCTGACATGCCCCTTAATCCCACTCCTGAGTGGGAGGGTTTAGAGTTACATGTTTATATTCCTTTTTCTTCTGATTTCCTTTTTATTCTTAAAACAAGGCATAGAAAGTCCCCCACTTTAACTGTTACCCTTAAGATCATCATCTTCTCTTTCCGAGTACAAACAATTCTCTGATCTTGTAAACGTTACCTGGAAGTTTTTGCAATACCTTGTTCTGAACTAGAACAATTAAAATATACAGAATGTCTTTTATAATATCCCTGCCTGAGCCGTGTGTCCTTACTTCTCCTCTACCTTCTAGAAGTCAGTTGGCATCACCCCATTCAAACATGCCTCCTGGGTCCATTTGCTTCTATGTGTGGTTGTTGAGGATAAGCCAGGTCACAGAAGTGTGTTTCCAGTATTTAGAATTTAGAAGATATGTTTGTGCTAATTACCTGAACCCTCCCCATTTTTTTTTTGTTCTATCATTTTTAAAAATTTTGTTTTAGAGAGAGTGCAGGAGGGACAGAAAGAGGCAGGGCAGAGGGTCCGAAGAGGGCTCTGTGCTGAAGGCAGACAGCACAATGTGGGGCTCAAACTCACAAACCATGAGAACAAACCTGACTTAACTGACTGAGCCATCCAGGCTCCCCTCCATTTTTTTTGTTCTAATAATATCTTTATTCTCTTTAAGTAATTCCATAACCATTATCTCATTTGGGGTTTTGAAGGATATCATGAGTGAGGCAAATCATCATTCTGTCTTCACATTCTATATCCAGGGATAGAGGCACAAAATGGTGGTCATTAATTCAAGGCTTAGAAGAGAGTTAGGGGCAGAAGTAAAATCAGACACCATACCTGACCCCCAGACAATACACCTTGTCCATCTGTCTGCACAGGCTTTATAGGACTAAGACTCTTGTATGGCTGACAAGATGCTGCCCCACAAAAAGCCACCCCCGTCAGCTCTACTTGAATGCCCTGCTTTGGCACAACTTCTTGAGAAAGCCCATCCCTTGAGTGGGTTTATTGTAGGGCGGGGGGAAAGTTACCATGTTATGGTGACAGATAATTACTGCACTTGAGGCGAGCCTTGCATAATATATAGAAATGTCAAATCACTATGTTGCACACATGAAACTAATATAACATTGTAGGTCAACTCTACTTCAATAATAATAATTGAGGAAAAAAAGAATCACAGAAGACTTGGGTGACATTTTGGTGGCAAAAGCCAGAGTTTAAGTGCAGTGGAAACTAATGGAAAACGAAGCAGTTTAATGATACAGTTTAACTCTACGCAACCTGTTTGGAGTGTTATAACAGTTCAAATGGACTAAAGGAAAGAGAAAACACTCATTTTGTCCTTGTAGAAGGCCAGTGAGAGAACTTCTGTGCTATCTGTTAAAGCCACTGGGGAGAAAAGATTTGGATGGATGAGGAACAGCGCATCCTCACTTACATATCTGTCCATGTTAATGAGAAGAGTAAATTACAGACATACATCCATACAGAACTTGCAACGCTGTGAAGGTTTGTCTTTAATTAAGACCCATACTTTTGCCCCTCTATCCTTTATTAAAATGAAAGCATTACTAAAAAGAAAAAGAAAAACAAGAGACAACTAAAACCTCCCACCCAGAAAACCTCTATAATTTTGGATAACTCATATGTCAAATTATTCCACTTTAATGAAAAGAGAAAAAAATGCAAAATAATGCATGTGTATAGATGACTTGAGCACATCCACCCATCTCCCAAAGCAGCACGTTTCCAAAGGGCAGAGATAGCCTCATGCGATGACTCTTTTCTTTAATTTCCTCACAATGTATCATTCTCGAAGGAGATGTGCCCAAGTTCTCTCTCTCCCACATTGTTTTCAAACCTGGTCACCACTGCATGCATTTCTAAATGACAAGGCGACTGGGTCTAAACTTTGATATGTTGAGAGAAAACCCAAACTGACAGGTGGAGGAGGCAGAAAGAGGAAGGCACTGCCCATTCCTCCCTCATCCCAAATGTCATCCCTTCCTGGTCCAGGCTAAGTAGGCAGTCCTGATGAAGAAACGAGCAGACACTTGAAAGTTTCTGACAGGTGTCATGGGTGCAGGCACTGAGTGCCCAGGAGTGATGGAGCTTGACGTGACAGTGGCAGAGCGATCGAGGCTGGCTCCAGGACATGCAGAGTTTGGTGTGTGTCAATTCCAATTCTTGTCATGCCTCGACTCCAGAATGGTAACTACATATGGACAGAGCCAGTGGGAAGTGTTCAGAAAATTTAAAAACATTCCTTCCTGACCAAGTGATGTTGCCAAGCTGCAATAGTATAGGATCAGCCACCCAAGGTAGGTGCGCTCTGGCTAGACAGGGTCAGGAGGGAGAGACGGGGCTGGTCACATGAGTTCCATGTGCTTTTGCTTGCTCTCTTTCTTTGTTTTCTGCACTGACCTCCAAGGAAGGTTTCAATCTTCTAGTTCTTTCCCACATTTCTGTGTGTGATTTTTGTGCTGCCAACATTTTCCCCCACCAATAACTTCTGACGACTCTAATTCCTTTAATATAATGATCTTTGCAGCAGATCCTGCAGAATCTAAATATTTGGCAAACCTGCTCTTCTGACCCGGCTGGAGAGTGATTTATAATGGGAGAGGAGAGCTAGCTTCTCCATAACATTGTGCAAATGGTTTCATAAATATTCCTCTGTTGCATTATTTTGAAATATTACTTCTTTTAACAGTCTGCCAAAGTCAAATATTTCTGTGAAATAAAAATCCATGGCTAGTCCTCTCACCCAGCCAAAGTAACAGGTGGTAACCAAGCTCACCTGGTGGGAGAGCCCGGCTTGATTAACTGCAGCCCAGAAGTGATGGTTAACTGGCATTAAGGCATGATGGATGGCAGCAGATGTGTGTATAATCTTTAGCCTGGCTTTCCAGCCCACTAAGAGAGAATGTATTTATTTAATGGTTCTTAACTCAATACATTGACTTGTCATTAAGCATTTTTAAATAACACAAGGACTTTATAAGTACATTCATTTTGTTTTAAATCCAACAAATAATTATTTGATAAAAAAAAAAAAAGTCAGTGGCACATATAGGCTGTGAATCTGGTTTCCACTGAAAATCCCTTGGAGCCTCAGGCACAGTGATAAATCAACTGTGGTGTGACAGTCTGCCTCTCCAAATGCCAACAGGCAATGCTGAAGTGGAAAGAGAATTCTAGTGTCACAGGGACACAAGTAGAGCCTGAAATTTGAGAATAGCAGGGGCTGTGGGTAGATATTTTAATTGCAACCTGAACCGCGGAGTGCCAAGGTAAGTTTGGGCCACATGCGCTGCTACATCTCAGCTTCAGCCACTTTCTGTTCTGGCTTGGTGCTTGGTGACTGGAGATGACCCTTATAGGAGAATCTCTCCTTCTGGGGGGCCTTGTTGAAAGCGGTAACGGTCAGTCAGCTTGTGTCACGACCCACAGGTCCTTCCTGTGCACACATCACTTCTGGAATCTCATCATCTCCCGTGATTTCAGCTCACATCTCTACCGTGTTTACTCCTGAGTATGTCTTTCTGCCTGTTTTTGTCTTCCAGCTTCTTACCTCACATCTCTGTACTGACGATAACCCCTGATGTGCATACATCAGAGGCTGAAGGAACCTGCTTCTCCTACCAGTTATGTTCTCTACTGCTTCCCTGCTCTGCTGGCGGTTCCATCATTCTGCCATTGGCCCCAGACTCTAAATCTCGGTTAAACTTTAAATTCTCCTCTTCCTTTGCTCCCTGTAGACAAGCAGTCATCCAGACCTGTCAGTTTTCTTACATAAAAACTCCCTCCATCTGCCCCCCCCATTTTGATTTTTGAAATGTTTTTATAGCCTAGTTTTTAAATTATGTATTTTCATCATGAACGTTTCAAACAATATGGCAAAACATAAAGAAAAGCACAACCTGGGGTGCCTGGGTGGCTCCATCGGTTAAGCATCTGACTACTGATCTCAGCTTAAGTCATGATCTCAAGGTTCCTGAGTTTGAGCCCCACTTTGGGTTCTGCACTTACAGCATGAAACCTGCTTGGACTTCTCTCTCTTTCTCTGTCCCTGCCCCACTTGTGCTCTCTCCACCCTGCAAAGTAAATACATAAACTTAAGAAAAAAAAAAAAAAGAGAGAGAAACACAACCAAAACAAAAAAACTTAAAAGGAATATTCAAAATTATACTGACTATAAATAGCTCATAAAATTACATAACATTCTTCTAAATGGCTCTTAATGCACATATATGATGAATGGATACCCATGTTATTTTAATAAAATGGTAAATATAATTTTATTTGATTTTAAAAGGACAAAAGAAAAATAATTAAAAATAAGGGAATAGCTTAACTTCAGCTGTTTCTTAACCACAAAGATATAAATGCCTAAATTATCAAAGGCTAAAAAAAAATGAACTTCCAACTGTAAGAGATTGTGAAACTACTACTTAAAATTCCACTTCCATTTTAATCAGTAGTAATCAAAATCACACTGTGGAAATAAGCAGTGGTCCATACTTTCTGTCAAGATTCCTACCCCCACCTCCCAAATTTACTTGCTAAGAGTTACAACATTTATGTTCTGTAATCATTATGTACAGACTATAGTCCTCTTAGTTCTTTTTTTGGATTAATTTATTGCTCACCACCAATCTTTTCTCTGGAGCTTCTCCATTTCGGATTGCTTCGGCTTTGATTCCTTCTGTTTGGCTAGATTTGATTGTGGAGTACTTTTCTCAAGAAAGAACTTTGGTGCTACATTCTCTGAGTTATTTGTGTGCCAAAACACTCTCATTCAACAAGATTTAGCCACGGTAGCACTGGTTTCTGACATTGAATAACCCATGTTCCTTTTACAAGTCACCTTTATTTTACATTAGGCTGAATTTAATCATTGGGTGATTATATTCTCATCCCCCACTACCACCAAAGAAGGGAAGGAGAGGGAGAGAGGGAAAAAATGAAAGAAGAGAAAAGAAAGAAAAGGAAAGGAAGGGAGAGGGAAAGAAAGGAAAAGGACTAAAGTATCTAAAAGGTGCTGGCTATATGCTCAAGTTGTCACAGGTGAAAATGTCTTCACTTTGCTTCTCTACTTGAATGTTCTTTAGAATTTTCCACTCACTTTTTTCTCAATATGCTGTTACTTTTAGTTTTTATTTTATATTTGAAAATTGATGCTCATGGGACTCCTTTTATATTATTGTATCATTATTAGTGTTATTTCATTGTAAGTGTAATATTTTTTTGGTATTTTAAACTTTCTGAAATTTATTGGGGACTTCCAAGTGGTCTATACCACTTTACAAATAGTCTATACCTTAAAAATAAGGTATATTCTTTACTTTCAGTGTTTGAAGCTCAAAATAGATCAATTAGTATAGCTTTTAAACTATGTTATTTGTGTCTTCTATTTGTTTCCTTATAATGACAGATGAGTTAAAAATCTTAGACTAGCATACTTTGGCTTATAGATAGAACTAGAGCATTCACATTCAGAAATCACAGTGATTATAATATGCTATATTATTGAATGCATAGAATCACAACAGTTATGCATTCATTCTATATTACACTCTTTAGCCTGATAAGGTAACATCATTTAGAATTATTCAAGGATTTTGGGTTGAATTCAATGTGACATATTAAGTTTACTAATTCCCTTTTTTAAAAATTTCATTTTCCTTGTTTATATTTGCATTTTATCCTCCCACATCTTCTGAGTCACCGTGTTTTAGGTATGTCTCCTATACAGAACATAGAGTTGTCTTGCTCTTACTTTTCCCTATCAATATTTATATACAAGCATTTTATGATGAAAATCATCTAACATTTAGCACAGTTGAAAGACTTTTAGATAAATTTCCACAGGTATTTTTCTTTTTTAATCCAACCTGAAATTCTTCATGTGTGTTTCTGCAATGGTCAGCTCTGTCAACTCCTCTAGGCTTTACTACTGAGTAATTTCATCATACGTTGCTATGAAGGCATTTAGCAGATGTGATTAACATCTGTAGTCAATTGACTTTAGGTAAAGGACTGTCCTCAATTTTATGGCTGGGCCTGATCCAATCAGTTCAAAGTTCTTAAGAGCAAGAAACCTGAGGAAAATCTCAGTGCACCTGTGCACTACAGCATTAGCTCTTGCCTATGAGTCTCAAGCCTCCTTTTACTGATGGCTCATACTACAGATTTTGAACTTGCCTAGCCAATCCCACAATCACACAAGCCAATTATCTGCTATCAATCTCTTCATATATATAATCATTGGTTGTATTTCTCTGTTGAGACCCTCACTGATACAGTGTCCTAAAATAAGTAATAAATACATTAGCTTAGCTTATTTTTCTTTCTTTTTTCTCTTCCTATTCTAGTATCTTATTTTATTCTTTTTTTTTTTTTTTTTTTGAAGGAGAGAGTGAGAGAGAGAGAGCTCAGGGGAGGGAGAAGTAGAGAGGGAGAGAGAGAATCCCAAGCAGGCTCCACACCATCAGCACAGAGCCCAATGGTGGGCTCAGACTCACAAACCATGAGTTCATGATCTGAGCTGAAACCAAGAGCCGGTCATTTAACTGACTGAGTCATCCAGGTGTCCCCATTTTATTCCATTTCTATCCTTCTTAGTATTATTAATGGTGTGTGTGTGTGTGTGTGTGTGTGTTGCTAGTGTTGCATCTGCTGATGTCTGGAAACAAGGGCGAAATAGACAACAATTGGAGAGTTATGACCAATAATCCCTCAAAGATAGTGCACATGGACAAAGTGAGCCAAGAAAGAAAGTATGGAGTAGCTGCATGGTGTGTACAGTCCTATACTTCTCTGTGGCTTGCTACATTCAGCCCTTGTTTCCTGGTGCTTTGAAATATTAACATGTTCATAAATTTCAAACATGAATCAATGATTTCCTCAGTATACTAGCAATTTCAAATCCATCTATACCAATTTCAAATGATATATGGCCTAATTCATGTAATAGAAATATGCATTGTAGAGAATAGATGATGCTTGATTTGTGAACCTTAAATGGTATCCTTTGATTTCTAGCTTTTGGAGATGAGGAAATCAACATAGCTTAGTACCTCTCATCTTTTTCTCCCTCTTTGCTCAATATTTATTTGTATAATTTCTGTATTACTAGAGCATGTGTTAGTTTATTCTTTATGCTGTCATAATTGCCAATTTTATTCATTTACTTTTAGTTCTAATTTTACAGTTTAATCCTTGTTATAGACTCAATAGTATCAGCACCACTATTAGATTCAGTCAAAAGGATTCTTTTATTGGGCCCTGCTCTGGCCCCTTCCTCTGACTGTACTTGCCATGGAGTGAATATTTGTCTCCAAATTCATATGCCAAATTCATATGCCAAAACCCTAGCCCCACAATGACATGGGATTTGGAGGTTAGATCTTTAGGAGGTAATTAGGTTTATATGAGACCATGAGGGTGGAGCCACCATGGTGGAATTTTGTATTAAGAGAGAGAGAGAGAAACCAGAAGTCTCTTTCTCTCTCTATTATGTGAGAACACAAGAAGGCAGCCATCTACAAGCCAGGAAGAGAGTTTTCACCAAGAACTGAATCTGCCAGCATCTTTAAAAAATTTTTTTACTTTATTTATTTTTGAGAGAGACAGAGCATGAGTGGGGGAGGGGAAGAGACAGAGAGAGAGAGATAGAGAGAGGCACAGAATCCAAAGCAAGGTACAGGCCTTGAGCAATCAACACAGAGCTGGATGCGGAGCTCAAACTCACAAATTGTGAGATCATGACCTAAGCCAAAGTCGGATGCTTAACTGACTGAGTCACCCAGACACCCATGAATCTGCCAGCATCTTAATCTTGGACTTTCCAGCATCCCAGAACTATGAGAAATAAATGTTTGTTGTTTCTCCACTCACTGTATAGTATTTTGTCGTAGCATCTTGAACTAAGACATGCCCCTCCCCATAAGATAAAGAATCTGTAAGAGCCAATAGGAGATAACCACCCAAGCTCACATACTCCCATCTACACCATGTTCTCATTATAAAATACCTTAGAGTTGTCGGCCCAAATCACTCTAAATTCAATTCTATGGCTTAAAAGCAGCCAGTATAAAAGCAGCAGATGCATTACCTTTAAAAGAAAACAATAGTAGGACCAACAGCCAATACCTTAAGAGAAATTATAGCAGCTTGAGGACAACAGAATGGTATATTTAAAGGGCTGAAAGTAAACAGCTGTCACTTAATAATTCCAGACTCAGCAAAAATATCCTTTAAAAGTGAAGACAAAAATAAAGTTTCCAGATAAAGACAGAGAATTGCTGTTTGCAAGTGTGAGCAAAATATATAATAAAGAAGTTCTCACAGAAAGAAAATTATCTGACAGAACCAAGAGTATTCATTAAGGAATAAAGAGCACAATAAGAAAAGTAAATATGTGGACTGCCAGAAAGGCATAGTGACTGAACAAAATAGCAATACCTTGTGTGATTTAAAATACACATACAAAATTAAACTGTATGATAACAACTAACTTGAAAAACATCAAAAATCCTAGACTAAATGGAGGTAAATATTCTAAACTCTTCAGACTATCTGGGAAGAGGTGACAGTACTAACAATAATTAGATTCTAATAACTCAACAGTGTATTTTGTAATATCTAGGAAAACCACCAAAAGAATAGAAGGAAAAATTGTAATAAAGAAAATATAAAGGAAAGAATAATAAAAAAATATCTGATTAATCAAAAAATCTTGAAGAAATGAGATAACAAGACATTAAGATGGTAAATATAAACCCAAATATATTAGTAATAATATTAAATAAAAATTGCCTGAATATTTCAATAAAAGACAAATATTCTTAGACTGGGTAAAATCTCAAACTCATACTTACAAGAGACAAGTTAAGTAGTAGAGTAGTTGAATATTAGTGGATGGAAAAAATATATGGAAACATTAACCATAAGAAACCTGGCATAATTTCAGATATGACATGTATCATTACTAGAGATGATTCATGACGAAGGTCTATTAGACAAAAGATAGAAAAATTTATGTGAACCTAAAAATTACTTCAAAATATATAAACAGTAATTGAAAAAAGAGAGAGACCAAATCTACGCACAAAATGGGAGAATTTAACATGTTTTTATTAATAACTGGTAGAATAAACAAATAAAAATTAGTAGGAATCTAGAATCAATTAACAACATTATTAACAAATATGAATCTAATAGAGGACATCAAATTGAACACTGACAGAATCACATTTTTTTCCAGTAGATATGGAACATTTCCAAAATGTGTGACAAGCTAGGCTTTCAGATTAGTCTCAGCCAACTTCAGGATGTCTCACCCTGATAATATTGATATTTGGGGCTTGATAATTCTTTGATGTGAGAGGCTGTTCTGTATATTATAGGATGATTAGCAGTATCTCTGGCCTCTATCCACTAGTTGCCAGTATCAGCTCCCCTCCCACAGTTATACAAAAGCACTCATCTCCAGATATTGCCAGATGTCCTCTGGGGGGGGGGCAAAATCATGACTGATTTAAAGTATGTTCTTTTAAGATGGTTTAATGAAGCAAATAATAAATAGCAGATTATTAAAACTCCTCACAGTATGCAATTAGACAGTACAGTTATTTTTTAAATGTTTTTTTTTTTAATTTCTGAGAGAGAGAGAGACAGCTTGAGCAGGGGAGGGTCAGAGAGAGAGGGAGACACAGAATCCGAAACAGGCTCCAGGCTCTAAGCTAGCTCTCAGCACAGAGCCCGACGAGGGGCTCGAACCCATGAGCTGTGAGATCATGACCTAAGCCGAAGTCTGATGCTCAACCGACTAAGACCCCCAGGTGCCCCTAGACAGTACAGTTATAAATAACCCATGAAGCAAAGAAATAACTGAAATGGAAATTAAAATATATTTTAAATTGAACTGCTATGAAATAAAACTTATCAAAACATACGATGCAGTTCAAATTTTTCTTAGAAGAAATATATTGAGTTAAATGTATTATATTAAAAAGAAGAAATTCAAGATGGGAAGGCCAGGATTATGGCCAAACAACATTGGCAAACACTCTCTCAACACTATAAACTGTACAGAATAAACTGTAAACACTATAAAACTGTACAGAATTAACAAGTAATATTATGTCATTATTCTGGAATTCTACCCAAGTCATATAACAATATGTGATAAACTGTTGAATTTGGGATAATAACAGTGGGATTCTGTGGCATTCAGACCTGGGGCTGGGGCTACTCCCATTCCTCTCTCCTTCAACAGGCAATGTGGAGATTCGCCAGGATAGGCCATGAGGACTAACTTTTCTGACACAGTTGAAGATGACTCACTCCATTTGGGGCAGTAGATATTGCCCATTCAATGGAAATGACTTCTTTAAGACAAACAAATGCCAAGGCCAATGATAGCCTAGTAGCCTGAGGTTGCAGTCTTGATTGGGACAAACATATTGTTGGCTGAGTCTATATACATGGTCAGTTGAGACAGGGAGTCTCCAAGCTCTTTTCATATTCCTGGCTTATCCTGAGGCTGCACACATAAAATATAAGACTCAAAGGGAACTAGAGGATAGTAAAACTCAGGATTTTTTAATGTTTATAGCATTTTTAGAGCATATGAAGAGCTCCTATAACTCAATAAGACAAAAATGCAGTTAAAATATAGGTAAAATGTTTGAACAGCCATCTCATCAAATAATATCAAGAAATGCCTAATACACACAAAAACGTGCTTAATATCATTAATTGCTAGAGAAATGCAAATTAAAATCACAATGAGATATCACTATACACCCACTAGAATGACTATAACCAAAAAGAAAGACAATAGCAAGAATTGGTGAGAATGTGAAGAAACTAGAAGGCTTATGCATTGCTGTTGAGAATGTAAAGTTGTACAGAAACTTTGGAATACAGTTTGACAGCATCTTAAAACTTCGAAGACAAATTTAGTATATGATCCATTATTTCCAGTAATCTATCTAAGAGAAATGAAAACATATATCCACCTAAAGATATATACATTAATATTCAGAGCTTCATTTGTCATTCATGATATTTGTAATTTATGTCTTTTTCTCTTGATAAACTCCTAGGAACATTGATAAAGAAAAAGAAAGAAAAGGCACAAATTATGAATATCAGGGACAAATAACGGAATGAAAATACAGATCCTATAGACATTTGAAGGAGTGTATCATGGGCAATTTATGCCAATAACTTGAAAAACTAGATCAAACACAAAAAAAATTTTTTTAAAGCAACCCACTAAAATTGACACAAGAAGAAATAGAAAATCTGACTATCCAATCATCTGATAAAGAAATCGAATTTCCAGCAAAAGCCATCCTTTAGGATAGAAAGTGAGATAAGATCTTTCTCATGTGAAGAAATACTAACAGATTTTACTGCTAGCAACAACCCTGATCTAGAAGAATTGCTAATGGAAGTTCCTTAGACAGAGGGATATGATAATACAAGAAAAGTTATGGAAATAAAGAAATAATAACAGAAATAATAAGTCCTAGGTAAATATAAGGGGCTATGCTTTTGCTACTGAGTTCTTTTAAAATGTATGTTTTCCATTGAAATAAAAATTAAAACATTATCACAAGGGTTTTCAATGTATACAGGTGTAATATATAAGACAACTATAACACAAAGAAGGGAGGATAGGAGGATACAGGGACTGATATTGTGGTACACTTCCTACATTACATATAAAGTGATAAAATACTAATTTTAAGTAGTAAACTCTAGGACAACAAGTAAACAGTTAAATATATTTTAAAACACAATATACAATTTAAAATAGAATGCTAAAAATGTCTAAATAACCCCAAGAAGGGCAGGAAAGAGGAACAGGGGAACAAAAACCAGAAAACAATAATATGGTAGATTTATACCTAAACATGTCAACATCTCTAAATACTAATGGTGTAAATATATCAATGAAAAGACGGGGATCATTAGAATTGATAAATACCTAACTAAAAAAAACTATAGAAACTCTCTAGAAGTATAGAATATACATAGGTTAAGAGCAAAAAAAATTACCAAAGTCTACCTTGCAAACACTAATTTTTAAAAATCTAGAATTTTTATACTAGTATCAGACAAAATAGGATTTAGAGGGATAAAGTTACCAAGGATAAAAACGGACAATATGTAGGGATAAAATATCAATTTACCTAAAAGACATAATGATCCTAAGTAGGTATACAACTAACTACAGAGCTTTAAAACTGATTACTATGGGTTGAATTATATCCCTCCAAAAAATGTGTTCAATAAGCTCTAATCCAATATAAATGGTGCCCTCTTAAGAAGAGAAGAGACACAGTGTGACAACTCTCTTAATCCTTGTTACCTTTGGAGGGATAGTGACTGTAATGGGCCATGGGGGATCTTTGGAGTTGTATTTCTTGATCTGGGTGGTGGTTATATGGCTGTGTGCGCTTTGCCAAAAATCCATGGAGCTCCACTGTGTTGTATTTTGTGTATTTTTTATCTTGTGTATTTTCTGTTCTGCATGTACATCAATAGTCCAATACAGATTTTATTTAAAATTTCTAAAAATAAATAATATGCTTATTGTCATCATGCCTAAGACATTTAGCCCTAGAATCAATTTTAGCTTCTATTATTCTATTCTAAAACAATGAAAAAATAATGGGTATGGAGGTACACAACAGATAGATAGGTAGATAGATAGATAGATAGATAGATAGATAGATAGATGATAGATAGATAGATAGATAGATAGATAGATATCCCCAGGGCACCTTGGAGAGTGTTCATTACATGTTTGGGACAGGAAAGAATACTTTGATATTGGCATAAAGTAAGAATATCTTCAGCAATTCTTGGGAATAGGGTTAAAAATAGAATGGGAATAATAATAGAGTGAAAAGTCTAAAGAGAAGGATGCCTAGTTGCACTAGTAGACTTCATAAAATTTAAAAAGCTATTATTAGTATGGAAGTGTTGAATTACTACATTGTACACCTAAAACTAATAATAACACTGTATGCTGACTAATTGGAATTAAAATAATAGCTTTTATAAAGAAGCTATTATTATGATCATTAGAACTTGATAACCTGAAAAGGCACTTTTTTACTTACCAAATGGACAAATTATTCATTTGATAAAATAATTAATGCATTTGATTGCTACTGTATTTTCCCCTTATGTACTTTCCACTTAGTTTAAGTGGTGATTATATACTATGCATAAAAAATAGTTCGGAAAGATTGGGGCACCTTGGTGGCTCAGTCAGTTAGGTATCTGACTCTTGAGTTCAGCTCAGGTCATGATCTCATGGTTTGTGAGATCGAGCCCTGAATCAACCTCTGTGTTGACAGCACAGAGCCTGCCTAGGATTCTCTCTCTTTCTCTCTCTCTGCCCCTCCCTCACTCATTCTCTCCCATTCTCTCATTCTCTCTCTCTCTCTTTCTATCTCTCTCTCAAAATAAATAAATACGTAAACATTGTGGAAGAAAAGTTCAAAATGTGAAAACATTTTTACACTTGTAAAACAAGCTTACAAGTTTTACAAAACATGAAACCTGAATGAACCAACCAAATAAAAAAGCTAAGTCTGCTGAAATGGTACTGTGAGAATCTTTACCTTATACCAGGGAGTTCATTTCAGGAATGGACCTTATGCATGTTTGAAACTGGGGCCTACTGGAGTTCAGTATACCCGGAAAATTAACCATTAATTTACCTAGTCCTGCAATAAATATGAATATGAATGAATATGAATAAATATGAGACATTTGTCACTTGTATCCAAAGAGCAGGCAGGACCACAGTCATACTTCACCTCAGACAGATGTACGAAGGGAGAGGAAGACAAGCAAGTATTTTAAAAAAAAGAGGATGACAAAATCAAGCATCTTGCTGCCACTTGAATCCTCATTCCATGGAATGTTATACATAGCTACCAGCTGGGTTTTATTTGTGAGGGGCTTGGGGAAAGTGGAAGCCCCTCCCTGTATCCAATATCTCAGGACAAGTTCTCAATTTATGCTTTGTCAGAATATTGCCTCTCATCCTTGATCATCAAAGAAACGTCACATACTCTAACCATATCTATTGATGTCTTTCACTCAGTATCATTGTCTCACTGGCCAACCATGCATGTAGACACATGTTAAACTTTGCAGACCTCATTCCCATTTTGAGGCTGTTGGCTCTTTAAATTAAGTGTAATGAGACTTTACTGAGTAATTTTGCCTTACACTGATATGATCATATTTATGTTTTGCAGTAAGTACTCTGTCTATCAGATTTACTCACTGATAAGAAATGTGGAGTTCTTTAAGAAGTTGTTGCAGAAGCCCAGTAAGAGATGGTGCTGCCATAGACTAGGACAGGGGTCAGCAAACCTTTCCTGCAAAGGACGAGGTAGTAGATATTTTAGGCTTTGTCAGTCATATAGTTGCTGCCAAAACTACTCTACTCAAAGTGGCCACAGACAACATTTTAACAAACGGGTGTGGCTGTGGTCCAATAAAACTTGGTTTACAAAAACAGGAGGTGGGCTGAATTTGCCCTGCAGACCAAAGTTTGCTAATCCTGACCTAGGATGATGGGAAGGGAGACACATGGTTTTAAGAGACAGTTAAGAAGTAAATCAGAAGCTCTTTCTCAGGGATCTGCTGTGAAGAAAGGGAAGGGTGTGGATGATGACCCCCCAGATACGGTGTGACTTCATGGACTGGTATTAGAGGCCCTTCACGCTCTCTCTCCACTTCCCCTCCCATCCAGATGCAGTACTCATTAGACATTGATTTTGGCTGTTCATCACATTTGAATGACTTTCCTCTGCTTCCAATTTCCATCTATGAATTCTCACCACCTACAGTCGATGCTAAAAAGCTGGTTTGCCAGTTTTATGGTAGTGCAGTCACATGACTTAGGCTCCACTGGTCAGATGTTTCTGTGTGAATCTCTGATTCAGAACCTAGGGATTCAGTTCAGCAAATGCCAGCCAGACTCCACTCTAAAGGGATGGAAGGAGAGATGTCCCAGAGACAGAAGTGACTGAGACTCTAGTAACGTCCTGACTCAGCATCAGGGCTGTGTATGAGCTACAGTCCAGGCCATGTGGCAGTGATGTCCCCAGTGACATAGCCCATGGTGAAGGAGACTGTTTCCCTGAAGAATCTCCAAACCTGGTTCTCTGGTTCTCCCAGATACTCTGTGAGTCATATAATATCCTCTTATAAGTTTCTTTCCTTCTTGAACTAGTCAGACAGGGTCCTGCTGTCCATAATTAAGAATCCTCACTGGTCCCCAGCTTCGTCTCTCCCTCAGCCCCCTATCAGGCAAAAGAGAATTGTATAGAAATTTCTGAACCAGGGTGCCTGGGTGGCTCAGTCAGTTAGGCATCTGACTTCAGCTCAGGTCATGATCTCATGGTTTGTAGGTTCGCATTGGGCTCTCTGCTGATGGCTCAGAGCCTGGACCCTGCTTTAGATTCTGTGTCTCCCACTTTTTCTCTGCCCCTCCCCCCATTTGTACTCTGTCTCTCAAAAATAAATTTTAAAAATTTGAAGTTCCTAACCATTCCTTCTATAAAGCATCTTCTGGTCTCATCAAGGGCTATCAGGTTGCATAAGCAAAGCGTTTTTAAAAACCCAAATAAACAAAAGATAATCATTAATAATTAAGCATTAAATTGAGAGGAGAAAATAGTAAGGCTGAAATAAAGTTTTCAAATACCAACTTAATGAGGATGACAGATGATAAAAGAGGAGAAAAGCAGTGCAGGCTGGAGGAAGTCCATCGTCAGAGCCCCAAAAGCAAGGAGACTGGTCTATCTTATGTACAGATTAAGTGGGGATCTAGGTCAGGTGGCATGTGGATAGGCAAGCCCAGATCATGTTATAGAGACCTTGGGACATCTGTGTGAGGGAGGACTGTCAGAGTGCAACAGCCTCTACATCTACTGACCTATAATTATTTCCCAGTGCTTCTCCTTCCTGGCCTTTGTACATGCTGTTCCCTCTGTCTAGAGAGATGTTTCCCCATTCTTCCTACCGCTACCCTCTAGGTCAGGGTCTCCAGAAACCAGGCTCTGAGGTTTTCATGCAGGTGTATGGAGAATAACCCCTGGAACAGGTCCTGTAAGGCAGCGAGGGACGCAGAATTGGACAGAGAGAAGTTAAACTGGTTGCATCTGTACCAGAAGCATCAGCAGATTCCATAATGGGATCTGGAGCTTGGAGGGGCTTCAGTATTATCCTGCCCTGAGGCAAGGGAGTCAGGCCTTTGTGTCCGCCTGTGGACCAGTCTCTGGATACAAGTGCCCCAGGAGGGAGGGGTTTTCTTAAGTGAGGAAATTCTTTTCAGTTAAAAGCAACTCCACAAGGGTAGAGGAGGTGGGTGGTCAAGAAGTCTGGAAACTATCGGCTAACTACCACCAAGCCATCCCAAGTTGGTCCCGTGTTATTTTTTTTTAATGTATATAGCATGTTATTATTTTCCTTCCTAGTGCTTATTGTGATACATAATTACATATTGTATTATCATCTCCTCCGATAAACTCAAACAATCATGAATATAAGGACCATGCCAATAATAATCATCATTTTATCCCCAGCATCTAGTAGGGTGCCTGACCCATGGTAGGTGCTTAACCAATATTTGTTAAGTGAATGAATAAGTGAATGAATATGAAAGTAAAGAATCAGTGCAAAAAAGCAGACATGGCTGACATTGGATCAGAAAAGTGGGTGTGAGTGCAGTCTGGACCAAGGAAGGAAAGACCAGTATTACAGGTCACCTGAAGGCCCCTAGAACTACAGAGAAAGAGATGACAGTGAATGGGCTACCGTAAAAGACTGTGAGTCAAAGACACACTGGACAAGTCTATGTTTTATGGACGTCCAGCTACCTCTGATTTTGCTGACTAATACTGAGGGACTGGAAACAACAGAGTTTGAAGTGTGAACATTGACTGGAAGAACAATTATGAGATGCCTTGCAGACGTTGGTGCATCACCAGCGAATCTCTAGAAGAATTCAGAGGACTTCCTATCAAAAGATAGTTCCTCTCTTATATCATGATGCTGACAAGTGGTAAAATTAAATGTCAGCCAAACAACTTTCTTTGTGGGTGAGTGGTTTCGAAATCCATAATGCATGTTCACACAGCCATATGTTAAGGGTAAGGTTTAACATCAAGGTTCAGACACCAGGTAATTAATCAAAACCCTGATTCATTTCTACAGACCTATGAGCAATGCATTGGACTGCATACTGTGGTAGATACAGGGCTTTCTAGTAAATAGGACAGATCATACAGCTCAAGACAATATGAGATAAGGCTATAAAAATGGCATTAAGAGGGGTGCCTAAGTGGCTCAGTTGTTTGAGCATCTGACTCTTGGTCTCATCACAGGTCTTAATCTCAGGGTCTTGAGTTCAGGCCCCACTTTCAGCTGCTGGGCATGAAGTCTACATTAAAATAAATAAATAAATAAGTTTAAAAATTTTTTAAAGGAATAAATTAAAATAATAAAATAAAATAAAATAAAATGACATTAAGAAGGACATGCCTTGAAGACAAGGCCAGAGGTATATCTCATTTCACACAAACTTTGTTCTGTGAATTATAGATTCAGCCTCCCACCCAAGGGTATATTTAAGAAAAATATTTCAATGAGAAATTTAACCAAGCTCATGGACAATATAAACTCTTAGCTACTATAAGTTTGAATACAACACAAAGAATGAAGAAGGGTTCTCTTATTGAACCCATAGCTCACAATACTGGGGAAGAATTTTGGACACCTAATTGAAGCCTTTCAACTAGAGACAGTGTCAGCAGAAATTCATCCTTTATGTCCAGCATACACAGCATAGAGGTTACCCACATAATCATATTCCTAAAAATTTACTTTTCTGTGTATGTTGACATTCCAAGTGTAGCTTTCCAATGAGAGGAACACAAGACTGTGACCATCGTGAGTTCTGGGAAAGAAAATGCATGTTGAGGAAAAAGGGAAAATGTCTCAGTAAAAACTGAAGAAATACTACTTTATAGTGTTATGTGGCAAGTAATGTAGCATTGACGAAGGAGCACAGATTTTAGACTCAGGTTTGCTCAAGTTCAAATGCTGTGTGACCTTGCGTGTATGATGTGACCTCTCAGAGTCAGTTTCCTCATCAATATGACAGGGTATTAAAGCCAGCCTCAGAAAACACACACAATGCCATGCACTTGTTTTCATTATAATGATAGACGTTATTGTGGTTGCTGTTATTATGCTCTCCACCATCTTGCCTAAAATATAAGCATTCTAGAAGTGTGTTCCTCCCCTCATCAAGTATCCAGAAAATGGGATGGATTCAATGTTCCTTAACCCTTTCACTTTCAGACTAACTTGTGGTATCCTCTGGCTCAGTGCTGCCTGCATCTGAATTTTCACATGAAAATAGCTACCTTTGGCAGAATGCCCCCTTTGGACCAAGTCTGTGCCTGGTCCTGGAGGTATGGGGAAGAATGAGACTCATGGGGCTCACAGTCACTCAGGGAATAGACAAGAAACATACCTCTCACTATAACATGTGGTAGAGAGAGGCATTCCAGGTATCATCGGAGTGTGGAGAGGAAAGCCTGAAGGGGTCAGAGAATGCTTTCTGGAAAGTGATCTGTCAGATGATTGTGCCTATCTGAGTGTTAGCACGAGCTCTGTCGTACCTTGGTGCAATATGTTTATTCACTCCCTCCCAGCCTCATCTTCTCCTGAGTCATAGTTTCTTCTTCAAGTCCCAGGTCATTTAGAACTCATGACTTCAAGAATCATGCTCACAGAGTACTTACAACTTAGGTGAAAAGTTGGGATGATTGAAACTTAGGGCACACTAATAAAGAGCAAGAGTGATGCGGGACTTGAGTGACTTGTAAAGACTGTATGTAGGGTCCCAGGGAGAGTTACCCGCTGTGTGGGCTTTCTTGGTCTACCACACAGTGCCTTGGATACCCTTCTGCCAAGGGTAGAATTGCTGGAACATATACACTCAGTGCCCTAGCTCTGGGTCAGGAGGTGACCATAGGTTGCCTCAAAGAGAAAGCCCTCCCCCTACCATGGAGCCCTTGACTTGGTGGGTTTTGCCTGGAAGAATATTACAGTGAATAGGGCAGGTACCACTTATGCAGATTCTACAGTGAATTCCACAGAGATTCACTGCCTCCTCGGCCAGACCTAAGACATCCTGCACATACTGTTTCCAGAGAGCAGGGCCTCGGAATAGCCAGGGCCCTTTCTGCCTTAGGCCACCACTGCCTATTGATGGAAGGAACTCATGACATATCCACATCTCTCAGAGCCGTTGTCCCACCTTTTTATCTGGGATCTTTGCTCTACCTATGTTTCTCATATTCTGGGATTCTAGTATCTCTCATGGTGAGTAAATGGTTTTCTTGCAAATAAGAATCTGGGAAGTGAATCATTATCCCAGCTTTGGTTGTAGAGGGAATGGGCCAGGACGAGATGCAGTAGAAATCCCATCATTGGGCCCAGGGGCAAAAATGCCCTGCTCTACATACCCTCAAAATAGTCATGTTGGTCTCATATTATAAAATGATAGAGTACAACATGGTTAAATACATCACTGATTTGCCAATAATAGGTATTGGTGTATAAGTCTAACCGGTGGTGCAGCTGCCTGAGGTATTGATTTTACTGTCTAATGGTTGAGAGAGATGTTATCTTGATTAATTAGAAGTCAAAAACAAATGCATCTTCTATTAAATCTCTTGTGGCATTCACCTGAAAAAAATTCTACACGTGTCTTAAAAATGTCGGAAACCTAAAAGGACAGGGTGAGGAGGGAGCAAACCACCCCTTCCGCCACCTGTCCTGAGTGAAGATAATGTCTGTGAGTTCTAGGCAAGCTGATGTGAGCTTATCGACCAGAAAGAAGGGGGGTGCCCATTTTCTCTTCTTTCCAACTGCAGCCTTAAATTCAGAAATTAAAAAAGAGAAAGCACCACTGAATATAGCAGTTTTCCTGGAGTTACATACTATAGCCTTTCTGGGTTTGACTGGGTATAAACGTCCCTGCCATCCCCAAGACTGGTAAATTGGTGGGTACAAGACTTCCTCTGCAGGAAGCATTTTAGAAGCACCCAAAAGATAATTTCCAGAAGCCATGAATAGATTGCTAAACAATATTATTCTTGAAGATGAAAGACATATGCATATCACCCGCATGATTACTAAATTTTGGTCAAAGTATATTTTTATAGAAAAATCAGAGAAATATAAGAAGGAGAATAATTCTTAGGCATTTTAGTGAGCTTTAATAAAGTGTTTATTGGTCTTAAAATACCAATCCATATGGCATGATAAACGATGATATAATACTATAATACAAAGCTATAATGAGGGTTGATTTTCTTTAGTTTGTGAGCTAATTTCTATAGAGCAATCTACATTGGGTGGCTATTGTTGTTTTTCCATATTTGTCTTTATGATCTGAAACTGAGGGTGGATCCACCTGCCATACCATTGTGGGTGTGGCAAGAAGCTGAGATATGAACATATTTAAAAAACATTCTTAGCTACCTGTGAAATGTAACTGTTCTACCATTTATTAACTGACATTGGGAAAATGATATGGTATTTCTAAGCCATCATCCTATTTGTTGTCCCTGGTTTATTCAATAAATATCTATTAACAACTACTTATTGAAGTGAGGAGAATACAGTGATGAGTAAGAGATACCTGGTTCCCACCCATTTTGGAGCTGAAGTTGTACCATTCTGAATGGGATAATATATGTAAGAGGACTTTGGAGTCTATGATCTGCTTACTAACTGTAAGATGCTATTGCTATTTCCATTGCAATTGCTAGATGATTTCTATCTTCATCAGGACTGAGCTTAAGCCATCCTATGTCATGTTGTAAAATGTTTATTTGAAAGTCTAAGCTACAGAATTTGAAAGACTGCCAATTTCACTTTGTTTTTTTTAAGGGCATTTTTCTAGCTAGGAGAGAAATTTTTACCTGCAGAGCTGAGATTAGAGAACAGTAACCTGGGTCAAGGTCACTTTGCTAAGGGCCTAAAGAGGCAGACTTCCTCTACAGCTTGACCAAGAGTATTTTTCTTGCCAAATGTCAGGATGCTACTCTTTCTCTAAATGCTTCTTTAATATCCTTGCCATTCCTCCCTTAATTTCCACATTAGCCAGATCAGAGCAAACCAGATCTTGGCTTGAAGTTAATTTGCATATTCAACTAACTGATAGTTCCTGGGCTCCCCCTGTGCGCCAGGCTCTGGGCCTTGAGTCAGGGACACAGGAACATACTCTTTTGCCCTCATGAGACTCACTGGTTTAGATAAAGGTCATCAGAGAAGTCCTGATTTCCTCCTTTTCTGGCAATGTTGAGGGGAGAAGCCCAGAAATAAACCCTTGGCTGCCTGGGGATAGATGAGGTGGGGACTTGGATAAAACCTTTTTCTTGCTCCACCTATTTCAGCGGCTCTGTAATCAGTGAGGGGAAAATGCCCTAAGAAAGCTGCCTTCAGCACCCTACAATTTATAGGCACAGAGTGAATGATTTAAAGGAGCCAATTTTTAGAGCTCCTTGTTAATTTTATGTTTCAAAGTTTACCAGGAGAAAAAAATATGTATAGTGTAAAGTGTCCACAATTTAGACGTTCAATGATCCCCTTTCTTCTAGTGGGGAAGGACCTTATAAGTGGGAAACTGCTTTTTTCTGACCTACTGAAATCATTCGCTGAAAATAAGAAGCACACATTCCTCCACAAGAGGCCAAGACATGCATCAGACTTGCTTCTAGTCAGGCCTAATTTACACCCCATCATCTATTCACATCTGAGTGAATCTTCACTAAGTGAAGGTCTTAGTCCATTCAATTAATGGGCAGTGACTATAGCAACCTGTAGACTCTTCACTTTTTCTCCAATTCTTGTGGGATGTTTGTGTTCGGCCATGATTAATGGCAAGTGGGTTTTGATTCTTATCTGTTCATCATCTTGGGCATGTTCAATTATATTAACATAATTCTTCCATGGGGATCATCCAGTTCAACCCATTTATTTCGTGGAGGGAGAAATTGAGGACTGGCAATGGAAATAATCTTCCCAAGGTCAGCAAGGAAGTAGAAGGTCCCCTGATATGCATTATTTCTCTGTGTCTATTGAAAACTCACCTATCCTTCAAGACCCAATCCAAGTCCTACTTCTTCCAAGATCCACTCCCTGACCCCCGTTCTTCCCCTGTGTATGAGCTGGAATTTTTCCTCCTTTTTGTCTGGCTGTCTCCTCATCCTTCAGGACTCATTTTCAGTGGCACTTCATCAGGGAACCCTTCTCTAATTACCCAGTCTAAATCAGATCTCTCCCCAAATTTTCTCTGAGGGCACTCAATCATTTTCCCTCAGAATACTCATTTTTTGGTTGTATTTTGTGTAATGTCTGACTCTCCCATAGGTTGAAAGCCCCATCAAGGTAGCAATTAATATCTACTTTGTTCACCAAATAAGTCCTTTCACTTAGCCTAGTGTCTGCCCCAGAATAGATACTCCAACAAATGATGAGAACCTCCTGCCCTCATGTTGTGTGTCCCCATGGACTCTGGTAGCACTTGCTTTCACTCTCACTTAATGCTTGATATTTCATTAAATATGGAATTTTTCTTATAATTTTACATATTCATGTGTTACTTTTTCTGATACTATTATTTGCTAATTATTAATAACTACATATCTCATGTTTATTATGTCAAGAACTACAAGTGTCATACATATATTTAAAAAATTTATCCTCAAACAAATTATCTTAGAGGTGGGGAAACGGACTAAAATTATCGTAATGCTGAGCTGACTCCCTCTTATGGCAAGAAAGGTGTCTTATACTTAGGGGAATCAGCTGTCCCAGTCTGCCACGGACTGTCTCTGAGTTAGTACTGAAGGTTCCATGACTCATGAAATCCCTCAGTCCTGAGTAAATTGGGACAGGGGGTCACCCTATTTATACTCCTTTGTAGTTCAAGTTTCACTGCACTATGCCCTTGATCAGTAGCTCATATTTGTAGATTATTGACCTCTATATGAAAAACAAAGTCCATTTTCTAGCTATACAAATGTTTGGTACCATGAAGTCAAAATATTTGGTAGTGTTTAAGTATTTAGGGTTATAAAGATAGAGCTCACATTTTACACAATTTTTCTTCTCTCACTTGCCTTACACTAACACCAAAAACAAATAATGGTGTGAGGCACACTGATGACCATGTCTTTATAAACGTAGTAGCTGATGATCTCTTCTACATGATGAGGGGTCCTTTACTGGAATTTTTTTCTGCTGGGGTTCTGGTTCTTGCACCAACTGGGCAATGAGTAATTTTGAAGATATGGAGATCTGTATCTATATTATAATATATATAATCCTGAGGATATGTGGATATATATACACATACAAGAATATATATATAAATGTATGTTACACTAATAAATGTATTATACTAGTATATATATTATATTGGTGCTAGGGCCTGAAATCCATAGTGGACAGCCAGGAAAGAAAAATAGATATGAAGTCAGGAACTCAAGGGCAAGCTAGAACCTACAAGGCTGAGTTTGAACTCAAGAGGAAAGTTGGGAATCCATGTTGGTCTCTTAGGTCCTATAGACCTCCAGCTTTGATGAGGGGGTGGGCTGCAGGAGAAGCTGACCCCATACTGGCACCTCTTCCAGGCATTGGAAAAGCTGAAGCAGATGACCTTGCTGCTGGAGGAGGCTGTGACGCCTTCATCTGTCCCATGTCAATCAGATAAACCAGGAGATAAGTGGCAACATAGGACTGCCTCCACTGACCTCTGGAGAATAAAAGAATACGGCCACACCTCCACTGTCCCCTTCTAAATCTCATACAAAATGTCTCATGTGGCATTAGCTTGGAACTATGCAGGGAGGGGATTTGAGGAAATGTGCAGTTTAGTCAAGCTAATATAATACGAATCTATCGCAGCCCACCTCTCGTCCACTTAGGTTCCATAAGTGGTCCTTGCATCAATAGGCAAAGACAGTGTCAAAATCATGTGAAACATCACAAAGCACATAATGCCACAATCTCAAAGGCTTTCTAAGATCTTTCTCAAACCAAGCTTCCTCCAATGACTTTTCTGCTCTGAAGCCCATAGCGCATCTTGTTCTCATCACCATACTTTGGCACAAATCAAACAGAATTATCTATTCAGTGTTTTCATAATTTTCCTAATGTATTCCTGCCAAGCCGTGACTGGGTGGTAGACTGGGGTTATTCAATTCATGTTACAGGTTTGGATTTTGAGAGTTTTTGTCTTACCCAAGTGAAAGGGTTTGAATTTTAGCTGCCTGAGTTTCCTCTCAAAGGAGTAACAATGCACATTTGAGCCTTTCTTTTCTGAAGTGCCTGTATCTATTAAGAGAGTTCGTTTTGCTGACTTAGTTTGGACAGCACAAAATAGAGCAAAAAACACCTGTGGCAGAGAACAAACCAGACAGTATTTCCAAGAGAGAGCTGCTTCTTTTTGTTAGGCTTTCCATCATTCTTGTAAAATGTATGACTTACCTGTGTTTACCTGATTCTTTGAGAAAAGACCTTTCCTGCCTTTTTACGTGCGCGTCTCATCTTCCAAACTAGCTCGCATGCTCCTAAATTCAAGAAGGTCACCTCATTTCTCCTCTTGTGCCTCCTCCAATTGTACCCACTCTTTAAAGCAGTGCCTGCTGGGTTAGGTGCACCACCTCCAAAATGTTCTACTAAATTTGCATGCAAAATAAACCCTGAGCACAAGAACAATTTACACAATAAAATCACAAAGGGGCTTTTGGATCCTAAGTAGCCAGGGAAGCCATCCACCTAGCCTTACGAAAATGGGCCCCTGCAGTGAGCATCCTCAAAGCGACCCCCACAGCAGCTGTACAAAGCACAGAGGCATTTTCCCAGACTCCATATCATCACCTGAGTTGAACACGCGGTTGACGGTTAAGAAGAGCTTGGCTAATTCAGTCAGTTTGGCTCTCTTTGCCTGGCTCTGACTGACAGGCCGGGCCCCTGCTCATCCCTGAAAACTAGCATCAGGGAATGACATACAGTTTGATAACATAAGATGCTTAGGTTTTTTGGCTCAAGTGAGATGTTCAGAGCTAATAGCCCTGTGAGCTGAGTTTTAGCTGCGATCTGCACCTTGAGATATCCGTTATGTCTGGCTCAGGAAAAAGGGAAAAGAATGAGAGCTTATTTCTAGAAAGGTTTCCGATGAGCAGCATTTGTCATTGAAGGGGAAGATGGGTATAATTAGCTTGTCAGTCTAGTTTGGGCTGAGCAGGCTGTCTCTGCTAAGAAAGATGGACTAACTGCCAGAGCCACTGACAGGCAGTCGATAGCGCAGCAATTAATGTCATAAATAATTCCAGAACCAATTACATCAAAATGGACTCAGAGCTTTAAAAAGGTACAGAATTCTCTTATTCTTCCTGCTAACAGCAAGAAACAGCTTTCATTTTTCTCTGTAATTACTTTTCATTGTATATAGCAATACAGCTGAGCTTTTCTGCCCATATTTAAGCCTTGTCTCTTCCCCCACCGCCAGCCTCCCTCCTTCACCCCACAGCACAAGGCTGTTAAAGCAGTGGGGTGAATGTCTAATCTTTTAACTTGGCTGTTGCTGGAGAACTCCAACTACACCTAAATCATTAAGAGCCAAGTTTTCGAAAATGTCATGGACAATGACAGCAGAGTGCCCCAAACAATGGCATTTGGAAATGAAGACATTTGTGAAATAAATGGATTTGTCTTATTATTTTAAAGGTTGCCGTGACTTTGCTTACACTGAATTTATTGATTTTTTTCCCCCTTCTCCTTCTTCTTTTTCTTCTTCTTCTTCTTCCCCTCCTCCTTCTGTACAGTGGCAAACACAGAAGCCAGGCCAAACTATTCCCTTTACGCTGCAAACACGATTCAATACTCCCCTTGTGTGTGCTAATGGGCACTTTTTTTTTTTAGAAGGAAGATCAGTCTCTTTAGCATAGCATTTTGCTTAAAAGCTATTCTCTTGATCTGTCTCAACTCTGTAGCTCGTTCTCTATGCATTACAGTACATATGTAGATAACACAAAGGCTATTATACACATAATAGCAATGACATACCAGATACCACTGGTGTTAATAGTCTTTTTTTTTTTTTTTCTTTTACTCCAGCCCCATCAGTTGCTTCCATGACTGGTTTAGAGAAAGCAGGAGATTGTGGGAAAGCAAATTACTGTAGTATTCATTCACAGCTTTGTTCTGGGCCTGACAAACATTTCCAACTTTTCAACCATGGTGGCATTTACTCCAGCGGGACCGGGGAAAATGGCTCAGGAAGCTCCCACTGCTTGGAAACCAGAAACAGCTGTTGGTGTTGCTCACAGTTTGCTGAGTGTGCTCTGGCTTTGAGCTTCCTGCAGCTTATGGCTCTCCCTTCAGCAGTAGGTGTCACTGCGGTGAGTGGTAATTACAGCGGAAGATTTTAGAGGACACGGGATAATTAGGCCAGCCCGTGCAGGCATAAACACTGACATTTACCATATTAAAAACTGGAAAAGTCGGCATTTTCCTCCCTCCCAAGACCACAACAAAAGCAACCTCACCAACAAAGACAAGTTTTCAAGAGAACAAAGGGTCTTTGCATTTGGGGAAGTTTGATTGGGTGCCTGGTACTTTGCAGTTTGGTCCTGAATGGGTCTGGTGACCACTTGGGAAAGGACAGCTGAGGTTTTGAGGCTTCTGTTCTGCACTCATGCTCCTGTCCCTAGCACATGCAGAATGCCACATCCTCTTTTTGAATGATGGAGGGGGCAGTGGAGTGTGATAAATGGCACCATGCTGAAAGCATCTCTCCCCTTCCACTTTGTGCTGAACACAGGTAGACTCTCTCAATATCCTCTTCTCCTGGTACTTGGGTGATTCCATCAAGATAACACCAGGTATATTTCCTGGCTCTTTGGCAAAGGATAGGCAGTAGGAAGGTAGGTGACCTGAAACTCCAGTGCTATAAATCCAAACGAGCTCCCTGAGAGCTGAAGTTGTTGGGAATGTCCCTCATTCTCCATCCCAAATAGAAAGGGAACAAATACCTAAAAAAAGGTCAATAATGGGCTGCAGCTGAAACCTCAGTAAGGCAATCCCTTCTGAAAGACACTAGCCTGCTTCAAGTACAAGGCTGGAGAATCAGAAAAGCCTGGGTTTGAAGCCTGGTGACTTAACTATTAAAGGGCCCTCAATAACTCAGATCTTCAGTTTTTCCTTCTATAAAATGATCTAGCCAATAGGGTTGTTGTAAGGATAAAATAAATACATACATTTAGAGTATTGAGCATACAGGAAGAGTTTGATAAAATGATAGATAAAAAGACAGAAAGAACTTAATAAAATGGTAAAGTTCTTTATGATTGCAAAAGCTCATTTGCCCCAAATTGGTAACATTTGAGGTTGATTTCCCCACAGAAGAACGGAAGCTCAAGTCCAAGTTGTCTATGCCTCAGAGAAATGACAGTGATTAAATGAGGAATCGTGGGTACTGCCCCTGCAGATATAAGAGCAGCCTTCCTTCAGGCTGAGACTATTTTTGGATGGGAACTTCTCATTACGTTCTGGATTTAAAATCATGGTCTACACAAATCTTCCTTCTCTCGAGGTGAGTTGTTGGGAATGGGGTTATAGAGCCTGTAGTCTGGGAGAGTAAGGCAGTATGGACTTGTAGAAAGATGTGGAAGCCTCATTCCAGCTAACTATGTGCTAACCCTGGGCAGATTACTTTAATGATATGAGCCTGAAGATCTTCACTTATAAATAAGAGAAAATAACTTACCTTTGCCCACCATTGCCGTGGGAGGAGTAAATGAGGTGGCTCAGGGAAAATACCCACCTACCAAATACTACAGCCATGCCTCTTCCTTTGTTAACTTCCTTTGTCATCTGTATGACACCTGGCCTTCCTCACAAGGAGCTTGTGAGAATCTCATGTGTAAAAATATGAAGTATT
Organism: Proteles cristata cristata; assembly: GCA_017311185.1. Classification (NCBI taxonomy): domain Eukaryota; kingdom Metazoa; phylum Chordata; class Mammalia; order Carnivora; family Hyaenidae; genus Proteles; species Proteles cristata. The sequence goes on along the minus strand of JAESUZ010000173.1, from coordinate 604,497 downwards.
TCCTTATTGGTAATATTGGTAATAGTCATGGTACCCTGAGGAACTTTCTGGATATAGCTATTTCCTTCTTCAAGAAGTTGGGCTCTGAGTTCCTTGTCTTGACTTACGCAGCAATGCAATACTCCTACAAGGTTGGCAGCAACAAGTGCTGACGAGCTGAACTGCAGATGGTCCTGCTCGGTCTGCTCAATTTTCCAAATTAAAAATAAGTCCAATAAATTTATTTCAACTACTTGTAAGAGTCAGCCTAAGAATGTTTAGACGCATAAAAATCAGAATCTCACCCAGTCATCTGGGTGGTTCAGTCAGTTAAGTGTTTGGCTTCAGCTCAGGTTATAATCTCATGGCTCATGAGATCAGGCCCTACATCAGGTTCTCTGCTATCACAGCAAAACTTGCTTCGAATCCTCTGCCCCCCCTCTTTCTTTGCCTTGCCCCCTCTTGTATTCTCTCTCTTTCTTTCTCAAAAAAAAATCATAATTTCCAGAATATTTCAGTGACTTGTAAAAGAGTAGGACCACATGTATTAAATAGTACCCGTCTTGGACAATTTGATCCGACTTGAAGTATGCATCCCACAGCAGAATGGAGAGGATGGTCCAACAGTAATCTGTACTGAGCAAAAGTTGATTTGCACAGAGAGTGTCAAGGCAAGATCTGTGGTTAAGCCAACAATAGCATAAGACATATAAGTAGCCTTTGGAATTGAAGTGGTCTTTTTAGATAGTGTCTGAGATGGTCCCAGAGCCATGCTCCCTGAGGTCCTCCTTGCTCTGCTAAGAATTTTTTCCCACAGTTTAGGATCTTGAGTAACCATTCTTCATTCTCTCTTTTCCTTGGCTCTAAAGAAAGATTCTTATTCACCCTATAGGTGTTATGTGTTAGTGGAGAAGCACAACGTTATTAGAGTCAAACAAATTTGGATTCAAATTCAATTCTAGTCCCATTACTTTCTTGCTATACAACTTTGGTCAAACTAATAGATCTTAGCTTTGCTTTTTCTTTTCTTTTTTTCTTCCTTGGTTGTTTTTACTGGTAAAATGGGTTTAGTAATACACACTTTATAAGGTCTTAGGGTGAATAATATAACATCTAATAGGGTAATTATGATAGTAGTTACAGTAGTAAAAGTATTAGTTGTAGAGTCGTGGTAACAATAATAGTAGTAGAAGTTACTGTGTTTTACACTCTTACTAAAGTCACAGTTAAAAGTGATCAGAGCTAGAATTCCAACCCAGTTTTTGACTTTAAAGCCTCTTTTGAAAGCATTGTGGAACATGAACAAAGCATCTGGAACACAATAGTCTGTGATTATTGGTTTCCTTATTGCTTGAATTGGATGCCAGTCCTAGGTCCTGTGATTGAATTTTGGGTTCATTTGAGACATCTGGATCCTCTGTTGGGCTCTCCTTCCTCCCAGGGCCCATCCAGGGGGATAGATGGAATTTCAGCATCACTGCCAACGTCAGGCTCTCTCTGCTTGGAGCATTAGGAAGTGGGTTTGGTGGAGATGCTGGCTGTGGTGTTTGCTGAAGATGCATAGAGGTATGTTTAAAACTCCAGGCCTGGGGTCAGAGATGCTATAGAGTATTGGACATTTACTAAACTCTTCAATTTGTTTTATTTTCTGTGTAATTCAGAACGTCTTCTGAGCCTTCTCCCACCCCCACCCCAGCCAGTGTCTCTCTCTGTCTCCTCTTAATTCCCTATCCAGTAAAGGTGGGTACTTTTAGGATTTTTCCAAGTGAATGAAATATAGAAACCACTCACCAAACATTTGTTGAGTGAATGAATGACTTTGATTTAGCTAGGGCACTTTGAAATTTCACATGCTCATAGATCCTATTGTCTCAGAATGGAAAAACATGAAACATGCCTCAACCTCTAAAATTTCAGGTTAAATTTAGTTTTTTCAAATCATCAAGCTCTATTATCAGAAACAATTCAAGTACCTCTTCCTGTTGGCCTTGCTATAAGCTCTGGCTTCTGGTAGCTGATTAAAACTACTTTATTTTGGAGGGATAGAAAGGGCAGAAAAAGGGGGAAATTAATATTCCATTTCCTGTTTGTTGTTTTGAAACCTATTTTCACACTGTATGACAAAATATTTTGAATGTTGAGGACTAATAAAAAAAGCATTGTAGAGATCTCTTTGAATATAGATTTCTTCATCAAAGCTTTGTGTCATCTGCAGCTTTGATAAGTATGCCTTCATTGCTATCATTCAAGTCTTCAAGAGGAAGGATATCTACAAAAACAGTTTGGAAAGTTTTTTTGTGTGCCAACTAAGATATAATACTTATCTATATAATTACATTAAATATAAAGATTGACTACTACCTACACATATTTTCTGTGCTTCCCAACTAGGCAAATATCCAAATCTGTGGGGCTGTTGTTTCTTTCTTTTTAAATAGTAACTTTTCCCTTCTTACCATCACTATGCATAAATCATCTCATAATAAGTATAAATAATTTATCTTCTAACGGAAACAGCTTCTACAATGGCAGTTCTCTGAATGGATATCCCAGAGCTGACACTGGAGTTTATTAGCAGATGAAGATAGCAGCAGCACCCAAGAACAGGAGGTAGGAGATCATTGCTTAATGCATCTCATGAACCTGTGCATGATAAAGAAGGGAGACAATTCTGTTTTGAGCCTACCAATGATAAACAGAACACAGAGTTAAAATCTGGGCTTTCAAACAACTTATCTCCCAACTTATTACTTGACTTCACTATGCTACTGCTTGTGAACTTCAGCCTGATTTGATCATACATTTTCAAGAATTAAGAAGTCATCTCAAAAATTAAATTCAGAAATTTTATATTCTTATAATGAACAAACTATGTCCCAAGTTTAAAGAGCAAAGGAGCATTTAATTGGATATGCTACATAAAGGAGGTTACATGTAGGGTAGAACAGAATGCTCTTTCCTCTGGCCTCCTAGGGGGCAGACATTCTAGATTCCTCATGATATCATATAAGCCCTTAACCCAGCTGTGTAGGAAGCCAATTATGTGAGCCAATAAATTGACTTGAACTGGGTTTCCATTTCTTGTAGCTGAAGATTACCTAATATAGTATCAAATAGTTCTCTTCTCCATATAACTTGCATCATTCTTTCCTACTTCTTTTCTCTTTTCTTGCTCTAGAGAATGTCTCACTCTTTTATACCCTTAGGAAATCTACAATCTCATTTATCATGATACTCTATACTATTGTTTTATTTTTTATGTATACACTTGGTTTTTATCCATAAGGTACGAATTCATGGAATGTAAGATCATATACTTCTTTGAATTAAACATAGCACAATTTCCCTCACACAGTAGATGCTCACTTAGCATTTGGAAATGAGGAGTAGTGGCAGATTCGTGGAAAAGTCCACATGCCAGAGGGTTAATGAAGTCTTCACTCATTGGTTTTTTTCATCAAATATTTATTAGATATTTACTAAATATTTGGTATCATGATAGTGAATTTAGCCTGAAAACACGTGTGTTCTTCAGAATTGTCAGATTTCTGGCATGATTGCTTAGAGAAAGTAGGTGAAGGAAGGAGACTTTGGAAGAACTAGTTCTTGATATCATTTCACATTCAAATACAACATACACCAGCCTATTGGAGGAAATACGGATGAGAATTCCTTATGTTTAATATCTGTCATTAAAATGACAGCAAAAAAGCCTAAAATCCAAAAAGGGAAAATCAGCTGGGTCCTTATAGATTGTCGCCGCCAAGAGCAATAAAAGCTAAATCAATCACAGATCGTGGCAATAGATAATTTAGCTAGTACTGGAAATTAAATGAAAGGACATTTCCAGCACTCAGCCCCATTGTGGGAGGATGAACATGTCCTCAGAATCCAGATGGGCTCATTGAATAGTCTAGGGTGAAGATAGGGGGAAGAAGGGAAAATTATTTAAATGAGATTTAAATTGCCTTGTTTCCTTATTCCTCTGAAGGTTGCCTTTGTTATTACATTGCAATATTTAGCCATCAACATTTCTGACACACCATGGGTTTCTTGGCATTCTCACCTTTGCTCAAGACAAAGAAAGGTGGCTGTCCTGAGCATGGGCCTGTGCCTGGGCAGCTGAAACCCAACCATCAGCGTAGTGCTAGAGGCAGTTTGGGAAAAGAGATTTTTGAAATAGAAGCAAATGTGGAGAGGGGCAAAGTGCACCACCAGGAGCCTGGATGATTTCTCTCCTAGGCATGTTTCTGATACCTTCAGTCACAGATCAATAAATCCAGGCTTTAGAATTCTCAGTTGCAAAGGGAAAATATCAGATTCGAAGACCTCTCAGATCTTGTCTAGTGCTAAGACTCTGTTATTCTATAATAGATAATCAGTATGAAGAACAGAGTCCCACTATCATGGCCTTGACCCTGAGGCATTTGGCTACTAGTCAGAGTGAATGAATGCTCTGGTTATAGGACCTCTATTTTTTCCCCTCCCCCGAAAACATTATATCTAGAATTAATAGAT